>CM053509.1:68638814-69841027 GCA_028627145.1 Eidolon dupreanum
CACAAAGAACTCTTACAACTCAATAATAAAAAGGCAAATAACACAATTTAAAAATAGGCCAATCATCTGAATAAACATTATCCAAAAATGATATACAAATGGCCATTAATTACACTAAAAGATTTTCAACATCATTAGCTACCAGGGAAATGCAAATCCAAAACACAACAAACAAGATATTAATTTATACCTACACAGATGGTTATAATCAAAATGACAAATAATAACAAGTGTTGGTAAGAATGTGGAAAATTGGAACCCTCATATATTGCTGGTGGCATTCCAAATGATGTACCCCTTTGGAAAACATTCCTGTTTTTTTTTTATGTAATTCTAAATGGGATTGTTTCCTTAATTTCTCTTCCTGACAGTTTGTTATTGGTGTATAAAGATGCAACCAATTTCTGAATATTAATTTTTTATCCTGGTACTTTACTGAATTTATCAGTTCTAATAGTTTTTGGTAGAATCTTGAGGGTTCTCTATGTATAGTATCATATAATCCGCAAAAAAAGAGACAGTTTTACTTCCTTTTTAATTTGGATACCTTTCATTTTCTTTCTTGTGTGATTTCTGTGGCTAAAACTTGTGCATCCAACGTTCTCTTAAAGCAGCAATGAAAAGTATCAAAATTGTCATCATTTATGTTATTTATTGTCTTCATTAATCTCAAAGTTTTCATGGAAAATCCTGTGAATGTGCCATCCCCATACTTTATTTTAATCCAAATAAAGGTTTCCATGTAAAGCAATAGTGAAAAACTAAAAAAGGGCAAGTGCAGAATATATAAATGTCTTCTAGCCTGTTGATTAAATGTTTAGCTAAGTAGGTTAAGAACCCCTCTCTCCAAAAAAAAAAAAAAGAATAAGAAAAACAAATTCCAATTTTTCTAAAAAAGGTGTTTAATTTTTGCAGTTTTTTTCTTAGCAGTTATATTGGTCAATGTGTTTAGTTGCAATCAATAGAACACACTCTCACTATGTTAAGCAGGAAATTGATATATTAAAGTGTACTGTTTTAGATAACTTACAGAACTGTTGGGAAGGCTGGAGAAACAGACTTGAGGCTAATGGTCTAAAGTTAAATCATGCCTGAGAAGTAGTCTGAGAAGAAAACTGCCACTGCACCATCACCATCCCTGATACCACTTCTTTGTCAGGAGTTCATCCTTGCAACCACTGATGTTCCCAAAAGCAGGACACTTCCAACACAAGCCAGCAAAATGGAAGTTATTCTGTTGTGTTGCTCATTTCTGAATTGAAGCCTTGGTCAGATGGTCTGTGTCCTAAACCAAAAGTATCTGAGGACTTTTTAAAATAATAAGTATAATAATATAACTGTTTGTATTGAATACTAAGTGGGGCTGTTCTAAATGCTTTACAAGTATGAAATCATGAATGTAAACATCATCTCAGTTCTCATCTTTAACAAAAAGTTGAAATATTCTCATCTTTTTAAAAATTTGCTACTTATTTTTCCTTCAGTTTTTATAATTTTTCGACTTTAGTAAATTCTAGTTGATATGCAGTAAAGTGGAAATAGTTCAGGTGTATCGTTTCATAAGTTTGACCATATATATACACCTTTGAAACCATTACTGTAAAAAGATCATGAATCTGCTCCTAGCCCCTAAAATCTCTTCATACCCTATGTAATTCATTCCACCTCTCTTGTACTCCCCCATTCCAGGCAATTATGGATCCATTTTCTCTTGCTTTACCTTAGTTTTCATTTTCATATTTTCATTTTTCAGTTTCATTTATATAAATGGAATCATGCAATATGTATTCTTTTTTGTCTGACTTTTACTCAACATAATAATTTTTAGGTTCATCTATGTGATTATATGTATCAGTAGTTCATTCCCTTTTATTTCTCAGTAGTATTCTGTTGTATGGATATAGCATATTACATTTATTCATTATCTGTTGACAGATATTTGGGATAGTTTCAACTTAGGGCTGTTATAAATAAACCTCCTGTGGGTATTCATGTGCAAGTCATCATGCAGACATATACTTTCATTAGACATATGCTTTCACATTTCGGGTAAATACCTAGAAGTGGAATGGCTTGGTCAAATAGTAGGTATATGTTTTACTGTTTAAGAAATTGCCAAATTGTTTTCCAAAATGGCCATACCATTTTACATTAGCATGAGCAGTCTGTGAGAGTTCCAGTAACTCCAATTCTCATCAACACCTGACATGCTCAGTCAATAATTTTAACAATTTTATTGGGAGTTTATTATAGTTTTAATTTACATTTTCTTATTGACTAGTAACATTAAGCATATTTCCATACGTTTAATTGCCATTTACATATCTTCTTTAATGTCTTTTTAGATCTTTTTCCCATTTTAATTTAGTTTGTCTTCATTTAACTAAGTAATAAGAATTCTTTATATATTCTAGTCACAAGTCCTTTGTCAGATAAATGGTTTACAAATATATTCTCCCATTCTTCAGCTTTTTTTTCATTTTCCTAGTATTGTTTCAAAGAGTAAAAGTTCTTGATTTTGATGAGGTCCAACTTATTGATTTTTTCTTCTGTAGTATATGGTTTCTGTGTATTTACAAAATCTTTGCCAAACCCAAATTAACTAACATTTTTTCTTATAATTTTATCTAGAAATTTTATAATTTTAGCTTTTACATTTAGGTCTATGATCCATTTAAGTTAATTTTTTTATGTTGTGTGAGATCAGGGTAGAAGTTCATTCTCTCACTTATTCAATTGTTCCAGAACCATTTGTTGAAAAGATCATTCTTTGCCTGAATTTCCTTAGCATATTTGTCAAAAGTCATTTGACCCAACCTATTTGCATCTGTTTGTGAACTCTCTGTTTTATTCCACTGAACAATATGTCTATCTTTATACCAATACCACAATGTCTTGATTACTATAGCTTTATAATAAATATAAATAAAAAATCAGGTGATGTTAGTACTCCAACTTTATTCTTTTCATATTGTGTGTGTGTGTGTGTGTGTTTGCATGTGTGTGTGTGGCTCTTCTAGGTCTTTTGAATTTCCATACAATTTTTAGAATCAGCTTGTCAATTTTTACAAAAGCTTGCTGAAATTTTAATTCTGATTCCATTGAATATATGGCTCAACTTGCAGATAAATGACATCTTAATAATATTGAGACTTCTGATCCATGAATACAATAACACCTCTCTGTTGATCTAAGCTTTCTTTAGTTTCTCTCAACAATGCTTTGTAGTTTTTCAGCATGTATGTCTCATATAAATTTTGTCAAATTTATTCCTAAGCATTTTATATCTTTGATGCTATGATAAATGGCATTGTTTTTTATTTTAATTTCAATTTCTGTTTTTTTACTGTTAGTATATAGAAATATAATTGGTTTTTGTATATTGAGTTTGTATCCTGTAACTTTTCTAACTTACTTATTAGTTCTAGTAGCTTTTTCTCAATTCCATATGTTTTTCATTGTTGACAATCATGTCATCTGTGAAAACAAACAATTTTACTTTTTTCTTTTTGATTTTATGCCTTTTTTCCTACTTTGCTAGAATTTCTGATGCATTATTAAAGAGAATTGGTAAGGGCTGGGAATTTTAATTTAGGTAGGCAGAATTTACAAGCTAGGAATTTTCCCAAATATAAAAAGACTACTTAAAAAGGGATAGAAAATCGCAAATAGGACAGCCTCTGAGAGAGAGGAGAGATGAGCAGGGAACAGTGAGAGAAGAGTGAAAGAAACAAATAAAAAATAAAAGTAAGAAACATCTTTGCTCTCTTTTTTATTTTTTCTACATTGGGTCTTTCTACAGCAGATTAAGAAAATTGACCCAACTAAGAGGTAAAAAATATAATCCTAAAGACAAAAGTAAATTTAACCATACATGTGAAATTCACTTTTCCTTAGGAAAATTGAATTAATTTCCTTTATAAGCATCTGTGATACACAGTGACTATCGATTCACTTTACTGCTAATTAGAATACAATGAACAGTTTTGATTTTGTGCATAGTTAGACAAATATGTTTGAAATTCTCTGGGTTTGAAGAGTGTCCCCTCAAAATTTATATTATATCCACCCAGAATCTCTGAATATGATCTTATTTAGAAATAAAAGTCTTTGCTGATGTAATTAAAATAAGATCATACTGGATTAGGGTGAGTCCTAAATCCAATGAGTAGTGTCCTTGTAAGGAGGCCATGTGGAGAGACTGAGGAAGAAAGCCATATGACAGGCAGAGTTTGGAGTAATGTAGCTGTAAGGCAAGGAATGTCAAAGATTGCCAGTAACCACCAGAAGCCAGAAAGAGGCGAGAAGGGGGCTTCCTTCAGAGGGAGGACAACCCTGCTGGCATCTTGATTTTAGACTTCTAGGATTCATAACTGTGAAAGAATAAATTTCTGTTTTTAAACTACCCAGTTCATGGTACTTTGTTACAGAACCCTAGGAAACTAATACAGATTTGATACTGAGAAGTGGGTACTGCTGTAACAAATACTTAAAAATTGACTTTGGAATTGGGTAGTAAAGGCTAGAAGAATTTCAGACACATGATAGAAAAAGACTGGATTTCCTTCAAGACATAGTTGGTATAAATATGGACATTAGAGGTGATTTGATGACATCATAGGAGAAAAAGAACATAATATTAGACACTAGTAGTGTGGATCCAAGTAACCATCTCAGCAGAAGTCAGGAATAAAGATGCAGTTATCCACAAAAGATCTGTGGAAGACCCTCTTGTATGATGTCTTGGATCCCCATGAATTGCATAGAAGACCAACAAGATTTTTGAGAATGTTATACCAGCAGAAACACTTCCAGCCTGGATTGAATAGACAAATCCAGGAGGAAATAAAGGAAGAATAAATCTAAGGGGAAAGTCATGTCTGCAGAAGTTATCTTCAGGTCTAGAGGTGGAATGTCAAGCCACAGATAATTATTCACAAATGATTATTTTCTCAGGCCTTAAAACCTAATGGATTTTGCTGTGCTATTGTTAAGCACTGGACCCTAGGGGCAGAGTTTCCCATGATGTGTTCTTTAATAAATATATATATTGTGCACATTTGTGATATATGAGCATTCTCAAATATAGGCCCCAGCATTGGTCCCTTTTTGCAGGAATCAAAGTCTATAGAGTTCTTAAGTAGTTAATAAAGGGAAAATGACTGATATTATATTAATAAATGGGCTCATTATTCATCTGGTTTATCCTTAGCTCAAGCCATTGTTATAAATCAGCATCTTAATTCTTGCTATAAGTCTCTATTTTTACTTATTTATGAAAATTCAATGCTAAATTTTAACCTTTTTAATGCATTAATAACTAAGCAGTTTTACATGGTTTTTATGGAAGCTAGATGAGTTAATTGATTTATTCTTATTTTGTTTGTGTGATTATTATCAGCTAATACATAAGCTATGGCTATTAATTAATTTTGTTTTTTAAGTTTTTTATTAATTGATTAAGTTAATTGATAAACATACTACACCAGCACATTTACTTAATTTAATGATACAGAGTTAGATGAATAACAAAGTCAGAACTAATACATGTAGTAACATGAAAAACTGAAAAGGAAAGAAATCAGCATCTGCTTTATCTAATTTACTCCAAAATAATTTTTTTAAAACTTTACCTGAATAAATAGAACTAAACCTAAAAGTTCAAAGGATGAGTTCAAAGGAATTTAGGGTCCAGGCTCCTGACATTCAAACAGGCCAAAGCATTTGAGAAAATTAGTGCTTCTCCAAGGAGATAAGCCATGACAGGTTGATCGTGACTAAACTTCTCAATGCATCAAATGCACATAAAACGTTTTGATGAATTTTAACATTCTGAATTGAAATCTGTGTTCTTAATGGTTTTACTGCATAATATCCACAGAGAAGCCTTGGTGGTGAGCAAATGATCAAAATCAACGTCAATGTGCTAAATAATTTGAGTCAAAATACACATGACCCAAGCCTTTCAGCAGGTAATGAGTTGTTTTAATCATTTCAAATTATACTTTAAAAAGTTATTCAAAATTCTGAGTGAATAGAATATCTTTTTTTCTTGCAAAATCTTTTTTCAAATTACCTTGTCAAGGCCACATGACATATCATTACACACCTCAAATATGACTGCCTTTCAAACACAAAATGTCTGTAACAAAAATCAGATTTACCTGATTAAATTAATACTAGGCCTTTGTGGAGAAAAATTTTTTTAATAAAAGACATATTTTAAAATACAGTCACTTGCTTCACACCAGACACTTTCTATAAAATCAACACATTTCAAGTAGAAGTATGTAAACATTATGTTTCTAAGCGCAAATGAATTTGGATTTTTTTATGTTACAGTTGGCTCTCAAATTATGAGCACATGATCATTGGCCAGTGTGAAGAGTGATCCTAGGCCAAACATCCACTGTAGTCACAATGGTTCTAAAAGTAGAAAAGCAGTGCTCCTACTGACATTGAATCTTTCTCTATCTCTACAGCAGCCATGGATATTCTGAGAACTGCATGTCCCCCAGTGTGGTGGTAACAGGACGTGGCCTGCCTTTGTCCTAATTGGCTTTGATCAAATCAAAGCTGTTATTTCTGCTGCTGCTGCTGCTGCTATAACAGAACAGTACTTTATGCAGTCACAGACATTTATAAAGCAGACAGTCCTATGAGATTATATTTTGTAAGAAATTTACTCATTAAATATATAAATAGTGTGGGAAAAATAAGCACAGTATGGAAAATCAAGAAAGAGGAGTAATGGGAATGGGGGATTATTGCTGAAGAACATCATAACAAATAGCTTTAAAAATATAAGCATATGCTTTTTAATATAAATTTTACATTTTAAATGGTTTTAAATGTGATAGTTTGAAAAAGAAAGCATAATATATCAATTGTAGGCCTTTGGTTACCAGACTCCTTCTCCTGGGCAGGGGATGTTCATACCAGGGCCAGGAGTTTTACAAGCTAGCAGATAAAAAGAAAATAACCCACAACCATTCAACTGGAGATAATATTTGTGCAGTTAATTTCTGTTTGTACCTCTAGATTCACTCTTCATAGTTCTCTGCTCTGTTGTCTGCTTCACAAGGCTGATCTCTAAGAACTACATTATCAGGTTTCACATGTGATATGCCCACTGAGATATCAAGAGATAGGGTAAGAAAAGAGCTAGGTTGGGATCTTCCACAGCTTCAGCTTTCCAAAATCTGGCACCATTCCCTGCTCTTGCCTGCCTCAGAACTAGGGCTGGTAACACTACCCTCTCTATTAAGTCCCTGGATGCCTCCTATAACCCTGCCCACATCTCTATATATCATTCCTGTCTTTAAACTTTCTTCAACTAAACCCTACTGAGTGTACCATCTGTGTCCTGCTAGGACCTTGACTGCTGGATCACAGTCAATATTTTATGTTATTTCCATTTAAGTCTTTTAAATGCGTGCTTTCATTTTGTCTACAATGTTGTAAAAATTTTCCCCATATTATTGAAAACTTTTTACAAATATGATGTGCAACCTAATTTACTTCTTGTTGAACTACCCAAATTTTCAATAACATAAACAATGCTACAAAAAACATCTTTGGATATAAATTATTGTTTGAATTCTTTATTCTTTCCATGGGATGAATTCCTAGAATTTATAACTGGATGAAGTGTAAAAATATTTGATACGTGCTTTACAAATTGTGAAAATTGTCACCGTTACCAGTATAAGTGTGCACTATGCTATATCCTTGAGAGCATTGAGTATTATCATTTTCCATCTTTAAAATAAAAGGCAACTATTTTCTCCATTTGCATTTTTATATTACTTGTAAGGATAAATTTTAACACTGGTTAATATTTTTCCTTTATTTTGTGAAAAGTCTTAATTATATTTTTATTTTTTAATGGCTTAAAAATTCTTTATCTTGAAAAATTTTAAATATATTTAAAAAAATAAAATGTTACAATGAACCCCCATAGATACGTTACCCACCTCTAACAAATACCAAAATTTACACTGCCTTTAGAAAGATTCTTAAAAAGATAAACAGCGCAGAATGGGATTCTATAAAAAGTCAGTGCTTCCCCCCATTTCTGTTGCCCATTCCCCAGGGCTGCTCACTCTCTACTAGACAGGCTGCTTTACATACTGCACACCCAGGTAATCCCAACATTCCTGGCAAGGTGCCCATTTACATGCAGACTCATTTAGGGTCTGCCGCTACCCATTAGGTGCTAAACATAAGCTCAGAGATGAAGCCAGAGTTTCCTGGTTAAAGAAATCCAGGTTTTAAAGCCATGGCTGGCAACTTCTTTCCTGAAGAAATACAATGCCTTGGAGAACGGGCAACATGCTAGTCCTCAAAATGTCCACTTTCCTATTTCAAAGTCTTTTTTCTTTTCATCTGAAAATGAAATAATTATATCAGGAATCGAGACATCCTCCCCCATCGATACCTCACACCCCTCTTAGCTACCCCCTGCCCTTTCCTGCATGGTGCTGATGATAAAGGACAGATGGGGGACACAGGTAGAGGGATGAAATGGTACCCCAGTGGCTTCCTCACCTTGCCTTGCCCTCCAGTTAGGGCCTGACAGTTTTTCAAGTGACTGTGGAAGGTGCCAGGCAATAGAGGAGACAGAACTCATGAGGGAAGAGAAAGCTCTGATTGAAAGGGCTTATTCTGAGTACCCAAGAAAGAAGAGGAAGGTCAGCTTCCCAGGAGTGAAAGCATTAGGCCCATTGGTTTCCAGGTAGGGCCAGGCTAGATGGAGGTCTTTTTGAAACTAATTATTTTTGCTCAGATCCTTCCTCAAGAGAGAAGTAGCCACCAGGAGGGACAAAACCCTTTAGCTTTATTTGCCAACTTTATTTACAGCTTGTCCTAAGGATAGTTAATGAGGCCCTCAGATACCTACTAGCAACAGGCAACAATGCCCTCCCCAAGGGTCTCAAGTTCAGGCTTAGGTACTAGTTTCCCATCCTCATCCCCTGTTATAATTTGTGTGATATTGGGGAATCACTTGGAAACCGATACCTCATAGGGTAGTTGAGAGGGCTCAAGGAAATAGTACAGGCAGAGTGACTGGCACTGCACCTAGCATGTAGGAAGCACTCCATAAATGGTAGCAGCTGCTGCTATATTATTTATCAAATGCAGTATTTATTCTTTGTACACCAGACCTGGTAACTTCTTCAAAAGTCCTTTTAGTTGCTTACAGATTAACTGTTAGAGTTGGTGGCTATTGCTACATTTTCTTACATGTTCTGAAAAAGGAATGGAAATAAGTCCAACAAAAGGCTCCCCCACCCCCACCAGATCCCACTGGCCAGGCTGTGCTGGACACACTGAGTGGCTCCAGCCTTCTTTCCTCAAATTGTAACCCTCCTGCTGGTGATTTCAAAGTTCAGAGTCAGAGAGGGCAGCATAGAAAAGTGTGGGGCCCAAGGCTTTTCCCAGATGGGAACCTATGTAGACAGATTTGAAAAATCTGATGGAGAAACCAGGAAACTACTCGTAGTACAGCACCCTCTGAGAGGCTGTTGAACTTGGCAATGCAGCACGGAGAGGCAGAGCGCACACTCTGACAATGACTGTCCTGGTTCTGCAGGGGCTCAGCCACTTAGTGGATGATTTCTTCCTTTTATTAAGCTTACAAAGTTCATTTTCACATGGAAATAAAAGAATACATTCACCTCTATACTTTTTATAACTTTTTGTTTTGAAATCATTTCAAACTCACAGAAAATTTACAATAGCTTAAAGAACTCTCATATACCCTTTTCCAAGATTCATCAATTTTTAACACTTTTTGCCACTTATGCTTTTTGTTTTATCATCTCTCTCTTGCATGCTTACTCACTGGATCTTTCTCCATCTCTGTCTCTCTCATATGTGTGCATGTGTGTAATTTCTTTTTTCTAAACTACTTGAGAGTAGATTGTATACATCATGACTCTTTACTCCTTAATATTTCAATGTGCATTTCCTAAGACGACGAATATTTGGTTTACATTACCACAGTATAATCATCAAGTTGAGAGACTTGAACATTGATAGACTTTGATCTAACCTGCAGTCTATCTTCCAGTCTTTTTAAATGTCCCAGTAATGTCCCTCATAGCATTTTGCCCCTCAAGTTAAGAATCACATATTGCATTTAGTTGTCATGTCTCTTTTGTGTCCTTTTATCTGGAGTGGTTTTTCACTCTTTCTTTGTCTTTCATAACATTTTAATTTTTCAAAAACACAAGCTAGTTATTTTATAGAATATTCCTCAATTTGAGTTTATGTAATGTTTCCTTATGAGTAGATTGAAGTTATGCATCCCCAGAGATGTATACATCTCATGGTATCACATCTAGAACACACACAATGTCCATCAACCCTCATTGGTGATTTTAATTTTGATTACTCAGAGTATTGTATGATTTTCCTACTGTGTAATTAAGGATTTTCCTTTTGTGATGAATATCAATCTGTGAAGACATATTGAGTCTAAGCAAATATCGTCTTCAAACTTTTCCCCTAGATTTAACATCCACAGATGACTTGCTCTGATCAATCCTTCACTATGTGGTTGCAAAATGCTGATTTTCCAACTCCGCTATTCCCTCTATACTTATTGATGGACAGAATTCTCTTCTCTCCCATCCTTTCACTCATTTATCAATTTTTATTAGTATGTTATCATAGATTTCTCTTTTATTCAATAGCTTGATTTTAAATCTTTTACCTGCTTTGTTAATTTTTAGTATAGCTGGCTTTATTAATTATGAAAAAGCTATATTCTTAGAGAATTTGCAGGGGTATTACTGTAATTTCAAAATATTTTCCTGGTTTTTATCCATTTTGTCCTCATTTGAGTTATCTGTTACTGAAGAACAAACCACCTCAAACACAATTTATCATTTCTTATCCTATGAGTTGATAGGGCAGTTCTTCTGCTGGTTTCTCCTGGACTCAACACGTGTGGCATCATTTAGCTGATGAGCTGATCGTGGATGGCCTTACTCATGTCTGGGTTGTCAGCTGGGTCTCTGCCACCACCAGTACTAGCCTGAGCTTCTTCACATGATGGCTTCAGGGTTCCATGAGGGCAAGAGTGAAAGCTGCAGGGTCACTTAAGGTCTTGCTTGGAAGCCACATGTCACTTTTACCATGTATAATTTGTCAGAGGAAGTCACCAAGCCAGCTCAGATTCAAGAGGCAAGGAAATAGCCTGTTTCCTTTATGGGAGGACCTGCAACAGATTTGTAGACATACTTTTTGTGTGTGTTCTAAGTAGAACACAAATTTATTATTATTATTATTATTATTATTATTATTACTATTTTTGGATTTAAGTCATCTTTATTCTCCATAGCAGCAAAGAACTTTTTAAAATTTTTTTTAATTTTTCAATTATTGTTGACTTTCAATATTATACAAGTTTCAGGTATATAGCTTAGTGGTTAGATATTTATATAACTTACTAAGTGAGCCCCCCAATAAGTATAGTACCCATTGGAAACCATACACAGTTATTACAGTACTACTGATTATATTCCCTATGCTGTACTTTACATCTCTGTGATGATTTCATAACTGTCAATTTGTACTTTTTAATCCCTTCACTTTTTTCACCCTACTCGAGAGCCATTTTTAATCTGGCACAATCTCAAAAGCAATTCTGAGAGAGAAAGAGAGCCAGTTACTATCATCACTCATTTACAGATCAGGGAACTGAGGGCAAAGAGGTACATTGGTGTAGTATAAGGCAGTGCTACTTTCAAAATGACCCATAATCCAGCACCAGTACTATCACAGGGTGGTTGTTAGAATTGCAGATTCTCAGATTTCCACCCCAGGCCTACAACATTAACATAGGCATAATATTTAAATAATAGAGTTATTATATTAATAGATACCATTAGTATTATTCTATAGTACTACACATGTCATACCTTGGAGTAGGTCCCAGGAATCCATTTTAATAAAGCCTCCAAGTGGTGCTTATGCATCCTGGAGTTGGAAACGCAATGAAATCAGAACAAACATATTCGAAGTGAGTTGAACCACATTCATGTCCCAGTTTGTCACCTGCTAGCTGGGTGACCCTAAATAGATCACTTATCCTTTTGAAACTTCAGTTTTTCTTATCAGAAAAAAATGCTAATAATATCTGCTTTGCGTACTCCAGCAGCCTGTTATGAATATGAAAAGAGGATGTTGCATAGAAAAGCAGGCAGTAAAATAATGATGAATATGATAATGTCCAAGATCATAGAATTTATTAGTGATAGAATCAAGACTAACACAGCTGGATTCCTGGTCTTAAACCTGTTAAGGGACAAATAATAATTGGGCCAGCAGTTTTCCAGCCTTTTCCAGATCTTCAGAGCTATGGCAAACTACAATACTGATTACAAAGAGCCGGCAAACAGTCGAGTGTGATAAGTGCTCTTAATGAAACAAAGAGCCTCTTCTCTCCCCTATCTCCTTCCTCAGTGGCACAGACCACCCACCCACCCCCAACACCATTCCCTAAACAAGCTCACACAAGGCCATCACAGCAGGGCATAGCTGGCTTCCTTCCTTTTCATGGGGAAGGATTATTGAGTGGGAAGTGTTCAGGATGAGTGAGTGTTACTGGGGAGTGGGAGGTGGAGTGACAATCCTGGCCTAGATTGTGTTTTTCAAGTTTGATGCCTGTCAGTGGAATGGCATCTACAGCCTGCTGAAGTTTTTGAAGAGTCAGAATTTGAGAGCTGGTGGGTGAGAAATTGCGATCTCTCCCTGATTATTCACCTCCTCCACCTATATTTTTAATTCACCCACTCTTAATTCTAATCTCTCCAAGCAATTTTCTAAAACTCAAGAAGCCAATTGCTGTCTTATCAGCTTTCTTAGTCTTCCTCAAATCCAGTCTAATGTAGAAAGGAGGTAGTAAAGTCTAGATAATACTCTTATCCTACTTAACCATGAACCCAGTTTTCTAGCCAAGTTAACAGTAAACAGTAAATGTATCCAGGCATTTAAAAAAAATAGTTTGACCTATAAAAAGAGATAGCACATACTTCCTGGGATCAAAGCCCAGCTTCATTCTTTACTGACCTTGGATACTTACTCTGTTCCTCACTTCCTCTTCTGTAAAATGAGAATAATGATTCTAACATATAGGTGTTATAAGAGCTACATGAGTTAATACATGTTAAGCCCTGACAGTGCCTGGTACTTGCAACTACATGGAGCATTATACATTTTGCCATACCATACTGGATTACTGCAGCAACTGCCTATCTGGTCTCCTGCCCTTAATCTTTCCTTTCATCTCATCCATCCTCCCATGATTAAGCTTTCTCAATCACCATCGTCTCCCTTCTCCTACCTTAAAGAATACATTACCTATTCCACTAACTCTAAATTTCATAGTTTAATATTTAAGAGACTTCTCATTATTTCCCTCCAACTCTATCCTACCACATTACCCAATACCTCTCTCTAAGACAGGATTTCTCACCCTCAGCACTACAGACATTTGGGGCTGGATAATTCTTTGTTGTGGGGAGCTGTCCTGTACATTGGAGGATGTTTAACAGCATCTCCATCCTCTGCCCCTAGATGCTGGTAGCAGCCCTTTGGTTGCGACAACCAAAAATGTCTCTAGATATTACCAAATATCCCCTTGGAGATAAAAATCTCCCCTAGTTGAGAACCACTACTCTACAATGCATACCTTATCATTTTTCAAATATGCCTGCACCAATATCATTTTTTTCTTTTACTCAAAGTATATTGATTTTTTATTGTAGCAAAATATACATAAAATTACCATTTTTAGTATACAGTTCAGTGGTATTTAATATATTCACATTGTTTTTAAACCATTACTACCATCCATCTACATAACCTTTTCATTTTCCCAAACTAAAACTGTATTTATTAAATAATAACTCTCCATTCTTTCCTCCCCAACCCCTGACAAAAAAAAATTCTATTTGTCGACTCTATAAATTTGACTACTCTAAGTACCGTATAGTGTGAAATCATAGAATCTTTGTCTTTTTATGTCTGGCTTGTTTCACTTAAGATAATGGCTTCAGAATTTATCCACATTGTAGCATATATTAGAATTTCCTTCCTTTTTAAAGCTGAATAATATTCCATTGTATGTATAAACTACGTGTTGTTTATTCATTCATCCATCAGTGAGTATTGGGATTGTTCCTGCTTTTTAGTTGTTGTGAATAATGCTGCTGTGAACATGAGTGTACAAATATCCGTTCACGTCCCTGCTTTCAGTTATTTGGGGTATATACTCAGAAGTGAAATTTTTGGGTCATAAGTTTAATTTTAAAAGGAACCATCATACTGTTTTCCATAGAGACTGCACCATTTTATGTTTCCAGCAGCAATACACAAATGTTCCATTTTTCCTACATCCTCACGAGGGCTTATGATTTTGTTTTTCTTACAGGAGACATTTTAATGGTGTGAAGTGGTATCTCATTATAATTTTGTCCAGCATTTCCCTAATGATTAGTGACATTTGCTCATTGGTTGTTCGTATATCTTCTGTGAAGAAATGTCTATTTAAGTTTCTTGCCCATTTTTTAATGAAATTTGCTTTTTTATTGTTTTTGTGGCATCGTAGTTCTTTATATATTCTGGATATTAATCCCTTATCAGATATATGACTTGCAAATATTTTGTTCTATTCTGTGGGTTGCCTTTTCATTCTGTTGCTAGTGTCCTTTGATGCACTGAAATATAAAGTATGTTAATTTTTAATAAAATTTAGTGCCATAAAGTCTTTGAAAGAGGTGTTCCAAAACAAACATAAACCTGCAATATGTATTTTAGTACTATACACATAAAATGTGTTAGTTTTCTATTTTTGCTGTAATAAATTACCACAAACTTAATGGCTTAACAGAGTACAAATTTATTATGTCATTACATTATAATCTATAGGTTAGAGTTCTGAAATGGATCTTAAGGGCTAAAATCAAGTTTTCTGCAAGGCTGTACCCCTTCTGTACATATTCTAGAGAAGAATACATTTCTTTGCCTTTTCCGGTTTCCTTGCCTTTTCCAGCCACAGTCCTTGGCTTATTTCCCCCTTTTCCCATTTTCAAAGCTAGGAACATTGCATTGCCCTCCGACCATTTTTTTATACCTATGTCTCCCTTCGACTCTCATCTCAGTCAGGAAAGGTTCTTTTAAGGATTTATTTAATTAGGTTGGGCCCACTCAGATAATCCAGGACAATCTCCCCATCCCAAGGTTCTCAAGCTAATTGCATCTGCAAAATTCCTTTTGCCATGTAAGATAACATATTCATAGGCTCTGTTAGAGATGTTTGGGGGCCCATTATTCTGCCTACCACAAAAAGTAAAAAAAAAAAAAAATGTGAAATATAAGTAAACTTGGATTTGAACATTTTATTCTTCTCATTTTAGCCAAGAACCATAACTCTTCATCCTCTAGACTTTGCTAACTGAATTTCTGTAAACTTTATGACCATCACTTTACTGACCAAGATATTTCATGAATTCACACTTTATTTTCTGGTTTAGAATAATTGGTTATCAGAAACAAATGGGGTGAAATCTTTCGAAGTTTTGTCATAACTTTAGCAAAGGAAGTTAGAAAAATCTAGCAAACTTGAAATGTCACCTCTATATTAAGAATTAGTATTTGTGTGTACTTTATATATTAAGTATTCATATTAGTAAGTGTGCTAATTACTTACACATTTATGTAAGTGTGTAATAGGTGTTCAGCCAAAAGTGGACAATGGGATTCTCTCTTAAGTATTAGTGCCCTAGAGATGCCTAGCACATCTAGTGGAAACAGTTCGTAACATATAATCATGTAGTTTGTTTTCAGCACAAGGTACCCAAAAGCCATCTTGTGGGGTCCATCTGCAAACCATTTATCCTGGACTGTGTCCATCTAGAAGAAAGGGCTTTTTTTTCTAAATTTTACAAAGGTACTATTTTAGTTAGTGGTAGCCTAACCTGGAGGGTATTCAGAAGGAGAGGATTGTGTACATTTGGCAGCTCCTTACTGGGATACAGCCATACTTAGGATACTGAAAAAAGCTACACACACGCTATTTAAAGTGTTCTAGTTCACTGCTAGAGGCATATAGAACAGTAAATAGAAACACGTAACACCTAGCCCAAATGTATAGCTGAAATATTCTGTACAGATAGGATGTGGCCAGGGCAGAATCAGGCTCTGACAGATTCTCCATACATAGACATCAATGTACCATGGCCTCCACCTTAGCGTCTATTCTGCCATGCTATATATTCATTTTTAGCCAAATCTACCATGAACTGTTTATTCTAATGTAATGGTCCCCTTAGCAATTAATATACACAAAACATCATATACAGCTGCTTTCCAACAGATAGAAAAGTATCAGCTTATACCTAAAGTATATCTCAATTGAAAGGAGTTCTACCAAAGTAAACTCTACTTAAATAGAATCAATTATTTGTAAGCATCTCATCTTATTTGATATCAAAATATATTTGACTAATCTCAGTATTAGGCAATTTGGTACTGCATGCTAGCCATCAAGTCTGGAGACATAGGTTAATAAAGGACTTACTGATATTACAATACATAATAAAATAGTGTTGTTATGATTCCAGATGTTATGACCACCCTGTAGACAGACATATAATGAGGTAAAGA
Organism: Eidolon dupreanum; assembly: GCA_028627145.1. Classification (NCBI taxonomy): domain Eukaryota; kingdom Metazoa; phylum Chordata; class Mammalia; order Chiroptera; family Pteropodidae; genus Eidolon; species Eidolon dupreanum. Next base: position 68,655,492 of record CM053509.1, read on the forward strand.
GAACAGAAAGAGATTAGAAATCACCCAGCATAATCTCATACAACGAAGATAAAATTCATCATCATTAAAAGAATTCTCTGAGATGCTTTTGGTTAAGAGCCCACAATTTGCCTGTTTCCATGCAAAACTTCACTATTCAAACACTGACAAACAATATCAAAAAATCCCTAGTAGAGATAATGCTATACCATTGGCTTGTCATTCATTTTAAGGATTTTTTAATGTGGAATAGGAAAGACCTGATAGAAATGATTATGGTTCTGTAGAAATATATATATTTCAGTAAAATTACACACATTCTACAGATCTATACACTGACTGTCTCTTTTAGAAAAATCAAATACAAATAAAGTTGTTGGAAAGAAATATATTAAAATTCATTTTCAAAATCTTTCTTTTCCTTTTGTACACATCTTAGGAGAGAGGAAATACAAACCTTTGGAGAGGTAATGAAGTGAGAGTTTATTCTACTGCTGTAAGATTTTGAGTAAAAGTACATCTTAACTCAATATTCAGCAGACAAATAAACATGCAGTTCACAGCCTTGCCCACAGCTTACCTGTTTGGAGTGTCCAGGTTCCTGTTCAGTGTCTCTCCGTTCATGTGACCATATTGCTAAACACACTAGATTTCTCACTGAATTTTCTGACGTCCATCCCTTTGGACAGACTCTTTCCACTGCCTGGAACCTCCCTGCCACCTTATCTACCTAATAAACTCCTGTTCATCAGTTAAGACCCAACTGAAATGAATCTTTTTATTTCCCTGGCCTTCCTTACTGCAGTCCCCCTTCTGAGACTGTAGAATCATAGCTTCACATCTGTGTACCCAAAGCACTTATATTACGTGTGTCTCTATTATAGCACTATCATAATACACTATTATTTGTGTACATGTACATATGTCACTCGCCTCTAGACAGAGCTTCTTGAAGATTGGATTTGTTCTTCATTTTTGTTAGTACTCAGAGGCTAACACGTTACCTAGCACAGCCTGGTGAATAGAATTGAATAGAGGAAACTTATAAGAGATGAACTTTATTTTCCCTGAGATGATATTCATTCCAGAGAATGTAGAAATCACTTTACAAGACCAATAATGAGCTTAATGGTACTTAATATCAATTATGTTCAATCTTCAATTTTAGAAATAGCTTCAGATTTAGGGTTTTTTTTTTTTTACCAATGGCAGTTAAACAAAGATATTAAAGGAAATTTTATTTCAGCAATTGCTCAAGTTGAAACAGGTTTGAGAACAAATCCAATTTAAATACATGCCATTTACTTCTATTTACCTATAAGATGTTTAAAATGGAACACTTTGGGGTAGAATTATAAAAGTCTCCATCTTCAATTGTGAATTGTAAGGAAGTCTTTTTTACAGCTTTTCAAACATTGTACTATAGTTCAAATTATCTCAGATTGTTCCACTGCCATAGACTTGTAGCTATAATGTTCATTCAAATGAACCTATCATCTATGGAAAGCTCTGATTCCGATGGGTTAGCTGTAGACTTCCCCCAAGATGGCACAAATTTGGATGCTTTCTCTAGGTCCTGCTCTGTACAACTCCTTGCTCCCACAGTGATGAGCAGCAATTCACGGCACTAGCTGATGTAGAAGACTGTACCTGTTCCAACTGGTTTGTTTTTTTAAGGCCTCAAGCTAGAAAAATCTTTAAAATAATAGTACCCAATTAGTGAAGTTGTGGAGAAACTAGCATTCACATATTTTGATTAGTTCTGGTAGGGTAAAATAATAAAACTATCCTGAAGAGCCAATCTAAGAATATGTATCTACAACTTTTTAACTCTTCAGACTCTTCCTATTTCATCCCTGAAGCTCTCCCATAAAGATCTAAATGATGATGTTTCTAGCTGATCTCTGAGTCCTTGGTGTGTGTAACAAGCACTTGGACTTCTTTATGCCATTTGCTTTCCAGAGTAAGTTCATCCTCCATTTATCCAAAGGATCTTGAAGCATGGCCTGTTATTGATGTGGCTGGCATTGCTGCTTTATGCGAGTATATTTAGTCATTATTTCAATATTTTGATCATATTTTCTTGCACTTCTAGAATAATATATTCTGTTTTGTATCATTTGTAGCTCGGAACTTAAAACCAGGTTTGATTTCAGAGTAAATCCAGTTGAGTTATTCAGCTGATGGCATTTGAAGAAAAAAAAAACTGGACTTGGCAATTGACTTAACTTTTTTAAGCTGTATAACCCTTTGTTCAAAAGAAGCCTTACACATATGTGAAAATAAATGCTTTTTTTAAAAAAAGTAGAGCATCTGGGATGGGAGAAGGAGTCATGAGGTACCTAATATCATGTAGGTCCCACCTTATCCCTTCCCTTGCTCCCAGGTCTCCTCAGAACACAGTACGAAAAACAGTTTTATTGTCTCTAATTTCTTGATTGAAAATTAAAATGTTTTGTTTGGAGTTCTCTATGTTTAAGTACAAAGAACTTCCATTTCAGACACTTCTTACATAGAGACCAAGAAGAGTTCATAAATGAACATATAGTATACAAGTATGTGATGCTTTTATTTTCCATTATTTGAGTTCTTAAACAAAATGCTAATTCTCTTTATGCAGAGTTTGACTCTCTCTAGCCATTTGGTTCTTCTGAGATTCTCATTCCCCTTGCCAGGTAATGAGAGAAAGAAAATAGAAAAGAACAAAGGTATATGTGGTCAGAAAGATAGCATGGAGGCCCTGGTTTCACCTTTATCACCATGTGACTTTTACTAAGCGTCCACCTCCTTGTGTGTTAGTGAAACTAGCAATATCCATATTACAAGGTTGATCTTTATATCTGATTAAATTAAAGCACATAGAAAGTCCTCAATAGAAGTACATTTCTGCTGTCCACAGTGATCATAGAGTTGGAGAATTTTGCAGCAGGTACAAAAGATGCAAGACTGTCCCAAGCAACAATTGTTTTTATCACCACAGACTGATTATCTATCTTTTAAGAGAAAAGAGGCGCCCATATTATCTCTTCCCTGATTTTCTGGGGAGGTTGGCTTTCCTGAGAACCCAGGACTGGTTCAGGACCCCTAAAACTGTGAAGCAAATATACTTCCCAAGATTTCAGAAGTCAGATTGTAAACTAGTATTGGTTACTCAAATATCCCATCATCCATAGGACAATTGCCCATCTCCAAATCTCTCCCTTGTTCTCCCACATATGTACACTCAAGGGAACTAACCTAGCTATCTCTTATCTCTTCAGGCTATTCTATGTTGTCTAAATTAATAAAGAATCCACGTTTTTTTAAGGTGGTTTACTTTACATTTAATTTTTGTCCTCTTGTTATTTGTATCTTTTATCAACCTTTCTCATCATCACATTACTTATCTACTCAAAAGCCTTTCATTTCCTCTCACTTTAATTCCAGTTCTAATGCCCTTAATCCTCTGGCATTACTCCCAACCACCCAAAAGTATTTTTCACTGCCCTTGGTGGGTTCTTGGTATTCAAGTCACCACCCCGCAACATGGCAGGCTCCTGGGACTGACTTTTCTACTTCTGTCCACTCCCTAAAATCATACCCTCATATCAGCCCCTGCCTACTACTCCAGTACTGCTAAACCTCTCCTCATCAAGTTTCCTACAGCTGCTGAAAATAATAACACATACTTAGTTCTTAATTAACTACTGCCTGATCTTTATTATTTTGTTTTACTATCTCATATCTGCCTTATCTCTCCAACTACATGATAAACTCCCTGAGACAGAAATAATACATGTCTATGTCTCTCATCCTTTCTAACACCTAGTAAGAAATGCTGGTGGCCTGTGTGGCTTGCTGTGCCTCGTATTTCATGGTAAAAGTCATCGTAAATGTACCAGTGGAGGAAATTATAGGCCAGTAGTGAATGCTTGGGAGAGGGACAACTTGGCCCTCAGCTCCCTCCACACAGGCCACGTCCTCTTTTTTCCAAATAGAAGTCAGCCCTGGACACAATGGCATTTCTATGGCTCTAAAAATCGTTGTGAAATAGCTCAGTGCTACATCTCACTGGAAGTTTTCTGGAAGAGGTGAGGTTTACTTGACTGATATGCAATAGTAACTCAGCTACTTACACTACATAGGTAACAAATGAGACTCAGTCCATAGTTACACTTCCAGGTAGGCAAAAATTTACACCTAAATTTAAAGCATCTTCATCTTTTATATTTTAATCATTTGATGGAAATTTGTGCTACATCCTACAATGTACAATATAGTTCTCTGTTTTGTTAAATAGGCTCACATGGACTTAATTTAATAACAGGGCATCATCTCTTAAATATTTTTACACTTCTCTCAGCAGAAGAGAATAAACATCTCTCCAAGAGAATAAGCACGAAATGCCTCATTTCTACCTTAAATTATTATCTAAATCTTGCATTCCATAATATATCTTTCTTTGAGAATGAAATTAATTATGTAAATCACTGGTTCCCTAACACTTATTCATAAATTTGTCAAAAGATCAACTTTGCCAAATTCTTTGGAAAGTTTATGTCCCTCCTATTTGGTTAATGTTAAAGAAGTACAAATTAGTAGTTGATAGATGGTCATGGGGAAGAGGAGCGCAGCATAGGGAATGCAACTAGCATTACTGTATTGGCTAGGTAAAAAACCGGAGGAGAGAAGGAATAATTAGGAGGATTGTTTTATAAACTATATAAATGTCTAAACAATATATTGTATACTAGAAACTAATAAAAAATTATACTCATCTATAAAATATAATAATAACCTTCCCTTATGAAATGATGTTGATAAACGGCTTTAGTGACCAAAAAATTAAAAACTGAGTCTCTACCATTTTGTTTTATTAGTCTCTAAGTTTCAAAAGCCTAGACCTACTATTTTAATTTACCATAACATATTTTAAGTTCCAGAAAGATATTCCCACATTTCCTCTACCCCCTAACATACTACCTTATGCCCCCAAAGTATGCATCTTTCTGAACCTCAGTTTTGCTGGAAAGCAAATGATGGAAAGCCATATTGGAAAGCAGTGATTCTCTCAGGGCCAAAAGAAGTAAATGGGTTTCCGGTCCCACACTGAAATCCCAGACTACTGTACTTGCCATTTTTTCCAGCTGGCCATCAAGCCATCCACTATCTCTATATATACATTCATGTGCCTGATGTAAAAGTCTTTATCTCACTTTTACATTGCTTCTTAGACTTTCTCATGATTAGGACACCAGATTTGCAAAGGTTTTATATTGAACATTAAAATATTTTACATGTAAAAATTAAAAATAAAATAAATACACCTAAGTGTCTGAAGAATTCTCCTATGGATAAATGTGTGAATGTTAGTGTGTGGACTATTTTTACCACTCAAAGATCTCTTTTGATTTCTTTTGTGTTCTTAGCCACATTACAGATAAGTGAGGTTTAGGGCAACTAAATTCTGATTAGATAAACTATTACTAAACTTAAGTAATTTGGTAGATAATGAATATCCTATTTAAATTAAGAAATAGTACTTGATTTAAAAAATCCTTGTTGTTATTGCTACATTTTTAAAAATCAGCCCCAAAACATAGTGGCATGCAACAATAAACATCTATTCTCATGCTCATATGCTCTCAGGTCAGCTAGGACTCAGCTCGTCTAAGCTAGGCTATGGAAGCAACTGCTTCAAGTTGTGAATCTGACTGGATGTGACTCCTTGTTCTAGTTTGGGCTTAGTTCTTTTCCATGTGTCTTCATTCTGGGATCCAGGCTGAAAGGGCGGCACCTCCCTGGGCAAATTCTTCTTGTGGTGGTGTGCAAGAGGGCAAGCCTATCTACATAAGCACATTTCAAGCCTTTGCTTATGACATGTCTGCTAACATTTCATTGATCAAAGTGAGTCACATGACAAAGTCCCAAAGTCAAAGGGCAGGAAAATATTCTTCACTCACAAGGAAGTCATGGTATAGGTGTGTAATACCTCTCCAGGAGACTGAAGAATTGTGAGAAATGCAATCTACCACAGGCTGGATGACTTTTAACCACAGCACTAATTATAATTGGATTTCTAGAAAAGAGAAAAAAACAAATTTCAAGGCAATTTCTGAAAGTTGAAGAAAGGTACCTTGTTGGATATAACAAGAGAGCTTTCAAATATGATTTGTTGAATAAATGACATTACGAAAGAAATGGAAAGTAGTTGCTTCCTGATGTGGCAGTTGCATTAGGATACATGTAAAACTGAGTTTGCTATAGGCTGGTTTTATAAGTGATAATTGATTGCAAATTATATTGACAGTTATTGAATATAATTATTCACCACAGGAACCATCCTTAATCAATTAATCAGAGCACAATTCAACTTCACTTCTTATGCATGGCAACAATCTTTTTTTTTTCTTTATTCCTTTACCTACTTTATTTGCTGTTGTTGAAACATTTTAACAAATTAATTAGATGTTAATTCTTAGCATTAAATGAAACCCTTAAGGTGCTTAAATAGTAAACTCCACAATAAAACCTGTTTATTCCCAAAGATTTCCCTCACTCTGAATAAGCACAGATCTTCAGAGATTACATCCAAAGAATGATTCCTAGGCTCTCCTCACTGGTATCAGTCAGGAACAACACCAAGGCTATACTACAGGTCTAGCTTTGTCTTAATCAAATCTTAATCAAATACCTTTAAAAAAAATGGAAACCATGCTTTGTTTTGTTTTTATTGAGGTAGCATTGGTTTATAACATTATGTAAATTTAAGGTGCACATTATAATTTGACATCTGTATACACTATGGTGTGCTCACCACCAAACGTCTAGTTTCCAATCATCACCATATATCTGACCCCTTTATAAAACCCTGCTTTTTTAATTTTCTGCTGATCCAACAATGGAAAGGATAGGTAACATATTAGACACACACTGAAACTTCTGAGCAGGCTGAATCATGTACAGGATCTTACAAGATAATACTTAGCAGGGAAGAAAGTAATGCCATGTTCTCAGTGGTAGTATACAAACAAAACCCCCTAACAGGATGGGGGCTATAGAGAGTGAGAGCCACCAACATGAAAAGAATTCAGCTGTTTCAGTTAATATTGAATAATAGAAACCAACAGTGAAATGTAACTTGAAAAACACTGCTGAATACTTGGCCCCATGCATATCTGTAGAGTCCAAAGTGAACAAAATAATAGTCCCCTTGCCCTCTGTATTGGTCAGACTCCAGGGAGAGTATTGTATTTATTATCAGTCTTATAGTGTCAAAAGGAAATTAAAATACAGTTATGTATATACAGAGGATTGTGATTAGGGTAGAGAAGTGTTTCAATACCAACTCTTATGAAGAACAATAGGAGTAAAAAAGTGGTATATTGTCTGAGGAAAGGAGACACTAGGAGAGACAGAATGGTGTCTTTAAATATTATAGGATTTCCCTGAGAGAAAAGGATGAAGATGAATTCTGAGCAGCAGATACAAAGGGGATTAAATGGCAAAAACTTCAAGAAGGCAGTTGTCAGATACCCTCTGCCCAAACTCTTGTCTCATGAAGTTGTTCCTCTGTTTTAGCTAGTCTGGGACCTAAAGCACATTCCAGCCTCACAGTTCTAGGATTCTGTACAGGAAGAACAAATGTGTCAAATTTGTTATTACACTGAATTTTTAAAGTTCTTTCTTCTATTGAAAAATCAAGTACATCTTTGCAAAATAAAAATAGAATTTTATTATAGCAGTACAAACATTTTGTACCATTCTTTATAGTTTCAAAACTATGAATATCCAATCAAACTTTATAATTGCTTTCATAAATGTCTAATTAAACTATAAATATTATTAAATATATCCACGTACAATAAGGAATGGAAACATCTGGATGAAAAATGAAAAATTTAGACAAGCAGCTGGTTATTTCACCTACACAATGCTAGACACCAAGATATTCAGCAACATCAAATGCCTGATAGAGTTTTAGCATATCATCTGGATATTTGACTCTATCTTCTACTTTATTTCAAATTACTTCTTAGTTTCTCAGTTTCTCTTTTTTAATGAGAATATTTTATATACTTCTACTGAAAAGCATTATCCAGTCACAGATAAAACACTTTCTCTTTCCCCGACAGCTGTTTCTACTCTGACATCATCCCCTTCATTCCACTATCCTATTGCAATATCAGATATTTGAGAAAAATTAAAATGGGGCTTTTGAAATACACCCCTCTCTCCATCCTCCTCTTTAAAGCCTGTGATGACTTTCAGAAAATTCAACCAATCTGGCTTCAGAACCCTCATTGTGAAACGTTCCTCAAATTACACCACTATCCCCGACCAGGTTTCTACCTTAGCTACAAGGAATCCATTTCTGATTTAGTATCTTCTCTAACTCAGTTTCCAGGACACCAGCTCCCCTGATTTGCCTGATGGCCCCAGTCTTCACAGCGCTTAGAGTCAAAATAATAATGATAAAAATACTAACTAATTCCAACTTAATGGGCACTTACCATGTTCAAGCATTGCTTTAAGTAGTCTATATGAATTAATGCATTTAGTATTTACAATAACCCTACTATAAATATTCTCATTTCACAAATGAGGAAATTGAGGCAAGTATATTTAACAATATGCCCAAATTCTCATAGACGTAACACCCTAGACCGCAATACGTATTTAAGTTTTTTCACTTCAGAGCCCCTCTCTTAACCGCTATGCTATACTGCCTGTCCAGTTAGTCTATTTTAATTTCCAAACATTTTGCCAAAATTCAAGTGCTCTCAAAAAAGATGTTATATTGGGTTCCTTCCATGTTTCAAACAGGATTTGAAAGCCTACCGCTTTTTAGATGCCTATATACTTGGTATCAGGAAGATGAAATTTTCTCCTAATGAAGAAATTTAAATAACTACCTTCCTAGGATAAAGGCACTTGTCTTTTGCTTGTTCTCATTGTTCTTAGTACCCTTAGTAACCTTGTATCATTTAAATATTTTTATATGTTTTACAAAGGTTAATCCACGTGAAGGAAATCATTCATTCATTCATTTAACAAATATTTACTCAACTGTTCTAGGTCTTGATGACACAAAACTCTCTACCTTCATGGAACTTAGATTCTTATTGGAAAGACATGGTAAACAACACAAATATATAAATGATATGGTATGTTAAATAATGGAAATGCTAATGAGAATATAAAGCAAAGAAAGAAGATATGCCATGTCTAGACAAGGGTTTGAAATTTTAGACAGTTGTGTCCAGGAAAGGCATCATGGCATCATGAAGAACATAACTTTTGGGTATGACCTGTAGGAATGAAGGATCTAGCCATGAAGATATACAGGAGAGGAGACGAGCATTCAAGATGGGGCAGTCTAAATTGAGAGTATGTCTGATGTGTTCCGCAAACACCCAGACGACATTGTGGCTGGAGGAGAGAAAATGAGGATTGGGGCAGGGGCAAAAACAGAAGATAAGATCATAGAGAGAGAATGTTGGGAGGTCAGGATTCCAGATCATGAGGACCTGGCAGGCCATTATAAAGAGTTTGACTTTCATCTGAATGAGCTGGGAAGCGATCAGAAGGTTAAGCAGAGTGATAAGATCCGGTTTATGTTTGAACAGGAGCATCTGGCTACATGCTAAGAATAAACTGCCATGGGGCAGGGGTGGAAGCAAAGAGGCCAGCTAGGAAGTTATCACAACAATTCAGATGAGCAATGGGGAGAGGGGTAGCTTGGTCCCAGGGTAACAGTAGGAGAGCTAAGAATAGAATTCTGGATGTATTTTGGAGGTAGAGCTGATACAATTTGCTGTCAGTTGTGGGGTATGAAAGATAGAGAGGAGTCAGAAAAGACAATGAGATTTTTGGTCTGAACAAATGAAGAGAGTTGATTAAAAACTCCTTGAAGAGAAAATCAGGCACACGTATTCACTTAATACATAATGAATATAAATTTTAAAATAAGAAAATGAATTGAAATTCCTCTGGAAGTGTTAAATGTGTATAAAGCAAAAATAGGATAATGTGAAGATATGTTATTAAAATATAGGCTACTTCTTCATTTAAATATGACATTAATAGTCTCGAGTACCCAGTAAGTAAAAGAAAGGCTTAATTCTTTCTACAGTGATGTTCAGATAGCAGATACTGAACACAGCGTTAAATATTTGCAAGAAAATCTGATAGTCAGATTTTGATATTTATTAAGGACTTTCCATATTGAGTTTAATTAAGGACTTGATTATGAATTCTACCTTGAAGGCATGATTACTACTTATCTCTTCACTCTTGGGCCAAAGAGAATTACAGATGCTGAATATCTCTCCACTGCATCTATGAAATAGTCATTAGTTTGAAAAGGCATCTCTTTTCTTCATGTTGAAAATTGCCTAGAGAAATTTAACTCATTCAGCTTTTATGGTACTCTTTTAAGAAACACTGGATATATTTTTAATATTAACCAAGAAGATAGATGAATCATCACAACTAATTTTCTGATAAATATGAAATTGTCTTTTATTACCCTTTTATTATCATATATTAGGCTTTTATTCCTGTTAATACTGTGAAATATGGCAGGGAAATAATGCTGCTCTCTTAGAGGGTGTGTGTAAAATTTACTACTCACTTTCATTGCTTTGCGTCTTCTTTCCCTACCTTTCCCAAAGCCTCACCATGGAATAGAAGATTGCTCTGTAGGAAACCCTATTGTTAGCTAAATATCTTGGGTATTAAAGAGCTGAAGGGTTATTGCAACCCATTTTAGCTCTTGGAAACTTTGAAACACATTGTTAAACATATTAGGAGTCTTATGGTTATTCAACAAAGAAAGATCTTCTGAGACATAGGTGGTGTCTCTTCCCTAAGAAATTGAAAGGCTCTAAATATTGTAAACTGCCAATGTATAGCAGCCCCACAATCCCTCAAAAGTTGATTGTATTCATCTCTTACCAGGTCCATACTCAGTGACATCAGGTTGGTAGTTTGAATTTGGCTATGATGGGAGTATTTTACACTATGGAAATCAGCAACTGTTACAAATCTTTTTCTAATTGAACATTCCTATCTTTCCACCTGCGATTTACTATTACTCATTTTTAGCCTCAGAAATATTTAGAAACTCATGTTTCTTTTGAAGATGGTAAAAGAAGCAATAATCATGCTGTACAATCAAGCAGTGGGAGGATGAAAACAAGCAAGGATGAATACCTGCCCTTGCTCTCCCTTTGCAAATGACCTGGAAAAATTAACCCAAATGCTAATGAATTTTAAGAAAGTCATGTGAAATGAATGACCAAGAAAGTAATGATCAAAATTGAGCTTGACCCAAACAATCATAGCATATATAAATTTTTAAGTCCTGTATTCAGATGTGTGAAAATTTTAACTTAAAATTTTTGTACAACATCTGACTTTATGTTCAAATACTCTACCCCAGTGGTATGCCAGGACAGGCTTGTACCAGCTCAAAAGCTGATTGAATACATCTCTTCTCAGGTCCATACTCAGTGACATAAGGTTAGTAGTTTGAAATTGGCTATGGTGGGAGTATTTACACCATGGAAATCAGCAAATGTTACAAATCTGGATTTTGTTTTGTTTTGTTGCCAGAGAGCCAGCTGTTAAACATCTACCAGCATACTACTACTCTCCCCTATGATAGAAATATAATCCTTGTCAATTACGGATGAACTGTCCTTCCCCCTCCTTCTCAGTGGAGGAACATTTACTTTCTAAGGTGCTTCTGTATCATCCATGCATCTGGGAAATTGATCCAGTCATCAACCATAGCATCTTCTGAGATGTCAATACAATCCCATCTAGTCTTCAGCTGACATCTCCTTCCATGGTGGCAACCACCAAGATATCTCTAACACCACCCACTCCTAAATTGTGTGGTTCAATCTACTTCTCACTATAGCTCCCTTTCAGTTCACCACCTACTCTCTCCCTCAGCTACCTTCTGCACACCTCTCTTGGGGAATAGCAAATGCAATCCTAGCATGTTACTCTTTCTCTGGGAAGTGCAAATTTTGGCAGACTATCTCAGACTCTTTCAGGCCAGACATAACTTGTCATCATAGGCACTCTGTTGCTCCTGTATCATGTCAGGGTTGTAGAGAAACTCTGGGCCTCGTTCTCTGAAACGTTTCTCAGAAGATAAGGCATGTATCTCCATTGTTTAGATTGACACATATGTCAGAGGGTTTGATTCCTCTGCCCTGGGACTCTGCCTGAGGAGCTGGCATGGGGCAATGTCCCCTCTTAATGACCTTTGGATGTTCATTCCCATTTCTTTCTTCTCCTTTAAGTTCCCAGTATAAACATGTCAGTTTTTCAGGAAGAAAAAAAAATACAGTGTTATTTTATCCATCCAAAATACAACATGAAAGGGGGATCATTTTCTCTGATCTTTCTCTGACATGGCTATTGATCATTTCATATTTTATTCTCCATTCCCTTCTTTATATTTGTCCACGGATTAAGTGTCACTTATTAGTGACATTTTGGAATATGCCAGTCATAGTAACCCTCAGTAACCTGTTCCTCCAGACCTATAGCCTAGTTCTAAACTTCACTCTTTTCTCAGTGTTCCTGCTGGGAACTTTCACATATTCAAATAGTTTTTCAGTTTCTAAATTAATGGTTAGTTTCTATAATATTTCTTTCAAAAAGATAGCCTCACCTAATATTGGAAATAACAAATGACAAATACTTAAACGTAAATATACAAAGCAAGAGATTCACTTTTATCTGGGTAAAAATGTATACTAAAAAATTATTAAGAATAAGAGACTGTGTATCCTAGACTAAGTACTAATGTTCAGTAGCAACAACAGAAAGTGTAGACAACAGGAGTTTAAAAGAAGGGACTACTTTGTGCTAAGACTGTCAGCGAAGGTTTCAAAAAGGAGGCAGAATTTGAAGTGGGCTTTTTGGAATAGGTAAGATTTAGATAGTTGTAGAAGAAATTGGAAGCTTATTTCAGTAGGGAGTAAGGCATTAGCATGGTGAGCATACTTAGGTGTTTTTAAAAAATAGAAAATGAATGTATCTAGTTAGAATGAGTAGAATGAAAGATCAAGAAAGATAAGACTGGAAGATAGATCAGGAGAAGATCTGGAGATTTTTAGATGGCCCAGAAATGTACACTTCAAAGGATACTATGCTAGCCCCCCCTTATCTATGGGGATACATTCCAAGAACCCCTCCCCCAGTGAATGCCTGAAACTGTGGATATTAATAAACTCTATAGATACTGTACTATGTTTTTTCCTATATATGCACCTATGATAACTAAAAATAAAAGAATGATTATAACAATATACTATAATAAAACTTATGTGACTGTGGTGTCTCTCTCTCTCCAAACTAGCACGATTTCTTTCTGCTTCACAATTTCACTGATAGAAAATTTGTTCTTACCACAGATCTTAGCAATCTCAGCATACTTCTTTTTCTTTCTTTTTTAAGTCGAAAACATTTACCTTTTCACCTAAATGAAGCACTTTACAGATTTTCTTTGGCATATCCAAATTGCCAGCATCATGACTGTAGAACTCTAGGGCCATTATTAAGTGGAATAAGGATTTATTGAACACAAGCACTGCATACTGTGACAGTCCATCTGATAACCAATATAGATACTGAGTGTCTAACGAGCAGGGAGCATATACATTGGATACACTGGACAAAAGGATGATTCACATGTTCAGCAGGACTGGAGGAGGAAAGGCATCAGATTTCATCATACTACTTGGAATGGCATACAATTCAAAACTTATGAATTGTTTACTTCTGGACTTTTCTATTTAATTTTTTTCAGACCATCATTGGCAAGTGGTAACTGAAACCTTAGAAAGTAAAACCACAGATAAGGAGGGCTACTGTATCCAGACAGTGAAAAAACAACCCATATAATAGGAGAAAATATTTTCAAATCATATACCTAATAATGGTCTAATATCAAGAATATGTAAAGTACTCTTACAGTTCAACGATAAAACTGCAAATAGCCCAATTAAAAACTGGGAAAAATATTTGAATAGGCACTTCTTCAAATAAGATATACAGAACATAAAAAGAACATAAAAAGATGCTCAGTATCATTAGTCATTAGGGAAATACATATCGAAACCACAGTGAGATACTACTTCACACACATTAGCATGGCTGTAATGAAAAAGGTAAATAATAAGTGTTAGTGAGGATGTGAAGAAATCAGAACCATCATACGTTGCTGGTGGAAATGTAAAATGGTACACCTACTGTGAAAAAGTGTAGCAGTTCCTCAAAAAGTCAAACATATGCTTATGTTACCATATGACCCAGCAATACTATACCTAAGTATCTACCCAAGAGAAATAAGAACGTGTGCACACAAAAACTGGTACACAAATGCTCATTGCAGCATTACTCATAATTGCCAAAAGGTGGGAACAACCTAAATACCCATCAAGTAAAGAAAGGATAAACAAAATGTGGTATATCCATGCAATGGAATATTATTCATTCATAAAAAGCAATGAAGTACTGATACATGCTACAACATGAGGAAACCGTGCAAACATTATGCTAAGTAAAAGAAGTTCAACACAGAAGGCATATATTGTATTATTTCATATATATACAAAATGTCCAAGATAGCCAAATCCATAGAGACAGTAGGTATATTAGTGGTTGCCAGGGGCTGTGAGGAGGGGTGAATGGGGAGTGACTGTTAACAACAGTTATAGGGGTTTTTTGGGGGGTGAAGAATATGTTCTAGAATTAGATAGTGAAGATGGTTGCACAACTTAGAATATACGGAAAACAACAGCACATTTATTTTTTTAAATGGAAAATTTTATGGTACATGAATTATATCTCAATAAGAAAAAATCTACAATAAGAAAAAAGAGAAATATTTAAAAAAAGAAAAAAGAGAAATGTGAACTGTATTTATTGGCCCTAAGCAGCTACCTAAAGTTTTTGAGCAGGAGAGTAACCTGTTCACCCTTACATTTTGATCTATCTCGACTTGTCCCTGGATCTGCAACAGCATTTCTCACAGTGAAACTCTGTTTCTCTTCTTTTTCTACAGTCTTTATTTCCTGACTCTGTCTTGCTCCCTAACCCTTACCGTCTGGCACTCAGTTTCATCACATTATTAAAATTCTTCTCTTAAAAGTTACCATATAATTCCTTGCTACTAATCTAGTAGGTGAATGCTTATTTGCACTCAAGAAAATAAATCATTTTATTTTTGATAATGATAATCACTTTTTCCATATAATTGTCAGCTCTCTGAACGCCCTTTTTCATCCCCTGCTCTCTAAAGTGAGAGCTATCCCCCCAAAGAGATATTCTTAACCTTTTATTTTCTGGCATCCCTGGCAATATTATCCAACCCATGATTTCTGTGGGACTTGAAACTCTTTACCCTAGCATCTCTCCACAGTTCCAGTCCCTCATTTCTTTCTTCTGGCCGCACCTATCCATCTGAATAGACAGGTGCAGCCAGCAGTAAGAAAAGGTTGCTCAGTCTCAATGTGACCTAAACTAAATATACAAACTTTCTCCTGTGTTTTCTCTATCTGTAATAATCTCAGTCTCTTCACAATTACTCCAGTTCAAAAATCATGATGACAGATCCTTACTCTTTTTATCCAGTCATTTGCTAAGACCTATTGATCCTATATTCATCTCTCTCACATTTATGCCCTATTCTCCATTCCCACTGAGAACTAATTCAAGTACTCACTACACCTTGACTGGAATATCCTACCCTTATATCCATGTGTCTTACTCATCCTTCAATACCTGGCTCAAACACCACTATCTCCATGTTGTTTTCTTCAACTTGCTCTATCTCAAGGCAATTTCTTTCTTCTCTAAAGGCTTACCATGTTCTGTCTATACCCTTGTAATTACGAGATTGTCCATAAAATACAGTGGAGAATACAATCTTCCCCATTATTGGTAGCTCCTGAAGCCAAGAATCGTATCCACTAGAATATACTTTGCAACTTAAAATTTCTACTGCATTGCTTTGTACCCAACTAGTTCCCAAAGGAATTGAAGATAGCTAGTGCCTTATACAAAGTAAGCCTTCAATAACTATTTGTTCAATAAGCAAATTTTTACATGAATTTTTTTATAAGAACTTCTCTCTTAAGCATTGCTGATGATTTGCAGCCATAATTTGGAAAATCCAAAAAAGAAAATACTTATCACAGATAGGCCCCCAACTTACTTATTAACTTATACATGCAAATAGAACCCCATCTAGACTAAGACAGGAATTCCTCTTTCTTCTTCTGTTAACATTACCATGTAGTTCTTATCTCTCCGGAAGGGTAAAACCACTGCTGCTGCATCCCCCTTTCTGCCGTGGACAGGGATTTGGTCAGGTTGAGGTCAGAACTTTAGGCCCCTGGGAATCATCATCTCCCCAGCCATCCCCTGCCATCCCTCTGACCCTGGGCATCAGTTCCCTGCCTCCCATTCCAGTCCCTCATCATTTGCTCATTCAGTTGCCTGTCCTGCTGAAAATCCTTCTCCGGCCACAGAAGCCACCACTGATGCCTTCAACCCACAGTACTCCAAGTCCTGTGGTCACAGATGGGGTGGTGAGCATTCCTGCTCCTACTTAGGGTGGTGAGAATGACCTGCCCCGACATTCCTGAGCATGCTGAATATGTTTTCCCACGGAAATAGTATTAAAAATAATAATTACCTTCTGCATTTCAAATACATTTCACATGCTAACCAAAAAAACTCAATAATCATTTATTACAGTGCTTTCATGGGAAAATGGCTTCTGTGTTTTAAACGTGAATTTAAAAATGAAATTAATTGTAGAACAAGATATTCATATATTGAGAACTGTATTTACCCTTGAATAGAGCAGTATTATTTTTTACTTTTATTATTATTAATCCTAAACTCTAGTTTGTTTTGTTGTTATCGGTAGCTGAAGAGAGTAAATCAATTCAGTCTAAGATCTCTTCAGTTAAATTAACTTTTAGAGACAAAATTCATGAAACTGTGCTTTAGGCTCTTTTGAGTAAAATGAACATATATTTTGGGTGAAACCCTAATGGATACTTGATTTTCCAACTAACTCAAATGTGTGAACCCTCGTATGTGAAGTCAGTCAAGGCTTTAATATTAAAATGATGAGGACTTTTTAGCCACCCTTCAGTCTGCTTCAGATGTCTTCCCATTACCTTAGGAAGATTTTATACTGCTGACAACTAGGTGTGATTTTGTCACATCAAAATATACACCTGTGCTTAAGAAAGAGAGATGATTGTGAATAAGGTCCACGGTTCTAAGGTACAGCACAATGGTACAGAGCAGAAGGTTTGATAATGAGAAATTACAGTTCCCTGCAATTCTTGAGGACCGGAAAGAGGGAATTATTTGCTTTATGCTGGCAGCAATTTCCCTAAACCCTGTGAGATGGCATAGCTCAAGCTGTTGCAAACGTAGACAGAGTAGCTACCAGCCATAGCACTTCATTCGAGTGAGATTCCCTGGGGCACAAAATATATTGAAAAACCTTTCTAAATAGGACTGATCACTTAATTTGACTGTTTTAGAGAAAATCCTACATAGTCATCAATTTCCAGCATTTGTTCACTGCTCCCTGGAAGCTTAATAATCACTTCTACCATATACATGTATATCTATATTTATATATTAGAAAATCTAATATTTTAATTAGATAATCTAATCAGAGGTAATCATAAGTACACTGTATTAAAAGTGTTAGACACTAGTTATAGAATATTCCTTAGCTTGGCTTTTGCAATATAGTGCCATAAGCAGCAGTTCCTGCTTTGAGAAAAAAATTAAATCTTTAGATGCATGTTTGTGTCTTTTATTCATGATAGGTATGGTGACATCAATCATTAACACCAGTCCTCAAGGTAAAACAACCAGCAACACAAAGGGGACCATCATGTTTAAAAACAGAGAAGCTGATAGCTGTTTTGTTAGCCACACACTTTAACTTTATAAAGGGGTTAACTTTTGCCTCTCACTTATACTTTTTCTTTCATGAATGAGCAATTAATTACTTGCTGCTGTCGCTGCTTCAGCACTTCAATTTACAATAGCCTTTTGTTTTCTTGCAAACAAAAAGAGCTTTGAAGGATTTCAATCTTCAAAAACATGGAACACTTTCTTTCTCTTTATTTCTGAACACAAAAAAAAGTGTCTATTCTTATGTATATTTAATAACAGGCTTCAAAAAGAGCCTCATTGTGCACCTTAACATGATCTGATTGATTCTTGCAGCTAAGTCAAAGGAACACATACAAATCCTAGTTCTGGGAAACATTTTCTATTTAAAAATTTTAAAGTGTAAACTTTATAATAAACTAGGGGAGAAATGTAAATATGTTGTATTTCATTTTAAATACAGTTAAGTTCAGTTTAAACATAGTCAACTCTCCAGATGATAATGTGACTTGGATAATGAAGCTATTCATCTTAAGTCACAGGAAGTTCAGTGCTTTTACAGTTTACCATTAGAGAGGAAACTCTGCATATCGTTATTTAATATGTTAATCTCTTGAAAACAAGAAGATGCGTATGTATGCAAATACATCTTTGCCCATGATGACTATATATGTAGTCAAAGGGACTATATCTTTGCCCATGATGACTATATATATATATATATATATATATATATATATATATACACACAAAGGGAAAGGAAAATAAAAGGCTGAGGAATTATCTTATAGAACAGTGGGTATTGATAATCCGTAACATCTCTCTTTTATATCTTAAAAACAGATGTAGATATGGCAATGATTTTGACCAGGATAATAAAACTCTAATTATCTAGAATGGTTACAGAATTGAAGTGTCCTAGTTAATTTAACAGTCTGATTAATACAGCATTGACCAGTATACACTTTCTTTTTTAACCCATGAAATTAAAAATATGAGTAATTCAGTTAAATGTACAGAATAATTTTCATCTTTGATAAAGATGAACTGAATTTGGACTATATCTTAGTCTTGCTATTAAAAAAAAATTGTAGTCCTAACACAAGTTAACTGATTGTCAATCATTTATTTCTCATTATATTGGTGAGATACCATGGGTATACACACACACACACCAGTTAATAAAGGACTCTAAGGAGTTAAACTCCAGCAAATTGAAAATATACTGTAAGTATTTCAGTTTTGCATATAATTTTATATTTTACCAGTGGAGTATTTTGTATTTTTAAATATTAAGGTCTCCTTCCTTGTTCACTGGAGAACTTTCTAATACATATTCCTAGCATTTGTGTCAAAATCATGTACAAAGTAAGACAGCAAAGCCAGGTGTATGCCGACTTGACAACCCATCAGCCAATCAGCTCATGTCTCCAGTAGTTAGAAGTAGCTTCTACTCTGGTATTCAGGGTGACCACTGATGATGTCCAGGGCTTTGGGGATACCTGCCATCATCTTTTATTTAGTCAATTAGGGGTTCAGAATCAGAGTCATCCTATTAAGTGAGGCCCTCTGAGAATACTGGGAATCCAGTCAGGTTAAATTAACAAGAGCTCAATTCTTTATTTATGATTACCTCTCTATACCACCATGGGATTCAGGGCCTGCAATGGAGACAGTTGGAATTTCAGTGATCAGGAGGTTCTACATTGTGGGAGACTGGGAGGATTTGGGTAATTCTAGGCAGATTATCAGCTTTCCAATTTTGTGGTTCTAACGTATGACTACATTGAAACAGACTCACATAAAATATAATGGATCATTTGAAAATATGTTATGTTTTGGCTTAAATTCCTACCTTGGACACACTATTTACCTCTAGTACAATTTTTAACATCTAAATATACTATCCCATTAGATGGCTATAGCATAATTTGTTAAACCAATTTACTGATGCTTGGACATTAGTTTATTTCCCATTTTCACATTAATAAGCAGCTCTGCCATGATTGTACTGTACTCTTGAGAGAGTAAACCTCAGTGGTTAAGAGGGTAATCTTTGGTGACCAGCAGACTGAGATTTGGGTCCTGTCACTTTCTGATGGTGTGATATTGGATAAATCTCTTAACATCTCAAAGTTCCTTCATCTGTAAAAGGAAGAAAATTTTACTTACTACCTAGGGCTTTTGTGAAGCTCCAAGGAGAAAATACATGTAAACTCATAGTAAATAAACATTAGTTGGCTCTTATTAAGCTAGTTATTTATATTTATTTCCTTAAGATAAATTCATAGACATGGAATTATTTTGTCTGTGTACATTTTTTAAGGTTCTTGATGCATATTGCCTAATTGCTCTCAAAGGACACAATTCCCGATGATAATATTATATATTATATTGTACTTTGGTATGCATCAGTTTGTATCTAGAACTAATCTGTGAAGTCCTCAAGAGGAGTGCTGGGTCTTATTTCATTTATATTATCTGGATGCCTACCACAGGGACAGATATACAACACATGTTCAGTCAATGTTTGTTGAGTGAATATCTATATCTTTCCTTCTCACATCTGTTTTTTAAACAGCACCACCTTTTCAGAGTTTCAGCAAAGGCCCTGCTTCTCATTAATTCTGGAGGCCACTGTTGATAAATAGACAAGTGTGCTGCACAGTCAATGACAGTATTTCTCATCCAGGGAGTTTTTTTAAAATGCAAATTCCCATGTTCTACTTGCAGGGATTCTGATTCAGGTGGTTTCATTAGAGGCCCAGGAATCCGATTTTTAATTTACCACCTTCTGACCACTACTATTCCTGAGAGTATATATATTCAGTTTTGATAGACACTGGTCTCTGGAGCTTTTGCCTAATAATATCAGACTCTTAAGTTTTCTCCAGCCCTATGACTCTAATATGCATTTTTTAAAAACCAATCAAAGCAAACTCAGAGCCCTTACAATTTATCCATAATATTTGATGATTAGTAGAAGATGCATCGTTGCTAAACTAGCCATGCTTTCTGTTGATTTGGGAGAGAAACAGATGAAATAAGGATGACAAGCTCATCTTGGTACCTGCCCTGGGACCTAGTCACAGGATGGTAGGAACTGAGTTGGTCTGTTTGATTTTGATAGAAAATAAAAACTAGGTTATCACTCAGTCTCATTTTGCTGATTAGGGATGACTACAGATGGGCTGGAAGTGGTCTCTGAAGAGGGTGCCAACATCAAAGCCTGTGAAGGTAGAGCTAATCAACGTCCCTGTCCCTGGCCATTCCTTATTGGGCAGCCCAAAGCCAATAGGCCCAGGTGACAGTTTGAAGAAGGTGGCTCTCAGAAAGTTCTTCAAGATCAGTAAAGAAACCTCAAGGATCACCTGCAAATTTAGCCATCGAGACCTAAAAGCTAATGCTCCTGAGAAAGGAACATTCCAAGTGAAAATACAAATGATATTAGAAAAGAGCCACTCTTAAGCTAGATTGCCAGTTCATGTATTTTTGGCTTATGTAATTCTTGGCACATCTATATTCAGCTCTTCTCAGAATGGTTCCCAATTACCCAGCTACTCCGAGCCTCAGATGAGAAAACAAATGCTATCATACATCACTTTTCTCTTCTTATGTAAAATAATAATAGGGCTGTTAGGAGATGACTTAGCAGAATGCTCATTACATAATACAAGTGGCCAATCATTTTCTTTCTATTTTCCTCTCTACCTTTGCCCCATCCTTACTCCCAATCTCTATCTTTCTATGTCTGAGTAGGACAGCTAGTTCACATATTACTATGTCTTTACTTTTGCAATAACCAACAACTAACAAGAATTTGTTGAAAACATAATTAGATACCAGCATATTTATTATGGGGTTTACAATAAAAATATAAATCATGGTTCATAACCTCAGTGAGTTTACAGTCTGATAGGTAAGAGAGAACAAACGTGTAACAACTGGGGAACACTGATGATTTTATTAAATTTTATTAAGTAATTTAATTTATTATTTAATTAAAATTTAATAAATTAAAATTTAACTTACTAAAAATTATCAGCTGGATCATCCACAAATACTATAGTAATTCAGAAGAAGGAGAACTCTATGGATCAGAATTTCCAGGGAAGGCCTTAAGGCATGATCAGTGTTTAATCTCGGCTCTGAAATAAAAATATTTATATATTATTTACAGGGTGTCAGTTATTAGACTAAATAAAGATAGGTTTATCTTTTATCTTTATTATTACTCTGTTCCTCTTTATGAAAGTACCATCTAGTTTGCATAGAGGTAAAGACATTGCAGATGTAAGGTATAGGAGACAAGAATGGGAAAAGAAGCTCCTGAGACAAGAGAAATGTGGGGATATGTTCAATGCATTATTCAAGCAACAGCACTTCACAAATAAGCCCTTTTGAACTCCAGCATACTAGGCTTTCTCTATACCTTCCCACCCAAGTCGATTATAGCCTATACCACACTGCCTACATGATTCAAGTTGCCATCATTTATCGATAAAACAAAATAGTCCATGGCATTAGAGTCTCAAGTCTAAAAAGCATTCTGTGCAAAATTATGGCAAGTTACATAAAGAAAATGGCAATATTTTATTCTTCAAGTTACTGTCATGAAATTAATCTGACTTCCCCTGAACCGTGGGAATGTTGCCAGGAGGAAGTGACACAGTGGAAAGTATACTGGCTTTGGCAACGCATCATCAGTTAGAGTTTCTCCACCCCCACCCACATCCCTGCCCCTTGTGGGGTGACTTTGGATAAATTATTAAGTCTCTTGGAGTTATTTTCCTTGTGTGTAAATTGAAGGTATAAAAATAATATCTGTAGCATAGGATTTTTTGTGAGGTTCAAAGGAAATAATCTAGTTGAATGCCTTTTGGAAATTATAAACCTCTATAGAAAAATTATTATTGTTGTTGCTGCTTTTATTATAATTTTCAGAACTAAGTATTCTTACATCAGATGAATACATTTAAGTTTGCTTAGAAGGAAATGATTCCTATAAAATAGAGCCAGAGGAGAGAAAGAACAATTGGGGGGATCATTTATAAACTATATAAATGTCTAACCAATGTACTGTATACTTGAAACTAATAATAAAATAAAATTTAAAAAAGAGAGAACAAATATAAAAAAAAAACATAAAAACATCATAAAAAAAAAAATAAAATAAAATATATGCTTGATCTTCCTTTAGGTATACTAAAAACTTCAGCTCTATAGTACGAGCTTACTTATTTAACTGTCTTTTCCACATAAAGATTATTTGTGACTCACATAGATCCCTTTGCCTTAGGAGGATACTCAAAACACCTTTATCTATTCTAGATGATAGAATTTCAGAAGGTGGTGGGTTTTTATTCCCCCTCCAGACCTAAGTGTATTGTTTTACTTGTCAAAAAAAAAAAAAAAAAAAAAAAAGATTATGCAGACAGAAGAATTAGTCTATTGCTGCCTCTTTAAAAGACTCTCCTCTCTTCATCGTTCCTGGCTTGTATTGAAACCAGATGGTAAAACCAAGACTGGAACATCCTTTGGTGTCCAGAAGGAGGCCAGTCTGGCCAAAGCATTGTCATTCTTGTCAGCAACCAGAGTCAAAAACATTTTTATAGTTAATCATCAGGAATGCCTACTGGCTCTAACAGGCATTTATGCAGTTATTTGTCAGCATGAAGGTTTCATCCACACCACAGATGATACCATGTCGGCAAGAAATGTGTTTCAATACCCCTCAGCAATGAGCTGAGCAAATTTTCATGGCTGATTCCCAAAGCAAACAACAATATAAAATTTAGTGCTGGATTTCTTTTTTTACCAAAATGTGTGGATATTTTCACTTCTAAAAACTAACTCCCTTACAGCAAGTTAGCCCAGGAGTATTCATTAAAACACAGGAAGTTAAAGAAATGCAGCAAATTACCCCACCCTAAAATGAACTTTTATTTCAAAAGATGTGGAGTTATAATCTTAGACTCAGAGGAGCTAGGGTAATTTCACAGATGAGATCTCACCAATAAAATCTTATTTCTACCTACATTTCAGTCATCAATTATAGCAAGGAGATATGGTGGATATGAAAATAACATAATTAGAGTAAATGCATTATGCTTTGGAGTTAAAATAGAGTTTTAGTGTCCACAGAAAAGAAAGGCATTGAATAATAACATTTTTAAATGTGTCAAGATCAAGCCTTTTATATAGCTAATGGAAGCTATTCATTTTTCAAGTTCTATAGAAAAGCAAATCTGGGTATTCGGAGAGGAACATCCAAAAACAACTTCTTCACTTTACAGTTGAGTCTTGTCACCATATCAGAGGGACTCAGATGAAAACTTCATGTGACAGGTTCAAGTAGGAAAATTTGAAGGAGATGCCTGGAGTAGCAGAACTAAATTGTAATTACATACTACAATATTGCAAGAGTATCTGACACAGATCTAACTTCTTTGTATGATGAAACTGTACATGTGTAATCAGTGAAATAGTGTTCAGGGCACAAACCATGTAAGTTTCAGGTCATTAACAGATAAATACAGCAGAAACCAGAATACCATAATACTGAGGTTATTCTCTCTGACATGATATTGTTTTTATAACTTACAGTTTTTGCCTAAAACAAAGTAAGATAAAAATTGTTATGCTAACCCTAATATTCTCCAGTCTATAGAAGTTAAGATGAAATGCAGATTTATTTACTTTGATAACATTTGAAATGTGATGATCAATGTTATTTATCTTTTTTTTGTCTTTAAAAATGTTTCAGAAATTATCTGAGGTAAGTGAATGATGATGGGAAGTTGCTGGTTTGGTTTCTATATTTGTGAAATTAAGAGTGGCTGTTTTCTCATAAGTAAACCCATGATTTTCATCAGTAATGCTCTTTGTTATTGTTGAATTTTTATGCTTAGAGTATGATACAATAGCCATTAAAAGGAACAGAGAAAATAGTCAAAGGTCTTTAAGACTGGAAAAAGAGATTAGCTATTTTAAAAGTGAAAGAATTAAAAATATATATATTTTAGAGAGAGAACCTGAGAAATTTAGTAAGACTTTGTTTACAAACTGTTTGTTATGCCTTGTGGTCCCGTGGTAAAACAGAAGGAAAATAATGTATCACATCTTAAAAGCCAAACACCACAGTAGAGAGCAATAATGTATAAGAGACAGTACATGGATTTCTTTCCAAGAGCCCACTGCCTAATTTAAATGTCTTTTGATTGGCCAGTCATTTTCATTCTCAAGTCAAAATGATTGGAAACAAGCTTCCTCCAACCCACCACCCCTACTTTAGTTGTTAACTGAGCCAGTCACAGAAAAAGACCAGTTTTGAACCTACAGAGTAAATAGGTTCATACATTTAAAGAAACATGGCTCTCTAGCTGCCCTTTGTTAGAGAAGAGATGCCTCCTTTCATTCCTCAAGGAAAAGTTATTTGTTTTGCTTTCTGAAACTTAAAGTGAGCTATAAACAGCTTCATGATAAATTAAAATGTCCAGAAAATTAATAGTGAGAGAGATTTTTAGTCATTAACCAAGGAGCTAGTCATTCTGTGATGAAAGCTATCTATGTTAGGTTTAAAAACATTGTTCAAAAAGGGGCTTGGGAATTCTGACCTATTTTTGCTCCATGTAGTATACAAAAAGGAAGCTTGAAATCACCTGAAAATAATTTTTAAAAATTTTAAATAGGGCCTCTGATATCCATTTTCACTTCACATTTATATTAAGAAGCTAATAAACTATTGATTAAATAAAGCCAAAGGATACATATAAACCCTCACTTGTTATGTAAGAGGACAGAACTTTATATAATATGCATGTTTTTACTAATTCTTCAAATTTTGAACACTTTGTGTGATACCAAGGAGTACTGATTAATGAGGTTTAAAGTGTTTTTCGAAGCTGTTTTATGTGCATTTGAGCTTACTTTTGTCAGTAGTTTGGTGACATCTAGTGGAAATAGTGATTTGCAGCCTCAAGTACTGAGTTAAGTTCATCTCCTATACCAAAAGAGAATCGTTTAGGACTTAAACCATGGATAAACAATCAAAGACATTTCTCTACCTTCTGTCCTAAGTAACAAGAGTCAACAAGTTTACGTAGCCCTTCTGAAGAAAAAAAAACTTGACATCCATGTCAATTACTATTAAAAGTATTTTTTCTGATTATAAAATACATGGTCTTTGTAACAAATTTGGAATAGAAACTTACAAAAATACGAAAATTATCCATAATCCTTTCACCTACCAATAAACATCATTGACATTTATGGCTTTTCTTCTAGGCTTTTGTTGATGTTCTTTTTATTAAATTTGAATATTCCGAATATAAAATGTTATATCTTAATTTTTTTAACAGCCTGTGAGCATTTTTTGCATGTTACCAGACATAAAAATAATTTTAAACATGAGAATCAGAGAACTATGATATTGCTTATTTTCAGAATAGGATAATAAATGCCTATAATTTGATGAATCTTACCTGAAGATCCAAGAATGATGTAAAAACACGGTTCCAACAAAGTTCTTTTATGAGCCCAGTTTTTTAAAGGAGTACATTATTCACAGAAATTTAAATGTGTGTTTTACATCAACAAAATTTAATTCTGGACTTACTATGTTCTCTGACTCTAATAGTATCAAAAATGAATAAGATCTAGATCTTTACCTATGAGACGCAAATAGTCTAATAGGGAAGAAACTATTATTTTATAAATAATAGTTTTGTCATCAATATATATAACTATAACAAAGACAGGAGTTATGATCTTTAGGGGAAAAGAAAATTGGAAAATCCTCAAAGAAGAGATGACAGCTATGCAGGACTCTGAAGAATGAATAAGAATGAAGGGTATTTATAGAAGAAACATACAGAAGAAAGCCTAGGCAAAGGCAAGAAGCATGGAATGGCTTAGTGTAGGTTGGTATCCCTGGAGAAAAGCCATAAAGATGTGACGTGGAGAGCCTAGAGGGCTAAGAATATTTATTATGGAGGTTATAAAAATCCACTAAAAGTTCTTTTTCAAGGACAGTGAAATGATTACATTAGCATTTTATAAAATCATGCTGACTACAGTGTGGAAAATGAATAGAAAAAGAGACCAGGCAGTAGACTCTCAGCAATTCAGGAGGGAGACGGTGAGGACTGAACCAAGAAAAAGCTGTGAGTTGAGACCGAAAACAGAGAGCTCATGGCAGTTCAAAAGGGAACAAATTGTCTAATTTAAATAAGCTCAGTGATCAAGTCATAGGTGCCAAGAATGACCCTAAGCTTTGCTTTAGGTGACTGATATCTAGAACAGCATTCAAACAATTATTACTTAAGGGGAAAATATTTTTGATTTTCAGATTGTGCACTACAATATAGTTTAGGATTGAGCAAATCTTAATTATCTTAGCATTATATGATACATCACAGGGAAAGAGGTATGCACATCTTGTAAGACGAGTTCTGGTTATTGAATAGGTTTTCCTTGGCATATAGGTCAATGAAAAGGAAAATATGGCATGTCCTCACCACCCTAATGATTTTTTAAAATGCCTCCACTGTAGGGACAGAGAGGTTAACCTCTCTAATTGTCCTCAACACAGTGCCAAGACTCAGGGGGTGAGAGGAGTGCTAAAGAGGTTAGAGACATAATCGAGGAGAGTCAAAAGGGCTGGTTCTTTGAAAAGATCAATAACGTTAACAAACCCTTGGCTAAACTCACTAAGGAAAAAAGAGAAAGGGCACAAATGGAATCAGAAATGAAAAAGGAGAAATTATGACAGAAACCACAGAAATACAAAGGTTCGTGCAAGAATACTATGAAAGACTACATGCCACTAAATTCAATAACTTAGAAGAAATGGATGAGTTTTTAGAAATATACGACCTTCCAGACTGAATCACGAAGAACTGGAAAATCTAAATACACCAACCAACAGGAAGGAAATTTTAACAGTCATCAAAACCTCCCAAAAAGTGAAAGTCCAGGACCAGATGGCTTCACTAGTGAATTCGCCAAAACATTCAAAGATAATGTAATACTTGTCTTTTTCAAACTCTTCCAACAAATTGAAGAAGAGGCAATACTTCCTAACTCATTTTATGAGGCCAGCATTACCTTGATACCAAAACCTGGTCAGGATAACGCACACAAAAAAAGAAAACTACAGACCAATATCTCTGATGAATACAGATGCAAAAATCCTAAACAAAATACTAGCAAATCAAATACAACAATACATTAAAAAGATCATACATTACAATCAAGTGGGGTTCATTCCAGGGGCACAAGGATGGTTCAGCATACACAAATTGATCAATGTGATACACCACATTAACAAAATAAAAGATAAAAATTTTACGATCATATCAGTGGATGCAGAAAAAGCATTTGACAAGATACAGCATCCATTTATGATTAAACACTTAATAAAATGGGTATAAAAGGAAAGTACATCAACATAATAAAGGCCATATATGACAAATCCTCAACTAATATATTCAATGGCAAAAAAGTGAAAGCTTTTCCTCTAAGATCAGGAACAAGACAAGGATGCCCATTCTTACTGCTCTTATTGATTTTTAGATCGTGCACTACAATATAGTTTAGGATTGGGCAAATCCTAGAGCATCAATATAGTACTGGAAGTCCAAGCTAGAGCAGTCAGGCAAGAGAAAGAAATAAAAGGCATCCAGTTAAGAATGAAGAAGTCACATTGTTTCTTTTTGCAGACCACATAATTCTTTTTATAGAAAACCCTGAAGACTCCACTAAAAAACCATTAGAAACAACAAACAAATCTAGTAAAGTCGCAGGCTACAAAATCAATGTATGAAAATCCATTGCATTTCTCTATACTAACAATGAAATTTCAGGGAAAAAAAAA
The DNA here is from genome assembly GCA_028627145.1 of Eidolon dupreanum. NCBI lineage: Eukaryota > Metazoa > Chordata > Mammalia > Chiroptera > Pteropodidae > Eidolon > Eidolon dupreanum. The sequence continues at coordinate 68,684,284 of CM053509.1, forward strand.
TAAAAAAAAAATTCCTTTTGCAATTGCAACAAAAAAAATAATAAAATACCTAAGAAAGGATGTGAAGGACCAATATGCTGAAAACTATAAGACACTATTAAAAGAAATTGAAGACACAAAGAAATGGAAAGGTATTCTCTGTTCGTGGATTGGAAGAACCAACATAGTTAAAATGGCCAATATTAATTAAAGCAACACACAGATTCAGTGCAATCCCCATCCAAATCCCAACAGCACTTTTTAAAGAAATAGAACAAAAAGTCATCAGATTTGTATGGAATCACAAAAGACCCTGAATAGCCCAAGCAATCGTGAGAAAAGGGAACAAGACCAAAGTTATTATACTGCCTTACTTCAAATTATACTACAAAGCAACAGTAATCAAAACAGCATGGTATTGTCAGAAAAACAGATGAACAGACCAATGGAACAGAACTAAGATAAATCCACATGATTATGGGTAAATAATTTTCAACAAAGGAGCCAAAAACATACAATGGAGAAAAGAAAACCTCTTCAATAAATGGTCCTGAGACAATTGAAAAGCCACATGCAAAAGAATGAAACTAGACTATTATCTGTCACCATAAACCAAAATTAACTCAAAATGGATCAAAGACCTAAATAGAAGACCTGAAACAATAAATTGCATAGAAGAAAACATATGTACTAAACTCATGGACCTTTATCTTAAAGAGGATTTTATGAATTTGACTTCAAAGGCAAGAGAGGTAAAAGTGAAAATGAAAGAATGGGATTATGTCAAACTAAAAAGCTTCTGCACAACAAAAGAAACCGTCAATAAAACAAAGAGGCAACCAACTGAATGAGAGAAGATATTTGCAAACAACGCCTCCAGTAAGGGCTAATATCCAAAATATATAAAGAACTCATTCAACTCAACAACAAAAACAAACAATCCAATTTAAAAATGGGCAGAGGACCTGAGCAGACACTTCTCCCAAGAAGATAAACAAATGGCCAACAGACATATGAAAAGATATTCAACTTCACCAGCTTTAAGGGAAATGCAAATCAAAACCACGATGAGATGTCACCTCACACCTATTAGAATGGCTGCCATCAACAAGGCAAGGAATAATAAGTGTCAGAGAGGTCATGAGGGAAAAAGAGAACCCTTGTACACTGCTGGTGGGAATGTAAATTGTTACAGCCAGTAGGGATAACAGTATGGAGGTTTCTCAAAGAATTAAGAATAGAATTACCATATGACCCAGCAATCCCTCCTCTGACTATCTTCTCCAAAATTTGAAAACACTTATCCATAAAGATAGCTGCACACCAATGTTCAATGCAGCATTATTCACAATGGCCAAGACATGGAAACAACTGAAGTGTCTGTTGATAGATGACTGGATAAAGAAGATGTGACACATTTATTCAATGGAATATTACTCAGTCATAAGAAAAGATGAAATACTGCCATTTGCGACAACATGGATGGCTCTCGAGATTATCATGCTAAGCAAAATAAGTCAGACAGAAAAATTTGAGAGCCGTATGATTTCACTCATATGTGGAATATAAAACTGAAAGCAACAAACAAACGCGACAGAGACTCCTGTACACAGGCAATGGATTAGTGGTTACCAGAGGGAAGGTGAGGAAAAGGGAAGTAAATAGAGGTAAAAGGGGTCAAATGTTTGGTGATAGAAGGTAACTTTGGAAGGTGAACACACAATGCAATACATATATGATGTATTGTTGAATTGTACACTTGAAACTTATTTGATTTTATTAACCAATCAACCCAACATTTTTTAAAAAAATCTTTGACTCTCATAGCCACAGACAACAATTCAGTGGTTAACAGAGGAAAAGGGGGAAGGGGGAGGCAGATAAGGGTAAAGGGGTCAAATATATGGTGACAGAAGATTTGACTTTGGGTGGTGAACACACGATGCAGTATACAGATGATGTATTATTGAATTATTCACTTGAAACCGACATAATTTTATTAACCAATGTCACCCCAATAAATTTAATTAAAAAATAAATAAAATTTTTTTAAAAAGGAAAGTCAAAAGAAACCTAGTTTCAGCTGTCTCAGAGATTTGTCAATACAGAATGTCTTTAGAAAGAGTAAATGACCTGTTGAATTCGTTGGTATTGAGAAGACATTTCTAAAATGTAGATAAGATCAAAATTATATCATTCAAAGACTGTCTACATGCTTCTGTGCATATGCTTCCATACATACATAGTAAAATGGAGAGAGTTTGTAGAGTATGTAATTGGAGACCTGGATTCCCTAAGTAGTGATCCACTAGTGATCTAATTCACTAAGTCAACACGAGGTATGTGTTGTCTTCTTACTATATGCTCAGTTCACCTGCTGCCAGACAGCAGACATGCTCAGCTACCACTAGTGGAGTACTCACCTTGGCTAAATGCTTAACAAACATTATCCAGCTTAATCCTTCCAACAGCCTGTGAGTTTAACCCTTTGGAGCTTAGGACAGTTAAGCCGTTTGCCAAAGGTCACTCATTCAGTAAATGGAGAAGCTCAGATTCAAGCCCCAATCTCCTCCAACCCCAGAGCTGTAGCTTTAACCATTATACTATCCTAGGTAAGCATTGTTCATTCATTTTTTTAAATCAAATTCTCAAGTTTTATTGTCATTTAGTGCTTTGGGAACATGGTGACCCACCCATGCCACTAGCTAAACTTTGAATATCGACATAGAATTTCATTTCTACTTTAGACTTGTGGTTCCACAATTGACTTTTCAGTGTGGTTTTATTTTATTTCAGAGCATGCAGAGCTGGTGAGAGACAGGTGGCAACCAGTTGCTATGGCAATTGCCTGTTATTAATGATAAAGGGTAATTACAGAAACAAATTTCTGTTTAGCTTGAAAATCTGACTTGCCCCATCCCCACAGGGGACACAACCCTTTATATCCTCGCTACTCACAATGGCCTATCATCTTGTATTAGCTCTGCCTACACCACTTCACTTTGCTGTAAAGAGCTAAGTAAAGCCTTACTTCTTAAAGATTTAGGAGAAGGAAAGGAGATGAGTCACAGAAAGAAAAAGCTCAAAAAAAATACTCATTTCTCTCTACTAGACTGTCTAAACTTGTTTTTCCTTAATTAAATTGTGAAGGAAGTAATCTCAGGTCTTGCACATTCATGGACCAAGTTCAATGGCTATTTGAATGGTCACATGTGATTAATTACTAGATGCTATGACTGAAAGATCAAATAATATTTTTAAACTGACTTAGAGAACAATGAAAAAGATGAAGATGTCCCAAAGGAAGTGATTCTGATAAATTTATATGCTCAGTATTATTTACAAGTCTTTCCAAGTAAGCTAACAATTCTTTTGATGGGGAACTATGTTTAGTATGTCAGGGGCAATGTAAAGTGAAAACTTCATTAGTTACCCTTTAATGCAGTGCTCTATATGAGCTTTAAAAGGACAATTTCTATCTATAGTATACTATAGACCATGGAGGGTAGATATTGTCATAAAAATAGATGCCAAAGTAAAAAGTCCAGAAACTGGGAATCAACATAAAATCCAGTACCTATTTAGTCTCTCATTTCTTCCCACCCCAAACCTGGGGTCCAAATACTTTTCCTCCCTTTAATTTATTTTGAAATACAGTCTATGATTACTTGACACACCAATGATGAGTCCACAGAAATTATTCTCACAAACAGGAAGTGTAGTAATGACACTCTAAGGCCTATTTCATAAGTATCTTTCTTTCTTTTTTAATACATTTCTCACTTACATTTAATACCCAGCCTATAGACAAGTTGAGCAGCTTCTGATTCAAAATAATGGACCACTCTTTACAAGAATATATACTATTCCTTGGAGACCAATGTGCCAAGATGCATGGAATTCTAGCCCCAGAGTATGGTCTATTAACTGGAGTTGTTTCACTCTAACACTTTTTTATGTGGCCATAGAGTAAATGAAGCAGAGGGAGTTCGGATGGGAAACAACCCAAAGGCTAGTTCACCCACCTATGCATGCTATGTAACACAGGTGGGAAGTGGGAAGGGTTCACCAATATTTGCAATCTTCAAAACAGACATTCAAGCACCCTGGAGCCTACAGCATCATGACCAGGCTCTTAACTGAAGAGCAGACACCTCTTTTGATCTAGATAGGATGACTCTTTTTCATTTTGAGAGCCTGCACCTGGCAGAAAGAAAATTGGGAGTTACATACAAAAAGCTGTATTCAACTCACCTGTTCCACTTCTGTTCCATGGTATGGCAAATTAAGGCAGGAAAGCTGGGGAAGAAAGAATATTGAGAGCAGAATAGATGTGAAAGAGGAAAAGGGAATCAATCGGGTTTGAGGTGTTTTAGCCTGTAGGCACTTCCTTGTTCAATCAGACTAATTGATTGAAAGTTGATTAGCTAATTTCTGAAAGGAAGAGGAGTTTTGTCTGGTTTGTTCCCTGTTATATCTCAAACCTTCTGAACAGTTCCTGGTGCATAGTAAATTCTCAGTGACTGTTAAGTATATGAATAAAGCCATTTAATTCCATTTTCTACCATTTTAATCCTCAAATCTTCCCATCTTTGTTTAAATTAGAATAGCCAACGTAGCCTATCAGAGTATGAATTAGTACCTGGACCATCACAACATTAAAAATAGTAAGCAAATCTGAGTAAAATCAGGCTGAAAATTTAAGCTATGGCTCTGATTTTCTTACCTGCTTCCAAGAAGGATTTAAAACTGAGGCTAGAGATTTCACTCCTGCAATTTACTTTGTCAGAGACAAAAGGCACAGGTCCTATTTGGCAGGCCTTCCCCTAACAGGGGATGCTCTCTGGGACCAAGGGATGGGGACTCGAGTGTTGCCCATCAATTGGTAAGAAGGTTAGTGGGTGAGACAGAGCTATGAAACATTCTCTTATCTCTGAACTCTGCAACTACAGTCCTCTAGAAAGCCCCCAGGAACTCAGGACAGGTGGACACTGATTGCTTCCTTTGACTATACTCCTCCCCTTTCCTTTGCCCATTGACAGCAGACTGGCTCTGTCAAAGACGAAAGTTATATATGGATATTCCTGTTTCTTAATACACTTCCTCTCCCTCAACCTCCAGCAAATTCTTCCCTGCTCTCCAGGAAACATTTCACAATGTCTGGAAGTATTTTTGGTTGTGACAAATTGGGGGTGGGGGCGGGGGAGAGATGGTGTTTCTAGCATCTAGTAGATAGAGGCCAGGGGTGTTACAGAGCACAGGACAGCCCTCACCACAAAGAATTATCTGACCCAAAATGTGGATAGTACTGAAGTCAAGAAACAGTGTTTTCCATTATGTGGCACTTACGTTGTACCAGGTGCTAATGCTGAATGCTTCTTATGCCTAATTTCATCTAACCTTTACAAGAATCTCTGCAGTGGACCTTATTATCTTCATTTTACAGATGAAGACAATAGAGGCTTAGAGATCTTAAGCAACTTGTCCCAAGGTTACACAGACCCGTAAGTGGCAGAGCCTGCCTCCAGGCCCAGATCTGCCAACTTAGGAAGGACATGCTGCTGCCTCTCACAAGTCCCACCAAGATGAGCTCAAATGCCCAGCCTTCCCTTAACAGATCATGACACCAGCCACAAACACCCAGAAAGTAGCTCCAACCAGGGGCATGTTTAGATACTTTTATTCTCATTTTTAAAAGTAATAGCCATGCAATAGTAATAGGCACGTAACCCTTGCTTTACACCAAGTGCTGTTATAAGGGCTTCATGTGTATTAAGATACTGAATCCTCTAAACAATCATATGAGGTAGGTACTAGTATTATCATGTTAGTGAGGAAACCAAGGTTCAGAGAGGTGAGGTCACACAGCCAGCAAGGTGCAGAAGTGGGATATTATTGCAAGAAGTCTGATTCCAGTTTCTATAATCCTTCACCATTATTCTATTTTGTCTGGTATACTTACAAAGCTGGAGAAATGGAGCATAAGCCACTTGGTGGACTGTGACCCTTCCTCTTTCACAGCCTATCCCTTGAGATCTTTGGCAGGAACTAATCTTTGCTTCTTCTGCTGTTCTTTGTAGAGCTGCCAAGACCTCAGTACATAATGATACTGAAAGCAGGAAGATCAGAAATAAACTCCTCTCCAGTTTACTAGCCCCTAAAGGCAAACCAGCTTCACCCTCACTTACTGCTTTGAAATTCTCCTTTATTGTTTGCATAAAATTTCCTTTTATTACTTGTGGGATTCAAAAGGTTTTCAAATAATTACTATAGTTAGTCTAAATGTAAAAAAGCTGAAAGGAAAACTGTTTGCAATTAGGGTTTGCATAATTTCTTTAAGGCTGCCTAAGTTGTCTATATTTGCAGCTAAAAGTCGGAGAGTACTTTGGATGAAACAAAATGAAATCCATTTGCCAAGCTGACCCTGACCTTCAACATTTCTTTTAAGCACCTCAACTTGTTATGGAAACCCAAGTAATTAGATACTTGAGCACTTTTTGAGAAAATATTTTTACATCCTTGCTTATTTTGTCTTAAGTGAACTTTATAAAAGCAGGAAGATTAATTTATAGGCCCTCAAACATGAGTCAGTAGATCTTATGAATCATTTTTCTTCAGATGGTCCTCATAATCTCACAAATTCCATCAGAAAAACATTCAACTCTTCTCTCAGAAAAATGCATGCTTTACAGATACCTATATATAATTATAAATTAACATAAATATATACGTCGCCTACTGCTAATTAGTACACATTTATAAGCAGTGCCCAATAACCCTGATGACAAGAGAAAGTACATCAGTGATGAGACGTCCCTGGGAAATGAATGGGGATCTCAGCAGTATTTAACTTAAGAGTAGGTGGAGGAGACTCATTACTGGCCTGGCTTGTTGCTTTGTTCTGTTTGAAACCTTGATTAAAGAAATAACAAACATGGAATGCTAATTAAACTGTTTGACCAATTTCAATAAATAAGCAGGTCTAATTTGGGGAGTGAAGACAGGAGATAAAACACTGCAGCTTTGCTATTCATTTTCCTACATTAGTTCTTTGATTCCTGCTATAAGACCTCATATCCCCAAAGACCTTCAGATCAGCAGGGTAGCTGATTCCAGGGTATGAGAGAGGAAAACATGTGGACTTAAACGTGTTGACTTGGCGAAGCTTGCTACAAGCTACTGCTTGCTGGCCTCCCTGAGATGGCAACCAGTGACTGCAGCCCAACCTGCTCACTGACCTCCATCTAGTAGGGCATGTTGTAAGGCAGGAAGACTGTATTTAAGTATAAATACTCTTACCTGGTTTGAGTAAGCAAAACTGTTCCTTTAGTTCAGTGCACACACAATTTGGAGGCCAGTGTCCTGGGCGTACCAGTTGTATTTCCACATGAAATGAATGTCAGCAGTACTCTAGTATATAATATTGTCTATTAGACAGTGCATAAAGGCCTGCACTGTGTGTACATACCATAGCCACACAGAAAACATTATCAAATGAGCCTGCTTTTAGCCCACTGCCTCATACAGTGGTAATTAAGGAGAACTGCTTTTTGATTTGCAACTATTTGCTGTTCTGCAGGAAAAACAGAGCTTAGACCATCTTGTTCCATTTGTTGTCGCCGTGCTTAATCTTCTGATTCATGAGGAATTATTATACCCAACACCTATGGAGAATTTAATTGTTTGGCTCCTACTCCTCTGGCTAGTATAATTATGGAGGAGGAGGATCTATAGATTAGCATTTTTTAAAAGCTTAATCCAAGAAAAAATAAATAAAAGGAGGTGGAGCTTTTTGTAAAACCCTGTATTGAATAACACTCAGGGTTGGAACAATGCCAGCGCTGAGCTTAAGGGAAAATGCCAGTGCCTAAATGGGAGGTCAAACCAGGGCCACACAGCCCAGAAGTTTGGTCTCAACACCACTAACTTGGAGATCAGTGAGACCCACCTATCCCTTAGATATTTGTAGGTAATCAAGATACATTTTGTATGGGTGGATAAAAATATAGAATGAAACGGTTTGGAATGAATTAGGGATAGGAATGTTTTAAGTCTTGTTTCCATCGTTCTTTAATGATAAAGTTCTATATTGCTGTAACCATAGTTGAATAAGAGAGCTGTATTCCCCCAATAATTTGAAAGGCAGGGAAAATGTGATATTTTGTATTGTGTTAATAAACTTTTGTGTGCTGCTAAGTGTTAGTGTGCAAACAAAGAAATGAAGGCTATAGCCCACACTAGGAGGGCCCCACCCACATTCCTAAGCCCCTCCCATTTCAGTGGCAGGCTTCTAGCTGCCAGTATCAACAGGTCTGTGTACCTGAGGACTTTTTCAGGAACTGTGGAAAGCCTTGCTACCTATGGTGGTAGGACAATGACTCTCAGAAGCTGGTGAATAACTACCCCAGCTCCTTCACCCTGAAGGAGGACAGTTTACAACATGTGTTTTATACCCTTTTCCAGAGTTTTACCACAGGATTAAGCTCCAGTTGCCACAGTGGTAACTGGCTTAATACCACATCCTTTACTGGCTGCCTTTCCTTCCTTGAATCACTTCCCTGCTCCCTTACAGGTATACTCTGCATCCGGACTCCACATGTCAGGATCTGCTTGCTGGGGAGCCCAAATAAAGACAAACTGCCTTCAAAGAGCACACAGTCAGATAGAGAAATGAGCTTAGAAGAGAATATGATAGGCACAGAAGAGAGAAGAGAGGCGAGGGTATGGGAGAGGAGAAGAGGAGAGTAGAGGAAAGGGAAGTGGAGGGAGGCGAAGGAGAGGGGAGGGGAGGGGAGAGGAGAGATCAAATGGTAAATGTAATTATGTGAGTCAGTTATATGCTAAGAAATGTGGTGTTTTGTTTCTTTGTTAATGATACCTTGTCCCTAGGCAAGCCATAGAATTCATTCATGCCACAGATATTTATTGCATGTCTACTATATGCCAGGCAATATCACAGCAACAAATTTAAGTTTCAGCTTACATTCTAGTATATATAGACTCCTAAGTCATATGGTAATAAGTGTTGCAAGGAAAAATAAAGCAGGATGTATTAATCTGTTCAGGCTACCGTAAGATACCATAGACTGGATGGCTTAAAAAACAGAAATCCATTCTCTCACAATTCTGGAGGCAAAAAGTCCAAGATCAAGGTGCTATCAGGGTTGGTTTCTGGTAAAGCTTCTCTTCCTGGCTTGCAGATGGCTACCTTCTCTCTGTGTCCTCACATGGCCTCTTCTCTGCACATGTGGAAAGAAAGAGCTCTAGTGTCTCTTCCTTTTCTTATAAAACACCTCTTCCCCTGTAGTAGTGGTTCCCAACCTTTTTGGTATGAGGGACTAGTTTTCCTATGAGAATCTAATGCCTGATGACCTGAGGTGGAGCTGAGGTGGTGATGCTACACTGGGGAATGGCTGCAAATACGGAAGAAACTTCGCTTGTTTGCCTACCACTCACCTCCTGTTGTGCTGTCTGGTTCCTAACAGGCCATGGACTGGTACCAGTCTGCAGTCCGGGGGTTGGGCACCCTACCCTATAGGATTAAGGCCACATTCTTATGACCTTATTTAACTTTTGTTACCTCTATACAGGCCCTATCTCCAAATACAGTCACATTGGGGGTTAGGGCATCAATATATTAATTTGATGGGAAACAAAATTCAGTCCATAACACAAGATAAAGGAGTGGATAGTAACTGAAATTGAGCTTCTAGTATTCAAACCAGTGAGAAATTTCGTCCTAAAATTTATTAGATGTCTGCTTGGAACAGGTATGGCTGCACAGTAGTCGACTACTATCATAATTGTGGATTTTAATATGATATAATTTATGATCAAGACTCCAAAATAATAAAGTTTATTTCACTCATAGACAGTAAAAATGCTTTCTACTCCACTTATTTCTATGGTTTGTCTTTATCATGATGTAGCTATGGTCTCTAAAAATAAGGTTATGTTATACCAAGTTTTCAATTGCTAGCAAAAGAAGATAATCTTAAGTCTTTAAAGACATGTTCCCAAACAGAAGTTGTAAGTAAAACCATGGTGTGGAAACCCTAAGCCAACCTATAGGACAAGGGACCTTCAGAGCTGCCCTTCCGTGTCCTGATGAGCATCAAAAAACACTGTTCTTTTAGAAGAAAAATTCCCATGTTAATTGTTTAAGCTGTGTTCAAAGGTTTCTTGCTTTCTTCAGAACATGCATGGCTCTTCTTCAAATACTGTTCAACCTGACCAAATCAGAGAGCTGTATGCAGACCACACATACCAAAACAAAAACAAAAACAAAAAAACAATCCGCACGTTCAGTATAATTGTATGGTACAAATAATAGAGTTTTTGTAAAGCCTATCATATATCAGAGACAGTATAATGCTGTAATTGCATCTATGAACCTGTGTAACATTTAGATGATGAGTTCCGAAGGTCAAGGTACATAATACATATCCAATATATTTTTCTGATGAGCCTAAAAAGTTTAATGTGATGTAAAAATGAAACTGAGAACAGAACATGTTTCTCTATAAGAGATAATAACTTCTTTAGCTATTATCAAATGCCAAAATATTGTTTATTTTGAAAGAGTCATATTAATTGCTTATTTACAATTTTACAAAAGGATTTGATTCAGCATATGCTTAGTTTACCTTTTGTCAGTAATGGGTAGTGCAAAGATTTCAACTATGTTTTTGCTATTGATACTGAGATCAAACCTCAGTTGATTCTATCAAACACAGGTTGCTTGGTCATATAGAGAAATGGCCTCTTTAATATTGGAAGGCCTCAGGGCTCAAACCTTAATTCTCTATCTACAATTTGTCATCTAGTCTTTTGTCTTTAAATCCCATCTGTAGTCTGATGACTCTCGGATTTACATCTTCAACACAGCCCTCACTCTTGAACTTAGGACTCATATATCAAATTGCCTACATGAAGACTGCACTTGGAAGTCTAATAGCCATCTCAGGATCAACAGCTCCAAAACAGCTTGTAATTTTATACCGCCATCTCAGTTGATGGCAAACCCATCCTTCCAAAAATCTGGGACTCATATTGTTTTGCTCACCACATTTAGTCTGCCAGAAAACCATACTGGTTCTACCTTCAAAAGATATCTAGAACCCAATCATATTTCACCTACTCCATTATTACCACCATGGTCCCAGCCACTAAAATCTTTTTCCTGGATTATTTCAATAGGCTTTCCACTGGTTTTCCTGTTTCTATTCTTGAACCCCTTCACTAAGTCTGTTTTCACTACCACAGCCAAGGGATCCTTTCAAAGATGCCAGATTATGTCACTCATCTGTTCATCTTACTCTGAATAAAATACAAAATACTAACATGGGCTACAAGGCTCTAAGTAATAAGGCCTCTAACCTCCTCTCTGACTAATTTCATTCCAATCACATTGATCTCTTTGCTATTCTTCAAATAGGCCTGGAAAACTCTCTCCTTAGGGCTTTAGCACTGCTGTGTCTTCTGCCAAAAATGCTCTCACCCCAGAACCCTATGTGGCTGACTCCTTCATCTCCTTCAAGCCTTTGCTCAAATATCACCTTCACAGTAAAGCCTAACCTAATCAACCTGTTTATGATTGCAGCTCACCACACCTCTCCTTACACCTTGATGCCCTAAATATTACACTCTTTATAAATACTAAATACTACACACTTTAATTATTTATTATGTTTACTGTTATTTTGCATCTTGCCTAGACAGACTATAAGGCCTATAAAAACAGAGATTTACTGCTATACCCAAAAACCTAGAACAGGGCTCAACATAGTAAATATTTGTTGAATCAATGCAATTTCTTAATTTATTTGTCCCAAAAGTATCACTTGTGTTTCATCATAAGAAAAATGAATCATTGAAGGAAAGGGACCACCTATGCTGACTGCAAAACAGTAATAATACCTAATAATAATAGGGTGAACTATATAAATTTTGAATTTCAAAATACAAACAATTTCTTTAATATTATGTTTGTTAGGAAAAAAATTGTTTAAAATTTGAAAATAGGGTAAAGAGATAGGTGTTCTTTCAGTGCAAGGCTAGGCTTGGCTTTAAGTTGCCCAGATTATTTTCTCATTCTATGAGGGCAGAGGTTAACGTGTATGTTTTTTGTTCAGTAAAAATACAAATAATTTTTGTCTAATTGAAGAGATGACCATAAAGGTTTATGTTCTTTTAGGACATTAAATAGTTTAATCCAGCAATCTATTAAATTTTATAGGTACGTAGCTTCTCAAAACTCTTTGGACTAATGTAACATTTTATTGGTTTCATTAACTTATGAAATGAATAAAATTTTGACATGTTTTTATTCTACATGTCCATGACAGTCATGAACAAACCTTTATTAAAATTATGTTTTAACATATTCAATGATCAGCTATCTTTTTTAGTATTTGGAAACTACAGTGAAATATTTCAAGAGCCCTGAAAAGAGAAATAAGCTAGAATATAAAATAAGACTATCTCATGTTCACTAACATGAACTTTCAATGTGATATAGTTATCATTCTTCATAAGTTAACATAAATCTATCAGAATCCTAAAAAAAAACATCATTTTTTTCTTGTTTTTATTTGTCATTTATTTGATTTTTTAAATAATCCTGTTTATTTCTTAAAAAATGATAAAAATAGGAAACCAATGAAAGTAAGCAATGAGGATTAGTCTTACCAAATATTAAAATGTATTATAAAACCTCAGTAAACTAAACAATATGGTACCAGCATACAAATAAATAGATATGTCAATGGGACTAATAGAAATATACCCAGATATATAAGGGGATTTAGCATAATTTAAAATATAACAAAAGCTGCACCCCAAAACTGTGAGTAAAAGATGGTTTATCAAATAATGGAGTTGCAGTCAAGCTGGGGGTTGAGATTATGCTAGATTTATACCTCACACTGTAAACCAAATGGCTTCAAGATTTCACTGTAAAAGATGAAATCACGTATGTACTAGAAGAAAATATAGGAGAACTCCTTTATATCTTTGAAGTAGGGAAGACCTTCCTAACTATGACTCAAAATTCAGAAGCCCATTTCCAAATAATTGGTAAATTTAGAACTCTTTTAAAAGTATGTGTACACTATGTATGCGTGTATTTTCTTCCCACATGTAAAACACTATGCATAAAGTAAAAAGACAACTGAGAAATATGAGAAAGCATTCACAATACATATCATAGATAAAGGGCTAATCTCATATGTATATGTATTTTTAGACTCACATAAATCAATAAGAAAAAGACAAACAATCAAATAGAAAAACAGGCAAAGTTTAAAAAACAACCAGTTCACAAAAAAGAAAATACAAATAACTGGTATCTATCTTTAAATCCATTATTTACAAAATGATAATTACAAAATAAAACTATATTAGATACCATTTTATCATAGTGGCAAAAATGCAATCATTTGATAACATTCAATTGGCAGTGCTGTGGAGAAACAGGCACTCTCATACGTCAGGAGTGTGGGTACATATAACCCTATTTATGGGTTTTATGCCCTATGGAGAGCTGTCTGACGATACTCATCACAGTTACTTGTATATATCCTTTGACCAAGCAATTCCTTTCTGCAGTTTATCCTATAGATATATTTGCATATGTGGAAAATTATGTCTGTACAAGTTTAATCACAACAGCATTATTTAAAGTGGAAACAATGTAAATGTCCATATATGACAAAATATATATGACAAAATATATGACAAAATATATAAAAATATATTAAAAACCATGGTATAGCCATACAATAGAACACTTGGTGTCCTCAAAAGAAAATTTAGGACAATCTGTATGTACTACTATAGAAAGATCTCCAAGATTTAAATGAAAAAAAAGCAAGTGAAGAAAGTGACCCAAACAAGTATAAAATCTTAATTTTTATGTAAAAAAAAATAAAAGATAAGACTATCTTTATATTTACCTTTGTGTGTAAAAAAGATACTTTGAAAGGAGTCACGAGAAACTAAACAATGTGTAGCAGCCATTAACTGTGTCACTCAGACCTGCTGCTACTGGGAGTGTCAATGACTTATGGCCCTAAGAGCGGCCCCTCGGGATCGACCACCACAGTGTTTGTGCCCAGGCCGACTTGCCATACTCTGACAATGAAAAGGAGAAAAATGAGAGTGCTATGGCAAGCCTATTCCAGCAAGCCAGGTGGCTCCCGTTATAAGAAACTCCCCCAGAGGTCTGACCAATCCTTCTAGGAACTGTCCTGCAGTCTGAAACTCTTCCTGTTCAATCCTTTTTCCTTCTTTCCTTCTCCCTCTTTTGCAGATATCATACCTGCACATCTAGTCCTATTTTGGCGTCTGCTTTTTAATGGACTGTAGTTAACTTTTGAGGGGTGGGAAATGTAGCAGATTTGGAGCCAGCATTCTTATTTTTGAGCCATGTAAACTTATTATATATTCAAAATTAAATTAAAACTACTCTCTAGCAATGTTTATCAAAGTGTTATTTTAGTATCTCCTGCAACCGTCATCTGTCCTGGGCCCTACCCCTGGTCCACTGGAAAAGTATATCCATGGGGGATCTAGGAATCTGCATTTAAAGGTCCCCAGGTTGACTGAAAACATGTTGAATGGACTAGAGGGTTAAACTATAAAATGAGCATTAAGTAGACCAGAATTTAAACATGTAAGGTGAACTGAAGGAACAGGAATGGCCATCATACTTACACATCTATTAAGTGGTGCAACTCATCTAAACAATGAACATTTGGATTGGGAAATTTAAAAACTAGAAAGCAGGATTAAGCAGCCAAACACAGCTTTTCCAAGCGTTTTTCAAGGCAGAGGGAACAATACTCAAAGGACGCTAGGTATTCTGGTCCCAATGATAAATCCAGCTCTTCCGTAAGAATGGCTCAGGATGTCTTCTTGCTGTCATTAAACATTAAATAACCTCATTCCATTTAATTGATACTCAGCCCACCAAACAACTTTGTAATAATAATTTGGGTTCCCACATGGTTCATCCTATAGGAAGAGATTGATAATCTCTAAAGAAAAAGAAACTTTAGTATATTCTGTAACAGTATAGAAAACACTATTTAACACATAATTTAATTCATTCAATTTATGCCATTCTTTTTACTTACTATCCATTTCTAGAAATGCTTATATTTACTTTATTTTCATTCTCCTCTAATTACCTGATCTGTGATGTTTCAATCAAAAATCAACTCTAGAAAGTCCTTGCTTATAGCTTTATTATCAACCTTATTTTACCAAAATAGTCCATTGAAAGCCAGGTCTTTTTTATAGAAATGCTAAGGACTTCTATTTCTATTAAAGAATATAAGCCCAAATAGTTTTCTGGGGTATTAGAACTATTGTTTCAAAGGGTACATTGTTTTCAATTATCTGGTACATTGCCAAGAGGTCACAAAAAGAATGGTAGGCACTATTTTAAAGGGTCTCTTCTCATGGGATATTTTAAATCAAACTACTGACATTTTATTATATGGTCTTCATTCAATGGGCTGCCCTTAGTTAGCTATTGCATTTGCTCACAAATATCCAATTAATGTTCATTTTTCTAGTTGGCTTTCCGGAATAACTAGTACAGTCCAGGTGTCTAGACACTCAGCTTTAACTTACAATTTCAACTTTTCCCTATAATTTAAAATATTGGTGCTGCAATATATTGCTCTTTGGTGTAACAAAAATAATCATATTAACGATTTCTTGAGCCATTATATCAAATCTTCAGAGGCTTTATATGACCGTGTTTCCTCTAGAAATAAGTTAAAATAAAAATGATAGAGCTTTATTATATAATCAAATTAGGAAAGAGGAAAGGTGAGAGATGAGAGGGAAAAAGATCTCAATATACTATAAGTATGCATTTCATTCTAAATATGTGAAACGAAACTCCTGTGTAGAATAGAATTCCTATGAAAGTACTGTTCTCATTATGTCTTCAGTTTGTATGCAAGCCTCAGCTGTGTTACTTTTATTGCCATTTTCAGCAGGAATTCAAGAGAGAATGAAAGGATAGAAACTCAAACAGAATGACTAAACTGCAATACAAAGATAATGAACTCCAATGCAACAGGACAGCACATTAAAAGGCTGGGAAGTTGTTAGCCAGAAAAAAAAGAAAAAGAGCTTTATTTCCACACTTTTGAGGCATTCTAAGGAAACCAGAAAAATCTAGCAATGCAGTTAACCCAGTTACTGTCAGTGCAATTCTACTTTCAAAAGAAAGCCAAGCTAACATTTTTAAACAGCAATTATATTTCATGAAAAGGGAAAAAGGGGGAGTGAGGGGAACATCAAAATTCCCAAAAGCATGAAGAGATGACAAACCAACCAATCAGAAAACAGTTTAAGATGTCCATTCACTTCACCTCATCTTTTTGAAATAAGCATTTCCAGGCTTTAGCACCCTCCACTTTTATCAGCCTGACAAGGACCTGGGGGGATATCAGCAGTTGCTGCCAAAGGGGATTCACATGCTAAAATGAAGTAAACCATGGACCACCCCTGCAGTCAGGAAACAAACATAGTTTAACTTTCTTTTATGCCCTCTCTTCTTAGGTGACTCATCAGGACTCAGAGAGGGTGGGTCACCTTGAGTTTATCCTAGAAGAGTTTCTCTACAATAAGTTTTAAGCTTCCAAGGCCTTAAATTAAGACCAAGATTCTTCTGAATTATGGTTGTCATGACGCACTGGTGATTGATTGTAAGTGGAGCATCCCAAAACAACAACAAATAAACCAGACTCTGGGGTGGCCTTTTAAAGCTATAAAATCCAAATCAGAGAAGACTGAATATTTCAAATGATTTTTTTGAGTTCCCAAATAATTGTCTTAAAGAAAAAAATCTTCAAAATTCCTAAGATGATCTTACTACATACTCCAACTAAGATTTTAAATCTGATCAAATACAGTTAATGAAGAAAATTACTTTTTATATTTATTTTCTTATTACCATAAAGGTGTTTTGAGGAAAGTATTTATGAAACCTCTTTTTTTGTTGTCTTTCTAAACCGGCAAGCTAAACATGTTCCATTTATTTTTAAATGAAGTGAAAATTAGCCAGGTGTGTTAGATAAGCTTTCTATACACAGGTCTAAATATTGACAAAGGAAGATGTGTCACTGGAAAAATCATCAGTATGGCAATTATCACGTTAGCATGTTAAGTGGAAAAAGATGTGAAACTTCCAAATGTGTCAATACAGATTATTTCATTTCCACTAGCAGCTATACTGTGAACATCAGTTCTTTAATGTACATTGAGCGAGCAGTTCAGCTAAAGAAATTTCTCCTCTGTGCCTGACAAAAATCACAAGGTCTAGTGCAAAATCACATATGTCCCTAACTGTGGCTTCAGATGACCCAAAGAAGAGAAGAAAGTGTAGATGATGAAAAAGTGCTTCCTTGTATTGTTTGTTTTTAAAAGAACTATTTCTGCACTCCTCTTTCATTGGATTATGTGGGTGATCCCTGCCATTCGCCTTCCATATCCTATAAATTACGGAGGCATGTGAATTCTGGCGCTCTGATATTTTCCCATCCTACTGCCACCATTCTAGTTTAAGCACTTATTTCTTTTGTTGGGACCAGTGGTCCTCAAAGTGAATCAATAGCATCAGAATTATTTGGCAACTTCTTAGAAATAAGAATCCTCATGCCTCACCCCAAACCTATTTAATCTGAAACTCTGACAGTGAGGCCAGTGATCCAAGGCCTCCAGGTGATTCTGATTGTGCTAAATTTTGAGAACAATCTGGCCTGTATTATTGCAGATGACTTTTAATTGGCCTTCCTGTCTCCAGTCTTTCCTATGCCTTCCCTCACATTATTGCTCTCAGAATTACCTTTCTAAAGAATAATTCTGATCATACCACTTCCTGGATAAAATATTTGACTCTGCAGTGTCATCAAATAAAAGCCACACTCGTCATCATGAAATCTAAAGACTTCCAAGGTCTTAATCAATCCAGGCGATTTAATCAAACAGAAATGAATTAAACATATCAAGCACCCATCCTAAGTATGTTCTAAAGTTAACTGACGTTTCTCTCATTTTTTTCACATTAGCCATTGTTAGAATCCTCCTACCACCTGCAATTTCTTATTTGTTAAAAAGAACAACAGAGTAAAATAAGTAGGTCGAAGGGACCAAAAACCCACCAAAATGGTATCAAAGTGAAATCATCTGAGCTACAGCAGATGCAAAAGGAAATCTATCCCAATCTCCCTTGTCTGACCAAAAAAATGCTTTGTAGAGCTTTACAAGAGTCAGCTACCACAAACTGCCTCCCCACCTCCAGGGGTGTGTCCTGTCAGGGAGACAACTGACCTTGGGCACCAGGAGGTCCCCTCATAAATGTGTGTAAACAAGCATCATCAGAACCTTCCACTGAAGCCCCTGCCCCGCCCATATTAAGATGATGTATAAACTTTTAACACTAACTATTCAAAGAACTACTCTCAATATAGAGCACTCTTGTATGGGTAATAAACTTTTTCAGTTAATCTGTCGTCAATTAATTTGCAGGCCCCAAGCACTAACACCTAAATTGGTAGAGGAAGTTTTCCTCCCAAAGAATATTCATCTCATCCACCAATTTTGGTCATGGAAGAGGATTCTTATGAACTCTCAGGCTTGCTAATCTGAGAGCCAAAATCTTCAAAGTGATTTTTTTTCATCCTTGTGAAAAAATTTTAATGCTCATGAGAAGGGTTTTATGTCTATCTTGTTACCAAAACTATGTTCACAGAATAAGTTTTAAAAACTGGAGCAAACTAAAAAAAAAAAAGTGAGGCATGCAAACCCTAGTATCCAAGGCAATAGAGACTTCAGAAGTTGCTCTGAGTATGCAATAACACAAGTCAGAAAATCAGAGG
The DNA here is from genome assembly GCA_028627145.1 of Eidolon dupreanum. Classification (NCBI taxonomy): domain Eukaryota; kingdom Metazoa; phylum Chordata; class Mammalia; order Chiroptera; family Pteropodidae; genus Eidolon; species Eidolon dupreanum. The sequence continues at coordinate 68,703,162 of CM053509.1, forward strand.
CACATGCCTCATTGACTCCTCATTCCACTTTCATCTACAAATATTCATCATTGTTCAAAACATGCCAAACCTATCAAAAACACATAATGGAACTTCCAGCTACAGAGGAGTAAAGTCAGTAAATCCTCTCCCCCAGAGCAACTATTAAACTAGACAACATTGTCAGAAACAATCATTTCAGTGCTCTGGAAATCGACCAAAGACAAAAGGGAAGTATATATTCAGGAAAAGAAAATGCTGAACTTTGTAAGAGCCACGTGAGACAGCAGTGTTCATGCCTGAGGCTTCTTGAATTTCCTCCACCGTCTTTAGCCTTGCCGATGAGGTAGTTACACCAGGGAAGGGCTGGTAGTGAAAAAGCTGCTTCACTGCTGCCATGGGGAGGGGGGGCGGTGAAGGCTGATTTAATTTGAAACAGAGAGGAAAAGCCATTCCCAGTAGCAGATGACAAAAGCCTTCAGCTCTCCTGGCCCTCAGGCTGCTGTCTGGAAGGCTGCATGTATAGGCATTGGAAACATGAGAGAGCCCATTGGAAAGTAAAATCTGGGGCAGACTTTATAACTCCTTGGACTGTCAATACACTACCACAAGCAGTATGTGGAAGCAGTAATGTTTGAGGACAACCTCTGACCAAATATTAGCTGACAACTAAGTTATGTAAGCATAGAGGCAAACTTAGGAAGCCAAGCTAGAAAATAAAAAGATTTTTTTTTTAAACTGAGTAAATATTAGCAGGCACACACAACAAAGATGACAGATTCCACAGATAAAGTCCAGGCAAGTTACTTTTAAAATCAAAACAAAACAGAATGAGATCAACAGTAACAAAACTCTCAAAGGAAAAAATTAAAAAATAAAAAATTCAGAGTTGCTACAATACGTATTTCAAGAGTCCAGTTTAAAAAATATATATATATATAAAATGTCAAAAGAAAAAAAAAACAGAAAATGTGACCTATGGGAAAGGAGAGTGGAAAACAGCTAATGGAAACTGTCTTTGATTTGACTCAGATGTTGAATTTATCAAAGACTGCAATGAAGCTATTTTAAATATGTTCAAAGAACTGAAGCATACTTTGCTCAAAGATCTCAAGGAAAATATGATGGTAATTACTCAACAAAGAGTGACTATCAAAAAAGAAATAAACTGATTAACAAGAACCAAACAGAAATTCTAAAGTTGAAAAATACAATAAACAAAATGAAAAATTCCTAGATAGACTCAGTAGCAGTTATAACAGAAGTAATAATTGGTGAACTTAAAAATAAGTCAATATAATATATCCAGTCTGAAAAATAGAGAAAAAATATTAAAGATACTCAAAGCCTTAGAGGCCCGTGTACAACATCAAGCATACTAAAGCCAGACAATGACATAAAAAAGGAAAACTACAGACTAATATTCCTCGTGAACACTGATGCAGAAGTCCTTACCAAGATATTAAAATCAAATCTAGCAACAAGTAAAAAGGATTATACGCCATGACCAAGGGAGATTTATCCCAGGAATGTGAGTTTGTTTCAATATCCAAAAATCAATTAGTGGATACATAATATTAATGAAGTAAAGAACAAAAAACACATGATTATCTTCAATAAATGCTGGCAGAATATTTGACAACCCAACACCCATTTACAATAAAAACTCTCAACACATTAAGAATAAAAAGGAACACTCTCATTTCAACAAAGAGTGTCTATGAGAAACTTAACAGCTAACATCATACTTAATGGTAAAAGACTGAATGCGTTTCCCCCAAGATCAAGAACTATGCAGGATATTCACTCTCACTACTCCTATTCACATCATGCAGTAAGTTTTATCCAGTGCAGTCAGGCAAGAAAAAGCTATTAGAAAATACAGATTGAAAAGTAAAGAAAGAAGTAAAATTGTCTTTACTCACAGATGACATGATCTTAAGGAATCTTTTTTTTTTTTTTAAAGAAACTATTAGAACAAATGAATAAATTTTAAAAGGCTACAAAATATAAGACAATGTGCAAAAATCAATTGTCTTGCTTTTGATTGTTTTCTTCACAAAAAAAAAAGAAATCCAAAAAGGAAGTTAAGAAATCATTTTATTCTCAATAAAATCAATAAAAATAAAATACTTAGGGATAAATTTAACAAAAGAATTGGAAGACTTGTACTCTGAAAACTACAAAATGTTATTGAAAGAAATTAAAGATCTAAATAAATGGAGTCATATTCATGTAAATAGACTGGAAGCCTCAGTCAAAATTGTTAAAATAGCAATTTTCCCCCAAATTGATCTTTAGACTTAATTCCAATCAAGATCCCAGGAGTCATTTTTTTGTAGAAATTATATGATTCTAAAATTTATATGGAAATGCAAAGGACCTAGAATAGCCAAAACAATTTTTTTAAAGAACAAATTTGGAGAACTTTTACTACCCAATTTTACAACTTATCATAAAATTACAATAATGAAGACAGGGTGGTAAGTGTAAAAATACACATATATAAATCAATGGGAAAGAATTCAGAGCCTAAAAATAAATTCTTACATCTATATCAATTGATGCAGTGGTTTTTTCAGCACATTGCTGGGACAGTTGGATACACATCTGCAACAAAGTAAATTTAGAACTTACTTTACAATATACATGACAGTTAAAACAGATCATAGACATAATTGTAAGATCTAAAGTTATAAAACTTTCAGAAGAAACCATTGGAGAAAACTTAGGATTAGGGAAACATTTCTTGGAGATGATACCAAAAACATGATACATAAAAGAAAAATAAATGATAATTGGACTTCATCAAAATTTAAAACTTTGGCTTTCAAAAGTCACCAAGAAGTGTTAACCAATGTCGCCATAAAAAAAATAAAAAAAAAATAAAAACCTCACCAATAAGAAAATGAAAAGATAAATCACAGACTGGGAGAAAGGTATATTCAAATCATAGGTCCAAAGAAGGGCTTGTTATCTTGATATACAAAGAACTTTTACAACTCAATAATAAGAAATAAAATAACCCAATTACAAGTAGTCAGAAGATTTGAATAAATATTATACCAAAGAAAATATACAAATGGCTAACAAGAAAATCAAAACATTAGGGAAATATAAATTATTCCACAGTAAAATACCCACATGTTAAAATGACTCTAATTGAAAAGAGTGATAGTACTAAAGATTGGCAAGGGTATTGGGAAATTGGAATCCTCAATAATTGCTGGTAAGAATGTGAAGTGGTATAGCCATTTGGAAAACAGTTTGGCAGTTTCTTAAAATGTTAAGCCTGGAGTTACCATATAACCTAGCAATGCCACTCCTAAGCATATATCCCCCATATGTCCACACAAAAACTTGTACACAAATATTCATGGTGGCATTATTCATATTAACCAAGAACTAGAAACAATATAGATGTTCATTAACTGGTAAATAGTAAAATCAGATTTGGCAGGTATATTCATACAATGAAATGCAATTGAGCAATGAAAAGGAATAAACTTCTGCTATGTACTACAACTTGGATAAAGCCCCAAAACAGTATGCTAAATGAAAAAGCCAACCACAAAGAGTACATATTACATGGATCCATTCATATGAAATTTTTAGAAGAGACAATTGTACAAAGAGCAAATAAATGGCTGCCTGAGGCTGGGACAGAGAGCAGGAATTGACTGCAGTGACACTGAGGAAACTTTTGGGGAACAAAGGAAATGTTCTAGAACTGAGGCATAGTAATATTTACACCAAATTCTATAAATTTGCTAAGAATTATTGAATTATATAGTTAATCATGGATGAATTTTATGGCATGTAAATTATATCTCAATGAAGCTGCTTTTAAAAGAATTATTTTAAAAACCCTAAAAAGCACACACACATGAAATCAGCTGCATAAATTAGGTGCCGTCAGCTCTATTTGTTCTGTGACAACTTAAAAATCACTGATTTCATCAAGATTGAAAATAATGTGGAGAAAATTAAGAACATTTGTTTATAAATCCATCAATGATGGCACTTTATTAAATGCCATTGTTATCCAATTACTTTTCTGTTTAATGACTTACACAAGCTAGTTTATACACATCTATACTTAAGCATCTTTTCATTACTTGGTAGGAAATTTTCTTGCTTTAAATATTTTAGTGATGGTCAATTAAGCTTTCTTTCTAATTATAATTATTTGGAAAGAATGTCTGAAAGAAAGTCTTTTTTCTCTTTAATAATCTCCCCAGAGCATTGTCCCATAGCTTCTGTACTGTTGTGCATTGCTCTTTGTTCTTTCTTCTGTCCTGCTACCTCCTCTCTCACCTGCTTCAGAATTTCTGAGGTATATAGGAAGAATCAATAATGTCCCCAAGTTAGAGAAAACAACTATGCTTTGAGTTTTCTTTCCAGTGTAACATAGCACCAATATGAAGACTAGAGAGTTTTACCAGATATAGCAATCAAAAGAGAATTTTGAATTCAGTATAGAAAAGTTACAGGTTTTCTCATTTAAAATTAGGCAAAAAGCACGCCTCTGTGGTGGTCTTGGTTGACTTAGCAAAATAATGTGTTTAAATCAATTATGGTAGCCCATTTCTGATTTTAGTTATTGATTTGGATGGAATAGACACATGATTTAATCCAGCTGTTAAAATATGACAGAAGTGGGCTGGGAGCTTCTGGAAAATCATTTCTCATATCTAAAAAAAAAGTCTCAAGAAAGAGACAGTTCTTCACTTTCCCCTGTCTGGAGAGAAAGCTTGGAACTGTTGAAGCCATTTTGTGAATATAAAGGGAACTAGTGACAAAGATTCTTTCCTTGACCTAATCTTAGCCAGGCTCTTCTGAGCTCTCTGTTGAACTAGGCCCAAACTTGGCCTTCCATCTCCATCCATGTAAAGACCAGTTTCAGCAAGAATTCTGCTTAGTTTAGCATGAATCCCCCACCCTCCCTATCTCATAAGCCTCAATAACTGACCAAATTCCTCATTAGCCTGCCTTAAGCAAAAATCCTATTAGATCAGTTTAGCAAACAATTACTCTACCCTTTTAGCAATTTTCTACCAACTCCTCCCCCAAACTCTGCATAATGGCTGCAAATTCCTGTTTTTCTTTATTATATTCAAAATTGATCCCAGTTCTATACGAGGTCTCTTTTCCCCTATTACAATAGTTCCTTAGGAAAATCTGCGTTTACTGCTTTAACTATTGTTCTCTGGATTTCTTTCATACTAGCTTCCTCAAGAAGCCAGTGGTAAGGACAGCAGAGCAGGGAAATAAAAGGGGTGTGAGTCATCAATGAACTTTGTAAACTGCTGATCATATAATAACCTGTTTGAGTCAGTTGTTGCTGTTTTTGGGGGGTTTTGTTGTTGTTGTTGTTTTGGTTTGGTTTTCGTTTGGTTTTTGTAACTTCCTGCCAGAGTATCTGAACACAATGCTTTTGCATGATTATTAAAACTGAGTATTCCATCCTAGACTGTGATCATTTTCATAGGTTTGTTAGGGAAAATATTTTTAAAGAGAGTGGTAAAAGGGAAGAAGACTAGAAAGAGGTGGTTCAGGATGAAGGATAACTTTCTACTTAATCATATGGCATTCTTTCTTTGCCACTTATTTTAAGAATAAGAACTATATCAGCAGATGCTCTGAAATCAAGAGAAATCAAACAAAGAAATAATAAACTTGCCTATAGCTTTAGGGATCCCAGGCCCCAGTCGAGCCATTGCAATTTCACATTACCTGGCCAGCACACCCAGTGATCTCTGTGGGAAGTTGCCACTGATCTTGGCCCAGCAAGGTACCCAAGAAGCAACGTGCCCTCCCACTCATTAGAACAGCACAGAGCCCTTGAAGAATATGTTAAATGCCTAGCCTTTGTAGAACATTTTTAACTCGATACAGTACTTTCAAATCCATTAGCTAATTGCAATCTTCAAAACAGTGCACTAAGGTAGACATTACCCCCATTTGACAAATGACAAGTGCAGAGTGCATGGAAAAGGTGAAAACACTTGCTTAAAATAACCCAACTAACTACACTATGAATAGTCCATACCCTGAGAGTATTTGCTCAGAAAACCAAATATTCTCTGACCCTATTGTACATAAGCTCTGCTCAGGATTCTCCAAGGGCCAGAAGGGCCACAGTGTCTCTGAGCATACTGAGTATACACTCAATATACACTTACCCGCTTTTAGCCTCTGCTACAGCTAGTTTGTATTTCAACCTTATCGCTTTCTATTTTTCTATCCTCTATTGCTTTTCAGCCACTCACCATGTCCAAATGATGTAGAAATTCTATGTGGGAAACGTTTAACAGACAAGCCAAAAAGCGACCTTCTGGAAAGGTGAGGTGAAACAGTGGACCACAGAGAACAGCTATAGTTGGAGAAAGTGCATCTTTTGCATTGATCAAAACAAAGAGAATGGTAACTTGATTTGGTTTTTAAACAGAGTTTAAAATAAGAGCAAACATTAAAAACTAGACAACTGGCTCAAAATGGAGTTCTTTATGCTAAGCCCTACATCACAAAACTGAGACTTATTACAGTTTTCGCTCTCCCAAAAGTGGAATCTCAAATCAATCAGGAATCACCTGATTAGTACTAGTTAGGTCATCTGCCTGCTTGATCCCACTATCTCCTGAGAAAGTAAGCTTGCAATAGTGAACTCACTTTTTTTGCCTAATAATACTTCCTTGTTCCTGGTCCCTTCTGCCTATAAAAGTCTTTCACTTTGTACAGCAACTTAGAGCTCCTTTCTGTCTGCTAGACTGAATGCTGCTCAATTCATGGATCATTAAATAAAGCTAATAAGATCTTTAAAATTTACTCGGTTGAATTTTTGTTTTTAACAAAACTCTTACGAAAGGAAAATGCACTGCTTTCTCTTCTACTCTAATCACTTATTCAGTCATAAGTTTGGTTTTCCACACAAAGCAATTCTCCAGTTCTCTGTGGACACCAACTGGGTGTCTTGCAATTAAATGCAGTTCTGACAGTATCAACCTGGAGTTAGCATCAGATCCCACAAGTTAAGGGCTCAGTTTCACAAGACTGCCCCCCCTTCAGATGCCAGTCACAAGTCCCAGGTTGTCACCTGTACTTCTGACTGACCAGCTATAAATTAAGGTTGCCATGACATCCTCCATGGGTTTAATAATTCCTAGAATGGCTCACAGAACTCAAGAAAACAGTTTATTTACTAGATTAGCAGTTTATTATAAAAGGATACAACTCAGGAAGAGCCAGATGAAAGAAATACATAAGGCAAGGTATGGGAAAAAGAGCAAGGAACTTCCATGGCCTTTCCAGACACACTGCCCTTCCAGCACCTCCATGTGTTCACCAGCCAAGAAGTTCCCAAACCTCCATTCTTTAGGGTCTTTTATGAAAGTTTTCTCATGTAGGCACAATCAGTTATAAACTCAGTCTCTAGCTCCTTTTTCCTCCCTGGAGAATGGGACGTGGAACTGAAAGTTCCAAGCTTCTAATCAAGGCTTGGTCTTTCTGGTGAACAGTCCCCATCCAAGAGCTATCCAGGAGCCCACCAAGGGTCACCTCATTAAAACAAAAGACATTCCTATTTTCCTAAAAATTCCATGAGATTTAGGAGCTCTGTGTCAGAAACCAGGGTCAAAGATCAAATATTAGAACAAGAGATGCTCCCGGCACCTTTATTGCTTAGGAAATTACAAAGGCTTTAGGAGCTCCAGCCATCACCCAGGGATGAAGACCAAAATGTGTATTTTTCATTATAGCACAATATCATACCTTAACATCACACATTTGCAAAGGAACCTATTGTAGCCCTACCAAAATCACCAATGAAAGAAAAAGGAAATTGATCTTTACTTTCTAGAAAGTTTTAAAATGAAGTCCAAAGGACTAAATAGCCAGTTTAAAAATGTTTGTTGTTAATTTAATCCTTTTAAAGGTGGGATTCAAACTGTTAAATTCAAATGCTAAAAAAAAATTGTGATTGCCACTACTCTAAATCCATTCTTTCTTTGATTACCATTATTGCACATGCTATTTTATAATACTCTTTTTCCCAGAATTTCACTGAGCCAAAAAGAATAAAATTTTCAGATTTTCAGTATAGATTAGAGTGTATTTTCCTCCTTTGTTGTGTAATATAAGCCACAATTAATCTGTTCACTCCTCAGACTTACTTGGAGGCAGGTATTATTATATTTAAAAGTACCTTAACAATGTTTTATTATAATGACTCTTATAAGAAATATTTCTTTTCATATTCAATTATATGAAGACTTATAAATGGTTTGCCCTGACCTTTTCATTAAATATTATATAACATGTTAGAAAGAAAGGTTGGCCAGGGAATTACTTTTGAAAATAAGAAGGTAGGGGAAGAATCAGTTAAAATTCTCAGCACACACTTTGAACAGGAAGCTTTAGAAAGAGATTTAGGAAATGAAGGTTAAAAAAAAAACCTAGATAGTGGGAAGAGAGTGCCATTTGCAAGTTACAGGAAAGCTTACTAAGCGATTCCTAATGCAGTAGTTTTTCTACTTATATAAGACTCCTGCCAGTATACATAACCTATAAGAATATATTGTAGAAAATAAAAAAGGAAAATGCATAATCATTACTGTTTAGTAAACTTTCTTTATAAAGTTTCTTGAACATATTTCAGTAAAGTATTTTACTGAAGGGAAAGAAATTCTCAAAGATGTAATACAAAAACCTTTTTCAGAACTGAAGAGCATGGATCTCTAGAGAAAAATGGCCCACATGATAAATGAAGAAATGTTCACCAGGGTTCATCAAAGTGAAATTTCAAAACATCAAGATAAAGAAAATGTTCAATAGCAGTAAAAATGCTAGACCGTAGTGTAGCTGTGCCTTCAAAATTCTGAGAAAATATTTTCAACTAAAAATTGTATACCTAATCTATCAATCAAATGTAAGATTAAATTAAAGCCAGTCAAAAGGATTTTAAACATTTTGCCTCCTATTCACTGTTTTCTGGGAAGCTGCTAGAGGATATCCTTTAGCAACATGAGAGAAAAAGAGGAAGTCATTGGTTTAGGAAGGTTAACGACTCCAACATGAGAGCAATGAAGGAAAATCCAGGTTGACAACTATGCAGCAACCTAGAAAGCAACTGGTCCAGATGTAAGCAAGAGGAACAATGGCTTCAGGAGGGATATCTGAGGGTAGGAGCTTAAACTGTTCTCGTATTTAGAGTTGTGTTTCAACATATATCTTTGAATTGATAAATTTATGACCAAAAATAGTGTATGATGAATATACAGAAAATTTAAAAACTATAAAAGAGACAATTATTAACTCCAGGGAAAATGAAAAGTTGCACAAGAAAGGAGTTTACTTGTTTCTGTAGTCAACAATTTTATAGTATCATGATTTTATAAATTTGATCACAAATCATAAAAATGAATTAATTAAACAGTATCATAATTATTTGGAGAATATGAGGAAGAAGAAAGGAGGCAGGGGCAAGTAAAAAGAGTTAAAATATCATTTCTATTACTGTTCTCTGAAATCAGTAGATAATACCAAAATTTGAAAAATTTAAATTGGCATGAGGTGGAGAAGGTTCAGAAACTGATAATTTTATAATAAATCTTTGAGTTGACTTAGGTGGTACTGATGAGTAGGTTAATGTATTACTTTAGCAAAAACATAATTTTCTAAAAAGTGACTCAACTGTGGAAATACTCTAGTGTGGTGGTAGCCAAAAAACAGATCATCCTAGCCCTACTGACTCTAAAAGACTGTGGCCAAGCTTCTTTACTTCATTTCCTTATTTGAGGTTGGGGCTCTAAAAATTTCTCTTGGCTTCACACTTACATGCTCAAATCTGCCCATCTTCAATGAGGCTATTTCTTGTGTCTCCTTACCGTGATTCATTGGCTAATCAGAAAAAAAATCCCAAATGAACAGCTTCTTCTCCAGGATCTTAAATACCTGAAACTAAATATTCTTTTCTGACCTAAAGACTTAACGTGCTATAGAACTACAAGAAATAAAGCATTACCAGGTAGTAAAAAGAATGCAGTACTCTGACAAGATCTTAATTGACTCACTAAGTTATGGAGATTTTAGGCAACAATTTACCCTGTTCCTAAATTTTAAAAGTAGTTGCCATAGCAACTCCCAGACACAGCATATGGTATGTCTGGTACCTCCAAGATAACAGAGCAGATTCTTGATGAATTTTCTTTACAATATGTTATGAACTTTTGTATTTTTTAATGTTTCAATGGGCAGTGTTATAAGGTGATATTATTAACTAATATTATCTATGTGTTTTAAAGCCTATTTTGAAGCATTATTCATTTGCAAAGAACAAATTTATAATGTATTCCATATTCCTTAATATTTTTTCTTTGTAAAATAAGAGCTGCAAACTAGTAGAAAAATAAGGAAATAAAGATAATCTGAAAAGAATAGCAAAAATAAAGAATAAAAATATGGAAAATGCCCTGTTCACTTATAGGGAAAGGAAGGAAAATTAAAACTAGATACTGTTTTTCCACTTATCACAATGGAGGAGTGAGATAAGTTTGAATAGGTACTGCCATTCCCTTAGATAATTCGGGATTATAAATTCAAAGCCTTTAAGATGTTCCTGCCATTTGACCTGAGAATTTCACTGTTGCAGTTCTATCCTAAAGACTTGTTTTTGTTTTTTTTTTAATACACAAAGATGTCTATGCAAAGATTTTGGTAGAATTGTTTATAGTAGTTAAAAAATCAGAAATAATTTTAATACACAATAAGAGGAAATTTAAAATTAAAAGTTCTATAAACATTTTCTTATTGGGCATTTAGGTTTGATGCGATGTTTTTCTATTATAAATTTTACTACTATAGTTATATTTTTATTATTATAAATTATGGCACTATTATATAGTACATGTGCGTATATATGTACTATACATAAAATTAAAAAACAGGTTTTGAAAGAATATTGACAAAATGAAAATATCAGTTTATACTGTATTTGTAATATACTGTATATATGTAATCATAGAAAAAAAGCATGGAAGGCTATAACCCCCCAAAATAAAGCGGCTGTGGTAGACACCCTACACTGATCCCCAATAAGTCATGCCCTTATATAATCCCCTATTCTTGAGTGATGATTTGCTTCTAACCAATAGAATATGGCAAAGATAATAGATGTAATGTCAGTCCTATGATTATGTTACATTATAAGGCTCTATTTTAGAAGACTGGAGAGAGAGAGAGAGATTGTCCTACTGGCTTTGTAAATTAAAGCTGCCATGTGGCAAGGAACTATGGTCAACTTTTAGGAACTACGGGCAACTACTGGAGCTTTAGGACCTAAAAGGAGATCCTGTAGCCAACAGTCAGAAGCCAGAGCCCTCAGTGAAACAGCTGCACAGAACTGAATTCTGCCAACAACCTGACTGAGTTTGGAAGCAGATTTTTCCCTAGACAAACCTCCAGATGAGAACACAACCCAGCCAACATTTTGATTACAGCCTGGTGAGAGTGTGAGGCAGAGAAACCAGCTATACTCTGCCAGGACTTTTGACCTCAAAAACTGTGAGATAATAAATGTGTGCTGTTTTTTAAGCTGCTAAGTTTGTGGTAATTTATTATTCAGCATAGAAAACTAAATCAGTGGCTGTCTCTAGAAAGTAGCATTTTTGGTTTTTACAAATTTTTCCTTACAAATTTCCTGTACAAATTTCCTTTCTTATTTGTACTTTTCTAAATTTTCTAAAATGTTATAATAAGAATTTTACTGCTTTTAAAATCAAAAGATGTTATTTTCAACAAATCATCTGGAGGCAAAAAATAAGTAGGCTCTGCAATTTTTTAACTGATTTCAAATTTGGCAAAAGAACATTTTTTAAAGTGTACAATGAAAATATAGCACCAAGATTACCCCAGAATTCTATTTTTTAAATGATCTTAACAGAAGATTTTATTTAAATCATGTTAACATAGACTGTATTTGAAATTTAAGCTTTCTATATTTAATAATCCCTGCTGGGAGGGAAAAAAAGAAATTATACTTTTAAATGTTCTTTTCTAATTTGACCATGATTTAAAATGGAAAAAGTTATGTTGATTGTGGCTAAATGTTCTCATTTTAGAGGGCATTATGCACTTTAAATTCTCTGTTGGCATTTTAATTTCATTTTACAAAATAAATCCCAACTGACAACAGAATAAAGCAAATTCTAAGTCAACTAAGTGAAAAAGTGTCACCGCAAACAGAAAGAACTTTGCAAACTGATGCAACATTTCATATGGCTCCTGAACCTAAATTTCCAAAGTTTCAACAGAAAAAAAAAATGTGTGCATGTGTTGAGGGGTAAGTATTGACAAATGAAACCATCTCCACAACTTACTGTCTACAACATGATGTTACTATTCAACTGTGTGCATTAACATAAATTTACTGTTGTAGGAAGTTCTTGCTCAAGATGAAAATTGCAATAACTATAGCTTGCCAAAATCCCTTTTATCCGACCACTTGACTACTCAGTTACTGTTATTAGAATAATACCCACTTCTCAAGACAATGGATTGCTTAATTAAGCTCCTCAAATGACTCTTCAAAATTTGCTTTGAAACCTCTACGTTGCTGCATACCTAATTTGAAACTATGTCATGAATTTTTCCCAATCTTAATAGAAACATTAAAAGATCTATTAAATAAAGCCCAGAAAACTTCATAAATATGCCACTCTTTCTCTATCCTCTCAGAGATGTTACCAAGACTCTATCAAAGTAGTGATCTTCTATTCTGCAGTAAACAATAAACTTGGTTTTGCTTTATCACAGACTGTTTCATTGGTATTTCAAGAAGCCAGTATTCAACCATCTTGGAGGTTCCATCAAGATAACAAGAGAGATCTGTTTGTCGCAGTGACCGGAAGACCTTTCGCAAGGAAACTGAGTGTCCCTGACGAGCCCCTTGAGCCTCTTCCTCAGATGTGTCCATGACAATAGTGTTGAGGTAAGCCCATAGTGGGTATAAACTTTAATTCCTTGTTTTTTAAACTTCCCCAAATGATGAATTTATTTTGACTCCTTGAAATATGAAGATAGTCCCGACTTACAATTTTTCGACTTTTTGATGGTGCGACAGCAATGCACATAATAAATTACATGAGATATTCAACACTTCATCACAAAATAATCTTTGTGTTAGAAGATTTTTTCAACTGTAGGCTAGTGTAAGTGTTCTGAGCACGTTTGAGGCAAGCTAAGCAAAGCTAAGATGTTCAGTAGGTTAGGTATATTAAATGCATTTTAACTTATGATATTTTCAAACATGATACATTTATCAGGACAGAACCCCAGTGTAGGTTGAGGAGCATCTGTACTCTGTTGAAGGAGAAAATTCAGGGGTTTAAAACACTAGGAAAAGGAGAGGGAGGACAGATTATGTTTGTTAAACTAATTAAAGATCAGAGAGTCCTTGAATCTCCATACGATTTATTTAAAAAAAAAAAACTCTGTTGTTTATTAGTTGGGTGTAGTCATGGGGAAGGGAAGAAGCACTCAATGTTCATGGTACTTTATCAGCTTTAACAGGTTAGAACTAGTTATAATAAATGATATAGTCAGCAATGATATTTCTTAGACAACTGTTACATAAAGAGCACAGTTTCCTTTACAAAACTTTTTGAGTTCTACTTCTGCCTCTCTTTACCTTACTTGAGAGAATCCTTGCCTCCCCCATCAATGTAGAAATTGAGAACAACAGCTCAGTCTGCCAATGTCAGCAGAAAATATTGGGACAGTGTAAAAACACTTCTGGGAAGATGTTAATGAAAACAGACGTGGGATTAAAAATTAATTCCTATACCCCATTCCCTCCAGACCCCAGTGCTGGGGGAGTCTGGCTTCTTCCTAAGAACATAAGATGTATCCCTAACTAAAAGGAGTTGTCAGATGGTGAAACAGCATCAGAAATGGTCACTAAGGGTACTATAGTGCTGAGAGCTTTCTACCATCAGGTGCAGTCACCTCTCTCCTCAAACTCTCCTGAAGGATTGCGGAATGACCCTTCTACAGATAAAGTGGCCCATTCTCCTACAATGGTACATGAGCTCTGTATGGGAGGGAAAATAATTTTCCCTCCACCCTTGGTTCTTGGCTGAGTTCCAACTGTAAGAAAAATACAGATTAACAGGAGAAAAATTATTTTAATGACACATGTCCTTTTGGGAACCCCACAAAGATATAAGACTCAAAAGTAGCCAGGCAATTGAACCTTATAAACCATCCTGAGCTAAGGAAAGGGATAAGAGTTTGGGGCTTCAAAGGAGGGGAAGCTGATTCACAGGAAGGTGAAAAGAGGAAAGGTATGGTAAACAAGTTTCCCTGTAGTGCAGATGAGTCTCTCAGATGAAAAAGTGATCTCTGATAATAGCTTTCCTCCTGGTACAGGCCACCTTTCTCTTGTAAATTTTCCTTACATAGGGATAACTTCTACTCTGTTTTCAGAGCTTCTCCAATATATGCAGTTTCTCAAAATAATTAGCTAAAAATGATTCATATGTGAAAAATGCATATTTTGGAGTGCTGTATTCAGCTCTCCTTTAGTTCAAAGGCCAGAATACCTAGACATCTAAGGAGGTCAACCACTATAATAAAGTCAACAAAGCAACAAGAACACACGTAACAAGACTATAAAATAAATATACTTAAAGAGAAAAGGTGAAAATAATATAAAACAGAATAAGAAATTATTTTTTAAAAGAGTTGTGCCAGTACTTTAAAAGTTAACATGAGAGGTTTACTAAAAATATGACCAACATTAGTTCCTTAGGGATCAATTCCATGTTAGAGGGAATAATAGAAGTAAGCATGTTGTTTTACTTCTCATCCAGTTACATTGGGGTGTTATGGATAATCTGGTTGTGAGTTAAAATTTCAAAACAACTAGAATGATAGGCAAGAGAGCATTGAAAGATTCTGTTTAAATTTTCCCACCTCCAGTATATCTTTATAAAAGAAAAGAAAGAAAGAAAAAAGAAAAAAAAGAAAAAGACTCAACCCAAAAGCTTTGCTGGCATCTATCTGGAAAAAAAATTCTAGAATCAAAACTTTTGTTTTTGATATTTCCTACATTAAAAGCATATTACTTTAATAAGAAAACAAACTTTATTTTTAGAAAAGAATCAGGATTTCTCCTCCTCCCTTGTAAATGAAAGTTTTAATAGTCCATTGATCACAGATTTTACCTAAACCTGCTGCCACGACAAATCAATGCTAAGCAAGCAATAGGTAATGTTTCCCCATGCTCATACTTGATTTCTACAATTACTTTTATCCAAACCAGTATTCACACATTGCAACGTACCAATGTAATACATTTGCTTTTTTGTTTTATTTTTTGAACCGAACTCTCAGAATGTACTTCAGTCTGCATAAATGATCCAAAGCAAAATAACACAACACCTTTATGTATAACTTCTTTTAAAATGTGATTTGAAATGATTGTAAGTGTTATCAATGGAAAATTTCAATAGGATTGCCTAAAGAAAATCTACAGATATAAGTAACAAATCAAGAGTGTTATGTAGAAAAAACTATAAGTCTAATGACTCTAAAATATATTATACATAAAAACCCAATTCTATTTAGGATCCTTTCTTTAAAAAGCTTCTTATTCCCACACAAATAATTTGGATAATGATTGAGGACTTATAAGAACTTTAATATCATAACTTGTATCCCAAAATTTGGATTTTTACAGCTTGAGCTGTGAAGCTGCTTGCAGAGCATAACTTTGACCCTGCAAGAGCCAGCAGCCTGCCTTGCACTGATTGTACTATTTGAAAAATTATATTCTTTGCATCACTGTTAAGTAGTATTACCTGTATATGATTGTGTGATGGAAGACAGCCTTTTTGTTCTACAGGCCTGGGCTGAAAGTAGGACTTGATAAATACTTAATCATTTATTATCCATTGTTCTCACCTTACAACCCCACTTGCTTGATCACTGAGTCAGCCAAACGTTGAAAGTCTCATTGCCCCCACCAATAAGAAAACAAATGATGTAATTTATGATCTTGTTTCCCCTAGCAACCCATCTCTTTGATCAACAGCTCCTTACAAATTTTGCCTTTATAAACCCTACCCTGTCCCCACCATCTTGGAATGTAGTCTTGGTTTGTACCAAGGAGTACATTTTCTGGTTTGCAAATTGTTACCTGAATAAATTCTCTTTAAATTTTTTAAAAAGTATCTCCAGATTTTTTTGTTTATATGAAAGACAAAGTAGCATTGAACTCCTACTCTTCTCTTTCCACCCTCCAATCCAGGCCTCTTTCAGGGTTTCCTGCCTTAGTGACTGACATCACCATCCCTTCAAGGTTAGAAGTCATCCGTGACTCCACCTCTATATCCAGTTCATTCCCATATCCTGTGGATTTGCATTCTGGATATCTCTCAACTATATTTATTACTGTCTATCTTCACTGCCACAATTCCAAATCAAACTGTTACTTTCTCTGGTCTGAACTACTGCCATAATCTAACTCGTCTTCTGAAATCCCTTAATTCATTCTTCGACCCATTCTCCTAATTGCAACTGAGAGGGTTTTTGGATCTGATATGATCCATCCATCTCCCCAGATCTTGCTGTCAAAAAATAGAAAACCATTTCAGTTAAAAAATTTAAAGCTAAATATTTCCTAAACATCTGCAAATAAAGAAATTCACTGGGAGAGAGAGTGGGAATCAGAAGTATTAGAAAGGAAGAATTGATGGTGTTCGTACTAATTAAGCATTGAAAACTAGCACCCAGGATTGGATAAAATGAGGCTATAGGTCTTTACATAGTTGGTTAAAAGAAGTGAGTCCCATTTATTGTTCGTTAATCAGAAAAGAGTCTTCAGTTAGATACAGCAAAAGTCTGATATCTTGGGAAGGAGGGATGTCACTCAAGTACATTATCCTTTATCAGCTTCACCTGATTAGAACAGCTGTGGTGAAACACAACCATCAGTTTTAATATCTCCCAAGCAATTACTGCTATTTGAGGAAAATTTTTCTTTTACATTACTCCTTCCGTCCCACTCCCAATATTTCAGGCTTCCCATTATTCTATGATCTAATCCTTTTCACTTCTCCAGCCCAATCATGGCCCTCTTTAAGTCCTGCCCACACTGGCTTTATCTTGTCCCTCTTCCTTATATACCTTGTACTCCTTTTACTTCACTGGTAAATACTGTTCCCATCATCCCACTACCCCTTTAGCTTAGTTAAATTGGCATTTTTAAGATCTCAGCTCAACTGTCATTTCCATCCAGAAATTCTCCTTGGCCCTCCAGTGCAGTTAAGACTCCTTCATTATACATCTGCCAACAAAATTTTTTTTTTCTTCAGGACAATGATCTCCATTTATTCGATTAGTAGGTTTAGTTAATTAATATCGGTTTCCTCTCCTTTACTAAAAGCTACCTGATGACATGGACTGTATTTCCTTTTGCTCACCATTTTATCCACAAGTACCTTCTAATATACCAAACAGAACAGGCACTCAAAAATATTTCTTGAATGAATAAATGAGTGAATGAGTTGATGGAGGGATAAATGAATCCATCTTTATTCATCAGAGTTTGTGATTATAAACTAACAGAGGTAAGGAAATTTTTATAAAATCTTACCTTGTTCTGTTTTTCATAAAATTTAATTGTACAGATATGAAGAAATTTGATCTGAGTTCAAATAAAGCATTTGGTAAGATGGGAGAGGAACTAGGAAGGGAAAAAAAAGACAGAATCTTCAATTATTTTCTTAAAGCTACCATCAACTAGGGATTTTGAGAAGTCATTTTTGTACTATTCTGCTACCATTCCAAGTCCCATCCTCAGGCATAAGGTGGTTATAGTTAACTCTAAATTCCCAATTTTATTATTTTTGTCAGTTGATTTCACAACTTTAATGTTAAACGTAGCTGTTTTTGTCCTTGTGCTTTTGTTTCTAGTAGCTTTAGCCTTTTTCTAACCAAAGTAAGCCTATTCCTTAAAAATAGTTTTATGTAAATATGCTTTCATTAACTTACTGATTATCTGATGCAAATGGGCTTAAGAGAGAAAAAGGATCCCTGAAAGTATAGAAGGCACTATGGGCACTAAAACAACTGTAAAATAATTGAAACTCAAAATACTATCTGAGTTTATGGAATATTTCTTTACAATAAGAATTATGCTATTATGGGAAAAAATAAGAGTATATACTTCATTAAGCTATCATCTTCCAGTACTTACTATTGTTCTAGTTAGGCACATTTTAGAAATTGTGTTAGTGCTACACATGACAGATGAAACTCAAGTTTATTCCAACTCCTTCCTCAATGACAGTGTCTTAGTCCATTTGGTGTGCTATAACAAAGTACCACACTGGGTAGCTTCCAAATAATAGAAATGTATTTTTCATAGTTCTGGAGGATGGAAGTTTGAGATCAGCGTGCCAAAGTGGTCAATCGAGGATCCTTTGAAGTCTGCAATCCTTTCCTAGGTTGCAGACTTCTTGTGTTTTTGCATGGCTGAAGGGGAGCTCTGTGAAGTCTCTTTTATAAGAGCAATAATCTCATGATCTAAGTACCTCCCAAAGGCCTCATCTCCTAATACCGTTGCATTGGGCATGAAGGTTTCAACATATGAATTTTAGAGGAACACAAACATTCAGATCAAAGCAGACAGTGAGGGAAGACAGTATGTGAAGACAAAGAAAACAGAGGAACTAGGAAAACATTTGGAAGCAGGAAAGAAAATGGATGATGGTACTGATTTAGCAGGCCAGAAAAAAAACATTAAAATTTAAGCATGGAGAAAGAAGCTCAAAAGCAGTAAGTTTGTTCTCACTTTTCCCTCAGAACATCTGAAAAGGCTTGGAAATTAGAAGTACCTGGAACTTTGGAAGTGGTACAGTATAAGGCTAAGCAATGGAGGATTGTTAAGAGATAAATAACAGTAAGATTTCCAGATCCCCTCCCAATGAGCAAGGTGAGTTCCTCTCTCCCACCCTAGCAGAAATTACTCTCTGAGGAAGAGAACACTGGCAGCCACATTTATAACTCCAAGGCAGCCCAAAGAAAACATCTAGAGAAACTGTCACTTGAGGGCCCTTCAAAGAAAGAGTCAGTGCAACCCTACCATCCTACACCACTAAGTAAACACCAACCTCAAAATTTAGAACATCCTAATGCATTAGAGTGCATCATTCTCTTAAAATGTGAACAACCAAGAATCAAAATTCTCTCCATTTTAAGGCCCTCTCAAATGTCATTTCCTCCAGGAGGTTTTTTTCCTTAGTCATCAATTTAATGTTGCATTAACTATAATTTACCTTGTCACATAGTTAGTTATTCTCTGTTTTAACACCTGTTAGATGACAGCAGGTACATGTCCATATATCCAGTTACTTCTTAAACAGTCCTTAGTTATCTCCATTTCCCTCAAACTTAACATATCCAAAACTGAACTCATCATCCTGCCTTCCAAACCTGTGCTCCCTATCTTACCAAGTGGCACTTCCATCTACCCATTTAGCCTACCAGAAATCTAACTTCTCTACTTCTTCAATTGCTATGTTTCAACAAATTCTGCTTATTCTACTTTCTATATGTATCTAAAATACATTTCTATCTCTACTAGCCAAAAATACTGTGATAACATTCCATATCACTTAGAGTGAAGTCTGAACTCTTTAAAAAGGCTGATGATACCCTGCATAGTCTGACTTCTGCCATCCTTTCCACCTTTAAAGATCCCACACTCTCTCTAGAGATGGAAGACTTCCCTCTACTTAGAATCCTTTTTCTCCCACTCTTCCTTCTAGCTAACACCTACTCATCTCTAAAGTCTCAGAGAGGACCAACGTATATCCGGTACCCTTAGTTTATCCTTTTGCATGGCACTTTCTATTCCCCATTCACAGCATGTGTATTTTGTAGATAATATGTGTGCTACTAGATTATTCACTTAATATCTGCCTCATCTATCACCTTGTAAACTCCATGAAAGCAGGACCATGGATGTTTTGTTGCTAGTGTATCCCCAGTACAAAGCATAGTCTAGAATAGGCATTCAAATATTTGTTGAATAAATAAGTACAAATTAATTGACTGACTGAGTCATTTTACTGTTTTCAATACTTTATCAAAAGCTCTTTTAAGCAGATATATACTCAGTGCATCCTGGACTTAACTTTTGTAAGCATTTGTAGTAACTTGTTCAATGCCAGTCTTCCCCCACTCAACTGTAAGTTCCATGAAGATAGTATTGCTCTCTCCTTAGGAAAGAAGCCACTAGACTCCCTACAGTGTGGGGACTCTGTGAACAGGGTAGTCAGGAAAGCCAAATGTCAGGTTGCTGAATGGAGAAATGTCCCTTTTCTTCAATGATAGTGATGGCAGCCACACTAGAGAAATTTCCATTGTACAAGTAGCCCAGTATCATTCCACCAATGCAATGAATAAATGATATCAAATCACTTAGTTCACTAGTAGCACATTAGTACTTAAAATTTATGGTTCTCCATCCAATAATTTCTCTCTCTGGTGCACAGCTGCAACACGTACTTCCAAACATCTATCTCAATCTACCCTAATGTGAAACAGACTATCCCACTATTTCAGGTATATTATAAATGTAAATTTGCCAATTTTGAAAGTGCTTTAAAGATTTTGAGATATCTTTTGATATTTAGAAGCCTAGAGAGGTTTAGACTCTGAAAAATCCACTCAAATTGGGGTCTACTAATAACTTCCTCTTTATGCACAAAGATTTATATCTTGTCAGGGTCATTAAAACTGGTTCCAAAGTTCAAGTTGTGGACTATTTGATTGCACTATATAGATAACAGCTCAAAGAACTTTCTCAGAAATTCTAAACAACAGACAACAACTTTATGGTTAATATACCTGCTATTTACAGATACAGATACTATGGGAATACTGTGACCTTATTTTTAAATAATTTAATTTGATAGAAACATATCAACATTATCTCCCTTTATCAGTGATTTTGCTTCTTGACTTCATTTAAATTCACCAAAACATGTACCTGAAGCATACAGGCACTTAAATATTTCCTAAAATGAACTAAAACGTACTGCTACCTAATTCTCCATTAAGGAGAGAGAAAGGAATATGGATCCCAGCTTTAAACAAAAATCAGAGATTTTTACCAT
Organism: Eidolon dupreanum; assembly: GCA_028627145.1. Taxonomy (NCBI): domain Eukaryota; kingdom Metazoa; phylum Chordata; class Mammalia; order Chiroptera; family Pteropodidae; genus Eidolon; species Eidolon dupreanum. The sequence continues at coordinate 68,724,323 of CM053509.1, forward strand.
TAATGTTAATATAGTGCTGATCTTCTCATCCTGCTTTACATTTTGTGAACTATCCTGTATTGTGACACCTAAAAATCAATGTTGAAAAAGCTAAATTATATGCTTACATTTATATAAGTTATGTAATTGTTCATATGGTGGATTATTACAGAATATTACTAATTCATTAGTTACAATAAACTTTTCCAAAAAGTTATATAAAACACACAAAGAATTAATTCATTTTTAGTTTTTCCTCCCACAGTATAAATCATTTTTCTCTTCTTAAGATGTCACTATCTCTCCAGCAGGTTAATCCCAGGAGGTTTAGCAGCTGCAATTACTACATTTAAATATTCCACATATCTGTCAAGGCTTAAAAGAATTCTGTGGTGTCAGTTTAAATATAAATATATATAATTTTAGTTAATCATCACTTAAGGCAGTTTTGAAAACCACATTACTTATTGCCTCAAATTTTAATGTTATATTGTCTGTGTTGTGTAGTTTGCTATATTACAACTCTCTCTATTGATTTATTGGCTAAGAAAATGTCCATACTGATTCTGTCAAGCATAAGTGTTCCCTTTATACAGAAAATACATAGTTTCTCACTGAGGTAAACTTGTCAAGATCATTTCTTCTAATCGTTGAAGAGAAAAGAACACCAGAAAAATCACTTGGTGCTTTACATAGAGCTCAAAGTGGGGTTGGAAATCTCATATAAATATAGTATTTCAAGAAAATCCTAGCAAAACATATTACAAGCTTTTTATTTATTTCCTCTGATTCTAAAGGAAACCTTTATATTTACCAGTTGACCATACTCATGGTCAATAGCTTTCATTCTTCTTTGCCTTTTAATGTAAGTGCATTTTGTAATTTCATCTTATAAACAGCTTCAATAACGCTGCAATGAAAATCAAACATTTTGATGGTATAGTAACTACAGCTACATAATTTTACACCGGAATGGGTCATAGGGTTGCTATGTTTACCTTTAAGTTAGATTTGTTCATGTGTCTGTATTTATTTATCCTACTTGAATAGCCCTTACAGTGAAGATAAAAGTGTAATTATTTTTACAACAATGAAAGATTCAGGGTGCCAGAACCTAATATCCTAGTGCCCGGCAACCATAACTAGCACCAATGAATAGCACTTCAAGGCTTTTAATCTCCATGACAACCTACCTTGCGTTCTTCAATAAAATACCACTTTGCATGCATACAAACATATTCTTTATGCACACAGTCTACTTATTAATAAATATCACCTGCACTGAACACCAAAAAAACCTTCCTTTAAAACAACTCTGAGTTCTCCCTATAAAACTAATTAATTGAACTGAGAAAGAACTTAATTTGTATCTTTACATCTGCAGCACACTTACACAATAAGCCACCAAAAGACTTTCTGAAATAGATGTTGAAACTGATACCTTTTTCAATATGAAATGATATAAAGACACTACCCCCCTAAACCCTCTTGGGTGTTGTATCAATAATACTTTCTTGTGGTGAGTAGGTAATTTCACTTTAGGCCTAGTTTTTCTGATGTTCTACAGGTGCAGGTGAGGGGTGGTTTGAATATGCTGATACAAGCTTAGAATTTTCTGTTTATTTTCGCAATTATTAAAAACAGTTCTCTAATTTTTAGGGTAAACCTTACAGGTCTGTTGATTATTCTAGTTCTTGTCACCTTTTTTAGGACACAGCTTTTGTTCATTTTGCTCCTTATTAGTTTTTTACAATCAAGAATAGATCAGAAAGAACTGGAAGAGAAACCCTGAAACATTCAAGGGGTGGTTTTTCCTGCCTACTTTAATAAAAGGTGCTGGGGTAGAAGATAAAAGCAGTATCTAAAGTGAGATTTAAGAGACTCTGTTGATTTGGTTTTCTGTATCTCATTTTTTTGAGAGGAACAGAACTGGTTTATTGCATAGAACTTTACTTTCTTTTTAAATTTTCAGTCTAAGATGGCTTCTGTATAGATCAGAGGGAAAGGTCTTAGAAATCAGAGAACTTGATACAATGTGTAGACCATTGAAAGTTTTGACCAAGGTAGATCACAATTTACTTTTCAGATCATCATTTGCTTTCTTATGAAAATTATTTCTCTTTTCATATATCCAGTTCCGTTTTAAATGGTTTTTTTACTCTCTTGCCTACACACCAGACTAAGATGATGTTAATTACTGTATGGATTACATAAAAGTCTTAGTAGACTTAGTTGAAAAAATATTTTGACTATATTAACCCCTATCCTAAAAAAACAACTTAAAGAAAAATGACACTATGGTCACATGTTCCCTAAACTAAAATAATGTGGAAGCAAAGCAGAGCCATGACTTCTCCTTTCCGGGTAATTTCAAACAGGTTGTGCTTATCACATCTATAAGCCACTCATTTTGCCTTTACCTGCATAGGATGGCATGTCTATTTTGCTGTCTTCTCTACCAGAATAGCAGTATTTTCATGATCCTAAGGTTCGCCTTACTCATTTTGTCAAATAGACAATACAGCATCAGAAAAGCAACTTGCAAACAATATAACAAACTCTAAAAAACATTTTATTAAAATAAATCAACTCTTTTTTTCTTTATAATTGTTTTTTATTTTTCAATTACAGTTGACATACAATATTGTATTAGTTTCAGGTGTACACATAATGATTAGACATTTATATAGCTTACAAAGTGATCACCCGATAAATCTAGTACCCATCTAACACCATATATAGTTATTACGATATTATTGACTATATTCCCTATGCTGTACCTTGGGGTTTTTTTTTTTGAATTTTACAAAATAATGAATTTAAGTAACATTTTTTATCGTATAGTAAAACTGGATATTTTTCCTGAATTGACCGGTTATTATGGCATATAAAATATTTAAGTGTAGTAATTATAACATGATAATGTCAGGCAACCAGACACCCTGTTTTTTCAGGGTTCTGAGAGCTTAGGCAAAATAGGCATATTTTATAAAATATCATGAATCTAGTGTTTTTGGGATTTGGTAGGTTTCTAACAATGTTGGCTTTATCGTCTACATGACAGCCCCTCCAACTGGTCTTTGATCTCATTGAGAGACGATGCTATTGTCTTTCTCTAATTTCCCAAATAGTGGCTACCACATAAAAAATACCTCACCAATGTCTATTTAATCTAACCAAATTAAATTCCAAGTAAAATAATTTCCAAGCGCAACATTCTAACCATTGAGTTCTAGCATTTCTTGCTTGGTATTGAGTTAGAAGTCTTTTGTGTTTAGATTTAAAATTGTTCCTCTTAAGCAATTTCCAAACGCTTTGGTTAGTGCATTAAAGCTAAGTATCAACATTTCTATTTTTGTGTCTTTAAATATTGCCATGAACAGTAATAATGCATCCTCAGCAGTAGCCTTTTTTCTCTGACACTGCCATGGTGAGAAAAGCACAATAGTAAGACCCAATAACTCTAATTGAGGAGAAAATAGCATTTCTTCCATTATTTTTAAGTGAATATAATTCCTACAAAAATGTGTCCACCAAAATAAGTTTTTTATAGGCACAAATGTCTGAAGGAAATCATGAAAATACTATGTAATTTTCCTTCTGTCTTCAAGAAAAATAAAACCAAAACTCTCCACAACAGCATTTACTGTCTGAAAGTCACCAAAGAAGACTTTAGTTGACTAATTTTGTCACACATTCTAGTGACTCACTACATTTATATATAATTCAAATTGCAAACACAGCTAAAACATAAACTTACCTTTTCTGGTTTAATCCTCAGTAAAGCTAGTAATATTTATTATATAAGGAATAAAATAATTCTCAGGCCTTTTGTTTATCGTGAGCCAAAGAACTGAGAGCTGCAATTCTTCTTTCCATACCAGAATTTGCTATCCAAACAGCCAGTAGTTTAATGTTTTCATTTCCAGTGAGCCACTCACCAAGGTCGCTTGTGGTTGGGTTTTGCCAAAATGAGTAATGTATAAAGGCAGCCCTACCCCAACTCTTGTGTTTCTGTGGACTTTCTAATTGTTTATATAGTTAACTGAAAACTCTTTCAGGTCATACAGAGATACCGGTTGCCTATGGTGTATGGTAAGCAGATTCTAAAACTAAAGCCCTGATTTGTAAAATTGACAGTTTTCATGGTGTAAATGCTCCCTCACTGTGACTGATTTCAAGCTACCAACATGAGATCACTGAACAAGAAATTAGGAAGAGCCGCATATCACTGACTCCCTTGAGTAACAAGAGCCAGTTCCAGCACACTGCAACTGGTTGCTGACTATGTTTTAGGGATTTTCTTCTGATAATAAAGATAATTGACATACAAAATTGGAAATGATTAATACTAAAAGGAAATGGAGATATAGCCTAGAGTCTAAAAGCCAGAGATAGGCATTGTTAATATGGTGTATGGTACTAGTTAGTGCCTACCACAAGTAACCCTTGTGTGGAATTCTAGAATATCTGGGTTTGTTCCAGAGTACCTTTCTGGATATTATAGAAATTTTAATATGTGTTCAATCTAGAGTCACTCCTAATGGGAGTATCAGAAAAAGAAAGATTTGGAACTCAAAAGGAAAATAAAGAAATTGGCTAAGAATTAATTAGTAGAGGTTTTAGCAACAAATCTTAGATAACTAAAGCTGGAAGAAAATAAATTCAGAAATTAAAACCGTATTCCTACATCTGTTAGCTCAAAGGAACTGAGGATGAAGGAGGAGCTGATCACATGTTCTTAGCAATATGTCATTAAGCCAAATGTAAGGTAACCTTGTATATTGAGGAGGAGGTGTGAAAGATATGAGCCCAGCTAGGCTGAGTTAATTAAATAATGATTGCCCAAAGATTTTTCCATCTCAAACATCCAAATAACTATGTATCTCTGACACCAAAAACATAACCCTAGAAGTGGGAGTTGACAGTTCTGAGTCATATCACAAAGGCATTAAGTACAGAAAACTGTAATGCTTCCTATTATGTATATTATCTGCAACAGAGCAAAACAAATATACAAATATTTTGTAAAACAATATAGAAGAAAGGAGATCATGAAGAGCAAGGATGATAATAAAAGCATTATTACAAATTCAAGATATACAAAATGGCATTGATTCTTTCCCAATTTATATCCTCTTTTTTAAAAACGAATTTCAAAAATATTTACAAAGGATTCTACAGCATCACCTATAATTGAATTTCACTATCCATAGCTCCAAACTATGGAGTTTTTCAAAAATTTAATTTTTATCATTGAATATTGCCTTTACATTTTTCCCCTAAAATATGCTTTCTTTGCACTGATACGTTTTATTAAAGAGGTGATTCATTAATTGTGCACCATCTTTTTAGATTTACGTAGCCTATCCTAGCCCATTTTTGTAAATAAACATTTTTATTGAAGTATAACATACATAGAGAAGAGTACACAAACCACATTTGTCCAGTTCCATTAAACACCACAAAGTAAAAACATTCACATAAGCAGCACCCAGATCAAGAAATAAGAATGTCATTCAGCATTTCAAAGATTTCCTTGTGCCCTCATCCAGCCTCTACTTCAAACCTCCTCCCCAAAGATAATCACCATGCTGACAACAAACACCATAGATCAGTCTTGCCTTTTTGAACTTCATATGAATAAAACCATTCTTCAATATGTATTTTTTTATGACTGGCTTTTCACTCAATATTTTTATCTATATTGTTGCATAGATAGTAATTTTTCATTTTCATTTCTGTATAGTATTCCATCAAACTATTTCTATCACTATTTTTAATCCAACATACATTTTATGCTTATTTTTTGCCTGGAATATATTTTTTCCACCGTTTTCTTGCAATTTATTTCTGTATTTTTTTACCTTAAAAAGTGTATCTCTTGTAGACAGCATGTAATTTGGTCTTGCTTCTTTTTAACAAGTCTGACAATCTCTGCTTTTTAACTAGAGTATTTAGCCCAATAATGATGTTTAATGGTAGACCTAAGTCCAACAATATATAGTGTGATTATTCATATGTTTGGATTTAGATCTACCATTTTGCTGTTTTACAGCTGTAACTCTTTATTTCTAATGGCTGATCTAGGGATATGCATCTTTACTTTATCACACTCTATTTAGAGTCAGTATTGCACTGCTATTTTGTATAAAATATGAGAAACTTGCAACAATATAGTTCCATTTACCACCTCATCCTTCCTGCTATTATCAAAGGCACAAATTGCAAAAAAATAATGTTATAATTTTTGCTTTTAACAATGTCTTTGTTAAAAAATACCTAGAGCCTTTTATACTTACTAAGATATACATCATTTCTAATGCTCTTCATTTGTTTCCTGTATGTACAAATTACAATGTGTCCTTTCCCTTCAACCTAAAGAACTTCCTTTAGCATTTCTCATGGTAGCACATTCTCTTAGTTTTTGTTTATCTTCAAGTGTCTTTGTTTTGCTTTCATTTTTGATGGATAGTTTCTCTAGTTTTAGAATTCTTGGCTGAGTTTTTTTTTTCTCTCTTTTTTCAGTGCTTTTAAGATGTTGTTCCAACTGACCCAAGTTGTTACAGATCTCAAGGTAGGGAATAATAATGCTTTTTGTTGTTTCCCTCAATATAATATATTGTTTTTCTCTGGCTACTCTCAATATTTTTCTTTACCTTTGGGTTTCATCAATGTGACTATGATGTAGCTTAGTATGGTTTTCTTTGTGAAATTTGGCAGGGGGGTTCTTGATCTTCGAGTTTATGTTTTTCTCAATTTTGTGAGTTTTTAACCATTCTGTCTTCAAAGTGTTTTTTTTTCTGCCCCATTTTCTCTCCTCACCTCTGAAAATTTAATTATACATATATTAGACCTTCTAATGTCTTCCCACTAGTCTGTTTCCTTCCATCTTTTTTCCACTGCCCTTCAAATTAATCATTTCTATTGCTCTATCCTCAAGTTTACCAACTCTTTTTTTCTACTATTTCTAACCTGCTTTTAATCTTATTTGGTGAATTGTTCATTTTAATTCATGTGTTTTGCAGTTCTATAATTTTTATGTACTTTTTTTAGCTTCTAGTTTACTGTTAACATTTTCTATCTGTTAATTTATTATATTTTCCTTTAAATGTGGACATATTTATAATAGCAGCTTTAAAATCTTTATTTTTGATTGCAGCATCTTAATTATTATGGAACTAGATTTTAATAACTGTTTTTTCTCATGCCTATGGATAACATTTCCCAATATCTCTGCCTATCTACTGTTTGTTTTTTTTATCATATACTGGACATTATAAAAACAATATTGCGGAAACTTTGGATTCAGCTATATTCCTCTGAAATGTATTAGTTTTTGTTTTAGAAAGTAGTTAAATTGGCTAGACTTAAAATCCAAACCCTATCTCCAATATAGTGGGCAGCAGTTAGAATCTCTGCCCAATTCTTTCATCTTACAGCTTCTGCTTTTTCACCAGACCCACTGGTGTCTCTCTGGGGCATATACAGTTTAGTGGTCATCGAGAGTCTGGGTAGAATTTACACACAGATTTTGAGCTTCGCTCCCTCTACAGCTTCCTTTCTTCCAGGATTTTCCCCCTGAATTTTCTAGCTTCTCTCCCAGCCTAGACCTCAGTCTTCTTTTACCTCAAGCTAGTAGAATTACAACTTTTTGTTACCCAGAGCTGGCTGCAGATTGAGATACACCCTCAGGCAAAACGGTGCATACTCATAAATCTCATTGGCTGTAGTTCTGTCTTTCAAGTGTTAACTCCCTTCAGTATCTGAGTACTTTGTTGTTCTCCAATATTTTCAAATAGTTTTGGGGTTGGGAGAAGGAGTTTAAATATATTTTGCTTATATATTATAATTATAATCATAATTATTATCTGCAAGAAAGTTATTGTGGCTAAATTACTTTTCTATTTCTAAAAGCCTGAATCTTATATATATTTTCATTTTTTTTTCAGTTAACGTTATATTGTATGGTTTTTTCACATGGATACTTACTGTGTGATGTGTTTTATGTGCTCTGATTGGCATATTCAATAAATCTGTTGATTATCTAAATACAGAGCCTTTAATTTGATCCTCATGCTTTTTATGCGAAGGTCTCATGTCTAGCCTCTCAAGTCCCAACATTATTCTATGCAGTCAGCTCAGTCTATAAAACCTGATAAAGCATTATTAAAAGATTTAAAAAATCAGTTATTTTTGTTATGAAGCCAAATTGAGTCTTCTAACAAATTCAACTTCTAACAATATAATTTAATTTTAATGATAGTATGTTTATAGTCACAGTCCATACCAAAACTATTTATTTGTTTTTCTTATTTAAAATATTTTTTATTCCTCTGATTAAAAAAATAATTTTTGTTCTACTACAAAATTTATGGAGAAGTCATGTTTTTACTCTACAGTCCTCAGTAAATTTCAGCATAAGAGCATTCAATCGTGTTTTACAGTCTTCATGGCAAAAAAAGTTCACTTTTCCATAGATTATACTAAAGTTTATTCAAGGATGATTCACCTAACAGTTTCTTTATTCATTTATTCAGCAAATAACTCATTAGTGTTTATTACATATAAGACACTGTGTGAGACAGAAGGGATACTAGAATAAGTAAGGCACCATCCAGATCCTTCAAAGGCTCATAATCTATTAGGAAAGACAGAGAGGTAATTAAAAATGACAAGAAATCAAAATGAGTGCTACTGATGACAGGCACAAGAAGAAATGATAAATTCACAGGAAGGATTTAATTCTGCTTGGGGAGATCTAGAAATTCTACTTAAGGATCAACGGTTATACATTACCTTGAAAGATGACTGTTTTTTCCAGAGCAAGAACTTGAGGGAAAACATTGCAAATCCAGGGCATCGCAAATACTTATGGATCATAACAGAATACAGCTATATTGGAGAAATACCAGAAGATGAAGCTAGAAAAGTAGATAGGAACCCCCAAAATAATGATCTTATGAATTATACTTGGTATATAAGTATCTGGATTTTATTCTGTGGATTACGGGAAGTTGGTGCAAGATTTTAAGGAGTAATGATCAGGCTTAAATTTTTGAAATATCATTCTGGCTTCAAAGTGGCTAATGGATTTATACCAGAGGTTGGCAAACTTCATTTATGAAGGGCCAGAGAGTAAATATTTTGAGTTTTTAGGCCATGTAGCCTGTCACAATTACTCAACTCAGCCGTTGTGGCACAAAACAACCATAGACAATAGGTAGATGAACAAGCATGTTCCAATAAAATTTTATTTTCAAAAAAATAGGCATCAGGTTGGATTTAGTGATAGGAGAGGAAGCCATGTCACCTCATGATCTATATAGTATACCAACCCCTGGATTAGGTGATTTGTCCCAAAGCAACAAGATAGGTTAGGAAGTGATTGCAATAGTCCACATGAGTGATAATAAGAGCTTGAATTGGAGCAGTGGACATGAAATTGCAGAGGAGACAATTCCAGAAACATTAAGGATATAGAAATGACAGGATTTGGTGACCGATTGGATCTTATGGCTGAAGGGTAAGAAATTTGAGGACTCCAATGTTTATAGTTTAAGTGACTGGGGAGATCATGTTACCACCTATAAGAACAGGAGAGAAGGGAGAGAGTAGGGTGAGAATTGAATATCAGGAGGTCTGTGATGCAAAGATTTCACCAGGTCATGAATTAGTTTTTTTTCAAGCGTCATAATACAGTAAGTATTTTAATCATAGAGTATGTAATGTACATTTTTAATAGAAAATTGTATTTTTCCACTTAATCTGTAGAATATATTTGTTATGGGAAATTAAATCTGCTCACATAAGCTGTAAATGAACTAATTCAACTGTATTACTTCGGTTCCCTTGATAAGTAGAAAACTTTAGTCTCTTGTTCTGTTAGCCTTTTCCTTACAGACTGCTCACAACAAAGAATACTTCTAGCAGTTTCAAATCTACTAAATACAGTGTAAAAACACTCTCTCCCACACCTTGGATACCTTATTTAAACAAGATGCAGAATTGATGGGCCATAAATCTCACCCAATGCGATAATTCCTAAGTTCCTAAATAACACACTTGATCTCTAACACTTTAGCATGAATAAGGTCATATGAGAGGGGAGCACATATGGTATAAATACACGGAGGATGAAACTCAGAAATAAAGCCCCAGAAATGAATTGTTACAGTATGTCTCCTACCTACAGTGATTATAATTTATGGAAGTCCGTTTACAACTATTTGTAAAGCCAATTGATATTTTATCCACGCTCTTCTTCTCTTGCCTTTCTCTCTTTTTTTTGTTCTCTGCTAATTCCTCTTTTCTGATTTCTCTTCTGCCTTATCTTTCCTCTCCTTTTCAAATGTCACTATCCCTCTTTTCATTTTTCACTCATCTTCCTTATTTCTAGCCCTATTTTTAGCTTCCCTTCTTAAGCCAATAAAACACATATCTTTTTGAAGGACTATCATAATTTTGTTTTTTTTAGGCAAGGCAACCCCTGGTTGACTTCATAGATTGCAAGGACCTTGTCAGATTACAATTTTTATTTTTTTTTAATTTTTGCTTTTTATGCCTACAACACCTGATCTTCCTAGATGGTCTCCCATCCAAGTACTAACCAGGCTTGACCCTGCTTAGCCTCCAAGATCAGATGGGCTCGGGCTTCTTCAGGGTAGCATAGCCATAGACTATTATAATTTTTTTAAAGTTGACTTTCATCAACTAAGAGTTTCCCTTTTAAATTGGAGAAGGAAGAAAGGAAGGAAGAAGAGAATTATTTTCTGATTTTTTTAATAGTTTTTTTCATGATGACATTAACAAAATCCAGTAAGTTTCAAGTGTACAATTCAACAGTAAATCATATATGTATTGCAATGTGTGTTCACCGCCCATAGTTAGATTTCTTTCTGTCACCACATATTTGACTCCTTTTCCCCCATCTATGTCTTCTGATTTTTTTAACTAAAACATGCTAAATCAGTATAATGGGATCATATAAAAAAAAAAAACACTACTTTATTTCACTTCATGGTCAGTATATCAGAGATAGATCCAGATTTTGTGATGCCTAAAGCTGAATCAGACAAAATCAAGTATGAAAGCAAATATTTATTTTTAATAAGAACAATTGAAACAAAATGAACAAATTTAAGCTGACAGATGTTATATATATCTCAGATATCAGAAAAATAATATAATATTTTTATATTATTTAACTACCTGATACACCTCTGATAACTTTTTCTTCACATCTTTTGGCTTCATAATTTTTTTAGTTTTTTTTCTTCATATGGCAGTAATTTCACAATATTCTCTGTAGAAAAAATAATGATACTGCTACAGATTTGTGCCCTATAAACAGAAACATGGAATAAGTTCTATCATGTAATTCTATTTATGAAGAAAAAAAATGAGTGCTACATTTGTAATTGTCTCTGCTCTATTATCAAATATATTTCTGAGAGGAGAAAAAAAATTTATTTTGATTGGAGTCAGTAGGAACCAAATTCTACAATTTTCCACATATGATGATTGGAAGAATTTTCCACAGACCAGATCTAGTTCATACATTTCAGTATATTTCTCTACTGCCCACATATTACTGGTGGTTGCCTGCCATGACAATCCCAAACAGAGGAGGAACACTGCCCGCTTAAAGAGAGAGGGCAAGGAAGGACTCTGAACAGTGCTTACTCATCTAATTAACATTTCAGAGAAAATTGATAGCAAGAAATTGTACTGTCCAAATTATTTACTGAGAATAGTTCACCAGGAGCAAAACCATTTTCATTCTGAGGAAGGTTTTGTGTTTTTTTAATGGTTTTTTGATATCAGCAAAATTGTGGAAAAATAATCTTTAGTAATTCCAGGTAAATTTTACCAGTTATCCTTTTTTTTTTTTTTAATTGTACTATCAGGCAACAGTTAGTGCACATCAAACTATAAATGACTGAGAAGAGCATTTCTCAGTCTCTTTCTTGGAACACTAATTTCCAGCAATGTTAATACTACGTACCCTCTCTTCTTTAAGAGTCAAGACACATTTGTACATTAAAGACTCTGTGAATGTTGCATAAATAAACCTATTTAACATTATTTAACCAAATGTTTCCCAAATTTATATGACTGTGGAATCACACACACACACACACACACACACACACACACACACACACACACACTGTAATTCCAGGTAAATTTTACCAGTTATCCTGTGTGTGTGTGTGTGTGTGTGTGTTTGTGTGTGTGGTGTGTTGGGCGGGTAGTAGAACAGCTATAGAACTAGTAGTGTTCTATGGACCATGGGTTTGGAAAAATAACCTCACCCTAAAAAAAAAACAAAACCAAAGCTAAAAGAATGGCACTTCAGGCCTAGACCTTGAGGCATATCAATACAGTAGGCATTCTCATAGCTGCTAAAATCATATCAGTAGACAGTCATTTGTCTCAGTATAAAGACCCTGATCAAGCCTATTGCTGTTTCATTAATTCTAAAAGGATATGTCCAGTAATTGAGTCCACCTGATTTCCCAGGCCGTGGGAATATTTGTTTCAGTGTGGCACACAGAGAAGTTATAAGAAATTAAGTCTGCTCAGTCTGATAGCAGATTGGGCATATTTTGAGCCACAGGCAAAATATTCTAAGTTCAAGTACTTACTGAATTGTACTTGCCAGTTTTCAAGGCATATGTGATATTTTTAACTAACTAGTGATAGTCATTAAATCCAACAATAGCACGCATTTTATATGAGAAATACACCAGTATGTTAACAAAGACTCTCACCAAACCTTAGTCAGGCTCCTCTGAACTCTCTTCTTAAGTAGTCCTCAACATTTGGGCTTTCCTATTTTTCTTTTTATCACCCAAATTTAGCAAACACCCTGTTAATTGAGTTTAGCAAGACTCTCTACCCTCAATATCTGATCAAATTCCTTATCCCCCACTCCCCTAGGTGATATGTGATAAACCTAGCTTGCTTTCAGCAAGAATCCAGACGGTTTAGCCAGAATCCCCCATTAGCCCTGATGTTTCTTCTTAGCAATTTTCCATCCACCAATCCCCACTCTGTTCCTTGGCTATAAATCCACACTTGCTCATGCTGTATTTAGAATTGAGCCTAGTTCTATACTGAGGTCTGTTTTCCTGTATCACAATAGTTCCTGAATAAAATCTGTTCTTACTCCTTTAAATGTTATCCAGCTCTGGTTTTTCTCTAACAATGTGCAAGCTAAAAATAATTAGTTTGTAGTAGTAAATAATAAACACATCAACTTGGGAAGGCCTAATGAAAAGTACTTGAGTATCTTAAGTCTCTTTCTATCCATAAAACATATATATGATTGCCACCAGCAATTCTAAGCTCGCTTTATGAGTGAACCTCTGTCTGTCCCTCTAGAGAATGAGAAGAGGGTTCAGATTGTAGGCCCATTTGATTCTTGGCTCCTCTTCTGAAACCGCCAATTAGAACATTTTGTGATAAGGACATCTGTCCACTGGACTGAAACCAGCTCATTTCACAAAGCAGTTGTCAAATGGTATCAACTTTCTTTGACAACTTGTGTTAGCTTCAAACCCATGCCCTTGGAGGTGACATGGCTTCCTTTCCAATCACTAAATCCTTTAAATGCCCAGAACTTAGGCACACTAATTTTCAAAGCAAACTAATAATGGAATCAGAAGGTCATCCTCATTTCCCCTAACTAATGGAAATTTCACTGGTGCTTGCTTTTATTGTAGAAAAATGATCCCCCAAGCACATTTTTATTCTTGGATATCTTGGCATTTTTCAAGTCATTGTGAAAGAAATTTATGTATTCAACATTGTTTCAATGAGTGCTTTCTTAGTGCCTGCTCCCTGTTAGGCAGTGTGAAAATGCTACCAGTTTCCTTTTTCTTATTTTTTTTCTGAACTTGTTTGCTGAATAACTGAAAAATTCATTTTATCTCTTCACCATAACTAGTTCTTTTTTTTTTTTGTCAACATAATGCAAGGTAAGAGGAGGAAAAAAAGTTTTATAAGGGGAAAGGTAATGTTTGAAGTTACATTAGTTCGAATGTAGTTTAGTTTCTCAACTATATATAATTACTTTGAAGGAAAAAAATTGTAAGAATAGCTTTATTGTTATATTTTGCCAGTGGGTGTGTGAAATGATTTAACTTACAGGTAATGATTATGTAATTGTATTGATACAGGGCATACAGCCTACCAAGCTTAGTGAATCATCCAGACTGACAAGAGGAGGTGTAAAAATTCTTCCTGCTGCTTTTCTGTTTCATATCCCTGCCTTTACAAAGGAGACAAATCTTTCCCACAAGTCGGGGAGAGAGAGCAGTGGTAAGTGAGACATAAAAACTCCAAGATCACAGATGTAAATGCAGCAAGACAATGTGTCAATTCCTAGTGGTATAATTTAAAAATTAATTGGGTGGTGGAGAAACTACCCTGTCCAAATGATGACTATGCCATAAGAGATACAATGCAAATGGCAGTCAGAGCTACCTACTATTCAGAAAGGAAGTTCTAAGCTTTACAAAGCTGAACTAAGAAATTAATCTCACTGAACTCTTCTATGTTGTTTGTCCCTCTTTAACCTCTTAAGGATACATTTGTTACATAAACCCAACCATTTATTGCACATATCTTGTACCCCAAGAATATGAAATTTTCTATTTTTGTAATCAATGGCCCCTACAACCATAGCTGAATAAAAGTACAAAAATTTAGAACTGGAGAATGATTGTGCTAAGGACAATGCTTGACCAAATGTAATTAGCTGAATTTAGATAAATTCTCAATCTGCTTTCTTTAACTTGAATAGAAAAATCACACACTTCATTGAACATGAATGGATTTGAAAATGAACATTTGAATTATATGTGAGGATATTTTCCCAAAATAATGGGCCCAAGATATTTCGATGTGCTAAGTAGAAGCTCTTTGTTGACCCAAAGACTATATCAGCCTTCTGTTTTTACTCTCTAATTCTATTTGCTGATTTTTGTTAATATTTATAATAACAGAAATAGTAGGTGAGGGGAAGCAAGAGAATAACAGATCCATTTAAATCTTTACTCTTTGTTTTTTTAGTGCTTCTTGTTCTTTTTCTTAGGGATAATTAGAGATAAATGGTATGGTATTATATTCGTTCAGATAGCAATACAAAAATGTCTATTTCCATCATTTTCACTAATAGACTTTCAAGCTATATTTTCCTCAAACTTGGTTCTCATTATTCCAGTAATATTTAAGCTATTAATTTCTCCAGAGAGTGCTTTTTGAAATGGTAAATTATAAGACAAATCCCAAAATTACATTTTCTTTAATTTACAGTATTGTTCAAGCTCTACTGTTAGCATAAATGAATAGTCTGAGCTGCAATCTGAAATAAAGCCTTGAGCATTAAACAGTTGGCTTGGAAACAGAAACATTAAGAATATGATTGAAATTTTTACAGAAGATGAAATAACAGCATGTGCAAAAGCTTATTTATGATAATTCTAACATTTCTGCTAGAGTTATAGAAAAGTAACAACATTTACCCAAAAAAAAAGGAAGAAAGAAAGAAAGGTGAAGGGTTTCACTTTCTAACCAATTGCAATAATATCTGCAATGAAAGTGATTTTCACAGTTATATAGATTTCATTTTTTTGTAAGTTGCAAGTTTACCCTTTTGAAGGAACACAAAGGGCTTTTCAAAACAAAAGTCAATTGAAGCAAAAGTTGTCATGTTTGATACTTAAAATGCAGTCATGTTATAAACACACAATAGCAATATAGTCAAACAGCATGGTACCCTGAAACATGTTGAACTCTATACAAGTCTATAAACGTCAGCACATTTATCTTATCTTATTATAAAAAGACATTAATTATGCTAATATGCAGTGAAATCACATATAATTTCTTCCTGAGTCTAGAGGTAAATTTTAAATCACTTAGCCATTTTCATTTCACATCAGTCATTTCCGTTTGCATTGTTTTTGTTTTGCCTTTGTTAAGGGTGGAGGTTTAAAAAAGGAAGATAGAAAGTATTTTTCATAAAATTACAAAGAAGACGACTTCTAAAAGATACTGATAATCTGATAAATTGTCAATGATAACTGATAACTATCTGAGACCTAAGCAAGCATTTTTAATTCTTCAAACGAAAAGCTTCAAATTCACTCAGAGACTAAGAAAATCACTTCCTCCATCTAGTGGCAATTAATTGTAATTCTTTCAAAATCTAAAATAATATCGAAATTGTTTTTACAATTTTTTAAAAATATCATTCTGTTTTTATATTCATGCTTGGGTCAGATAATTGTATTTACATAGGAAATTAAGCTAAACTTTGTTCGTTTTCTGATTTTACTCGTCTAATGAAACATGACATTATTGTCTAAAATATTTCATCCTTGAGCCAAAATGAATAAAATTTGTCCTTGTGTACAATCTACTTAGAGATACTTGACATATATGTATAAAAGGTGAATAGGTTTCTGCAGAGGTATCTGCCTGGGGCAAGTGCATTTTCTCCCAGATTTGTTCTCTGCGAGTTGGTACTGCAGAGTGAGTGAGATCACAGACACTGGGAAACATGATGGAGTGAGAGACATCCCCAGATCCTCCCCTTAAAAAAACAACAAGCTGAACATCTAAAACTCAACAAAAAGCATTCAAACTGCACACCATCATGTCTGAGCGTGGGATCTGTGCATAAGAACTACCACAGGTCAGAACCCTTGGTGTCTGGAGGTAGACTGGGAGAAATAAAGAAGCTCCCTGTCATAGCCGCCAGAGCTCCCTGTAGGAGGAGGAGGAGGGGAGAAGGTGCAACGAGTTCCCCGAATAGCCCTGCCTGGGAGAGTTGTGAGTTCTGCCCAGCCAGCGGTAAGATCCAGTCATAAGGGCAGAAAGCAGAGAAGTGGATAGCAGATTGATTTTTATGACTACAGTTGCAAAACCAAGGCTGAGTCACAGCCACCAAATCCCAACCCAGAGAGCCCCTCCCCACCTTCTCTCCGAGACCGATCACCACTAAACCACAGGGGAATCTGAAGGAACGCTACCAAAACTGTCTCTAACACTGATAGGGACTGAAACTGAGGGTAGTAAGCATGATTAAACATCTACAAGGAAAAAAAAAGGCATTATTAAGGCTTTATATAAAGCAGAGATCCAAGAGGCTTAGACACCACCTACTGGAAACTAAAAGAAAAATGCCTTATTTGCAGCAGGCTAAAGAGAAACCTTTATATAATAAATCTTCTTTCTGGAAAACCAGTAGAATACACTTCCATTAATGTCCAGGTGGAGAAATAGTCCATTAAACATCATGAACAACTAAGATGACAAGCCATCTCAGAAAGGAAGAGAAAAATCTCCAGAAAATAAGCTTACAGACATAGAAAATAAGCAACTTAAATAACAGAATTCAAGATGGTACTTCTGAAAAAAACTCAGTGAGTTTCAAAATGAGTCATAGCAACAATTGTAGGAATTGAAAAAACAACTAGATGAGCAGAATGAGTTCTTTAGCAAGAAGATTGAAACCTTCAAAAAGAATAGATAGATCTTCTGGAGATAAAACACACACACACACACACACACACACATAATGCAAGAATTGAAAAATGAAATAGCAAGCTTGGGAAATAGAGTCGACCAAATGGAGGAAAGGATCAGTGATATTGAAGACAGAAATCTAGAAATAAATAAGAATGAAGAAGAGAGACCAAAGAATGAAAAATAATGAAAGAGAAATACAAGAACTAGCTAATACCATCAGGAGAGGAAACATAAGAATAATGGGCATTATCAAAGGTGAGGAAAAGGAGCAGGGATTAGAAAGCATTTTCAGACAAATAGTGGATGAGAATTTCCCAAATCTAAGGAATGAGCTGGAGCTTAGAATTCAAGAAGTCAACAGAGCACCCAATTATCTCAACCCAAAAAGGCCTTCACCAAGACACATTGTAATAAAGTCATCAAAAATCAACAACAAAGACAGAATTCTCTGGGCAGCCAGGGAGAAGAAAACAGCAACTTATAAAGGAAAACCCATTAGATTATCATCAGACTTCTCAGCACAAACCTTACAAGCCAGAAAGGAATGGAATCAAATATTCAAAATATAAGTGAAAGGAACTACCAGGCTAGAATAATATATTCAGCTAAGCTCTCCTTTAGATATGAAAGAGAAATAAAGACCTTTCCAGACATACAAAAATTGAGGGAATTCTCCACCATGAGGCCTACACTACAGGAAATACCGAAAGGGGTCAGTTCACCTAAAACAAAATGGCAAAAAAAAACCCACATAATTAGGAGTAAGGTGCCTATCAGACAAATAGAAGCAGAGGAGTGCAACCCATACTAAGTACAGGGCATTATAAGCTTAAATAATGAGAAAGGAATTGCTATTGCAAGATAGTAATGAACATTAGCATACATAGGGGCAACAATGAAAAGGGGAGGATTCAAAGATCCAAATTCACAAAGAGGAATGGAGATAAGGTGCATGCAGAAGAAAATGGATGACTGTATATACATAACTATCCTTTACACATTCGTAATGGTAACCACACACCAAAGATTCGGAACTGAAGTATACAACACAAAACAAGAAGAACCTGAGGGAAAACGCACAAAAGCCAACCAAAATAAAGAAAACAGAACACAAGGACAAGGAAGCAATGGAAACACTGAGCTATCAGAAAGCAAAAGATAAAATGACTATAAGAAGACCTCATATTTTAATAATCACCCTAAACGTAAATGGGCTGAACTCACCAATAAAAAGGCACAGAGTTGCAAAACCCAACCATATGCTGCCTTCAGGAGACACAGCTCAGCTTCAAAGACAAATATAGACTCAAAGTGAAAGGGTGGAAAATGATAATTCAAGTAAATGGCATTCAAAGAAAAGCAGGAGTAGCAATACTAATATCAGACGAAATAGACTCCAGAATAAAAAAGGTAAAGAAAGATATTGAGGCACACTTCATAATGATAAAGGAAATCATGCACCAAGAAGACATAACACTTACTAATATCTATACTTCCAATCGGGGAGCCCCTAAATATGTAAAGCATTTACTAACAAAACTAAAGGGAGAAACAGACCAAAACACTATCATAGTAGGGGACCTAAATACCTCACTGTCAGATATGGACAGATCATCCAAACAGAAAATCAATAAGGAAATAACATCCTTAAATGATACATTAGACCAACTGGATATAATTGACATTTACCGAGCCTTCCATCCCAAAACAGCTGCTTATACATTCTTCTCTAGTGCAACTGGAACATTCTCAACAATTCATCACATACTGGGACACAGAAATAGCCTCAACAAATGTAAGAAGGTTGAAATCATACCAACCATATTCTCTGATCATAATGCTTTCCAAATAGAAATCAACTTCAAAAAGAAAGCAAGAAGAACCACAAATACATGGAAATTAAACAACATGCTACTGAAGAATAACTGGGTCAGAGAATAAATAAAAAGAGAGATCAAGAGATACATAGAAACAAATGATGATGATAATAAAACACATCAAAACTTTTGGTACATGGCAAAAATAATCATAAGAGGAAAGTTCATATCATTAAAGGCTATCTCCAAAAACAAGAACAAGCCCAAATAAACAAACATCGCCACTGTTATTCAATATAATATTGGAAGTCCTAGCAAGTGCTGTCAGACAAGAGAAAGATATAAAAGGCATCCAAATAGGAAACGAAGAAGTCAAACTGTCACTATTTGCAGATGACATGATTCTCTATATAGAAAACCCTAAAGACTCCACAAGAACACTACTAAAAACAATAAGCAAATACAGTAAAGTTTCTAGATACAAAATCAACATTCAAAAATCTATAGTGTTTCTATACTCTAATAATAAAATGTCAGGAAAAAAAAGTGGAAAAAATAATTCTTTTTACAATTGCAACAAAAAGAATAAAATATCTAGGAATAAATTTAATGAAATGTGAAGGACCTATATAATGAAAACTACAAGACCCTATTAAAAGAAATCGAAGAAGATACAAAGAAATGGAAAGATATTCCGTGTTCTTGGATTGGAAGAATCAACATAGTTAAAATGACCATATTACCTAAAGCATTATACAGATTTAATGCAATCCCCATCAAAATCCCATCGGCATTTTTTAAAGAAATAGAACAAAAAATCATCAGATTTGTACAGAAGCACAAAAGACCCTGAATTGCCAAAGCCATCCTGAGAAAAAAGGAGGCTGGAGGCATCACTCTGCCCAACTTCAAATTATACTACAAAGCAACAGTAATCAAAACGGCATGCTATTGGCAGCAAAACAGACATATGGACCAATGGAACAGAATCGAGAAGTCCAGAAGTAAACTCATATTTATATGGTCAAATAATTTTCAACAAAAAAGCCAAAAACATACAGTGGAGAAAGGAAAGCCTCTTCAAGAAATGGTGCTGGGAAAACTGGAAAGCCGCCTGGAAAAGAATGAAAATATACTGTTGTCTATCACCACACACCAAAATCAACTCAAAATGGATTAAGGACCTGAATATAAGACCTGAAAAAATAAAATGCAAAGAAGAAAACATAGGGACTAAACTCAAAGACCTTGGACTTAAAGAAGATTTTATGAATTTGACCTCAAAAGCAAGGGAAGTCAAAGCTAAAATCAATGAATGGGACCACATCAAACTAAAAAGCTTCTGCTCAGCAAAAGAAATTGTCAACAAGGTAAAGGGACAACCATCCAAATAGGAAAATATATTTGTAAGCAATGCCTCCGATAAGGTCCTAATATCCAAAATATACAAAGAACTCATACAACTCAATAACAACAACAACAACAAAAAACAATCCAATCAAAAAATGAGAAGAGGACCTGAACAGACACTTCTCCCTAAAGGACATACAAATGACCAACAAATATATGAAAAGATGCTCAACATCACTTGTTATTAGGAGAATGGAAATCAAAACCACAATAAGGTACCATCTCACACCTGATGAATAGCTATAATCAACAGAACAAGTAATAACAAATGTCGGAGAGGATGCAGAGGAAAAGGAACCCTCATACACTGTTGGTGGGACTACAAATTGGTACAGCCACTATGGAAACAGTATGGAGGGTCCTCAAAAAACTAAGAATTGATCTACCATATGACCCAGCAATCCCTCTACTGGGTTTTTACCCCAAAGACTTGAAAACCTATATTCAAAAAAATATTTGCACACTGATGTTCATAGCAACATTATTCACAGTGGCCAGGACATGGAAGCAACCGAAATGTCCTAAGATAGATGATTGGCTAAAGAAGCTGTGGTACATATATACAGTTGAAGATTACTCAGCCATAAGAAGAGATAAAACACTGCCATTTGCGACAACAATGATGAACCTCGAGATAATCATGCTAAGCGAAATAAGCCAGACAGAAAAAGTTGAAAATCACATGATATGACTTATATGTGGGATATAAACCTAAAAGCAACCAATGAACAGGACAGAGACTCATGTACATGGATTATAGACCAGTGGTTACCACACTGCAGGGGATGGGGGAGAAGGGGGGAGGTAGACGGGGTAAAGAGGGTCAAATATGTGGTGACAGAAAGAAATCTAACTATGGGAGGTGAACACACAGTGTAAATATATATATGCCTTACTGTTAAAGTGTACAGCTGAAATTGGTTGGATTTTGTTAACCAGTTTCACCACAAAAAATAAATTAATTAAATAAATTTTTTAAAAAGGTGAATAAGGGAAAACATGCGTTAATTATGAATGAGTGATAAAGGCAGATACTACAAGAACTCTGAGGAAGGTGTGGTTTTTGATGGTCATCATTGTTTGAAAACGGCTTCAAGGAATATGTGGAATTCAAATGGTCTTTAAAGAGATGATAGGAATTACGTAACCAGAGAAGTATGAGAAAGATATTCCAGGAGAGAAGAAGAATTACAAACCAGATTGGGAGACAAGAATGTATCTGGTTCTGGCATTTTTGGAAGACATTGGGTAAACCCTTTCCCTGCAAAAATGAGTCTGTCTGTATGGTCAAGAGGGGCATGAGTAGGGTAAAAGTAGTGCTATAAATTTGTTGTAGAGGGTCTTGATGTTAAGGTTAAAATGCTGGACTACACCTTATTAGGTTCAATCTCAGGAATTAAGATGGTGGCTTGCATGGATACATGGTTCATAATGGGCTTTGGTGTGTCCAAGAATTTCTTGAAATAGGGAAGTTCTTCTATGCATGAACATATATGCCTTTCTTTAGGGAAAATGTCTACCATTATCATCAGATTTTCAGTGGGTTTCACTACTCTGCTAATAGGCAAATATTAAAGATATCATATTTAGGCTGATATATTCCACCAGCACAAGCAATACTGAGATATTTGCTGTCCTGGTTACATGGTACTTTGTTCCTCCCCTCTCTGGGCACTTAATACTTCTTTATGAGATGTTATTAGTCTGGAGTTCACTCTATGATAATCTATAGACCCATATAAGTGATCCTTTCAAAAAATACCTATAAGCACGCCTAGAATTTAGGTTTAATCAGTGTGTCTTTCTCAACACTGATGCCTTTTCTGACTGCATTTATATTTGGGATTCAGACCTCATAATGATAGTAGTAATCATAAAAATTTCCAATTTTTAATCTAAAAAAACAAAACAAAACAAATGAACAAAAAAAAAGCAAAAACAAACTCATAGAAACAGAGAAAAACTAATATTTGCCAGAGGGGAGTGGGGAGGGTGAATGGGTAAAAAAGGTGAAGGGGAATATGGTCAATAATATTGTGATAATTTTACACAGTGACAAATGATTATTAGACTTAGTGTGGTGATCACACTGTAAATATGTAAATGTTGAATTATTATATTGTACACCTGAAACTAATAATATTTTATACCAACTATACTTAAATTTATAAATTTTTCCATTTGTTGAAGATTGTATGCTAGGTGTTAAACTAGGTACATTTGTTCAATGAATTGAATGCTTATTATTTGCCAGATAGGTTATTAGTAATTCTTACAATAACCCAATGAGTTAGTTATAGTCCCCCAATTTTATAAATTGGGAAATTGACATTTAAAGGGGTTAGGTAACATTCTCATAGTCACCTTGTTGATGTCTATTAGAGCTTTGATTTCAACTCAGACCTCTCTGATTTAATAAGAAGCGTCAAAAGTGGAACTGAAAAAGGATTTGGTCAGGATGTAAGATTTCTGAATGCCTGTATCTTGCCCTGCCATAGCCATATCTTTTCTTTTCTTTCTCTTCCCTACATTCGAACTACCTTTACCCTCCCTATCCTCTTTGCAAGATGCCCAAGGCATAGGCACAGAGGCCAAAGCCAGGTAAATGTGCTTTCTTTCTTACTGTGAAGCTTTTGTCCAAAACCCCAGAGTATGAACTAAGTAGGACCCAGTACTCAAGTCCCTTTTCATAGCTTGATATTTCTCAAACTCTTTTCCTAAGAAACTGTTTAAAAGATGTCAATTGGTATGCCATATTAAAGTTTTACGTGACCAAAAATATCAGGGAAATATTGGATTATATATTTTCCCCTTAGCATTTAAAAAGGCACATGAACAGATTAATAACTAAGTTCTACAGGAAGAGAAAGATTGAGTAAGTCTGCTCAAGACAGTTTTTCTCAAACTTGTTTGACCAAGAACCCTCTCACATAAAACTCCCGCTAATGCACCACAGAATAGCGTCTCATGTTTGGGAAACACTAACTATCACCATGGCAAACATAAAAGAAGCTATAGTGCTTAAAAATGGACTCCCTCCAGTCTTTCACTGAAATAATGTAGCTCCTTCAGCATCTACAAAATTGAGTTTCCCTGATCTCAAGCATTTTATGTGTTCACTTGTCCTAAATGCAGCATGGTACGTAAAGAACATGATTGCCTCACACTCACAAAAAATATTACAAAGCACAATTAAATTCCAGAATAAATGTGACCACCACTTCGACAATTTACAACGTAAGCATCAATTATTTGTCAAATATTATATCCCAAACAAAATCAGTGCAGTCAAATCAAGAAATAATAAAATCTAGGCCCACATAATTCTCCCCAGCCATAAACTATAGCAAAGAGACAGAAGAGTGGAAAAGAAAAAAAGCTTCCTGGTTTCACTTTCACTGGAGTGCTAGTCAATCCTTCAGTTATCATGAGTTCCTGTCTGTGAACTTAAATTTCACTTGGGAGAAAGAGCCCACAAGAAAGATTAACTGAGACCCTAGAATTCCATATTCTGAAGGGAAGGGGAGAGCAGTTGGGAAATCTATCTTTCTGCACACTGCCTTATATTTTGAGGGGACTTGAAAGACTCCTGTTTTCTTTCAAATTTTAGAAATTGCATTTTGGGTGCCTCTACTCACAAAATCTTTTCTGAAGCCTCATTCCCCATCTACCATCTATTCCATATATTTAAAACCTCAGATTTCCTCTTTCCACCTTTCTTTGGCCCCTGCATTTCTGACACTCAAGTCTGAATTGACAGTGGTCACCCTCTGGGAAGCAGATTCTATGCTTTCTTATGAGCAGAGAACACCTATATTAATGTCAGGCAGCTCACCAAGTCCTAATCCGCACTTCTCTTTGTGTTTCTTCATCCCCGACAGGATCCCAGAATGTCTATGGCCAGTCCTTCCATCTTCCTAGCAGGGGAAGCCCCTTGTTCCCACATTCAACCCAGATGAAAAGAATGACTCAATGGTTTTCTGAACTGGACCTGCTGGTGTTGATGTGGCTTAAGGGGCGTAATGTTACATAACACCCATGTGCTCATAATACAATCTAGACCTGCTGTTTAGCATTGCTGTTTTCAGCTGAAGTCTATAACAGAAGTGTTGATGTATCTGGAGAAAGCAGATAACATCCAAAAAAGTAGAAGAGAGAAACATGAAAAGCTTTATGCTTTCAAGCTTATTTGTCAAATAGCCTGCAGAAAAAAACATCTTTGTAATGGGGAAGCAGAAAGGCATTTATCACGAAGAGTATTCTTATCTACCATTATTTGGTAACTTAATGGACAATGCTTTGATTTTTGTTCTATAGGAAATACAAAAGAAGCTAATGATATTCTCAGCTTTAAAAGACATAGTCTCCTACCTTCCATAACTTATTTTGATACTTAGATGTGTCCCTCAGTATTTGCTGCTAACACTACATAATGAGTGGCAAGCTCAAAGTTACAATAAATTATGCATAATTTAGTCTCTTGGAAGGTCTATAAATACAGTGCGAAGTGTTTAGCTTGTTATTTGATGCAACATCTGAAATCAGATTGCTTTGGTGGAAATGTTTATTTCAATGTTATAATTGTGACATGAATTCTTCTGAATTTATTTTGTTTTCAAAGAGCATTTTATTAATTAGTTTCACCAGTCTCAAAGGTATTAGATTTTTTTTAGAGACATAAGCACTAAAACTTCTGCAAATAGAAAATAATTTATTTTTAAAGAAGTTTTTTTTAAATTTATTAGATTTATTGGGGTGACATTGGTTAGAAGACGAATTTTATTTCAAAAATACCATTTGGAGAGCATAAATACTTCTAGAGGGTATATTTTCCAAACATTTCTAAGTGTTGAGGAATTTTCTCATTTTATTATTTATTGCTTCTTATTATCATCCCATGTTCTTTCTTTTGGCAAAATCAGAGCTCAAGGGTCTCATCTTTATGTTCAGTTGTTATAGGCTAAAATATCTAAGAGATTTTACCTTATTTATGATAAAATTGTCCGTAATTCTTGCTTTTCTTCCATTCAGATGTATTGTCAAACTATGGATTGTGATGAGTCTTTGTATAGGACTGTTGCCTCCATTTGTTTCCATTCAGGGATATGACTTTCATTCTTGAAAAGCATATGGTTCGTGTGCTTTGTGAATTTTTTATTGAGAACTCATGCTTATTAGAACTTTATGTATAAAATTTATTTGAGGACTGAATTTAAGCTAAGTTTTTTTTTGGAAAGACTTGGAGTTGTATCCAAAAAGTGCTTATGAGAACCACTTTTGAAAAAATTTCTCACCTCAGATTTTGGGGAAGTGGGAACACAGTAGGTATTACCACTCCAAACCTACATAAGGGTTAATTTGTGGTTAGTAATACCTAGGTGATATTTTTCTTAAATATCTTCACCTACAGCCAAAACTGAAGCAAGTTAATGTTCTTATTGTCTCATTATATTGCTGGGGGGTTTTACCTAATTTACCCTTTTTTTAAAATATATCATCGTTAAGGATCCCAGCTTTATGCAGAAATCCATATTCAACATCTTACCTTGCTCAGGCCCTAGGCTTTGTCTTCCATTCTCCACAAATGTTGCTCAATAAAACAAACCCTTTAGGCCACCAAGGATTGGCATATAGCCCCAGAGGTTTAACAGCTGGGGTGAATTTTTGGATTTATATTTTCATTTTTGGCCTTGGAGGGATGCCATCACTTCTATATAAGGTCATTCATGCATCTAAAGATATGTAATTTATATTTTATCTCATGATTTTGTGTTCTCTACTGTGAGCATTCCTCATGTGCCACATTACCAAAACCAAAAGTCAATGGTTTATTTTCTAAAACTCTAGTTCTGGCCAAATATCTACCCACATTTTCAACTTTTCAGTGTTCCTTGCCTCAGCTCAATTGTTTTTTATTTGTTCCTTTGATCTGAACTCTACCTCAAGTTATACTAAGTTCCTATATTATGTCTCTCCTTTCCTTTGCTGCCAAACTTAACTTTTTATTTCTTTTTTAATACATAGGATTCTGCTCTACCGTACTACTGACACTTCTAAAAGAAAAATGGACTATAATTGTAAAATCTCTAGTTTTTTTTCTGCAGTAACAAATAACCCCAATAATTTTAGTGGCTCAGAACAATGCTCATTTCTTGTTTAAGGTGTGCATTTATCCAGGTAGGCTTCATTTCATCCTTACTAATAGACTCAGGCTGATGAATTCTCC
Organism: Eidolon dupreanum; assembly: GCA_028627145.1. Lineage (NCBI taxonomy): Eukaryota > Metazoa > Chordata > Mammalia > Chiroptera > Pteropodidae > Eidolon > Eidolon dupreanum. The sequence continues at coordinate 68,751,299 of CM053509.1, forward strand.
ACTATCTGCAATAACAGGGGCACAGATATGTAGAATATTCCACCAACTCTTAAAAGCTTCTACCAGAAGCAGCATACACCACTTCCTCTCACACATTTCATTGGCCAAAATAAGTCATATGTCCACACCTAACTTCAAGAGGGTAGGCAAGTACATATCATCATACGCCCGGGAGGAGAACAGACATTGGGGAAAAAACACTAATGAAAACCACAAGTTCTTTTCAGTAGTTATCTCTCTTGTCTTCTTGTGGCTTTTGTACTTGAAATCTTCATATCCTAACAGATGAAATTTGTAACTCCACCCTCCCTCATAGATTGACTTCTACCTCTTTGGGTCCTTCTTTCTCAGTTTCTTACTTAGTTTCAGAATAATCCATCTGCTAAACCCTTATATATAGATGTCCCACAGAGCTCCGTCATTGACCTTGTTTTCATTCTAAGCTTTTTCTTAAAATATTCTCATACCTATTAATAGCTTTGACTTTTCTATCTATAACTAATCTAATCTGGTCTCTCCTGAGCACAAGACTCATATATCTAGCTACCTCCTGAATAGATCCACTTGGATATGGTTATTAACTAAATTTTAACAAAGCTGAATTATATTTTCTACTCTGCTTCTCCTCTTAAAATGGCACTATTGGCTTCTTAGTTACCTATACAAAAACAAACAAAACCTGAAAAGCATCTCGAATTTTGAGACTTCCTTTATATAGCTTCGCTGTCAATTTATTGAAAGGGTAGACTAGACTCAATGTTTCTACTTCACTACTCAAGCTATTGTAGTTCAGCTTCTATCCTCATCACTATACTGATAGCATAGCAGTTAAGACTACCCAGGTTGGAATCACAGAGCAGCCCACTTGTGCCTGTCATGCCTCCTTGCACAATATTTTTAACCTCCATGTACTCAGTCTCTATAAAGTGGGGATCATAATTTCGCATGCTTGCTGGGATTATTGTGTGGATTTAGTGAGTAAGTATTTGTAAAATACTTGGTACTTGTCTGGTAAATAATAAATGTCCAAAAAAATTTAGATAATATTATTTATAAAATATTTAGTGACTGATTTTCAATTCATACATTATTTAATCTTCTTGAGACATTTGTCCTCCTTTTACACTTGGATTATATTATCATCAGAGCTCAAGATGTATAGAATTTATTCTCCTCTTTCACTTTTGCGATACCTCTTGTACCTGATCTTCCTTTCCACTTCTCTTATCACTCCTTTAAGTCTTCTTAGTTGTTTCCTTGATTTCTAATGTCAGTGTTTCCATGGGTACTTTCTTCAGACATCTTCCCTTTTTATACTATACTTTTTCTCTGGATGATAAGCTTGCATTTTCATGGCTACTACCTATATACTAATGACTTTTAAACTTATTCTTTTAACACTAAATTCTCTGGAGCCCTGGATTCATGTATCAATAGTTCTAATGTCTTAGCAATTTGGGGTCTAAATGGGGAAATTTCCCAAAAGAGTACCTCCCATTTAAATAGAATTTTTAATTATGAGGTTGAAGAAGAGGTCCAGACTGTCTACAAAAGACCTAATCTGTTGTGGAAGAAAATTTTCCTCTATAGTCTTATGTTCAGTACTTTGGGTCTTGCAAATTAAGCTGACAAAAGACAAATTAGCAAGAGAAAAGAGATTTTTATTCACATATGTACAGGGAGGGGAATTCACAGAAATGTGACTCAAGTAGAAAGTTAGAATTTGGGGCTTATGTACCAAATTAATAGGAGATGGGAGAGGCAAAGAGGCATTTCTGAGACAACAAATGTATTCTTAAAAGTGGGGAATAAAGGACAGTTTTGAAAAAGAATGATTTTTTGGAAAGATAAATGAGCCCTTAAGAGAGTAGATAGGAAACATAGTTTTGTGACAATATCTGTTTGGGTGAGGTGCCAACATCTCATCTCTGAGAAGAGAATATGGGAGCTGCTCCACATCCTCTGTGAAGCCTTCTGTGACATTCTTATGGTATGTCTCTCTCTCTTTTATGCTCCCTTCATATCTGTATATAATTTAGTGTAACACTTATTACACTAAAATATTCAATTTAGTCAGTATTTATTAAGTGCCTATTATGTTGCATGAACAGTACTAGACTCAGGATACACAAGTGAGACATGGGCCCTTCTTTTGAAGACCTCAGGATTTGTTTGTTTGTTTGTTTGTTTGTTTCCTTCATTACACTATGAGCTCCTCAAAGACTTGTATTTTTAGGTTCCTAAAATATGACAAGCATTCAGCTGTTTGTTGGGAAAACAATTATCAGGCTTGTTTCCGATACCTTGTTTTAAACCTTATATTTCACATGCTTTTCTTCCAAAACTCTGTGTGCTCTTGAAGCCATGCAAAGAAAGTTTGTCCTTTCAAGGCTTAAAGATGTTACTAAGGCCATCCAGCCTGCCTAGTCAATTTGCCTCAGAGTGGGGTTTGACATTTTTTCTGTCAAAAGGTGGCAACTGATTCTCCCCTTCTTAAATATGAGCAGGCCTTACAAACTTACTTCTAATGAATAGAAGGCAGTGGAAAGGATGTTGCCTGACTTCTGAGGCTAGATCAGAAAAGGCAATATTGCTTCTACGTGGCTGACTCTTGGAACCCAGCCACCATTGGGATGCTGGCTCTTAGAACTAAACCACATGCTGGGAGGAAACTATGGAGTGACAGGAAAGGTCAGGTGTAAGTGTTCTAACCACAGCCACAGCCAAGGACTCAGCTGACAGACAGCATCAACTAGCAGATGTGAGTAACCCAGGCTCCAGATGATTCCAGCCCTCTCAGCTGATGCCAAGTAGAGCAGAGGAGAACTGGATTGATGAGCCTTGCCAAAGTGACAGATTTTAAGCCGTTAAGTTTTGGGGATATTTATTAGGTAGCAATAGATAGCCGGAACAACATTGTAATAAATTGCAATCCAAATGCTACAAACAACTCCTCAAAGAAGCTGCCAAATAGACACAAAGGCTGTTTTATAGAGCTGCTAACCCAGAAAGCTTTAAAGTAGCATTGGTTCAGTTGCTCCTTAAATTTACACTTAGATTATGTTATCAGCAGAGCTCAAGATGTATAGAGTTGATCTAAAGCTTTTCTGTGTCATGTTATTTATCTTTGTAACAGGTCTCCCTGTTTCTTCTCTTGACTACCATGCATTCTATTCTTGACACAGCAGCCAAAGTTATATGTTTAAATCATTAGTCAGATAATGTCCCTTTCCTTCCCCAAACTCTTCAGTAGCTTTCCATCTCACACAGAATAAAATTCAAATTATTATTATGGCCTAAAGGTCTATAATCTGGCCCCCAGCTACCTCATCTCTTCCAACTCTGTCTCATTCACTCTTTCAGCCAGTTGACACCCTTCCTATTCCCAGAACATGACGAGCACATTTCTGTCTCAGGGTCTCATTTCCACACTTTATTCTTATCTCTGTCTAAACGTCAGATTAGAGAAGACCTCAATGATCTCTCAATTTAAAATGAAACTTCCTTTCTATTATTTTGCTCTGTTGTATTTTTCTTCACAGCACTTATCATCATCTGACATATTACATATGTATTTGTTTACTTGCTTATTTTGTGTCTTCTTCCACTAGAATATGGGCTCCGTGAGAATAAGGACTTTGTTTACTGCTCTGTCCTCAGGGCTTAATATAGTACCTGGCCCTCAATAATTATTGTTGGTGAGTGAATGGATATTTCTAAAGAGGAGAGCCAAGACATAAACATTTTAAACCATGCATTTTTGGGTTTTGTTCAGTCAAGATTTCTCTTACACTAATTCTGACTGTCACCAGGATATTAGTAAATGATATTAGCCATATTACATGTTTCTGTTTACAGAAATGCAAGTACTTGTAAAGTGATTTTAATAGGAAACATTATCTATTAATTATATATATATATAAATGAAAAACATATACTTAAAAGATACAGCTTGAAAAAGCTGAGAGTAGAAAAATTAATTGGCACTATTTTAGAAGATACAATAGGAAATGTTTTTCCATTTACTTTATCTATCATAAATTTGTTCAAAGATATTTAAAACTTTATATTATAGTTAAAGGCTAAGGAGGCATGAGTAATGGATAATTCCTGGAAATAACATATAATGTGATCATTCTTGACATTGTTTTATCCATTTCTTCATCTCTTTGCATAGATTCAAATTTCCGTTTGCTATCACGATCATGATCTTTCTCTCTGAGGCACTTACTTTAACATTTCTTATAGTGCAGATCTGTTGGCAATAAAGGTCTGAAAAATTTTGGAAATATCTTTATTTCACTTTCATTTTTGAAAAATGTTTTTATGGAATATAGAACTCTGATCTAACAGTTGTTTTTTCTTTCAATACTTTAAACATGTTGTTCCATCGCTTGCTTATTTGTGTAGTTTCTGTGGAGAAGCAAAATGATGGAAATAGCTATGTCATTCTCGCAATAAACAAACAGAAAAGCTATAGTGGCTACATTAATGAAACATATAGAGTAGACTTGAGAAGAATTATCAGAGATAAAGAAGATTATTTCATAAAGATAAAGGGGCCAATCGTAAAGATAACATATACGTACCTAATAATAGAGTTTCAAAATAAATGAAGGAAAAACTGCCAGAACAGCAAAGAGAAATAAAAAAAAGTCACAATAATAGTAAGAGATTTTATATCCTAGTCTCCATAATTGATAGAAAATTGTAGACAGAAAATTAGTAAAGATATGGAAGTCTTGAACAATATAATCAACTGACTTCACTTAATTGAATTTATGAAAACATTGCCAAAGAACTGTAGATACATACTCTTTATAAGTACACATGGAACATTTACCAGATAGACCACATTCTGGGCCACGATACAAGTCTTAATAAATTTTAAATGATTCCAGTAACAATGAAATTTAATTAGAAATTAATAATTGTTCTAGAAAATCTCCAAATATTTGGAAATTAGATGGCATAATTCTAAATAACCCATGAACATTGACTGGCATAATTCTAAATAACCAAGTCTAAGACAAGAAATTAGAAAATATTTTCAATTGAATGAAAATGGAAATGCAACATATCAAATTTCATGGAAAGTTATTAAAGCAGTACAAGGGAGAAATTTATAAAACTAAATAACTATTATAAAAGAAAAAATATCTCAAATTAATGGCCTCAGTTTCTACCTTTAGAATCTAAAAAAGGAGATTAAAAAAACACACACACAAAGTAAGCCCAAGGAAGGAAATAATAAAATAACTTAATGAAATAATAAACAAACAAAAAAAATTAATAAAACAAAAAATGGTTCTTTAAGAAGATCGATAAAATTGACAGACCTCTAGCAAGACTGACAAAGAAAAAAAGAAAGAAGACACATATTACCAATATCAGGATTATCTTTAGGTAAATCACTAAAGATAATACAGATATGCAAAGAAATAAATGATACTATGAAATAAATTTGACAATTTAGACAAAATGGGCAAATTTCTTGAAAAATATGAACTACCAAAACTCATCCAAGAAGAGACAGATAGCCCCAAATAGCCCTATAGTTATTAAAGAAATTGAATTTGAGGTTGAAAATCTTCCCAGAAACAAAACTCAAAGCCCAGTTAGCATCTCTGGTGAATTCTATCAAACATTTATAGAAGAATTAATACCAACTCTTCAAAAAGAACTGCTAAAATAATTGAAGGGCAAACTACAGACTGGGAGAAAATATTTTAAAATCGTACATCTGATAAATATCTTAAGTTCAGAATATTTAAAGAACTCTCAAAACAATGACAAGAAAATAAATGACTCAATAAAAATGAGTGAAATATTTGAGATTACACTTCATCAAAGAAGGTACATACACAGAAAGATGCTCAACATCATTAGTTATTAGAGAAGTGCAATTTAAAACCAAAATGAGATACCACTATGCACCTATTAGAATAACTAAAATTTTTAAAGACCAGAGTAACTAGAACTTTTATTACTACACACCTATTATAGTAGCTACTATTAAAAAGCCTAATCATGCCAAGTGTTGGCAAGGATATGGGAGAACTAGAACCCTCTTATATTGCTAATGCAATGTAAAAGGATACAACCATTTTGAAAACCTAATACACCTACAGTATCCTAGGTATTTATCCTAGAGAAATGAAATCTTATGTTCATAGTTGTGATTTGCACATAAATGTTATAACAGCTGTATTTGTGATAGCCCCAAACTGGAAAGCATACAAATGCCTATCAGTAGGGTAAACAAATTATATATCCATAAGTGGAATATGCAAACAAGCAAACAAACAAATAAGAAACTATGAATGTATCTTCAAATGTGCTGAGTGAAAGAAATCATACCTAAAAAGAGTACATGCTCTAATTCCATTCTTATAAAATTCTTGAAGATGTAAACAAATCTATAGACAGGAAGTGCATCAGTGGTTGCTTTGTGATAGGGTAGGGGAGTAGAACAAGGAGGAACAGAAGAGAGGAATTACAAAAGTGTATAAGAGACAACTTTTAGGGATGTGGGATGTTTGTGCTATATGTTAATATCTTGATTGTAGTGATAGATTTATCAGTATAATATGTACAGTTTATTATATGTCAATTATATCTCGATAAAGCTGTTAAATAATAGCTTAGATAATTTAAAAAACTTTTTCAAAGCTTTATTGAACTAAAATTTACATGTACTTTTTGAAATTAAATTAATAAAATATATTTTATAAAATAAAAATATAAATAATGTATACTATATTTTATTTATTATAGAATTTATGATTCATGTACCTTTATTATATTGCCAGCCCATCAACAGAACCCAGTCATGAACATTAATAATTAAATTTTTGTCTTTGATAACTTTCTTTTGGTCATATCAAAGTCATAGCTTTACACATTAAAAAAATTTTATTGTGACAAAAGTATATTTTTCAAGATAGGAAGTTATAACGTATTTTAACAGTTATCCACAGTTATTAAACCTTTCAGGTGACAATATGCCAGAAACACTTGCTCTGTGCGGGGTCAAAGGCCATGGCCTATTTCAGTCACACCTTTAAGGCAGAATGAGATGGAGAGATGGCAAGAGTCCAGGCCTTCAAACAGCCCACTCCCGTTATGCCACAATACACTTCCTTGCCAGACTCCCCAGCGATGTATATGAAGAGAGGACAATGCCAGACAAATGTACACTCTTTATTACCATGAGGCTTTTTTCCACACTTGAAAATCCTCACTTGAGATAAGCATGACCCACTAAGGTCTTCCTTTGCCTATGCTAGAAGCAGACTATGTGATATTATGATTTATAATAAGAAATTTATATGTGATGTTCATCCTACTTCTGACACAGAGCTCCTAAAACCCTTGGAATTTCCTAAGTGAGAGTTATAAAGGTGTCCTTTATTATGTTAAGTAGGTGACTTTTAGACCCCACTTAAGAATGAGGGCTGGTTTCCAGAAGAACCAAGCTTGCAATTGGGGGCTGGAACTTTAAGTCCCATCCCCGGACTTCTGCGGAGGGGAGAGAAGCTAGTGGTTGAATTGCTTGATCAAGCCTACATAATGAAGCCTCCATAGAAACCCAAAAGGATGGGGTTCAGAGAGTTTCCAGGTTAATCAACACCTGGAGATTCAGGGAAAATGATGCCCCTGGTAAGGACATAGAAGCTCCATGCCCTTTTCCCATACCTTGCCCTATACCTCTCTTTCATTTGGCTGTTCCTGAGTTACATCTTTTTATAATGAACTGGTAATCTAGGAAGTGAAAAGGTTTTCTGAGTTCTGTGAGATCCTCTAGCAAATTAATCGAACCTAAGGAGGAGATTATGAGAGCCTCTGATTTATAACCTGTCAGTCACAATTATATACAGTTAACACCTGGACTTTAAACTGGCATCTGAAGTTGGGGAAAAGGAGGGAGTCTTGTGGAACTGAGCCCTTAATCTGTGGAATCTGATGCTTACCTTGGGTATATAGTGTCAAATTGAGTTGAATCATAGGACACCCAGCTGATGTTAGAAAGTTACTTGGTGGTTTGGGAAACCACACTCCCCCACCCCAACACACACACATTGGAATTGGGTCCAGAATCTTTAGGCCATGTTGGATATCCTTTAAGTTTCCTCTTACATCTTCTTGGTTCACTTTTTGTTCCAGAGCTGTTGTCACGACAAATCATAGGAATGTTTAGCCTTTAGCACCTTGTCTAAGCTGCAGCAAAGCGCTCTCTCGCTCGCTCTCTCTCTCTCTCTCTCTCTCTCTCTCTCTCTCTCTCTCTGCCAGACTTCTCTTTTGTCACCATGTGGGATATCTTTAGGAACTCACTTAGCCATTCTGGCATACCTAAAAGAACCCTTGATAAATGAGAGGACAGGAGTTTGAGAATAAATAACCTCCTCTTCTGTCTCTCCATCAGGTAATTCTAAGGCACATTCTCTACAGTTATTATCTCAACTGCCCCATGGTGGAGAGAGAGAAAAATCTCAGAAATTAAACCTCAAGAAAAACCTAAGTGGAGCAAGGAATGAAGATGAGGGAAAGGAGAGAAGTCTGGCATTCTCTCTAGGCTATGCCACCATTTTATACATCTTCATATCCCTCTAATATTTAGCTAAGTATAGCTATTAAGTATATGTAGGGAAAAAGTGAAAATATGGAATAAGTGGGATAAATATAAATATTTTTCTGGCATATATTTGGCTGTAAATTTTATGCATGATCTAATGTATTAGCTGTCTAGAAAAATTGCTTTTAAAAATTTATTTAAAATTATGAGCCTGGAAAACACCATGTGTAGTATTTGGCATCTACTCAGAATTTTTATTTAAATAAGCCTATTATTTCTTCTACAATGAAAATTTTTATTTACATCTTCTCTCTGAAAACAAAATGTTAGCAAGAGTTAGCAAGGGTTGATTGGAGAAGGAGGATCGCAGGAGGGGATCTGAATAATGGCTGGCAAGGACTCCCCTCCTACTGAGTTTACTATTTTCAAAAGGCAAATGAGGAAGTATGGAATTTATTTAGTGGAATTTTGTACAGTTTTTAAAGAGCTTAGTTCTTGTGTAAAACCGTTGACAAGGGCTATTGACATTATTAATTCACTTAAATAGATGAAAACATAGTGAAACTTTTATTCCAGAATGTTATAAACAATAAATTTCATGAATGTTTATTGCAAAGTCTACCAAATTATAATTCTTTACAGTGCATTTTTCATCTAAAATTTCACTGTCATAAAGTCATAGCACAGTCAGAGTCTAGAATGTCTGGTATAAATATTTACTAAATAAATTAGAATCAGAAGAGGTTCCCCCACTATTCTGACTCCTGATACCACCAGGGCTTTCCCTTCTATTCTGCGACACCCAGAGATACTCTAGGAAATGAAGGACCTCATCCCCCAATAGAGGAAAAAGCTTATTAGTATGCTTTTAAGAGTAAAGTGTTCATCTTTAATACAGTGTATTAAATTGAATTTTCAACAAAGTCTTAGGACAGAACTAAGTGTCCTAAGAAGGTGGCAAGGGGCCTTGGAAGGGATCAGGTATGTATCTGCACCTATTTTCACCTCTTATCTTTGTTTTGGCCCTAATTATGTGCTTTCAATCCTTTCAGGATCCTAATTTTATTCTGCAGAGACTTAGCTGAAGTCTTAAAAATTGTAAAATTTGCATTGATTTCTGCAAAATAATAAAGATAATAAAGATAGTACTCTCTACTAGAGAACAGGTTAGGATGTTCAAGAAAGAAAAACATAAAGAAAGAATGGGTAAGTCAGAGAATCATAAAATCTTAGTGATGAAAGATGCTGTAAAATAGTGTTTCTCAACCACTGGCTGTGCGCCAATGCAGAAGAGTGGAAAAGTTCACCAGGGGAGTATAAAGGGGAGTCATTATTTACAAGGTTTCTTTTTGAGGTAATCAAAATATCCTAAAATTGAGTTGTGACTTTTAAGCAAATCTCTCAGTACATTAACTATCATTACATTGTACACCTAACATGGATGAATTTCATGATATGTGAATTACAGTTATTTTTTAAGTTAAAATCAATAAAAAGAAAGTCTAATAAATTCAAGAGTTTGCTCAGCACTGACAAAGTAGGGAAATGCATTGTTCAGATGTCTGAAAACAGAGATGGGTGGATATTGAAAAGTTAATTTAGGATCTTAAGAGAAATACTAACAAAGATAGCGCCACCACAAAGTTGCACGAGCTACTTCCTATGCTGGAATGCTCTTCTCATTCCTCCACTCATCCTCACCTTCATACTCAACAAGGCTGACTCCTCTTTATCATTCATATCTCTGAATTAATATCATCTTTTCATAAAAGTCTTCTCTGAATGCTTAATCTAGAATAGCCAGCCATTCACTATCACATACTGTATTTTAATTTTTGCTTTGCAGTTTTAACTATCTGATATGTTTATGACTTAGAAAGATATCTGTTGGTTTTAAAAATTAGAACCATATGCACCATAAGTTACTGTCTACATAATATAACTTTATTATTCTGCTCTTTTCACTAACAATATTTTATTATCCCTCCATCTTCATTGACGTGATTTTTTTTTCAGGAAACTATTATCCAAAAAGAAAAAAGTCACAATTTTTTAGAAGTAGCTTTATTGAGATATAATTTACATACAATAAAATTCTCCCATTCTAGATGTACAATGTAATGGCAGGTATTATATTTATAGACTGTACAATGCAATAGCAGTTGTTATATTTATAGACTTCAACAAAAATCGCCACAACCTACTTTTAGGATATTTTGTTCACTCTGGAAAAGAAACCCTGTGCCAATTAGCAGTCAATCCTCATCTCCTGTTAGTCCTAGGCAACCACTAATCACTTCCTGTTTCTATAGATTGGACTGTTCCAGACATTACATATAAATGGAATCATGCAATATGTGATCTTTTGTATCTTATTTCTTTCACTGAATATAATGTTTCTGAGGCTCAACCATGTTGTAGCATGTATCGGCACTTTATTCCTTTTAATTACTAAATAGTAGTCTTTGTGTGGCTATACTAAATTTTGTTTAACATCTTACCAGTTGATAGACATTTGATTGTACTTTTTGGCTATTATGAATATTTGCTGCGAACATTTATGTACAAGTATCTATGCAAGCATATAATCTCATTTTTTTAATGGAGATTCCTAGAAGTAGAATTGTTTGGTCATGTGTTAAGTCCCTGTTTAACACTGTAAGAAAGTGACAAACTGTTTTCCAAGAGGCTGTGCCATTTTTACATCCCACCAGCAACACATGAAGGTTCTGATTTTTACTATATCTTTGTCAACGGTTGTTATTTCTCTCTCTCTCTCTCTCTCTCTCTCTCTTTCTTTCTTTCTTTCTTTCTTTCTTTCTTTCTTTCTTTCTTTCTTTCTTTTTTCTTTATCACTATTCTAATGGTTATATTTCTTCTGGTCTCTTGTGATTTTGACTGGCACTTCTCTAATGGCTAATGACATAGAGCATTCTTTCATGTGTTTATTGGCTATTTGTGTATCTTCTTTGGAGAACTATCCATTCATATCTTTTGTCCATCTTTAATTGGGTTATTTGTCTTCTTATTGTTGATATATAAGTTCTTAATATAGTCTGGATACAAGTCTTTATCAAATTATATAATTTGCAAATATTTTCTTTCAGCCTATGGGTTTGCTTTTACATTTCTTAGTGGTGTTCTTTGAAATGCAATTTTTTAAAATAATGATAAGATTCAGTTTATCAAATTTTTCTTTTATCACTGATTTGGTGTTGAATCTAAGAAATCATTACCGAACCCAGATAATTTTTTAAATTGAATTTTCAAATAGTTCTTTGTTAGTATATAAAAATAAAATTCATTTTTGTATATTGGCTTATATCCAAAAATCTTGTTAAATGTATATATTACCTCTGGCTGCTTGTTTGTGTACTCCTTTAGATTTTTACATATACAGTCATGTCATGTGCAAATAAATTTTTATTTGTTCCTTTCCTATCTAAATGCTTTTTATTTAATTTTCTTTAAAGCCACATTCTTAATATCAGTTTTTGTTTTTTTAGTTACTTGTTCTGAATCCAACACCTGCCTGCAATTTCCTCATGAGTTGACTGAAACATACAATCATACTGACTTTTGGGTTTGTATACATTTTCCTTTGGGAGACACTAAACTTTCCTTGGCACAAGTTTCTTGTAATGAATCAGCTGGTCTCTTGTGTATCTGGACTCAATCATTGGGTTAATATTTAGATAGTAAACAACATAATAGGCCAGATGGCCGTAAATCTAAAATTCTCTATCATATCATCCTATGATAGAAATGGAGTTTTCTATCTTTACTGAAATAATAATTGAGGTGCTTTCATAAGAACTAGCTTTCATAAACAATTGTTTACAGAAATAGAACTTCAAAGAGCTCTAGAGAGCAGATAGTATATATTTGGGGGCTGTCTCACTGCCACGGATTTTACAAATAAGCCACACTAACTCTCTTTTGCTTTATATCTCGGCATCTCAATACTTCAAACAGCAATGCTTGGAGCCAGACCATGAGTGATGCCAAAATTTTACCACACTATTTGACAACTCCTGTGGGTATTTTAGCAGAAATCAGATCATTAAGTGGCCTTCAACGAGTGTTCCTGGATTTGTAGTACAAAAACCTACTGGCTACTACCTAAAATTTGGGTAGGGATAATACTTGGTAAAATGATGCCAGACGTTAATCGGGTTTTGTTTTAGACAACAATGTCCCCTCTTGGAAAAAGAAATTTTCAGATAACTTAAGTGATCAAAAAACTGAAGCTTGATTTGAGATCCAATCCCTTTCAATTCAAGAAGATTCTGGTCTTCTTGCTTTTCTCCTCAGTCCTCTTGAATGCTTTATAAAAGGCCCAGAAAGTTAGGAGGATTTTACTTACCTTGAGTTAGAGAATAACAGAAATGTTAGACAATACCATCTGGGCTATTCAAGTCCTTGCCTAGGAAGTTCATAAAATTGGACAGGCAGTGCTTTAGAATAGAGCCACAAAGATATGATATTGGCCTGTCAAGGGGATACACATGCTGTTTTAAGAGAAGAATATTGTGCTTATGTACCTCCAGATATCTCTGGAATCTTTAGTATTGTATTGCTAAAATGATCAAGGAAGCAAGCAAAGAAATCTATGGTATCTTCACATTAAGAATGAGACCTATTCTCTTGGATTAATTTTTGCACTCTTGATTTCTTATGAGAAGTAGATTTCAAACTCTGATCATGGTCCTTCTCTTAGCATTTAGCTATGGTGTAATGTGCATATGTGTTGTCTCCAGTATGTGTGTTAAATGATGCTGCATAGCCAGTGTGCCATCAAATAATTCAAGAAACAATAGAACTAAAACAAAAAAAGAACATCAACAATAACAGGGAACCTGTATATTTACAAAGATTGAAAAACCAAAACCGCATCTGGAAACCTGATTCCTAACCATGACACCTCAAATAGTAGAAGGTGTGGACTGATATGTCCCCAGATGTGAATGGTCTATTCTTCAGCTGAGACTGAAAATGACCTCAAGGGGGAAATATTGAGAACAGGAAATATCTACATGCACCAGCTTACTGTCTGCATTAACATGAACTTATTATTCTGCCATCTTCACTAATATAACTCAACTTTTCCCCTGTCTTCTTCGACTTGGTTTTACGATTTCAGGAATCTGTAATCCAAGAAGATAAATATTGCAAATGACTTTATTTTTGTTTAAGGAACTTACCAGAAAAACCCATTTAAATGAAATCACACTCTTCAAATTTTCAATAGGTTATGTCAAATAACTGCAACCTCTCCAAATCTCTTTGAAACTCCTGCTTCAAAATCTTTGCTTTGCTTTGTCCACTAATCTTAAACTGTTATAGTATGATCCTTACCCAATCCTGACCAAGTCTCCCTATCTTCATTGAAAGAGCTTCCTTAACCCAAACTCTAAAAACTTTTGATCTCTCTCTTTGAAGATGGAATCAAAACCCAATCGAGGTTTGCTCTTCCTCACCATAGTAAGAATAAATGCAATTTTGTCTTAACAAGTTGGCAATATTTGAGGGAAGCCTTTCAATAATTTGACAGTACTCTTACTCTTATTCTTATCTATGTTCCATGAGAGCAGAGGCCTTGTCTTGTCTATTCATTATTGAGTCTCTGGTGCCTAGAATAGGTTCAGGAATGAGGGATGTTCACTACTGCATACATTATTCATTTATACACTTATATTACTGTACGTGGGAATTAATGGGAATTTTTTAGGATAATGTTTACTATCCTCAATCTTAACCTTCTATGCTAAATTTAAAACTTAATTACATTGCAAAATGTGATTTCACCATATTGACTTTTTCCTAAAAGATAAGCATATTAAAGTACAGTCTTCTTAATGAATTACTTTCTTTCTTTTTTGGTGGTAAAACATCTCTCCTTTATGAAAGGATGCTTCTCATAATGATGGAAGAGGTTTTTTTGTTTTTTTTTTTTTTGTTTTTATCTTCTTACTTAAATGATGTGCCTTCCAAAAAGATATGTGGGAGTCCTAACTCCCCATACCTCAGAATGTGACCATATTTAGAACAAGGATTTTTACAGAGGCAATAAATTAAAATGAGGTGATTAGGGTGGGCTCAAATCCAACATAAAAGTTGTTCTTGTAAAAGGGGAAAATTTGAGCACAGGCACGCACACAGGGGAAATATCATTTGAGGATGAAGGAACCAAGGAATGCCAAAGATTGCCACAAACCACCAGAAGCTGGGGAGAGTTAGAACAAATTTTTCTTCGCAGCCTTCAGAAGAAAGCACCATTGCTGACACCTTGATCTCGGACTTCTTGCCATCAGAACTGTGAGATGATATATTTCTGTTTCTAAGCCACTCAGTTTTACGAGTTACTTTGTGAACCACAGCCCTAGGAAACGGATATATTTGGCAAAATAAAGAGATGTTGGTCTTTAAATTTTGAGGAGGGCTTTCTGCTGCTGCTGCTGCTGCTGCTGCTTCTTCTTCTTCTTCTTCTTCTTCTTCTTCTTCTTCTTCTTCTTCTTCTTCTTCTTCTTCTTCTTCTTCTTCTTTTGCTTGTGTTTACTGGCCCTTAAAAATCAAAAACCTAGAAATCACTCTTTAGCTATTACCTAATTCTTCAGTTCTCAAACTTTTTAAATTTCTTTATGCTTTTAAAAACTGAGGGCCCCAAAAGTTTTTGTTTATATGGTTTACATCTATTGACATTTACCTTATTAGAAATTAAAACCAAGAAAATTTTTCAAAAGATATTTAATTCATTTAAAAATAACAATAATGAACCCATACCTGTTAATATATATTTATTTTCCAAAACAACAATTTACTGAGACACATGGCATTGTATTTTACATTTATGCAAATCTCTTTAATGTATGAGTTTAAAAAAACAACTAGGTTCTCATATCATCTCTGCAATTCGTCTATTGCAATATCACTCACACCTCCTGTAGCCTCCAGAAAATTTCATTGTACACTTGTGAGAGAATGCAAGTGAAATAAAACAAACAATCAATATTGTTTGTAAATGATTTGACCTCATGGACTACATTTTAAGAACTGCTGAGCTAATTCAACCTCCAACTTAGTACTAAAATCTTCTCTATACTAATATTAACAAAACTTTTACCTAAAACTACATGATATCTAAGGTCCTTTGTCAAATTAACATCCTACAGTTCTACAGATGAGTAAACAGATTTCCTGTAAAAGCCAAACTGAACTATTAGATGATTGTTTTAGGTTAATGTTTGGTTTCCTATAGCTGCTCATCTTTATCATGGGGTGTGTGAATTAAGATGTGATAGAAAAAGGAAAAGCTTTGTATGCAAGTGAGCTGGAGTTAAAATGCCATCTGGATCTGCCTACTGTGGCCTTGAGTAAATTACTTAATCTCATTAAATCCTACTTTCATCACCTATTTTATTAGTCAGGATTAAGCAAATCAACTTTTGGATAGTTTTTTAGCATAGTGTTAGGACTGTAGAAAGTATTGAATAACTGATTGTTCCCATTCTTTTTTCCAGTTGTATGTCTTCCGTTAGTTAATGTCGTTTATAAGAAATCTGGTTTCCCATTACTTCACTGTCCACATACTGACATTTAATATCTATTACTGTACAAATACCAAAGACGTGAGTCACTTCTGAGATAACAGACTTGCAAACTCAAATTATTGAAGAAAGGAGGAGGGAGAGTTCGAAAGCAAATATAACATCTAACTACCCCCAAATTCTCACTATCCATTTTAGTTTCTTAAAGCTAATCTATTAACTCTTTATATTAATATGAATACATTTCTCAGATTAACTGCCAAGGTAGAAAGTAGAGAGCTAGTCACTTGAGGAATTTAGCATAGTCTCCGAAGAGAAAAAGAACAAGATGCTATGATTCACCTGAGAAGAGAGTCCTACATGACTCTAAGTGGTCCACCAGCCCACAGAACTGGACAATGAGGGGATGTTTACTGTACTTTTTGCCCATTTTGCCTAATCATAATTACCATTATAAATGTTCTCTCATTTAAAGTTCATAACAAACCTGTGAGGTAGTTATGATTTATATTTTATAAACCAATAGTGATATTCAGAGGGTTAAAGGTAATGGTATTAGTATTTAAATTTCAGCTTGCCTGGATCTGAGGTCCAGATTCTTTATTTTTAATAAGTCACTTACATAAACGAACCAGCTGGTAGATCTGTTCCTTTTTTTCCCCCATCTCCTCACCTCCCTCCCCTTTGGCAACCATTAGCTTGCCCTCTAAATATATGGGTCTGTTTCAGTTTTATTTTGTTTATTCATTTGTTTTTTGGGTTTTTTTTTAGGCTCCACATATAAGTGAAATCATATAGTAGTTGTCTTTCTCTATTTGATTTATTTAACTTAGTGTAACGCCCTCTAGGTCCATCCATGTAAATGGATTTTGTATTTTTTTTATTGCTGAGTAATATTCCATTGTATATAAATATATACTACATCTTCTCTATCCATTTATCTATTGATGAACATCTAGGTTGCTTCCATATGTTGGCTATTACTAGTAATGCTTCAATGAACATAGGTGTGCATATATCTTTTCAAATTAGTGTTTTCATTTTCTTTGGATAAATGCCCAGAAGCAGAATTGCTGGATTGTATGGCAGCTCTATTTCTAATTTTTAAAGGAATCTTCATACATACTGTTTTCTATAGTGGCTGCACCAATTTACAATCCCATCAACAGTGTATGAAGGTTCCCTTTTCTCCACATCTTAGCCAACACTTGTTATTTGTTGTTGTTGTTTTTTTTTTTTTTTTTGATAATACTTGTTCTGGCAGGTGAGAGGTGATATCTCATTGTAATTTTGATTTTCCTGATGATTAATCATGTTGTGCATCTTTTCATATGTCTATTGATTATCTCTGTGTTTTCTTTGGACAAATGTCTATTCAGGTCCTCTCCCCATTTTTTAATTAGATTGTGTTTTGGGTGCAAAGTTATATGAGTTCCTTACGTATTTTGGATATTGACCCCTTATCAGATGTATCATTGGTGAATATTTTCTCCCATTCAGTTGATTGTCTTTTTCTTTGTTGACGGTTTCCTTCCTTATACAAAAACTTTGTAGTTTGGTGTAGTCTCATTTGTTTATTTTTCCTTTTTTTGCTCTTGCCCGAAGAGATGTCCAAAAAGATATTGCTAAGACCAGCGTTTTAGGAGTTTCATGGTTTCAGGTTTTACATTTAAGTCTTTAATACATTTTGACTTTATTTTTGTATATGATGTAAGAAAGTGGTCCAATTTCTTTCTTTCTTTCTTTCTTTTCCTTTTTTTTTTTTTTTTTTTTTTTTTTTTTTTTTTTTTTTTTTTTTTTTTTTTTTTTTTTTTTTTTTTTTTTTTTTTTTTTTTTTTTTTTTTTTTGGCATACATCTGTCCAGTTTTCTCAACATCTCTTACTGAAGAGACTACCTTTATCCCATTGTATATCCTTGCCTCCTTTGTCATAAATTGGCCAGATTAGTGAAGATTTATTTCTGGACTCTATATTTCATTCCATTGATCTATATATCTGTTTTTATTCCAGTACCATGCTGTTTTTAAAGTCCAGACCCTTAACATTGTACTATTTGGTGTCCTTGAAGAATTTTCCCTTAAGAACAGCCATAAAGTTCTAAGCTAAGCTTTAAGCAAGTGCTTGCTTCCTAAATGATAATTCTGTGACCTAGACATTTGTAAGAATTTAAAATTTTCTTCCACCCCCACCATCAAGACATGCAATTGAGAATTGGTTTATTATAAGTGAATTGCTTTATTTATCAACTCACTTAAGAAGTCATTTTCCTCAAGTATTCTGGGAGGGATTTTTAAAAAAATCAAGGTACACAAAATAAACTGAAAACAGTTTTGATTGCCAGCAATTGTAACAAGAATTTTTAAGATTCAATTCAAGCATGTTGTTCATTACCTGATTTATTCTGGGTGCCATTACCAATGTGTGTTCCTGCATTTGGAGTTACTCTTAACTGGAAAGAGGCTCTGATTTCTATGTAAACACTTCAGGCCAAGAGATAGCAATTAAGAAGAGCAAACAAGACAACCATTTTTTTGAAACACCAACCTGGAGAGGAGGAATGTAAACATGTCATACCCCTGACCTATATTAGAACATTGTGTCTCACATTGGCTAAACGCAAACTTTAAGCCCTTCTTGCTAAAATCACACAGTTACCCAGCAGGAACAGTATCATTCCAAATCACTTCTGTTAATAAACCTACTTATTTTCCAAACAACCCTGAAACAAGAGACCTGAAATTACTGTTTTGGGTGTTGCTTCCTGCTGCCAGGAGGTGGTGTATTTGACTTAAAAAACACTAAACCACAGTTAGATTAAAATTTTAGATCAAAACATTTATGTGACTGAGACTTTGAGAAAAACAATTCTATTTGGTAGCAAACAACTACTTTTCCTAAAATGTATTTTGATTCTAGTTCAAAAATTAATGTAAAAGCACTGGTCAGGTAAACTAATATAGGGAGCATTTTAGTGTACACAGTGAAAATTCCATTCAGAAATTTATTAGCACTGCTGATAGCATAGCAGATGCTTAACAAATACTTATTGATCAAGGGGGTCTTATGCTAATAATGGTCATATATATATTTTGCGTGCAGTGTTCTCATTAGACTTGTACACAAGAGGTAACCAATTAAATGGACAATTTGTTTTGAAACCATGGGATGAAAATTCTGTAGCATTAATGCTATAATTGGAAATATCAAATATATTCCCAAGTATTTGAATATTGCAGAGGACCATAAAAGAAAGCTTAAGGGACAGACAAGGAGAATGAGCACAGAGACGGTTAGAAAAAAAGTCCATTAAAGAAGGAAGTGAAAAAAACAAATCTGAGGTAAATATGAAAGCAGTAACAAGATGATGAATTGAGTAAGAATAGTTAAGCTATAAAATTAGTTGGAGAAAAAATAATTCTATTTCATTATATTAAGTGTTTGTTAAAAGTTAGTAACACAGAATTTGGGGAATAGAGTCCTATGGTAGCCTGTATTCTAACTGTGACATATTTTAAACTATGTTGACCAATATGATAGCCACTGGCCATATGTGGCTAAAGAACACTTGAAATGTAACTAGTACAAATTGGGATGTGCTGTTAAGTGTAAAATACATACAAATTTCAAAGACTTAGTATCAAAAAGGTAAGATATCTCATTAATAATTTATTGATTACATGTTAAAATAATATTTTAGATTAAATAAAATCTATTATTTTAATTAATTTCATCTTTTTCTTTTGATTTTTTTTAATGTGGATACTAGGAAAATTAAAAACTATATACATGACTAACATTTATATTGGCAGTGCTGATCTAAAGAATTGCTGAAGAGGGACTAAAAGGGACCTATTTAATTCTAGAGTTCCTGAAAGGAGAAGCAGACACCATTCCTATATGTTTTCTCCTCCACTCCCACCCCCTACCCCCTGTCTTTCAGTTGTTTTAACACCATTGCAAATAGAATAGTGAGTGGAACAGAGGAAAAATAGCAAACAAGCGATAATAGTAATGGGGAGTAGGAGAGCCATTTGTTGCTCCTCTAGCACAATCTCCAAAAGAAGTACCTTTTTTTGTAAGGCAGTAGGTCGATATTAGATTAAGCCTATAATGATATAATAAAAGATGTTGAAGAAATTAGTGTGAAAGTAAGACCAGGAAACATAAAAGTGACACTTCCCCATCTACCAACAGTGCTAACCCCTCCCTACCTGCCCCCCACACTCATTCTGTTTCTTAGCTAGGTATCCTTTTATAAGAATCTGAGTTGACCTCTGATCAGACTTTTTCAATTGTCCCTTCTAGAAGTACATTTCTCATTGTATAACTCTGCTATGTTTCTAAGTAGTAGGAAAATTAATGTAATAAAAAGTTTTATTCCAAAATCTCAGGGATGGTGACTTGTCAGGGGAGTAGTTAGGTGAGGTGACTGTGAATACCAGGCAGAATATTGATAAGGATTGCTAAGGAGTGCTTTAAGGGTAAAAAGCCAGAAATTTATCTATTGGGGTGTAAGAATGGGAGACCAGAATCTACCAAAAGTATGGGTCAAGTATCTCATTCAAGTTGGGTAAGAGATGAGGATCAAGTAATTATGACTCATTGGAAAGGCAGAAAGGGTTACCAAAGATTTAATATGGCTAACCCAGGGGAGGAATGATCTACTGTAAAGGACAATTTACTCCAACAGTGTTCTGATTCTAGGCAAGTGCAAATGTAAGAATGAGTGCCATGTTGCAAGGGCAGGTTTATCAGCATTACTGTATAGTGGAATGTTGTTACTTTTCTAATTAAATAATATCATTCTTCATTTTAATTTGTATGTTCTTGGAGTTTCAATAGCCCTAACTTCAGAGGCAGCAGTTTAAGGGGCTTTGCAAAGTCTTCTAATAGTACAGATGTACCCCAATTATCTCTGACTCCCAGAGATAACATTTACAGTTTATCTATCCATCCAGAAAAATTGCATGCCATACACATACACATTCTTTAAAAGGATACTGTACATAGTCCTTCTAAAGCTGACATTTTTTCATTATTTGATTACTTACTGATTTACTTCATTATTTTTTAGTGCCTGCACAGTGTCAGTATATCAGATCCTAAAGTTAAAACTTATTTCCTTATTGATAGATGCTCAGGGTATTTTCTGTTTTCCACTGTTAAAAACAATATATCAGTTAATAGCTTTGTACCTCTTTATGTTAAAATATCTGTAAAATAAATCCCCAGAAATCATGTGTCTTTCAAATTGCAGTTTTGACAGTGGCTTAAAATGTTCTACCATGGCTTGGTTTGAACTGATCAGTTTAAGTAAATCAATGCTATTAGATATAAGAGTGAACTGGTGACAGTGTCAAGAGCAATTTAGTTTCTTCCTTTTTTAAAAAAAACTTAAGAACATATTCAATCCTTCCTTCCTTTCTTAAAGTTCCCAGATATATCCTTTCAGAAGTTTGAGGCGTGTTTGATCAGGACTGTATTGCAAGATAGTTGATAAAGGAAAATAACAGTGTTGTCTCAAGAATCTCACAGAACTGTGTTACAATCTTGTAAATGGTCTCTTATCAGAGAGAAAAAAAAAATGTCGCTTTCTAACACTTATCCTCAAATCTTTTATTTGGGATCAGGACTGGGCCTACCACGTATTTTCAGTTTGTGGCTGGAATAAGGGTGATTAGTGCACTTGGCTTTTTGTCTTCCTCAAACGCAGGAGGGAAACAGGTTAAAGGTCCTGTCTCTGCAGGTATAGAACTAAGGAGGCCTAGGGAAACCCCGTACTAAGTATGGGGAGGTTTTCTTTTTGTTTTCATTTCTTGCTGTTGCTGTTGTTTAAGCTACGATAATAAGAGTAAAACCGTCCGGGGTCCGTTAGTGCTTTTATTCTCGCTACTCCTTGAAGGAATGAAACTTCAGTACGTCTCTATTTCAGAAACGAGGATCCTCTCAAGACCCACAGGGCAGAAACACTGATCCCGCGCCCGGACTGCTCTGGGGACCTAACTAGGGAGCGAGACAAAAGGAACTGAAGTGAGGCGGGCACAGCCGGGACAGCACCCCACGGGAGCACAGCCGTGGCACTCCAGGTCTTTCCCACCTCCCGCATCGCCACGGGTTCCGCCTCGTAAGGGGCGGGGATGAGCGCTTCTTCCGGGTTGCAGACGGAAGTGGTCGAATTTGAATCGTGCAGGCCGTTGGGTGAGGATGCTCGCCGTTGACGCTCCGCGAGAACTGAAGTGACACGGCGGTTCTGGAACTTCTACTCCGCGCGCCTTGGTGAGTGGATGGGAACGGGAAGAAACGGAGTATTCTAGCGAGAGGAGCGGGACCGTCGCATGGGATAGGGGGTTGGGAGGCGGGACAGTGTAGCCGGGGCCTCGGACTGCTTTCGGGGTGTCGGGGGTGGGGGTGGGGACTCCGAGAAGTCGGGGCGCTGGGGAGCGTTTCCCGGGCCAGCGCTCCCGACAGTTGGCGTACCTAAACCAACTCTGAGTATTGAGGAATCCGAGGCCCCACAGCCCCGAGGTTGAGCTTCGTTTAATCTCTGACTTTGTGGTAATCGCAATTTAATATTTCCGCCAATTCGGCTCGGATGCTGAAGCTTCAGCAGTAGTTAAAGCTAACTGCGAAAGCGTTACCACAGGTAAAAGAATCTTCCTTTATTAAAGATGGAAGGTTGAGGACAGGTTTAGAATGAAGAGTTGCCCTTCGTGGCTCCGAGTTCCCCCTAAGAGGGATACGGGTAGTAGTCTTTTACTCTGGACCGCAGGGAAATGACAGTCTTTGAAAAGCCTGGTGGGGATTTAAACTGAAATCTGAGTATCCTTTGTATTTAAGACCCGGGTAATTTTCTTTCATGGTTGACATTTTTCATGTACCGCAAAAATCCAAGATTCTTGTTCACTTAAACTGGCTACTGTAACAGAGGTGATTCGCAAGGGTCTTAGTTTGCTAACAATAGGGAGGGATAAGATTTAGTTCCACACATCTGCCTTTTCACCCCTTCATTCATTGGCCAACTGGGTTATCGTGGAGTCATTTTGGAAGTACTGTGCTAATATTTCCGGCATGAGGTTTTCTTTGTTTTGGTTTTTCGGTGTTTTTGGTTTTGTTTTGGTTTGTTTTGTTTTGTTTTGTTTTTAATAATGAGCTACCTAAAATATCAAATTCTAACTCCGTAACAAAGGCATGCCTCCGGGAATAGTTTAAATGTGTACCCTAAATGTAAACTATAAACAAGTACTTTAAAATGTATAGAAATTTTATATCTTGCCCTATCGAAAACTGTACGACTAATTTTGTGTTGCTTTATATGAACAAATATTTTTATGTCCCTTTTTAAGATGTTTTAACACCAGGGTACCATACCATACAAATGTATAACTATCTTTTTTAAAGTAAGACTTCGTGATATTCAAAATAGACGAGCTACTCCCACTCTCCCATCTCTGCTAATGAACTTGTGTTTAATTATTAGCCAGGAAAAATAGATTCATTCAGTATCTATGATTATTGAAATTTAAACATGTTGTATAAGACTGTATCAGACATTAGCTATACTTTCCTAAGGATTTCAGATAGCTGTTCTGCTCATTTTATATAAGCTACCAACAAAGATAATTAAAAAAGAAACTAGTCTGTACATTTTCACCTGTTTTTCTTTCCTTCCTTCAACTCTTTTCATTGAGTTTTTACTCTACCTAAATCAGTGAGTTTCAACTTTCATTTGGTATGCATTACCTTGAAAGATTTGTTAAGGGTTGATTCCTGTACTTTAAATCTCTGACTAGGTCTGGAGGATGGGTTGAGGAATCTAAATTTAACTGGGAAGTTAGATTTGGCTAGTTTCAAAAATACCTACTTAATCTTTCCTAGAGAGGCTTTATAATACATAGGTTAAGGACATGGAATTGGAGCCAAACTGCCTGGATTTTGAATATCACTTCTACCACTTGGTAGCTGTGTGACCCTAAGAATGCTGTTTAACCTTTCTGTGCTTTAGTTCCCTCAGATGTATAATGGAGATAATCACAATACCTACCTTGTAGGATCCTTATGAGAATCAAATGAGTCAGTACATATAAAAGTCTTAGAATAGTGTGTGGCACATACTAAATGATACATATATCTCTTATTATACTGAATTACTAAGCATTGTATGAACCACATTACATATATTATTTCATTAATCTTCACAAATAACAGGCTAAGAGGGGTTCAGTAATTTGTTCTCACACAACTAATAAAATGTTTTAACTGGGCTCAGAAACTAGATTTAATTAGAAAGTTTATGCTTTTTCTTTTTTTAATGTTTCCTGCCTCTTTCTGCAGTCTCCTTCCAAATGTTGCTCCCTAAAAATCTCTGATTGTGTCCCATTGTCTACCATATGTAATTCAAATTTCTTAGTTTTTTTCCAAAGCCTTCTCAATCAAATTTCAACCTGTTCCCAAGCATCATCATAATCCACCACCCTTTTCCATCCTACGATGTTTTTTATCCATACTACTGCAATTCTTCAAATCTGTTCTTTATTATTTTTTTGCCTACTTAGCTGTCAACCTTTTTTATTTCCTTTTAAATTTTACAGTTGGGTTTTAAGTACCTTCCTAGACTTCTCAGGCAGAGTGCTTCTTCCACAGCAGCAATTTAGTTGTAAACAGTATAGCACTAGGTTGAGAGCTCTTGTCTTCTTTATCTTTATATCTGTAATTCTTGATACAGAACAGTGAGTGTCCTCATATGTGAAACTGTATATTCAATGAGTGCTTGTTATTTTAACAGATCGTGTCTTGTTAACACTGAAAATTCTTTTTTAAAAACTTTGCTTTTTTATGAACTGATAGAATAGAATTCTGTAGTTTAGTAGAGATTTTAATTATATGGTTTGTAAACTTTACAAGTATGCAAAAATAAGTTTTGAAATCATTGGCTCTAGACATTTCAAGTAAAAAAAAAATAAGAGTAATATTTGCTAACATTCATAGAACTCCCACACATTTTCTCACTAACCCTTACAGCCATTTTATTATTATCTTCATATTAAGATGGAGAAACTGAGGAACCAAAAGATTTAGTAACTTTTAAAAGTTGTTTTGCATTTAATTTCTTCCTGGTGCAGTTTCCTTCCTTCCTTCCTTTCTTCCTTCCTTCCTTCCTTCCTTCCTTCCTTCCTTCCTTCCTTGTCTGTCTGTCTGTCTGTCTGTCTTTCATTAGTTTCAAGTATACAGTACATTGGTTAGACATTTATATAGTTTATAAATCGATCCCCCTAATTGCTCCTTCTCTCCTCTGGTTTTCCACCTAGCCAATACATTAATGCTAACTGCATTCCATGTCATGCTCCCCATCCCCATGACCATATCTATCAACTACTAGTTTGTACTTCTTTAACCCTTCACCCCATTCTCCCAGCCCCCCATTACCAGATTGTCCTCTATATTTGTGTGGTACAGTTTTCTTTTAATTATAAGAATAATATATGTTAAGTGTAATTTAAAAATTAACTTTATAATAGAGAATTAGCTTCCTTTGCACATGAATGCTTATTTCTACATCAATTCTAAATTAAAGTTTTGAGGAATTAAAAAGCATTTTTGCCTTTCCTTTTTAGTTTGAACAGTTAATACTGTTACCTGACCTCCTTATCCACAACCTTTTCTTTAAAAACCTGCCCAACAATGTAGGGACATCATTCTAAGGACCAGTGGGTAGGGGTTGGTCTAAGGAGCATATGAGCCTAATATGCTTCCATTCTTTCACACACTTCTCCAGCCAAAGTAGTACCAGGTAGTTGAATCAGAGCTGAATATCTCATGCAGGCTAGACCATTCACATTACTTCTTCTTGAATCTGGATTTGGGATACCAAAAGACTATTGGGAGCCAAGGTAGAAAGTTTTTTATGTGCTCAGATGACAATGGAATCATGAAGAAACATGGACAATAGACATAGGGAGCCAATTTGTAGAGGAAGAGGGCTGGTAACCTGTTTCCTGAGGACCAGTTATAAAGTAAATCAATATAAATTTATAATTTTTTACTTTTCCTTTTTTTTTGGTAAGACTTTTTTTTTTTTTTTTTTTTTTTTTTTAGAAAAAATAGTGAATTCATTTGGCCCTTGTGCTTTCTCTTTTGGAAGGTTATTAATATCTTTGCTACAAGCCTGTTCAAATTGTTTATTCTTGTGTGAGTTTTGGCAAATTATGTTTTTCAAGGAATTGATCCATTTCATATAGATTATCACATTTGTGGGCATAGAGTGATTCATAGTATTCCTTTTTATACTTTTAATTTCCATAGGATCTGTAGTAATAGCCCTTCTTTCATTTCAAATATTAGTAATTTGTGCCCTTTCTCATTTTTTCTTAGCCTGGCTAGAGTCCCACTGATTTTATTGAGCTTTTGAAAGAACCAACTTTTGGTTTCAGTGATTTTTCTCTATTGATTTTTTTGTTTGTTTTCAATTTTATTGATTTCTACTCTAATTCTTATTAGTTCTTCTGCTTAATTTGGATTTAATTTGGTCTTTTTTTTCTTAGTTTCCTAAGATAAAAACTTAGATAATTGACTGTAGATCTTTTCTAATACATGCATTCAATGCTATAATTTTCCCTCTGAGCACTGCTTTCACAGCATTCCCCAAATTTTGATAAGTTGTATTTTCATTTTCATTTAGTTCTGAACATTTTGTATCTTCTCTTGGGATTTCTTCTTTGACCCTTGTGTTATTTAAAGATGTGTTGTTTAATCTTCATGTGTTATAAGATTTTCAGTTATCTTCTTGTTATTGATTTCTAGTTTAATTTCATTGTGGCCAGAGTGTAGACATTGTATAATTTCTGTTCTTTTAAATTTGTTAAGGTCTGTTTTATGGTCCAAAATGTGGTCTTAACTTGGTGAATGTTCCATGTAAGCTTGAGAAGTATGCGTATTCTGCTGTCATTGGGTGAAGTAGTCCATTATATGCAGTTGATTGATGATGTTGAGTTCATCTGTGTCCTTACTGATATTATTAACTGCTAGATTTGTCCATTTCTGATGGCAGGGGTGTCAAAGTCTCCAACTATGGTAGTGGAATCATCTGTTTCTCTTTGCAATTCTATTAGTTTTTTCCTCACATAGCTCAATGCTCTGTTATTAGGCACATGCATATTAAGTATTGTTTTACCCTCTTGGAGAATTTACCCCTCTATCATAATGCCCTTATTTATCTCTGATAAGTTTCCTTACTTCGAAGTCTGCTCTGTCTGAAGTTAATATAGCTACTCTTGTTTTCTTTTGATCAGTATTAGCATGGTATATTTTTCTCCACCCATTTACTTTCAATTTATATGGAAAATGAGTTTCTTGTAGAAAACATATAGTTAGTTGGGTTTTATTTTTCAATCCACTCTGACAAATGAGTCTTTTAATTGGTACATTTAGACAATTGAAATCCAAGTGGTTATTGATATAATTGGATTAATATCCACCATATTTGTTACTGTTTTCTATTTATTGCCCTTGTCCTTTGTGGGGTTTTTTGGTCTGCACTCTTTTTCTGCCTTTTGTGATTTTAATTGAGCAATTTATGTGATTTTATTTTGTCTCCTTAAGATATCAGTTATAGTTTTTTATTTTTTTATTTTTTTTAGAGGTTGCCATAGAGTGCAATATATATTTGCAGCTAATACATAATCAAATACATTGTAACTTGTTATTTTGAATGAATGGTTATCTGTTAGATCAATTAAGAATAAGGAAAATAAAAATCGTTTATTTTTTCACTTATTCCTTATTCAGTGGTCTTCTTTTCTTTATGTAGATCCAAATTTTTGATCTATATTCCTTCTCAAGAACTACTTTTAACATTTCTTGCAAGGCAGGTCTACTGGCAACAATTTTTCTCAATTTTTGTCTGAGAAAGTTATTTCTCCTTCACTTTTAAAGGATAATTTCACAAGATACAGAAAAATAAGTTGGTGTTTTTTTCTCTTAATACTGTAAATATTTCGCTTCCCTCTTTTTGCTTGCATGGTTTCTGAGAAGAAGTTGGATTTAATTCCTACCATTGTTCCTCTCTAGGTAAAGTGTTTTTTTCCTCTGGCTTCTCTTAGGATTTTTAAATTTATCTTAGATTTTCTGTAGTTTGAAATGATATGCCTAGGTGTTTGGGGGCATTTGTCCTGCTTTTTGGTCTCTGAACTTCCTGGATCTGTGGTTTAGTGTCTGACATTGTCATTTTTGCAAATATTTCTTCTGTTTTTTCTCTCTTTTCCTTTTTGTATTCCTAAAATATGTATGTTATAATTCCCGTAGTTGTCTCAGAGTGCTTGGATATGCTGCTCTGTTGTTGTTGTTGTTGTTGTTGTTTGTTGTTGTTGTTGTTGTTGTTGTTGTTTTAGTCTTTGTTCTCTTTGCTTCTCAGTTTTTAAAGTTTCTATTAAGATATCTTCAAACTCTGAGGTTCTCTGTCCCATCAAATGCATTCTTCATTTGTATTATGGCATTTGATCTTTCTAGCATTTACTTTTAGTGCTTTCTTAGAATTTCTGTGTACTTACATTGCCCATCTGTTCTTGTACACTGTCTATCCATTAGAGCCCTTAGCATATTAATCATGTTTGTTTCAAATTCCTGGTTTGATAATTCTAACATCCCTGCCATGTCTGGTTCTGATGCTTGCTCTGTCTTTTGAAATTGTGCTTTTTGTCATTTGGTATACCTTGTAAGTTTTCCTTTATAGCCAGACATGATATACTAGATAAAAGGAATTGCTGTAAATTAGTAATGTGGTGAAGTATGAGGGGAGGGGAAACGTGCATTCTATAGCTCTGTGATTAGGTCTCCATCTTTTCTCCAGCCTATGCCCCTGGATGGTGAACTTCACAAGTATTTTTCTGTTTTTTGCCGCGCCCCCCCCCCCCCGCCCCAGCCCCATTATGTGAGTCAGGATGGCTAGAGTGTGCTGGAGTTAGTTATTTCTCTTAGGTCATTTAGGCTCTGATAATAACCTTGTAGGCTTTGATTAACTAGTTTTCCTGAGAGCAGGCCTTATTAAGAAGGAAAGAGTGTTTTGGCATATTTCTAAGTGGTGCCTTTTTTCCTCTCCTTGCCAGAATCACAAGAGGATTTTTCTCTGATATTGTAGGATCCTGGTCAAGTTCTTGATGGTAAATCTCACAATATTGTGAGAAACCCCCATGACTGGGTCCCCCTGGAATTTTTAACTCTCAAAGTTGTCCATAGTGAGCCTCCAGCAATTAGTCAATTACAGTTCAGGTTTTCCTACCCCAGCACTAGATCCCACAGCAGTTTTGGCTCTTAAGTCTCTGTTCAGGTAAGCTGTGACTGCCAGTATTCACTTGTCTCTTTAATCTTGAGGGCACTGGTCTGCCCTGTGTCCTCCCTTCTCTTACAGATTCAAGAAGTGTTATTCATTTTTCAGTCTTTTCAACTCTTGTTAGGGTAGAGTGGTAACTTACAAGCTGCTTACATGCTGCTTTTTCTTTTAATTTAAACAGATAATCTTCATTTTTTAACAAAGGTTAATTTTTAAACTTTCTGGTGATATAATTTGTATAAAATAAAATTCACCCATTTTAGGGGTACAGTTCAATGAATTTTAGTTAATGTATTCCATTTTATGAGTATCCCATGTTTTGTTTTATCCCTTATCCATTGATGGCCATTTAGGTTGTTTACAGTTTTTGGCTATTACAGAGAAAGTAGCTTTGGACATTAGTGCACGGTGGACATATGCCTTTATTTCTCTTGGTTGCATCATATGGTGTACATTTAACTTTATTGAAGTAAAATTCACATTCATAAAATTAACCATTTTAAAGTATACAATTTAATGACATGTTAGTACACTCAGTATTGTGCAGTCATCACCTCTAGTTCCAAAACATTTTATCACCCCAAAAGGAAAACTCGTACCCATTAGGCAGTCATTTCTCATTGCTCATGCCCCTGTCTTTGGAAACCAAAAATCTACTTTCTCTCTCTATGGATTTATCTATTCTGGATATTTCGTATAAATTTGTTTATATAGTGTGTGACTTTTGTATCTGGTTTATTTTACTTAGCATGTTTTTGAGGTTCATCCATGTCATGGTATATATCAGTATTTCATTCCTTTTTATAGCTGAATAATATTTCATTGTATGGATATACCACATTTTATATACTTATTTATCAGTTGATAGACAAATTGGTTGTTTCTATTTTTTGGCTATTGTGAATAGTTCTGTTATGAACATTTGTGTACAAGTTTTTGTTCTCAATTCTTTTGAGTAATTACCTAGTGTAATTGCTGGGTAATATGGTATGGTAGTTCTGTGTTTGATGTGTTAAGCAACTGCCAACTTGTTTCCCATAGTAGCTGCACCGTTTTACATTCCCATTAGTAATGTATAAGGGTTCCAATTTCTTCATATCCTTGCCTATGCTTATTATTTTCCTTTTTTTAAAAAAACTATATAATCACTTTATTGGGCATCAGGTGATGCTCATTGTGGTTTTCATTTGTGTATCCCTAATGACTGATGATGTTGAGCATTTTTTCATGTGCTCTTTGACCATTTAAATATTTTCTTTGGAGAAATGCCTACTCAGACCTTTTGCCTGTTTTTAAATTGGGTTATTTGTCCTTTTGTTCAGTTGTAAGAGTTTCATATGTATTTTGGATACTAAATTCTTAGCAGGTATACGATTTCCAAATATTTTCTCCCATTTTTGTGGATTGTCTTTTTTATTCTCTTGATTGTGTTGTCCAGTGTTTTCCTTTTTTTTTTTTTTTTTTTTTTTTTTTTTTGGCGGTTTGTGATTTTGGCGTCATATATAAAAAAAATTGCCATATCCAAAGTCATGAAGATTTAGATGACCCTGTGTTTTCTTCTAAGATTTTTATTGTTTTGGTTCTTACATACTAAGTCTTTGATTGATTTTGAGTTAATTTTTCATTTTGAGTTAATTTTTGTATATAGTACAAGGTAGGTGTCCAACATTATTCTTTTGCCTGTGGCTACCCACTTGTCCCAGCACCATTTGTTGAAGAGACTATTGTTTCCCCATTTAGTGGTCTTGGTACCCTTGTCTTAGATGTGTGGGCTTATTTCTGAACTCTTACTTTTCTAATGATCTATATGTTTATCTTTATGTCAGTACCACCCTGTTTTGATTACTATAGCTTCATAATAAGTTTTCAAATTGGGAAGCATGAATCCTTACATTTTTTTGTGTTTGGGATTGTCTTGGCTATTCAGTATCCCTTGCGGTTCCATATAAATTTCAGGATTAGGTTTTCCATTTCTACCAAAAAAGGTCATTGGATTTTAATAGGGATTGCATCAAATCTGTAGGTTGCTTTAGGGAATATTGCCTTTTTACAATATTAAGTATTCGAACCAGGAACACAGAGTGTCTTTTCATTTATTTGGGTTCTTTAATTTATTTTAGCAGCGTTTATTGGTTTTCAGTTGCACAAATCTTCCACAGCTTTGGTTACATTGATTCTTAAGAAGTTTGTTCTTTTCAATGATGATATAAATGGAATGGATTTCTTAATTGCCATTATGGATTGTTTTTTGCTATTATATAGAAATAAGAACTGATTTTTGCGTGTTGATCTTGTATCCTGTAACTTTGCTGAATTTGTTTTTTTACCTAAACAGTTTTTTTAATTAAATTTATTGAGGTGACATTGGTTAATAACATTTCCTGAGTTTCAAGTGTACAGTACTATAATATATCATCTGTATATTACGTTGTGTGCTCACCACCCAAAGTTTATTCTGTCTGTCTGTCACCATGTATTTGACCCCCATTACTCTCTTCATCCTTCCCCCACATCCTTTCCCCTCCGGTTACCACTCTTCTGTTGTCTGTGTCTATGAGTTTGTTTTGTTTGTTCCTTTGTTGCTTTCTGTTTTTTATCCCACCTGTGAGTGAAATGATATGGTTCCTGTTTTTTCCATCTGACTTATTTTGCTTAGCATGATATTCTCAAGATCCACCTATGTTGTTCCAAATGGCAGTATTTCATCCTTATGGCTGAGTAATATTCCATTGTAAAAATGTACCACATCTTCTTAATCCAGTCATCCCTTGAGGGACATTTAGGTTGTTTCTATGTCTCGGCTACTGTGTAGAATACTGCAGTGAACATAGGGGTACATAAATCTTTACAAATAACTGTTTTTAGATTTTTCATGTAGGTACCCAGAAGATGGATTGCTGGATCATATAGTAGCTCTGTTCTTCATTTTTTGAAAAACTTCCATACTGTTTTTCATACTGGTGTACCAAATTATGTTCCTACTGTCTTTGTGTAAGGGTTTCTTTTTCTCTACATCCTCTCCAATGCTTGCTATTTCTTGTCTTACTGATAATACACATTCTGGGAGGTAGTGTATTATTTTGGTTTTGATTTGCATTTCCCTTAAAGCTTTTGAAGTTGAGCATCTTTTCATATAATTGTTGGCTATTTGTATGTCTTCCTGGGAAAAATGTCTGTCAGGTCCTCTGCCCATTTTGAATAGAGTTGTCTTTTGGTGTTAAGTCGTATGAGTTCCTTATATATTTTGGATATTAACCTCTTATCAGTGTATCATTCAGTAGATTGTCTTTTTCTTTTATCGATGTTTCCATTGCTGTACAAAAACTTTTTAGTTTGATGTAGTCCCATTTGTTGATTGTTTTTGTTTTGTTTTGTTTCCCTTGCCTTTGGGATCAAGTTCATGAAATCCTTTTCCCATCACCATTTATTGAAGAGGCTTTCTTTTCTCCACTGTATGCTTTTGATCCCTTTGTTGAAAATTCGTTGCCCAAAATCATATTTATTTTTGGGTTCTCAGCTCTGTTCCATTGGTCTGTGAGTCTGTTCTTCTGTCACTACCATACTGTTTTAATTATTGTAGTTTTGTAGTATAATTTAAAGTCAGGGAGTATGATACCTCTAGCTTTGTTCTTTTTTTTCTCAGGATTGCTTTGGCTATTCAGGGTCTTTGCGATTTTGTACAAATTTGATGATTTCTTTTATATTTCTTTGAAAAATGCCATTGGGATTTTAATGGGGATTGCATTAAATCTATGTGTTGCTTTAGGTAATATGGCCATTTTAACTATGTTGATTCTTCCAATCCATGAACACAGAATATCTTTCCTTTTTTGTGTGTGTCTTCTTCAATTTCTTTTAATAGTGTCTTATAGTTTGCAGTGTATAGGTTCTTCACATCCTTTGTTTATTCCTAGGTACTTCATTCTTTTTGTTGCAATTAAATATGGAATTGTTTTCATTTCTTTTTCTGATATTTCATTGTTAGTATTTAAGAATGCAATGGATGTTTGTACTTTGATTTTGTATCCTGCAGCTTTGCTATATTTATTGTTTCTAATAGTTTTTTTGGTGGAGTCTTTTGGGTTTTCTATACATAGACTCATATCTGCAAAAAGTGACAATTTTACTTCTTCATTCCCAATTTGGATGCCTTTTATTTATTTCTTTGACTGATTGCTCTGGCTAGAACTTCCAGTACTGTGTTGAATAACAGTGGTGAGAATGGGCATCCTTGTCTTATTCCTGATCTTAGAAGAAAAGCTTTCAGTTTTTCACTATTGAATATGCTATTAGCTGAGGGTTTGTTATATATGGCCTTTATTATGTTGATGTACTTTCCTTCGGTACTCACTCTATTGAGTGTTTTGATCATAAATGGATGTTGTATCTTGTCGAATGTTTTTTCTGTATCTATGATATGATCATATGATTTTTATCCTTTATTCTGTTAATGTGATATAGCACATTGATCTATTTGTGTATGTTGACCCATCATATGTTGTACCCCTGGAATGAACCCCACTTGATTGCGATGTATGATCTTTTTAATGTATTGTTGTATTCAATTTGCTAGTATTTCGTTCAGGATTTTTGCATCTATATATTCATCAAAGTTATTGGTCTGTAATTTTGTATGTGTGTGTGTTGTCCTTGCCAGGTTTTGTTATTAGGGTAATGTTGGCCTCATAAAATGAGTTAGGAAGTAATACCTCTTGTCCAATTTTTGGAAGAGTTTGAGAAGGTAGGTATTAAATCTTTGAATCGTAGATAGAATTTACTAGTGAAGTCATCTGGTCCTGGACTTTGACTTTTTTGTGAGGTTTTGATGATTGTTTCAGTTTTCTTACTGTCGATCAGTCTATTTAGATTTTCCAGTTCTTGTGATTCAGTCTAGGAAGATTGCGTATCTCTAAGAACTTGTCCATTTCTTCCAAGTTATCAAATTTGGTGGTGTAGAACTCTTGTATGGTCCTTTGTATTTTTGTGGTATCCGTTGTAACTCCTCTGAGTCTTTTATCTTTTTTCCTTAGTCTAGCTAGAGGTTTGTCAGTTCTATTAATCTTTTCACAGAACCAACTCTCTTGCATTAATTTTTTCTATTGTCTTTTTCTGTTTCATTTAATTCTCCTCTAACTTTTATTATTTCCTTTCTTCTACTGACTTTGGGCTTTTGTTCTTTTTCTAGTTCTTTAAGGTGAAATGTTAGATTATTTATTTAGTTGAGATATTTCTAGTTTCTTCAGGTAGGCCTGTAATGATATAAACTTCCCTCTTGTTACTATTTTTGCTGTAACCTCAAAATTTTGATATATTGTATTATAATTCTCACTTGTCTCTATGTATCTTTTGACCTCTTATTTTATTTCTTCTTTAATCCAGTCACTGTTTAGTAGCATGTTGTTTAATCTCCACATATTTACGTTTTTTCCAGCTTTTTTTTTTTTGTAGTTGATTTCCAATTTCAAAGCATCGCAGTTGAATATGCCTGGTGTCACTTTTTAGTAGCATGTTGTTTAATCTCCACATATTTATAGTTTTTCTAGCTTTTTTTTTTTTTTTGTAGTTGATTTCCAATTTCAAAGCATTGTAGTTGAATATGCTTGGTGTGATTTTAGTATCCTTAAACTTGTTAAGGCTAGTTTTGTGCCCTAGCCTATGGTTTATCCTTGAGAATGTTTCCTGTGAAGTAGAGAAGAATATATATTCTGATGTTGTGGGATAAAAAACTTCGAAAATATCAATTATATCCATTTGATCTAATGTATCATTTAAGGCCAGTGTTTCCTCATTGATTTTGCTTGGGTAATCTGTAACTGTCAATGAGGTGTTTATGTTCCTTACTGTAATTGTGTTTTTGCCAGTTTCTCTCTTTAGTTTTATTAGCAGTTGCTTTATATATTTTGGTGCTCCCAGGTTAGGTACATATATATGGATAAATGTTATGTCTTTCTAATGTATTATCTCTTTTATCATTATAAAATGTCCATCCTTGTCTCTTTTACCTTTTTATCTTGAAAAATATTTTGTCAGATGTAAGTACAGCTACACTCAGCTTTTCTCTGGATGCAGTTTTCTTTGGGTGCCATTTTCTACCTCTTCACTTTGAGTCTACGTTTGTCTTTGCAACTGAGATATATCCCCTGAAGGCAGGATATAATTGATTTTTGTTTTTTAATTCATTGCGCTACTCTGTGCCTTTTTATTGGTGAGTTCAGTCAACTCACATTTAGAGTGATTATTGAGATATGAAAATTTCTTATAGCCATTTTATCTTTTGTTTTCCGGTAGCTCTGTGTCTCTATTGTTTCCTCTTCCTTGTGTTTCTGTTATTTTAGTTTGGTGATATTCTGTGATTTTTGTCTCTCTGTTTTCTCTTTTTTATATTAGGTATCTCAGTTCTAGATTTTTGTTTTGTGGTTACTGTTTATGAAAAAAGTTTAATATGTGTAATAGTTCTTTTTCTTCTGATTACTTCTTATCTCTATTCACCTATGCAACATTAGTCCTTTCTCCCATCCCCTTTTCTGTTTGTGTTGTCACAAATTATCCATTTTTATGCTGTGCATTCATTTCCAAACTGCAGTAGCTATTGTCTTCTATTTTCTTTTTAAAGGTTTTTATCTCATTTAACCTTTTTTAAGACTCTATTCTAAACAAGAGTTTCATTTCCCTGCTTCTGCTTGTCTGTTAGTCATCTTACAGTTTTGTATACTTTTATTTTGTTTCAGGTAGAAGAGTAGCTTGCAGCATTTCTGTTAATGAAGGTCTTGTGGTGGTAAATTCCCTCAGTTTCTGTTTGTCAGGAAAAGCCTTTATTTCTCTTACATATCTAAAGGATACATTTGCTGGATGTGTTATTCTTGACTGGCAATTTCTCTCTTTCAATAATTTGAATATTTGATTTCACTCTCTCCTACCTTGTAGGGTTTCTGCTAAAAATCTGCTGATAATTTACTGGGGCTTCCTTTACAGTTTACCATCTTCTTTTCCCTGGCTACTTTGAGTCTTTTTTTGTCATTCATTTTTGACAATTTTAATATAATGTGTCTTGGAGAAAGTCTTTTTGGATTCAGATAATTAAGTGTTCTATTAGCTTCTTGGATTCAAGGATCCATTTTTTTTTCCATAAGTTTGGGAAGTTCTCACCAATTATTTGTTTAAATAGGTTCTCTGTTCCCTTTTCCTGCTGATTTCTTTCAGGTATACCCATTATTCTTAATATCGCTCTTTCTAATGGAGTCAGGTAGTTCTTGTAGAGCTTTTCTTTTTCTTTCTTTTCTTTTCTTTTTTCTTTTTTTTTCTTTTCTTTTTTTCTTTTCCTTCTTTCACTCTCAATTCTCTCTTCTTCCACCTGAGTCATTTCTAGATTTCTATCTTCTCTGTCACTAATTCTTTTCTTCATCAGGTCTGCTCTATTTCCTAAGCTCAGTAGTTCCTTCTTCATCTCATTTATTTAGAGTTCTTCAGCTCCAGGATTTCTGTATGGTTCTTTTTCATAATATCAATCTCTTTAGTGAAGTACTGCAAAGAGATTGAAACTATAAATTTTATTTCTGAGCTCGTTGAATTAGTTTTCTGAGTTTTCTTGTATCCTATTGTGTTTTTTCAGAACTGCAATCTTGAATTCTCTGTCATTTAAATCAGGGGTCTGCAACTCCTGGGCTGTGGACTGGTATCAGCTTTGGCCTGTTAGGAACCAGGCCATACAGCAGGAGGTGAGTGACGGACGAATGAGCAAAACTTCATCTGTATTTGTATCCACTTCCCAGCGCTAGCATCACTGCCTCAGCTCCACCTTAGATTAGATCATCAGGCATTAGATTCTCATAGGAGCACTGGTCCCTGGTACCAAAGGTTGAGAATTGCTGATTTAAGTTATAATTTTACATGTCATTAGGTTTATTTTCTGGAGATTTTTCATTTTCTTTCTGAGCTCTTTTGTTATCTTGGTTATACATTGCATGTTGATTATTTCTTTGCCTGGGCATTCATGGGAATGAAATCCCTTTTTTTTTTTTTTTTCCTTAAGTATTCGCTTCTCCACTGTTTGGCACATTGATAAATAGAGGTCTTTTGTTTCCCAGCAGGTGGTATTTGAGCGCAAGTTTTCATTTTCTCTTACCTGCACTACTGGGGCTTTCAGGGACTCTGTGGGGTGGTGCCTCTGGGCTATGAAAAACACCTTCGTATTCCCCGAGGAAGTGGGTATCCCCTTTCTAACCCTCGGTTTTGGGGTACCACTTTAGTGAGGAGAAGTGGCAGGCTATGGGTCTCTTGTCCTCTGTTCCCAGCACCGTCTTTCTGTAGCCAGAAGCTATTATCAGAGCCATGCTGAGTTGATCCAGCTGCTTCTACCAGGCTCTCCTTGATGGGTAGGTGCGGGGAACCAGGTTCATGGGTCTGCAGCTCTCTTCTTTCTAGTGGGTGTAGCCATAATAAATACAGACCAGTTAGGCTGGAAATTTTTTTTCTGACTTTTTGCTATCTGCTAAGTGAGGATTTTACTGCCAGGCAAGCCACAGGAGGATGGGGTTTAGGGTTCCCGTGACTGCAAATTTCTTTGTTCTGGTGATGGCAGGTTGTGGAACGCTGCTACCCTGGCCTCAACCTCGATATGTGCTAGCCACCCAGGCCCAGTTGCTTTCTCTTCCCCTCTGAATTGCCCAGTGCAGGTTGCACCCCAAACCTTAACTGCTGTTGCATTCGCTGGGACAGCGGCAAGTTCTGGACTGCATCTGTAGCCCCCGTCTCTGTCATTCTCTTGTCCTGTCTCCTGTTTGCTCCATCACACCTAACTTCTGATATCTCAGTGCATGGATCTCTCAGATGTGTTTGTTGAGCAGGGAATCTTGTGTTGAATTATAGCTGTCCAACTTGTAACTTCAATGGGAGAGATTTGGAGGTCCTCGCACGCTCCTAATATCTCAGAAGCGCTAACAGTTTTTTTGCAAATTTATTAGGATATTTTACACATAAGATTACATGTTCTGCAAAAAAGAGCTATTCTTGCTTTCAATTTGGATGCCTTTTATTTCATTTCTTGCCCAATTATTCTGGCTAGAACTTCTAGAACAATGCTGAATAGAATGATGAGAGTAGACATTGTTTTTGCTCTAGATCTGGCTTCATAGATTGTATTAGAAAGTGTTTCCTCTTCTATTTTTTGGACAGGTTTGAGAAATATTGGTGTCAGTTCTTTAAATACTGAAAAGATTTCTCCAGTGAAGCTTTCTAGGCCTGAACTCTTTAATGAGAGATTCTTGATCACTGATTCAAAGTCTTGATATAGATGTGTGAAATTTTCTATTTTTGCTTGAGTCTGTTTTGTAAGATTAACTTGTTTAACTAGTTAATTATCTAACGTTGGTATGCAGTTGTTCATGTAACCCTTTTTATTTTTGTAGATTCTGTAGCAATTGTCCCCTGTTGTTTGTGATGTAAGCAATTTGAGATTTTTTTTCCTCAGTCATTCTAGCTAAAGGCTTGTCAATTTTGTTGATCTTTTTGAAGAATCAACTCTCAATTTTATTCTCTCTATTGTATTTCTATCCTTTATATGAATCTCTAATCTTTGTAAATTCCTTCCATCTAGCTTAGGTTCCTTTTGGTCTTCTTTTTCTAGTTCCTTTAGGATCTTTTTTAAAAAATATCTGCATTTATACTATAGATTTCCCTCTGATCACTTTGCTGTATATCATAGGTTTTAGTATTTTATGTTTTCATTTGTCTCTATTTTCTAATTTCCCTTGTGATTTCTTCTTTGACCTTTTGCTTATTTAGGATTGTGTTATTTAATCACCACATTTTGTGAATTTTTCAGCTTTCTTTCTTTCATTTGCTTGTTGGCCATATTGTATTTCTTTTGTAAAGTATGCTTCAACTCCCAGGTGCATTATACGAGGCCAGCATTACTCTGATACCAAAACCAGATATGGACACTACCAGCCAATATATCTGATAAGTGTTGATGAAAAAATTCTCAACAAAATACTAGCAAACCAAATTCAGCAGCACATTAGAAGGATCATATACCTTGGTCAGGTGGGATTCATCCCTTGATGCAAGGATGGTTCAACATTTGCAGATCAATAAATGTGACACATCACATTAATAGAATGAGAAATAAAAATCAGTCATCTCAATAGATGCCAAAAAAAAGCATTTAACAAAAACCAACATCCTTTCATGATAAAAATTCTTAACAAATTGGGTATGGAAGGAACGTGGCTCAACATAATAAAAGCCATACATGACAAGTCCACGGCTAACATCATACTCAGTGGTGAAAGGGTGAAAGTTTTTCCTGTAAGATCAGGAAGAAGACAGGGATGCCCACTCTAACCACTCCTATTCAACATAGTACTGGAAGTCCTAGCCAGAGCATTTGAACAAGAAAAAGAAACAAGAAAGCATCCAAATCAGAAAGGAAGAAATAAAATTGTTTGTAGATGACATGATCTTACATATTGAAAATTCTAAAGTTCCTACCAAAAAACTGTTAGAAAAGCCACCCAACTGCAGTGAGAAGGAATATGGGTTACTTTGTTCTATTAGTTATCTATTGCTGTGTAACAAATCACCCCAAAACTTGATGACTTAAAACAATATTTATTATCTGACAATTTCTATGGGTCAGAAATTTGGGGGCCGCTTAGCTGTGTGGTTCTGACTTAGGGTCTCCCAGGAGGTTGTTCTCAGACTGTCAGCCAGGCTATAGTATATGAGGCTGAA
This sequence comes from Eidolon dupreanum, assembly GCA_028627145.1. NCBI lineage: Eukaryota > Metazoa > Chordata > Mammalia > Chiroptera > Pteropodidae > Eidolon > Eidolon dupreanum. The sequence continues at coordinate 68,791,473 of CM053509.1, forward strand.
GGATTCGCTTCTAAAATGGCTCACTCACAAGGCAGTAGTTAAATACCTCAGTTCTTTGCCAAGTGGGCCTCTTTAAGGAGCATCTTGAAAGTTCTTACAACATGGCAGCTGGCTTCCTACAGAGCAGGTGACTCATGATAGAGAACAAAAATGAAGTCACAATGCCTTTTATGACATAGTCACACATTGTCATTTCTACAGGGCTTTTCGATGGAAGCAAGTTACTAACAGAGTCACAATCAAGAAGAGGGAAATCAAGCTCCATCTTTTTAAGAGGGAGGAGAAACACACTATATCACTAACTGATGAAGTGAAGGTAAGCAGTGGAAGAGACTCAGAATACCTCTTGACAGTGGCTTTCCGGAACACATCATTAAATTATTAGCGATTTCTCAGAGAAGCCGAGAAGAGTGATATTTCTAAGACCAAGTCTGTTAAGACTTGGACTGTTACTGAGATTTATTCTTATATAACATTGTTTTCCTCCTCTATTTAGGACATTTTAAAATTCATGTACTGGAAGGGAAAAAAATGATAAAACCAACTAAGAATATGTGAGTAGCCTTTTTTTTTTTAAGTTTGTTTTGGAAATGGCTTTTTGAAATAAAGAAATCATCCATCAAGATGTAGAAACAAAAGTTTTATTTCAGGTGCTGGGGATTAGGAAGAAGGCTAATGTGAATTTGTCAAAAGTATGAATTAAATAATGTCTTTAGAACATCCAATTTGGGAGTAACGCTTAATTTTGATATAATTTTATTTTATTATTATTTTTTTAACTACTACCATTGCAGGATGATTTCTTGGATTTCTCCCTGGTTGTATGGCTTGTTCATCTAGATCCCAGATGATTTTTCCTTGCTGCTTGCTTCTTGCTTCTGTCACAACTTTGATTTGGTCGCCAGAGGGATGAACAGAGCTTCTATCATTTATGCCATTTTTTTTCCTCTCGATATAATTTTAAACAGAAAAGTTAAAGAGATGAGTATAAAGAACTCCTGTATGCCCTTTATCCACATTCACCAATTATTTGTGTTTTGTGACATTCGGCTCATCATTCTCCTATCCTAAAACTACCAGGAATAACTGTAGTGTGATAATTAGGATTTTTGACTCATTGCAATGAGAGAAATTGCAGGCCAGAGAAACCAAAGGGTTTCTTACCAAACAAAGGGTAAAATAGATTATTTTAGGATTTTGGGGAAGGATGGTATTTAGGTGACATTTAAATGAAGTAATGTTTTCATAGCAAAGCCAGAGCTTTGTGTAAAGGAGTCAACATCAGGTCTGGACTATGAAGTGGACCTAGGGTATTGTTTCCTTGAAAACTATAAAATTAAGAAAGAGGGGGAATGTTGTGTACCGAAAACCCTTATCAATAGCTCTGGTATCTCTGTTGGATATCAGGATTTCTTCTCTGTATCAAAATTGCCTACTTATATCCTCCTAGCAAAAGTAGGATATTTTAGAATATTTCTCCATGTCCCTTTCCAGTCATTTCCCCACCTGAGAGGTAAGCACTGTTCTGATATTTTTTTTGATGCATTAATTTTGCCTGTCCTAGAACTTCATGTGAATGGAATAATGTGGATGTGAATAGTAGCGTGTAGTTTCTTTCACTCAGCATGACATATTAGAGAAGTCATCTGTTTTGTTGTATCTTGCAGCACTTCTTATTTTCATTGCTAAGTAGTATTGTATTTTATCGCTACACTACAATTTGTTTATCCATTTTCTCGCTGATGAACTTGTGGGTTTCCAGTTTTGGAGTATCATGAAGAAGGCTGCTAATGAACATTCTTGTATAAAGTTTCCTGTCTGTGTGTTTTTTGCATGGGTATATGTTTAACTTTTAAGAAACTGCCAAAACTTTTCAAAATTATTATTCCATTTTACATTCATAAGCGTTCCCCAGTTGCTTCATATCCTCTCCGATGTTTGGTGTTGGTAGTCCTTTTTAATCTTAGCCATTATTGTATGAAGTGGTCTATCATAGTAGTATTAATTTTTCATCCTAAGTAACAATTATGTTGGGTATCTTTTCATGTGTTTATTGGCCATTCATGTATCTTCCTTTGTGAAGTGTCTCTTTATGACTTTTGCCTATTTTTTATTCTGTTGTTTGCTTTACATTGTTGAGTTGTATGACTTGTTTATGTAGTCTAAATACAAGTCTTTGTCAGAACACATCTTTTACAAATATTTTGTGCAACACTGGCATGCAAATTCACTTTATTAATGGCATCTTTTGATAAGTGGAAGCTTTTAATTTTGATGAAGTATAATGTATGACTTTTTCTTTTAAAACTTGTAGTTTTAGCTTTTACAGTTAGGTCTGTGACCCACTTGAAATTAACTTTTATTTATGGTGTGAAGTATGAATCCAGGTTTATTTGTTTTCCATATGGATGGATATTCAGTTTTTCCAGCACCTTTTGTTGAAAAGACTTCTCCATCCTCATTGAATTGCTTTAGTACTTTTGTTGAAAATCAAATAACTAGAAAAGTGTCGCTCTGTTTCTGGGCTTATTCTGTTAGTCTATGTGGAATAGTATTAATACACTTTGAAAAACTATATAAAGTGCTTGTTAGATATTGGCATACATGGGAAAAACCTTTCCCATTCATGTTTTAATAGCATTGGAGGTCTTTCTTATAAGCTTGTGGCCGATGATATTTGGAGGCTTTTCAGCATGGTCCTCTACATACACCTGTGTTATTCTTTTTCTGTTTTATGAGATTGATGTTCACTTTTATTCTTTTATATTTGTAAATATGAGAAAGCATTTGTTCAGTACAGTTTTAAGCCTGGTAATTAACAAGAAGCTTCAGATTTTTTTAAAGTAATATAGTTGTCTATACAATTCATATAAAAATCTAGACAGACTTTATCACACTGTCTACCGAGAGATGCCTTGGGTCCTTGCAGTGGGAGGGAGAGGTATAGCAGATGTTATAATTTCTTTACAAACAAAATTTAGTCTAGAATCTTGTCCATTCATATTGATATCTGTAGCATAATTACCAGTCCCATTCAGCAAATATTTATTAGCACTGTGCTGAATGATATGGGGATTTTACCCTCAGGGCAACTGAGGAATTAACATTTAAACATAATAAAAAGTATTATGTAATTATTGTTTGCATTAATGCCATTGAGAGAGTTTTAAATGTCTTTATCAAAGTTGCCTATATTGTGTTCCTCCGTCAATATTCTGAGTTACAGTAAATATGAAAGTAAACAGTAGATAGTTGCAGTTCACCCACAGAGGGGAGTGGGTAAGGAATTGTAAGATGTAGAGGTTTGGATCCATATCTAAATCTGTGTTGTTGGAAATTGATTAAACATCATTTTTGAGTTAAAATTTTTATATTTACTCTAGATGAAGTACTGTTGTGATTTTTTGAACTTTCTGCAATTAATTCTTAGGTATGAGTGGACTTATGATATGCTGAATTTATTATCAGAGTTGAATTATAAAGAAATTCTAATAAAAAAGCCATTTTACCTTCCTATTTATTAAATTCATCAGTTTTATATAGACAGCCCCCTCATTCCTATATACCTTTTAGCATGTTAAAATTAGGCTGTGATCTGTAATCAGTTTTGGCCAAGTAGAGCAGTCTGCAGTCATTGTAGGAATATGTGTAAACATCAAAAGTGTTGTCATATTCCTGTAGAGTATAATCAATGATTCTAAAAAAGAAAAAAAAATCCAAGAAACACTAAAGGAATATTTCTTTATCCCTACCCTATGTTAGTGGTTATGAGGAGGCAATGGGGAAGGTAGGCTAAACCTACTCAATTGCAAAGCTTGCTTAAAGTGAAACTCTTTAGTTGTTTTATGGATTCTTTGAGGAAATACCAATCTTGATGACACCGGTGGTTTTGTAAGGAAGATCCAGAAGATATTGAAAACTTGGAGTCAAAGTGATTCAAAAGACTTGGACTATGACTTTTTATGAAAGCACATAAGTGATACACACACACACACACACACACACACACATATTTAAATGAGTGTATAAACAAAACAGTTATTACAATCAATAGGAAATATAAATTCTAAGTTGTAAGAAAACATTGTAAGAAAACAGTAAGTTTGTGGGGTTTTTGTCCTTCCTTTGACATTAATATTCTGTATTTTGTATCATGCTCTTTCTTTATTTTCATGTGAAGTGTCAGTCACTCAGTTATAGGCTAGTCTGTTAGAGTTCTGTGACCTTAGACAAGTGTTTAACCTCTCTGAGCATTGGTTTTGCAGCTATAAAATGAGATTACATGTACCTACTAGCATCATTGTTTTTTCTTTTCCATTTAAATTCCAAGAGCTAACGCATACGTTATCATACCTGAATCTCATAACAGTTCAAGGGGACAGAATTGCAAGACATCCTGCAATTCACAGTTCAAGTGGACTGTTCATTATATCCTTGGTAAAGTGAAACTTTGATATTAAGACATTCTTCTTCTTCCATTTGATCTTTTGACACTGGAGAACAGTTAGAAAAAATTATATTTCAGTAATGAATATAAGTAATTATATTTGTTAACTAGTGGGGAGTGAGGAGACAGAAGTAGATCAGTGTCTTTTCAGTATATAAATGATTGAGCACTGTACTAGACTGTGATGTGGCAGTCAGATGCTTGCTGCTCTGTATAAAACCCCTGTAAGTGTAATAGACACCAATGAAGCCTGATTGTTCTGTAGGCTACTCAGATATGAATGGCATTGCTATTGATGATGTGATTTTTCCCCCTTAACAATGAACAAATCTTGGCATAATTACAAATAAAAATAAAATACAAATTTTCTTGACTTCACATAGGAGTTGTAGTTTGGAAATATTCATTTTGTCCTAAAATAGGAAGAAAAAAATATGCATAATGGAAATAATCATTTTGTCCTAAATTAGCAGGGGAAAAAAGATTATATGCATAAAATGGGCTTAGGTTCTAGGTTAATATAATTATAAATAGGTTTGTTGGTTTTTTTTTTTTTAACCTCCTTGAATATTTAGAAGAAAATTAGAAAGTCTAGACTAGGCTACATAGGTTTGTTTGTTGCACTGCAGGATGTCTTGCAATTCTGTTCCCTTTCCAAGGCAAGTAGTCATCTTAATCTTTTGACAACTAAGAAACATTCGTTCCCATTTTAACAATGTCTCTAGACTTTACCACCCTATTGGTCTTAGATGTGTAAAAGGTGAGGAAATTATGTACTAGAGTAAGAAATGATAAGCAGCTTATTTGTAATCAGTGCATTGACTAAATTAAAATAGATGATTTGAGACTTTTAAAATTAAGATGGTTATATTGTATCTTCTTTTTTTTCCCTAGTAAAATGAATGAAAATAAACCTGATGGTTCACAGACTCTTGGTAAGTAACTGTATTTAAAATGTTTTCAAAGATAATTTAAAATATTGAGATATTTTACTCTTGCCTTTTTGTTATAATCTCTCTTTAGAATGCTACTCAAACAATAGGAACAAATTCCCTAATCCATGCTACTTCATATATCCGTATACTAAAGTACAATATTATGTGTATTCATTTCAATAAAAGTCTGCTATAAGAGGATAATTTGCCAAATTTTATTTGTATTCTCTGTATGTATTTATCAGATATAGTTTGTATCTGAATAAAACTATTATTTATTTAATAAATGTTTTCACAGTTTCCTTATAAAAGGAAAAATACAGTTGAGAACAATTTAAACAATACACAAAAGTTTAACATGAAAAAGAAAAGGTAGCTTTAAGTGCTCACTGCTGTCTCCTCAAATAGATGCAGGCCTTTGCTTTTAGTTGTTGTTTCCTTCATTTATTAGTTATAAAAGTATATATTGACTTGCTACCAAAGAGAGAAATTTAAATTGTTACTTTATACTCTTCTCCCACTACCTCTCCCTCAGTCTACCCTTTTTAAGATTTATTTTTTGATTCCCTCCCAAATTAAACTATTATACTTAAAACTCTATACCTTCCCTATAACTTATAAATTATCTGTTGACTACACATGATTAGATAAGGAAATTTGCATTCTTAAACCTCCCTCTACTTTCCTGATTTTACCTACAGACTTCTATCAACTATACTAATAGTTCTGAAACTTAGTAATTCATGGACTACCTTCATGTATTTGCCAAATGCAAATACTGCCTATACTGTTATTTACTTAATATTTTTGCTAAGATTGACTATTTTTTATATATACGAATGTTTATTTCAATATTGTAATACAACCAGTATCATTTGCTATAGTAGAAGGTGATCTTAGGTATAATGAAGTCAGAACAATTTTACTGAATTTTAAACATTAATGTTAAAAAACAAAGGTAATCTACTTATAAAAACGTATGCCTGAAACCTAGTCTGTTCTGCATTCAGGGTCTTCATACAGGGCAAAGAGAGGAGGGTGAACAAATGGAAAGCCACAGGCTCACAGTATATAGCAGATGCAGCTCCATCCAAACATGTATCATGAGGACTCCTTTTCTGTAGTCAGAATTCTTTGTATTCCTCTTTCTCTTGATAGCTGTACGCACACTTATAACTGGAAGTTATAGGCACTGGGGATGAAGGAGTTAAAGTGGGAACTGCTGGTCTAAGATGTCCAATATACAAATGGCAATTTGCTGGAATTAATGTGATCAGTTACTTTGTATGGGGAAGGCAGGGGAGCTTAAATCTTTTAAAAGATGAGGCAAGGGGCTTTCAGTTAACCTTATCTCATTAAACTAGAGTGAGGAGGGCAAATGTTGAGGGGATGTTTCACAATATTAAGTATTAGCCCATGCTATTTGTTTCCATTCCTGGAACCTATTTTGTGAATAGCCTGTTAATAAACATATGGTACCTTTTTAATGCCTAATATCCATTCTTGATTACATATATTAGTTAATAGTTAAGATAAATAAGATTAGCTGCTATAATAGGTAAACCCTGAAGTCTTAGTGGTTTAACACTTACTCATGTTACAGACCAGCATGGATTGGTTAGGGAAATGGGGCAGATATTTAGAGATTTAAGCTCCCATCTTATATTGATCTGCTGACTTGAGGTCCTCAGTCTTTTCTCTTTAGCTAGTGATTTTTTTCATTGTTAGTATGTTATTTGAAAATTTTTCAGTGCTAGTAGATATCATTAGATAGAAAAGATTGATAATTATAATACTAACACTTATTCAGTTCTATGTGCCACACCCCTTCTATTATATTACTATATATTATCTCATTTAATCCTCATTCTGGCATAGTTTGAAGTAAGTTCTGTTGTCCTCATATTTAAGATGACGAAACAGAGCCATAAAGTATTTATGTGACCTATGTAAGGTTACGCAGTGAGAGTGTAGAACTGAGTCTTAACTCACATCTCCCTGACTCTACAATTTGCCTTTTTAAATTATTATTAGTATTATGGTAAAATGCACATAATATTTATCGTTTTAACTATTTTGAAGTGTACAATTTGATGGTAAGTAGTACATTCACAGTGTTGTGCAACCATCACTATCTAGTTTCAAAACATTTTCATCACCCCCCCAAGGAAATTCTGTACCCATTAGGTAGTCACTTCCCATTTCCCCTGTCCTCAGCCCCTTAAAACCACCAGTCTGCTTTTTGTCTCTATCTGTGGATTTACCTATTCTGGATAATGTAATCAATCTATTATATAAACAGAATCATGTGTATGACCTTTTGTGCTTGGCTTCTTTCACTTAGCATAATGTTTCTAGGCTCATCCATGTTGTTGCATGTATTAGTACTTCGTTTTTTCAGTAGCTGAATAATATTGCATTGTACAGATGTACAACATTTTGTTTATCCATTTATCCATCTATTGATGGACATTTAGTTTGTTATGCCTTTTTTTCTTTTTTGCTATTGTGAACAGTGCTGCTGTGAACATTAATATACTGTTTGTTTGAATATCTATTTTTATTTCTTTGGCATATATTTCCGGAGTAGAATTGTTGTGTCACATGTTAACTGTTTAACTTTTTGAGGAACTACCACACTATGTTCCAAAATAGCTGTATCATTTTACATTTCCACCAACAGTGTATAAGGGTTCCTATTTCTCCACAGCCTTGCAAACCTTTGTTATTATCTGTTATTTGTTACTATAAATGTTAATATATTTTGATTATAGCCAAACTAGTGGGTATAGAGTGGTACCTAATTCTGGTTTTGATTTGCATTTCCCTGATGACTAATGATTTTAAGCATCTTTCAGTGTGCTTGTTGACTATTTATTGACTACTTTTTGTAGAAACATCTACTTTTTATATTTTTGTTGTTGAGTTGTGGGACATTCTTATACTTTCTGGACACTAGACCCTTAATAGGCATATGACTTCTAAATATATTCTCCCATTTCATAGATTGTCTTTTCACTCTCTTGGTAGTGCCTTCTGATGTACAAAAGTTTTAAACTGTGATGAAGTCCCATATCTATTTTTTCTTTTACTACTTTTCCTTTTATCTAAAAACAATTGCCAAATTCAAAGTTATAAAGATTTACCCCTGTATTTTCTTCTAAGAGTTTTATAGTTTTGGCTTACAGTTAGGTCGCTGATCTGTTTTGAGTTAATTTTTATATGGTGTGAGGTAGGGGTTTAATTTTATTATCTCACATGTGGCTATCTAGTTGTTCCAGCAACTATTTGTTGAAGAGACTGTTTTTTCCTCATTGAATTGTCTTGGCATCCTTGTTCAAAATTAATTGACCTTATTATATGTGTGGGTTTATTTCTGAACACTTCTTTTCTGTTGATCTATATGTCTGTTCTTATGCCAGTACCGCACTGTTTTGATTTCTGTAGCATTGTCATAAATTTTGAGTCTTCTCTCTTTTTTTCTAGGTCAGTCTAAAGGTTTGCCTTTTTTCCTAGGACAGTCTAAAGTTCTGTTGACCTTTTCAAAGAACCAGCTTTATTTTATTAATTTTTTCTGTTTTCTATTCTCTATTTCATTTATTTCTGCTCAAATCTTTATTTCCTTTCTTCTGCTAGCTCTGGGTTTAGTTTGCCCTCCCACCCACCCTCCCCCCCCAGTTCTTTAAGATTAAAATTTATTGGTTTAAGATCTTTCTTTTCTATACAGATTTTCATGAGCCTGAAGATCAGCCAGAGGTAAAAGCTTAGGGTTTCTGTGGTCTTTCCTGAACATACATCCAGCCCTAAGCATGTGTGCGTTCTTCTAGATTCCCCCTGGTACAGTCAGGAGCTGTTCAAAGTCCTTATTTCTCTGTGTATCCCATTTTCTCAGCTTCTCTCCTAGGCTTTTTAGTCTGTTACCTGCTTGCCTTGTCTGTTATTCTTTGCTTTAAAATGCTGTAGCTAGTATGTTTGCCTTAAATACTTTTGATAAATGGTCAGTCTTCAGTCCTGAGAAAATTCTGAGGCAGGAAAAGCAAGGGTAAGCTCACAGGGATGTAAAGCACAGCAGCAGGGGAATATAGTCAATAGCATTGTAATGACTGTGTATGGTGCCAGGTGAGGGTACTAGACTTATCAGGGGGAATCACTTCATCAATTATATAACCACTCTGCCGTATTCCTTCATTATAATATAATATCTAATATAAACTATAATTGAAAAAATTAAAAAAAAAAAAAAAGACAAGCATCTGAGCCCAGACCTCAGAGAGCCACTATACAGATAAAATACACAGTCACATTTCTTTGAGAACAAGGTCCATGTGACGCCTTCTCCTGGACAATCCTTACCAGCAACATGGGCCACGGTACCTAAGGCCATTGCCCAACTGGAGAGTGGGGGATGGTAGGTGGGTAAGTTAAAATTCCATAGAGATTTAGCAACTTGTTTCTTTATTAAGTATTTCTGAGTTGTTGCGAGTTTTTAATTTAGGTTTTAGAGTTTCTTAAAAATTGGTTCTTACAATTTTTGGCAGCTTAATCATTGCTTTAATGGCATTTTGGAGTTTCCTCATCCATTATTTTCAGTGATGTTACCCTGCAGGCTGCCATTTTAACTATATACTGGAATTCATCACCAAAGATTAATGAAAAATATAGTTACATTATGTTTTAAAAGTAGGCGTTGGAAATTTTAAGTTACCGATAACGATATAATGTGATTTACTCACTCAGAAAGAATTAAACACATCAGTTGAGAGACTCGCCAATTTCATGGGGGTTTTTTGAAAAATTAAAAAATATTTTTATATCTATTTACTTTTTTTACTGTTAGCTTGTGTTTTCTGTCGAAAAAATGATGACTGTCCTAATAAATATGGAGAAAAGAAAACTAATGAGAAATGGAATCTCACTGTACATTACTATTGTTTGGTGAGTATAATTTATAATTAAATTCTAGAAGTTTGATGTTCTTATAAAGAATATAATATACTTAGATCCTAATGACGGGTTTCTGAGAATTGGATAAGTCATTTAACTTCTCTGAATCTCATTTCACCTGTATATAAATATAAGATTTTTCACTTATCAAATACTAAGATTCTGAAATTACTTGGTACTTATAAAGACCTGTCATCATTACCTGTTTATTTTTGTCTAACCTTTTAGGGCCTAAGTGAAAAAAGGAGAAAATGGCTTAGTCTCTAAGGAAGAGTTGTTCTTTTTACCCCTTTCTTGTTTTCATTGTGCTAGTGATAAAGCTTAGAAAAGACTTGTTTGAAGGTTCAGGGAGTAGAAGAAAAGCATTTTATTTCACAGACCCTGGAAAGAAAAGTTCTGACTGAAGTAATAAATATTTATAGAAAAGGAAATAGGTTAACTTATGGGTCACTCAGAAGAAAGAAAAAGTGATTTTATACTGAGAATTCGTCTCTCATTTGTTCTCTCTTTTCTCCACCATTTTTTACATCACTGAATCTGTGTCTGAAGTTCTTACTTCCTGGGTGCCTCTATAGGGGCTGTTTATAGCATGGCATTTGGTTTCTTCCAGAGCAAGTGAAAAAGAGAGCTACACCAAGCTGGAATCATATGACCTAGTCTTCACAGTCATATACTACTGTCACTTTTGCTTTATGCTATTTGTTAGAAGAGAATCATTAAGTCTAGCCCATACTCAAGGGATTGGGAATTAGTCCCCACCTCTTAAAGGAAGGTGTATCAACAAATTTGTGGACATATTTTTATACTCACCACAGTATCCATGTTAAAACTCATTAGATGCTTCCTTAAGAAAATATCTAACTTATTCTTTGGTGGTTCTCTAAGACTACAGTTTTGTGTCTCGGGTACCCTGTGGGTTAAATAGACTTGTAGACTGGTCTAGGAACCTAATTACTTTGTACCAAGACTTAAAGGGAACATGAAGATGGCATACCAAATCTGCTTATAAGTGGAGTCTATTATATTTTGCATTACACAAGAAAACTTTTGCATTTTTCTAAGAGTTTATTTTACTTTTTATATATTAGAATTAGGAGAGCTGTTTTCTTAGTGGGTTCTGTTTTTGTAATTAATTCTCAGTGGGTTGTGTTTTTGTAATTAATTCTCAAGTAAATGTGTATCACTTTTGGTTTTCTTTAGGATATAGTGTACTGGTTAAAATAAGCCTCTTTAATCACAAATTTGACATATTTTTGAATTATTTAATATATTTAAGTGGATCATACCAAATTTTTCTTATACAATCTGTCTTATTTTTCTTAGTGAACTAATTTGAAAGCATACTGGCTCTAGGCTCGACACTTATAAGATTCTATTTTGTTGTAAACAGGAAAGTTTGGTAATGTTAACAAATGGCATGGAATGTTAGAGTGAAAAGAGACTTAGAGATCATTTAATTTAGTCCAGTGTTTTATTTTTGTGTTTAAGATCAGAGACATCAAATTACTTGTCCAGAAAGTTGGACATAGAACCTGGTTTGCAAGCCAGGATTTCTTATTCACAGTCTCATTCTTTTTCTTGATTCATGCTCCCTTAGCTTATTTAAACTGAAGTTAAAAAATTATTTTTAAATGATTTTTAAAAATTCAACCATTTCTGTCAACTACATTTCACTAGGTTTCCTTGTAAATATGCCTTTATGATTCAGAATCCAGCTAGATTTAAAGTTAGCCTGAAATATCACTGATAATCTGAATTATTTCCATAGTATTTACTATTATTACATTTACACATTTCAGTATTTACTTTTTTTCCATAAAACTTAATCATAGGTGGTTTTTGTTTTCCTTCCTTCCTTTTTCTGTTATTTCCTGGAATACTCTAGAAATCAATTTGGTTATATAAACTGTTAATATACAGTGTCTTCCAAATCAAAGAATATGAGTAACTTCTTACTTTGACCATGAAAAATATCTATTATAGGTAAGAGGTTCTTGAAATTTGACTTGTTTTATGTCTGTTTTTATTGGGTTATTATAGATATTGATATATTTTATTCCAAACTAGTTTATTCGAGTTTATTTTCTAATTGAGAATATATTCATAGTTGATGTCAAGTGGAATTTGGCAAAGAGGTAAAGAAGAAGAAGGAGTTTATGGTTTTCTAATAGAAGACATCAGGAAAGAAGTGAATAGAGCTTCTAAACTGGTAAGTAAATTATTTTACTCATTACAATAAATACCATAAATAGTCAATACTCGGGAAGTCTTCTCTATTCATTTTTCTCCTAAAAATTTGTAAGAAAGACTTTGATTTTATGTTCCAGTGCTTATTTTTGTCAAATATGGTGAATTTTAGAAGAATATTTCTATTTTTGCAAATGAAAGAGAGCTTAACCCCCCTCAGTATAATATATGTGACAATACTGAATTTCATTTCCTTATCTTATTCCAACCTACCCGTCATTTCACCCACTCCTACCATCTGAACTATGAACATATTGCCAGTCTGCTGTTCTTCAAACTTCAATCTTGAGTCAACCCAACCATTCATTTTTTATTCGTATACCTCAGTTGCTTGATTTGGAATGATTGGTTTAGGTAGAAATTACACAACTCTGCAGACCCGTAATTTATGATCACCACATCTCTTGTGGTCCTTCTGTGATATTCTGTGCTCGTGTTCCATGCCTTCTGTTCAGTATTCTGAACTTTAACTCCTCATTCATTCGGTTATAATTTGTGAATCTTCTGTGTGATAGCTAGTAGATTACGTGTAAGGAAAGGACTGTAGGTCTCAATGTAGTCTGAGGAGAAATAATGAAAGTGAGAGAATAAAAAAGGTAAGTGTGAAGATAGAGTAGTGGTCTACAATCTGCACAGAGATTAAAATAATGTTCTGTTTGTACCCCCTTCCTTCCGCTTTTGATATCCCACTCCCACCCCTTGGCAAGTCTGATAATTAAGGAGGATGGGGAAATAGGCAGTTTCATTCAAGAAATTCTATAAGGGAAGCATGTAGAGGCCTTCATTTGAGTTGAAGTAAAGAAATAGAGGCAATTTTTTAAGATGTTGAGGATATAGAGGACTCGATGGCAGAGAAGAGGTTCTAGAGCAGGGGTCCCCAACCCCTAGGCTTGGTCCTCTTGGCCTGTTAGGCACTGGGCCTCACAGCAGGAGATGAGCGGCAGGCCAACAAGCGAAGCTTCTTCATCTGTGTTTGCAGCCGCTCCCCAGCACTAGCATCACCGCCTCAGCTCCACCTCAGATCAGGCATTAGATTCTTATAGGAGCACAGGTCCCTGGTGCCAAAAAGGTTGGAGATCGCTGCTCTAGAGGACAAGGGAAAACCTTGGTAGAAAGGTTACCAGTGGCATTTATCTTAAGGGCCACTTGAGAGTATTATTATCAAAATTCCTCAGCCTCCTGATGGTAGTGAACTTGTGGTGAAAGATGGCCTCTAATGGTTTAGAAATACCTATTTTTTAAAAAAATCTCTCTTGAGTATACTATACTGTGAATCTTTGAGACTGTCTTAATCTTGAAGAGGTGTTTCTATTTGTGATCTTAGACTAGAATTCTGTATGTCAGTTTACTGGGAAACTTCAAGTTGGCAAGTTATTCTCCTATGACCTGGTGGTACTTGAGGAGTCAGCAGTAAAACTCTATAATCTCTTCATCAGTGATGATTATAATGACCATCTCAAAGGTTCCAGGATATTGGAGGTACTGCTCTGTATGTTAATAATGATCGACCCATCTGATAGCCTTTCTCTTTCTATACCACTGTTGTACTTTAATTAGTGGCCGTGGTATTGTATTTGTTTCCCGGGGCTGTCATAATAAATTACCACAGGTTGGGTTGATTAAAACAAATTGACTCTCTCACAATTCTAGACACCAGAAGTTCCAAATCAAGCTATTAGAAGAATGACTCCTTCTGGAAGCTCTTAGGGAAGATCCATTCCATGCTTCCTCTCTTCTACCTTGTGGTGGCTGCTGGCAACCTTTGCATTCTTTCGTTTGTGACAGCATAACTTCAGTCTCTGCTTCCACCTTCATGTGGCCTTCCTCTCTGTGTGTCTGTGTCTTAAATCTCCCTCTCCTTTCATTTACAAGGGTGCCAGTCATTTGATTTAGGGACCACTCTAAATCCAGGATAATCTCAAGATCTTTCATTCACTTACCTCTACAAAGACCCTGTTTCCAAAAAAGGTCACATTCATATAGATACCAGGAATTAGGACTTAAACATATCTTTTTAACCTACTATAGGTATCTAACACTTTTTCATTTGGTTAGGATAGAATGATCCTAGTCAATTTTTTTACAGGTTGGTTTTTAGTATTGTTTTGCTATTCTCCTTGGTCAGTATTTCCTAATGTGTTTTCAGCTGAAATTTGAATGAGGCTTTCATATATAGCCATTATATTTATAAACTCTTCAGTTTAGACTATTTTAGCAAGTAGGAAGGAAATGAAGCTTCTCTTTCTCATTTATATGTTAGGTTGCAGATGTTTCCTATGTCAAAAATTGTTATAGGAGTGAATCTTTAGTGTCTTTTAGATTGTTTCTGGATAGAACAGTTTTTTCAGGGAATTTCTTTAATATGCCATCCTCACAGCTATAATATGATGAAAATAATTTTCAGACTCCCCTCAAAGAATATTCATTTATACCTACATCATGTTATAGTACTCAAATTTTGTATGTTATAGCCCCTATTTTCATATTTTCTTCTAGAAATGCTGTGTTTGCAAGAAAACTGGCGCTTCAATTGGTTGTGTTGCACCTCGATGTAAACGAAGTTATCATTTTCCATGTGGACTTCAGAGAGAATGTATTTTCCAATTCACTGGCAATTTTGCGTGAGTTAATTAACTGTTGAATGTGAAAGGTGACTGTTAAAGAAAAGTAGATAATGGATATTCCCATCTTCCTTTATGGAGTCATTTTTATCTACAAAGTCTTGAGAATTGCTATGTTGGAAATGAGCGTATTCAGCTTCAGCTTTCAGCTCTGGAATATAATATAGAACTGTTAATTTATTCATATTCATTGAAAAATTCTGCCTTACATAATTCTAGATTTTTATATCACTCTTTAGATTTAATTGTATAAATTTCTTTCATGAGTCCATTTGTATTTCTCATTGAATAAATTGAAGGCATATAAATTAGGTGGAGTGCAAAAAATAAATATTATGCCATGCGATGCCTCTGAAAATATTACTTACTGAGTCCACCTTTAAACATCAACATTTTATGAATTTTGGTATTATATGATTAAATATGTAAAACTTAAAGTTCCTTTCTTTAATTTTGTACATTGTTGAATACAAAAGAAATATATTCTGTTGCTAATAATATTACATAGGATTTAAGCATAATATTAGTTATTAAAATTCTGTGAAGGAAGTCTTACCACCAAAATGTTCACATTTCAAAAGTTCAGTTCGCCTTGGTCATAGATTATGAACTGATTTATAGTGCCAAAGTTCCAGTCGGTTGTAAGTCGGTTATTTAAAAGATATGAACAAATTTTCTATTATAAATGTGAATTATAATGCTAGCCTAGTGGTGATTTGTAATTTATTAAATGTTGGTTTTAAATAATTTACATTTTTAGGTCATTTTGTTGGAACCATCGACCTGTTCAAATAGTTACACCTAATAATTATAGAGACTCCTTACCATGCACCATTTGCTTGGAATTTATTGAGCCTATTCCAACTTATAGCATATTACGAAGTCCTTGTTGTAAGAATGCTTGGTTTCATAGAGACTGTTTGCAGGTAAGATGTTGTATAAGCCTTTCTGGTATAAAATTGGTTGATTGCTGTTTTGAATTTAAAATTGGAAAGAATTAAATTGTGTTTTTAGCTCTTATTAATTGTAACTTTTTAAAACAGCTTTATGAAGCATATTTTACATGTAAAATTCACCCTATCGAAGTGTACGATTAATATTTTAATAAATACTTTAGGAACACTTTTTAATGTATGCACACTTTAAAAACTTTGTTTTTACCCAAGGAATTCATTTGTATTTCACAATGAATAAAACGCAGATTTTAATTCCCAAGTTTATTTACATATTTAAGCTTAGAAAACCAAGATATGTGAAATGATCATTTAACTGTAAGCTATTTAAATGTTGAGACCTTTTTTTTAAACTATGGTAAATACTTTATCATAACTTCTTGACAGGGAACTGATTACTGTTTAATGAATTAAAAGTATTAGTTCTTTGAGAGCTAGTTTGTATGTCAAACCTGATGACTAGGTCTCAAGTAAATGAAATATCATAAAACATGACCTTAATTTAATATTTTTGAGTCAGAAGATACTTGAAGCTTAAATATTTTTAGTAACGTCAAATATGTGGTATACATATGTGATAGTGCTAATTGATAGACAGTTATAGTTAATAAAAAGCCAAATAACAAAGAATTTACTAAAGTTTAATACTTTTTTAAAGCTTAGCTTTTATTATTGTTTAGTAAAATCAGATGTTATTCCTGATTACAAATTATGATAAAAGTATTTTTTAAAGTTAAGAGATGTTTTAAATCCTCTTGTATTTCAGTAGCCGTAAAAGTACTAACAGTAGTCAAAGTAAAGCTTGATTGATTACTTTCTCTTTTTTTTGTATGAGCCTTGAACATTTATGTTTAGGATTATTCAGTTTAAAGTGGCAGAATGGAGCCTGTTTTTGTTGGGTAAATATTAGAAATTCTGTTGATTCTTACAGAGAAGTGTTTGTAAAAGGATCGAGAAAGTGCAGTTCGTAAACATGAAGTGTTATCTTTACCTATTGAGGAAGAAGTTCACATTATATGAGAATCTTTAAAAAGTAATTTATTTTAATTAAGGGTTTATGTTTGAATGAGTGTAATTGCTGTCAAATGTATCATCTTGTTAATTTTATAACAGTATGTTATTTTTCAAGACGAATAAGATTTGCCTCATTTATTTGTTAGTAATGAATCAGAGAGAGGATCTCAAACTTGACCTAGTATTCACAGGGTTTTTTGTGAACACTCTGAAAATAACCAAGTTTCCAATTCTGTCATTAAAAAGTAGAAATAGTATTTCTAACAAAAATGTAGGTCTACTTTATACAAATATAATTTAAAAATACAGCCACATGGATACCTGTCAATGATATAAGTATTAATAAGCAATTGTTACTTAATTAGAACCAATTCTTGAGCCATGTTCTCTAGAGGAGTTCCAGTGACTTTCCCACTCAGGTACTAGAGTCTTAACTGAAATAATAAGTGGAGTCTACCCTGTTTATATAGCTACAACAATACCTGAATAATTTTTCTAAATTTCTGAACTTTATTAGTATAAAAGAGTCAAAGTGAGAACAAACCTATGCACTAGAAAGAGAATTGTATATGATTAAGTAAATTTCATTAGTTTTGACCACTACAAATGCTATATACATTGAGATTTTGTGAGGAGAGAAGACTATAGGTTAATATCAAAAAATATTGATGAAAACTTTTCACTCTGGATATGTAGAGAATTGTCACTGTTCCTGTTCAGTTTGGATTTCTCAGTCATTGCTCTGGTTTTATTGGTATCTTCCATATATCCAATGGTATTTTTTCCCTTCATACTAGATTCTTAACTTCCTTGTATTATATCCTATATTTTACTAAGATAGTGACATCTGTGTACAGTTGCTCAAAGGCCCTTTAATTTCAGAGATTTCAGTAACTTGTTGCTTTCTTACCGAATGCTGTGTATGTGTGTATGTGTATGCGTGCGTGCACACACCACTTGGTAATTGTTTGAACATGGATTCCTCTTTGTTCACTTCTTTCTTCACCATCCACAAATCATTCCCCAAGACAGTCAAGTCTAATAGATATTTTTGTATATCCTTTTTTGTTGGTATTCTCTCCTTTCTCTGTGATTTAACTTAACGTACTTAAAGAAAAAAAAAACTAGACTTTTATAAGAGCTTACTAACTGATCTTTCTCCTGCATGCCTTATTTTCTATCATTTCTTCATACTACTGGCTTTGGTACTACCTGTTTAGCCTCATTACTTAGTTAAGTATGGCCAGCGTGTAATCCCTAAGTATGTTATTAATTAGTTCCCTAATCACATGTGTTTTCTCTTACCATTGATATATGCTCTTTTCAATTTTTGTAATGTCCTCTTTTCTTGGCAGACCCCTATATCTTCTTCCAAACTTAGCTTTGACCTAACCATCCCTGTGGCATTTTTGTCAGGCTCTTATATAGACTTAGGTACTTCTACCTCTCTTCTGTGCATATATTTAAAAAAAACAAAACAAAAAAACACTGTATTATAATTATATACTTGTGCACCTACTCACAAGAATTCCTTGAAGTAATATCCAAGTCATTTTATATTTCTACTTTTGGTACAGAGCAGTGTTTGGCACCTATGTAATCGGGGTTAAATATTTGTTAACTGAATGTGTGCTACTAGGTTTTTTTCTGGGGATTGGCTATTCCTTCTAGTAGACTTATAGTTTTCTGTCTCCTGCATACCCTCTGCCTATTGCTTCTATATTTGTATTTACTAAAGAGTGAGATACGTTTTATACTTCTCCCCTCTTAGAAAGAAAACAGACTGAATTAAAAACAGAACCAAAGGTGCTTTTTATGGAACATTTATTTAAACATCCTTCCTACATGAAATAACTCAAGATTCTTACTGTTTTATTCATAGATAGTGATGGACACCACAATATTTGGGAACAGAAATGATATTAGATACCAAAGGTTAAGAGGAATATATGGCTAAATATATAGATATAAAGCAAATAACCATCAGTTCATTGGCTTAATTATTTTTAACCATTGGGAAAAAAGATCTCCACATTTTAGCATTGGGATAATTTAGTTTATCAAAATTTGAGAACCAAAAGCATAGGAAATAAGTTTTCATAATATATTAAGTAAAAATAACGCATGATCCATTAGCTATAAAGTTCATAACCTCATAACCTGTTAAATTGTTAATAATATATTTTCTATTTTCCACTATAGGTTCAAGCAATAAATGCAGGAGTGTTTTTCTTTAGATGTACAATATGCAATAATAGTGACATATTTCAGAAAGAGATGTTGAGAATGGGAATTCATATTCCTGAAAAGTGAGTAACATGTAGCCTTTTGGAAAAAAAAGATATTTTAAATGTAGGAACACCTCAGTCGTGTACAATATTAATTGATTTATATACAGATGTAATAGGCTTCAAAATGTATGTATAAGTTATCTAAAAGAATCAAATTTGATTTAAAACAATGAGAATGATATTCTTAGTACTTAAAGATGAGGAATCCACAAATAATACTACTCAACTTCAAATAAAAAAAATTAGAAGTGAAATGTTAATAAAAAAAGTAGGTTTTATAAAATTTCTGCTGAATTTTTGATTTAGCATTTGAAAATTCACTGTGAGACTAATTAAGTATAGGATAAAATGGCACTAGTGTATTTACATTTTGAATGATTAATCCTAAAAAAACAAGTTTTATCCTCATTTCTAGTATGTGAAAAGTTATTTTTAGGTTTATTACCAATCCTTTTATATGACATTTTAGGTCAAAATATATTTTCTATCTGCATTTACAGAGATGCATCTTGGGAATTAGAGGAAAATGCTTATCAAGAGCTTCTGCAGCACTATGAGCGTTGTGATGTGCGGAGATGTCGTTGCAAGGAGGGGCGAGACTATAATGCGCCTAATAGGTATATTAAGAAGTTCACTTGTGCTTAATTGTGTTGTTATTTAAACCTTCTGCTTAGTAAGCAGGATTCTAGTTAGTGTAATGTAGTTTGCTATTAGGATGCTTGAAGTTTTAACTTGAGATGAAATATATTTAATAAATGTATATTTACATCTGTTTACAGAGAAATTATTGTACTCAGCATAATTGCAACTTATTTCTGTGGTATATTTTCATGAGGCTCTATTTTCTAGAGCTGCATTGTCCTAAATGATAGACACTGGGCACATGTGACTATTGAACACTTGAAATATGGCTATTCCCAATTGAGAGGTGTTGCAAGTGTAAAGTACATACTGAAGACTTGGTATGTGTCTTAGTTCACTAGGGCTGCAATAACAAAATACCACAAACTGGGTGGCTTAAAAAATAGAAATTTGTCATCTTATAATCCCAGAGGCTAAATGTGCAAGATAAAGGTATTAGCAGGTTTGATTTCTTCTGACACCTCTCCTTGGCTTGCACATGGCTCCCTTCTAGCTATGTCCTCACATGATTATCCTTCTGTCTATGCCCTCATCTCCTTTTATAAAGACACTGGAATATTGGATTAGAGTCCACCCATATGCCCTCTTTTGTCTTAATTATCTCTTTAGAGGCCCTGTCTCCAAATACAGTCACATTATGAGGTACTGGGTGTTAGGACTTCAACATAGGAATTTTGGGGAGACATAATTCAGCCCATAACAGCAAGAAAATAAAAACTTTAAGTAACTTAATAGTTTTTATATTGATTACATGTTGAATAAAATAGTAATATTTTAGAAATATTCAAATTTATTTCACCTGTTTCTTTTACCCTTTAAAAATGGTTACTAGAAAAGTTTAAATTACATCTGTGATTTGCATTGTATTTCTTTTGGATGGTGCTGTTCTAGAGGTTAGTTTTAACAAGATTAAACTAACATCATTTCACTATAAAAAGGATTTGTCATTTGAAATTTATTGATTACATCTTTGTAACATCAGTAGATATTGGCTCTAATCTTAATCATTTTGTATTTTCTGTGTATACTATACTGTGTTAGATACTAGAAATCAAAAGTAGCTTATTTTTAAGATGTAGAATAAAAAGCAACAAAGCCACTGTTGTCAAAATTTATGTAGGAAATTTTATTAAATTTTTATCCATGTTGTACAATCTTACTTGAACATGGCAAGGTGAAACTTAAAGTGTAGAGCAGAATACTGGGAACCTTGTTTCTCCTGGAAGGTGATTTGGCTGACTGAGCTGCTACTTACTTGGGAAGATTCAGCTCCAAGGTCTTGCCAGCTTTGGAAAATTTCCCCTAGGTAGCTTTTACCACTCCTGATCCTCCATTCTGTGCTGGGTTTTTCTGTAGATTTGCTTATTACAATATAATTGACATTATTTAAATTTGTCATTAGACTAAAAATTCTTTAAGGACAGAGATCTCATTGAAGATGTCAAGTAATGTGCCTTTAGGTTACTTGATCTGGTGACTCTGAATATTCATTTGTAAACAGTAGTAATAACCCTTTCAAGGGTTCTGCTGAGACACAGATGAGAAAATGTAAACAGTAAAGCACTTTAGAGTTCTAAGAAGCAATATATTCCTTACTATTGATATATTCAAAATTCATTTTAAGCTGTTTTAATTAATATATATATATATATATATACCACTGGTTATCCAGTCAGTAGCTACCAAACTCCCTTTTTTTCTGGTAGCTACTTGAGATTGCTAACTTGCTTTTTCTCCTGGGACCCAGATGCCTTCTAAATGCTTTCTTTGTAATCTCACTTCTCTCATTCTAGTGATAGGAATGCAGTTTTGCTGAAAGGCAGTATGGTGTAATGGTTAGGAGTATGAGTCTGAAGCCTCACTCTTGAGTTTTAATAGCAGGTTGAACTTGATTGGGCAAGTTATTTATCTCTCTATGTCTTGGTTTCCTCTTCTTTAAAATAGAAGTAACAGCATTTTTCCTTACCTTCTAAAATTAGGAGAATTAAACTTTTCATGTAAAGAGTGAGAACTGAGCCTGGTTTATAACAAGTACTCATGTTAGCTATCATCACTCTTTCTCTTTATCATCAGTTGGCGGAACTATATGGGGAAGTGTGGAGGAGGAACACACAGTATACACTCCTACACATCCATATCACACAGAGGGAGATTCACCCATGCCTACCAAAAGGGGGGTATCCAGTTACTGCTCATCTACATACTCGGAGCATATCCATTTTTATACAGAGAGGTGTACTATAACCAAAAAGAAGGCCCTACACAAAAACTCCCACCTGTACCCATACAGAAAATAAAAATGCGAACTGGCACACATCACACAATACAGTGGGGTGGGGAGTGGGTGGAGAACAGATGAGAGAGAACATAAATATGGGCCAAGTAGTGAGTCCGGATTCTTTGAGCTGCATAATACCTGAGATGTTTAAGCAAGCTTATTGTAGAAAATAATTCCTCACCTTGGATAGGAAAGATAAAAGTAAGATAATTTACTGAATGCTTCTTCCATATCATACACACTGGTTTAGCAGTCTTCCTATGAGCATAGTTATTTGTAAATATAAAAGGAAAAAATTTTTCCCTTCTTTAATTATATTCTGATGTGTATATTCTTTGTATATGTGCATGTGCATGTTGATATTTATTTTAAGTATTTTAAGTAAGGGAATATTTAGAGGAGGTGGTTATAAACATAAATAATGAAATAGGAAAAATGCTTTAATAAAAAGTAATGCCGTATCAAAGCAGATAATCTATTTTTCCTCCTTTGGTAAAGGGTTGGTTGTGTGTGTGAGGCAGATAGTGAGGCCCATCGTAGTGTTAGTGGTTGGAATTTGACTAATATCAAAATGTTAACATTTGCTTCTCTTTATGTCCTTAGCAAATGGGAAATAAAGCGCTGTCAGTGTTGTGGTTCTAGTGGAACACATTTAGCCTGTTCCTCCCTACGATCATGCGAACAAAATTGGGAGTGTTTGGAATGTAGAGGTATTCTCTACAATTCAGGTAATATTTTGTAATTGTGAATAAAGACATTCTTTTTTCAAACATACATTATAAAACATTTCTACCTACCTATATTTCTATTATACTAACATTGGGCTTTAAATCTGCAGGGAGTTTCCAAAAAGCCAAAAAACATACGTTACCCAGCACTAATAATGTAGGAATAAATGATTGTTTGTTGGAAGAGTCTTCACCTAAATTACCCAGACAGTCACCTGGAGCCCAGGGTAAAGATCTGCTGAGGTGTGTATTTTGAATTGGGGAAAAATATAAAACTCTATTTTGAGAAAATTAAACAGGAGGTGGCTACATGCATTAGAATATTAGCTGATCTTTACAGTAGTCTTCAAGAGTGTTTTTCAAACAGCAGGACCCAGCATTTGATCTTGAAATCATGCAATCAGCATTTTAAAAAGAAAATGAAACAGGATAGAATAGAATATCAGTTTGCATTGCAAATAGAAAGAATGTATATGAAATATATTACTTATTTTATTGTATACTGAGTCATAATATAAAATATATTTTTTATTATAAATCATTTTTAAGATATTTTAAAAAAACATGGACCTGTAAAATGTACTTAAAATGTTATTTGATTATGGAGTAAGATGGAAATTAAAATAACAAGCAGATGTTACTTTGTTAAAAGGAAGGAATCATTTAATATAGAAGGCTTTTTTTCTTTTTATAATCATTTGTATGTTTGTAAATGTCAGAGGTCTAAATAGTAGCTCTGTAGGAAGTTAATGCATACTTAAAAGTATTATCGTATTAATGCCTAACTATTTTCAGAAGATAGCAAAATAAATAACTTTCAAAATTATTCATAATCATTTAAATAAGATTAGAATTACATCTTATTACTGTGTCATGTAGTCGTTCAGGATTTTTAAGTGTATGTGGTTTTACCAAAAAGTCTATAGAGCCTTGTAGCCAAATAGGGAAAAATAGACAACAGTAAAATTAGTAGCTAAGCATGAAGAAGTACTTTCTTGTTAAAAATAATATCAAGTTAAAACTTAGAAGAGCAAGAAAATTTTTGTGAAAATATTTGATGACTAGATTTACAGTTAGAAGTGGAATGCTATTCAAAAAGTGAAGAATCGCTGTTTTAAGATATCGCTTGTATTAACTGAAATTTGTTATATTTTTATAATATTTTTAATATCAAAAAAGATGTTCACATTAGTTTTAAGTAATTTTAATATTTAGATCTCTAAAAATGTTACACCAGGGAAATTTGATTCCTTGCTCCTGCTGTAATGTGCCATCAGGTTCTAGAAGAATAGCTTCGACACTCCCATTTCAGGCAGGAGCAAGGAATCAACCTTGCTACGAAAAAGTATATTTCAGAAGGATTACCTTACAAAAAATTGTGATTTTCCTTCAACCTGGGTTAATTAATAGGGGATTGTGTGAAGAAAGAAAAAGCAAAGCCTGACCTACATTGGGGCATTGTAATGTCTTAGAATGGGAGAAATTTATACCTGATAAGAAAGACGACACATGACATTGCCCCAAAGAGGATCATTTTGAGTACATTAATTTCAATTACAGATGGAGAAACTGAGGCAGGGAGCAATTGAGTTAATCTGTACAGTCGCCCAGAGGTCTTATTAAGACACAGCTTGCTGGGCCACACGCTCAGTGGTTCTGTTTATCTGCCATGGGGCTCAAAAATTTGCATTTATAACAAGTTTCCAGATGCTGCTGCTGCTGCCGCTGGTCTGGAACCACACTTTTAGAATTACTGGTATGGACTAAAAAGTACTACTTAAAGGGTTGTGAATTCTATTTATAATATTAACTCTACTGTTAATTAACTTTATAATTAAAATACATTGTGTAATCTCTTAAAACTATAGTTATCTCATATAGTAAGCAGAGGTTGGTTACCTTTGCTCTATTTTTAAAGGACCTAGTGGGCATGAAATAAGATACAGTTAAGCAAGTATGTATTGTAGCCATTGTCCAGAAAGGTGTTTGAGTTTCTGACTCTTACACCTAAATCCACTGTATTGATCAAGTTTGAGATAATCATCAAACAACATCATCATAAATCTTTATGACATTCGATTTTAATTTAGTAGAAGATTGGGCAGAAGGAATCAATTTAGAATTATAGTTATCAAATAACTGTTTTTAGTTCCAGGGCAGCCACTGTCTGCTTTTGGGTGGGAGATGGGGAAAAACTTCCTTTTAATATTTTTTTCTATTCTTTTTTTATTGGCTGTATAACTGCTGTGTCACATAAAGTACTTTAGAGTACTTACCTCTATGTTTAAATTCATGTTTTATAGGCAAGGCAGCAAATTTAGAAGAGACATTTCAACAATAATTGTAGAGTTAGGATTTCAAATTATAAAAAAATCTAAAAGATTATATATCAACAAAGCTGATATCTGGAATAGTGCCTTAGATGGATTCAGAAATCAAAAGTTTAATCCTTCGTACACAATTGAAGTAGCATATGTTAATGAAAATGATAATTTTGGAAGAGAGCATCCTGGATCAAAGCATGAATTCCTAAGTCTTTTAATGCAGCATCTTGAGAACTCAGCATTGTTTGAAGGGTCCTTGTCAAAGAACTTGTCCCTAAATTCTCAAGGTAATTATTCATTATTGTACATATTTTATACCATATATAAAGAAAGAGGTAGCTGGTTAAAATTAATACTCAATACCTGTGGTCGAAATGTATAATTTACTTTGTTAATAAAATACTGAAAGAATCACAGAAAAGAGGATGTGAGAATGATATTTTTAAAAGTAAATTTTTGTAGTGAAAAATTTTCTTTAAGAATATCTTTTTTTATAGTAATCTCCTTGAAGTGGTTTCATAATTACCTATAACCTTAAATATATATTTTATATTCTAATTTCATTCAAATGAGATGGATGATTGTTTGAGCCCTTCTTGTTCAGATATTTGGAATTTGCAGTTGGCATGTTTCTTCGCATCCTAGGATTTTTATAACATTTTCTGGTCCACATGTAACAGATATTTTAATGTACCTTTGCTTTCAAGAATTTTTCTTATGCAATTATGTTTATGATACTTTTCTGTCTTTACTTCTGGTGAGGAGTTAATGTGATTAAAACAGGCATCTCAAAACATTGGTTAATTCTCGCATTCTTTTTTAGGAGCTTTTATACCACTTTTGCTGTAATAGGAAATTCGAAAGAGTGAGAAGACTTATTCCATTCCATTTGAATTTCCTCCTATATGTACCCTAGAACTTCCTCACCGTTGCCTGAAGCATCATTGAAATAATTGAGAAACTACCAAGGATCATTTGTACTCTATACAGTACACACAGTTTAATTCTAAACTTCCTTAAAAAAAAAAAAAAAACACTCAGATAATAAGTAATGTTAACTCAAGGCAGTTTTGGTACAGTGGAAAGTACATGAATTTAAGTCACAAAATCTGGATTCAGTTTGTACATATCACTGAAAGTAGCTTCGTATCCTTAGATTAATTATGTAGCCTCTTTGGATCTCAGTTTCTTCATCTGTAATATGTGACTACTAATACATAGTGACTACTAATACATAGTTTATAAAGTTACTATTGAGATTTTATTATTAGTTCAAGTATTATTAATGTTAATAAGTTGCTTTGAACAATTTTTAGAAAAAATAAAGGAAATTTTACATGGTATCCTTTTGACTTAATCAAACTAGCTAAAACATTTTAAATGGCAATTTAAAAAAAGCTAAAAGCTATGATCTGGTAAGATGGTAAATTTGTTCCATTTTGGAACATAATTTAGCACTATGTATCAACAACCTTTGAACCACTAATAAATACTATATCCTAATCTATACAAATCAAATAATCAGACGTAAACACGAGTATGTAAGTAGATGTTTATTATAATATGGTATCTCATACAGTTGAATAAGAATTTTGCATAATATAAAGAAAGTTTACAATATAGTAAGTGGAAAAAAGCAGAAGTCAAACTATTTATATACTTATTTATAAATATTCAGATAGGCCAAAGTGTGTACACTAGTTATTGTGGTAAGATTATAGGTTACTTTTTTGGGGAGTATTTATATTTTTTAAAGAGTATTTACATTTTATGTTTATATTTTTTCTACAATAGGTTATTTATATTCAGGAAAATAGTTTTTGTATATTTTAGATGAATCTATTTTATACATAATTATAGCTTCTATGAATTAAGTTATTTTACATTTTATCTAATGGTTAGATTTTTTTGGATTTTTAATTTATTATATATGTATTCATTATACATGATGGTTATCTTATAATAATAAAAGAAGTATATTTAATGTATTTCTATCTGTATTTACAGCTCTGAAAGAGAATCTTTACTATGAAGCTGGCAAAATGCTTGCCATTTCTTTGGTTCATGGTGGTCCCTCACCTGGTTTCTTTTCTAAAACATTGTTTAACTGCCTTGTTTATGGACCAGAAAATACTGAACCAATTTTAGATGATGTTTCAGACTTTGATGTGGCACAGATTATAATCAGGGTAAGAAATGTACATGTTTATTAAATGTACACTACATTCTTAAGTATATTTGCATATAAATGATAGATATACAAAATAGAAAAATAATACTCTGTGCAGTAATTAAGGAGTGTCAATATTTCTGTTTACCAGCAGAGTTCATAACCAGTTAAGAGATAGATGTAAAGGTCAGACAGCTAGAGATCAAAATGCCAGGTTTAATGTTGATCAGACCAGTTGGATAATGTGACTTCAGTCTGTGGTCAAAATGGCTTGCTTAACATTCCTCAGAACTACATGGATTTATCTACCCTGCCAGGACAATATAAGGCAGGTTCCTTGTAATTACTAGACAGCAGATGAAAGTATACTTTTCTGCAGTCAGGTGGATCTGAAGAAAGCAAGGACTTAGCTTACCAGTCAGGAAACCTACCCTTCTTCCTACAGGGAGGTATAAGTGATAGGTGAATGGAAAGACAGGTTTAATTTCTTCACTATAGAAACAGATAGGAAGATTCAGTGTTCCCATCTAAACATTGTTACCAGTATTGAGCCCTGTATTGTACTGCATGTGTTATTGTACTGCATGTACAAACTCAATTTAGTTATCAGTTATCATAATGCTGTATGAGATAATTGTCATTGCCTACATGTTACTGACTTGGAAACTAATTGAGACAACAAAAGCCATTCAACTTTTCTTCCCTTAACCTCCTTCCTACTTAAGCCTATCCTATTCATTGTCTCAGGCAGTTAGTTTAATGGTTAAAAGCAAATGCTCAGAAGTCAGATTTTTGATTAAAATAGCTATAAACTGTAAATTGTGTCACTTGGGCAATGAAGTTAGGCTTAATCTTGTTAAGCCTAACTTTATCTTCTGCACTTCCTCTTTTCTATGGATTTCTTAACTTCTTATAGTGAGGCTTCTGTTCCTGCCACCACTCTCCCAAGTTAGCTAGTTCATAACTAATACCCAGGGATCTAGATCTTCACAAAGGCCTTTTTTCCCTAATTCCTCATCTCTGAAGCTTCTGTAAGTAATCACCATTGTCTTCAAATTCCTCTATTGTTTTCTTAAATATTTTACTTCCTCTTACCTTGACTACTATTGTCTTTTCTAATGTTTCTTCTTCCTACCCCTAAAACTTAGTTATTTTTCAGTGTTATTTTAACAATCCTCATTCTGTACTATTTGGAGAGCTTCTCATTGATAACCTTTCTGAATGATTTCCAGACTTGTATTTTGAACCCCTAGACTTTTACATGAAGATAAGATCTGGGTCTTGCTAGCACATTGATCCCAACATGTTTAAGACAACTAATTTTTTCCCCAAGAAACTTTTTTGCCCGATTTTCCTTTTCTTCAAGAGATTTCTTATTTATCAGACATTCTGGCAAAGGCGTCATTTTCATTCTTCCACGCTCCATCAGTACTGTCAAGTCATCCGTCTCTAAGAGTGACTTATCTTCAGACTTTCCCTTTTATTTCCAATATGCCCACTATACTAAACTCAAATTATGTCTAGGTGTAAACAATTAGGATATTATTCTAATATTCTTATTCAAGATGATTTTTTCAAAACTACAATTTGACCGCACTGCTTTCTTCCTCAGGAATCCTCATGGCTTTGCCTATTGAACAAAATTCAAGCTCTTCATTATGACATTTAAGACTTCCAACTCTCCTCATGACTTTACCTATTCCTGTTTCTGTACTCCTATCCAATATTTGTTCATTTAGTCAACAAATGCTATGTACTAGTACTGTTTTATCATTGAAGATACTTGTGAACCAAAGTCCCTGGCTCCTTGAATTTACATTTTAGAGGGAAGACAGAAGATAGATAAATATATGATATATAATATATAATTGACCCTTCAACAACGCTGGGATTAGGGGGTACCTACCCCTGCCCAGTCAAAAATCTACATATAATTTTTGATTCCCCAAAAACAACTACAGTTGTCCCTTGGTATCTGCAGGGATTGGTTCTAGCCCTGCCCCCAACCTCCTTTCTCCTTCCACAGATACCAAAATCTGCGGATGCTCAACTTTCTTTTATAAAATGGCATAGAACAGTGCATACAGTTGGCCCTTCACATCGCTGATGCAAAACCCATGGATGCAGAGGGCCAGCTGTGCTGAAAATAATCTGCATGTAAGTGGATCTGCACAGTTCAAACTCCTGTTGTTCAAGGGTCAATTGCACTATTATGTAGTAAAATATACAAATAAAATTATAAGAAAAGAGATAGATAATGCTTTGGGTATAATAAGTTAGAGCTTAGGATAAGCTGTTATAACCAAGAGACCAGGGCTCAAAAAAATGGCAGATATTTATTTCTCTCTAAAATCTGTTGTCTAGATTGTATTGTAGGGATTGGCAAATTATGGCTGTAGATCAAGTCTGGACTGCTGCCTCTTTTTGTAAATTAAAGTTTTACTAGAATACAACCACACGCATTTGTTATGTGTCTGTGACTGTTTTCACACCACAATGGCAGAGTTGAGTAGTTGTGACAGACACCATATATATGGCCCACAAAGTATAAAATGCTATCTGGCTTTTACAGAAATGACTCTTATTTTAGAGATATTGTTGTGATACATCAAGTCATCCAGGGAATTGGATTCCTTCCTCTCATTGTTGTATAATCACTTAGGATAGTGTCTTTATCTACATGGCTGAAGCTTGCACTTAAGGGAGAAAGTAGAAATAGAGTGTAGGGAAATTTGGCACATTTTTTACTCAACATCCCATTGGACAGCTCTTAGTCACATATGGCCACATCTAGCTGCAAGGAAAGTTTGGCTTTGTGCCCAGCTAAAACTCAGGGTGGTGGGTTTGGAAAGATGAGACAGCACATACCCAACTATTAGACTCTGACAGTGTGAAGTAGATTTGAGCAGAGATCTGAAATGAATGAGGGCATCATGAATCTCTGGGAGAAGAGTTTTTTGGAAAGAAGAAATAGCAAAGAAGTTTTCATTCTATGAACTATTGACTGCCTCCTATCTTTATCTTTCTCCCTCTGTAACTTTGTTCAAGAGCTAACTTATATGAAAGTGTCTGGCACATAAGTGGCCAGGTATTTCTTTGTTTATGCTGTTCCAGGAAATACTCTTTTGATTGTGTTTATCAAGCCTCAGCTGATATTCTTTCTCTTTCATAAAATCTCAGGTCATCTCTCTTGCCTCTGTAGTGCTTTGCAACTGTTCTATGTCAATTATTGCCTTTTTTATAAGTAATTTCCTATATTAAAGTAACATTATACTCTAGATTTCTTGAAGGCAGAAATATACAATGTTTGTTAAACTGGATTGTCAGATATTTACTCTAGAAAAATAATTCTTGGTATACTTTCACTCCACTCTGGTGTATTCCAGAATTGAGAATAAAGTAATGTGTCATTTGAAATGTAAATATCATTCATAAATGAAAGGGAAACAGTATATTTTCTTTGTTACAGATAAATACTGCAACAAATGTAGCTGACTTAAACTCAGTTATGAATGAATACTATAACTACTTCGAACTTATTGGATGTCTAAGGCTTATAACATCATTAAGTGATAAATATATATTGGCAAAAGACATACTGGTTTACCATGTAATTAAGAGAGTACAAGCACCTTTTGAGAGGTAAGTTATTTATATGTGAAATATTCTCTCAAATTACAGGTTCAAATTGGTTAATTGTCTTATAATGTGAAATATAGTTGATAAAAACAAATGCTATTTTAAAATAATGCTTTAAAACTAACCTGTTAAGGATTATTTCTGTTCTGACCATTCTATATAGAATTGCAAAAATGTATGATGCTTAGGTAGGAAAGAAATTATTATCTCAATTTATAATTATTTTTTTAAATACAAATTATTTTAAAAATTCTTACCACATAAGCTAACTATTTCATCTCTGTTCATTCATTTAATAACTATATATTGAGCAACTGTCATCCTATGGGTAAAATAGGTACTGGGCATTCTTTGATGAACAGAGTAGATGTGGTTCTTGCTCTTTAGCTTGCAACACTGGTCTTCAGACTTTTTGTTCTAATAACACTTGAAAGAAGTGTGAAAACATATATGTCCTCATACTCTTCTATTTATTAATAATTGAAAATATAAAATATTAAAGTAGGCAGAATGGTACATCATGTAATCATCATCCAGATCTAACAATTATTAATCAGCCTGTGGCCAGTCTTATTAATCTATCCTACGCTTGTTATTATTTTCAGGCAATTACCAGACATATTATCTCAAAAATGATCTTTTTTTCTTTTAATTTCAGTATCATTAACTCATAGATTTAAATATAATTGTGTTTACAACTGTTACAGTTATTATCTTTACTGAAGTTCAAATTGTCTCATCTTTGGCCAGTATAAGCCTTTTTATGTTGTTTCTTTGAGTGTTTTTTATGTTGACCCTTAATGGTCATTAATAACAATCTTTTTATATGGTATGACAACATGTTTCAGTCTCATTTTGTCATTCTGGCTTAAAGAACCTTTGTTTCTTTGAATGAAAAATGGTATTTCAAAACCACGATCTGGATGCTAGGGATGCTCATTTTTGCCAGGTTGGTCATTGTTTCTAGATCTTTTTAGTGGACCGAAACTAGGAACTACTGGGATTTTTGGTTTGGTTTGGTTTGATATTTTAAGATAAAATACATCATGAGTTTATACTGACACTTTAAATTCACTACTACAGGTTTTTAACTTTTTCTTTGTCCCATGTTGAGAATCTCAGTTCTCAAAGGCACTGGAAAATTAGATTGTGAAATAATTACTCAATTAACTTAGTCTACATTTTATAAACAATAGTTTCAGAATAACAATACCAACGTTATCACCAATAACAATATTATTGAAAACAGGTTTAAATTATTATTTTTTTTGTTCTAGGACCACGTAGTCAAATTACTGTGTTTTAAATTGATTTGTAATAGTTTTTTTCTATGTTGTTACACTACTAACTGGTTCTACATTTTTTTCATTTTTTTATTTTTGGTTTTAGTGATTTTTATTAAAATTTGGTTTTTAAAAAATTAAAATATTTGCATGGTTCCAAAGTCGAATCTATAATAAAAGTATATTGAAAGAACTCAGCTCTATACTAAAATTGTATTCAAAGAAGTATAGTTTTCATTCTTATTGCATCTTCCTTCTACCCCTTATGAAGAAATCATTTTAGTGGTTTTTATTGTTTATCCTTCCAATGTGTTTTTAAATGATAGCAGATAAATATATGAGTATATTTGTACTCATTTCTCTTATTACATAAGATACCATACACCCTTTTTTCTACTAATTTTTTGTTTAACAATATATTCTGGAGATCACTCCATGGTAGTAAATAAAAATAATCAATCTGTTTTAGAGTTCTGCAGAACTCCATTGTCTGGATATGTGGTTTTTTCAACCAGTTTCCTATTGGTGGACATTTGGGATGTTCATGGCACTCTTACAAATTAAAATATGACACCATAAACTTAAATAGTTTCAGAGGATATAATTTCCAATATATTTTTAATATTGAATCTTAAAATAACTCAATCTTTTAAATGTAGCCAAATGTCCTCCAACTTTAAGACTCTTTAATAAAATTTTCTTATGAATAGAATTACCATTTATGATTATGATTAATACATGGAATACACAGAATAATCTAATTTATTATAAATTTTGATGCAGTTATTTTTAAATTATTTAAAATGCATCTTTTAACAAGGTATACGCAATACTTTTTTTCTTAAGATGTATCTACAGATGGATTTTTCTTATTGCTAAGTCAGAATTCACCATTGTTTCTTTTATGTTTTGCTTTGTGTTTATAGATATGACTAGTCTAGATGTCAGGAAAGGCTTCCCTATCTACATAAGTGGTGTTTAAATTAAAATCAAATGATAAATAGGAGTTTGGCAGATAAGATGAAGAGAACAAGAGAAAAAGCTTAATAATCTCTCCTATGTAAAAGATAAAAAATCATACAGCAAAAACAATCTTTTAATTATATATGAGCTTATAGCAAAAGAGTCCTATATATGTCAGAAATAACAAGGAAACCAAAAGCCAAATTACCATAACTGTCATATGAAATCGAAACCCAATTTCCCCAAACTTGGGTTGGCATCCTGCATACAACCCAATCTGAAGCAAAGAAATTAACCAAGTAATTGGTTTTAGGATTCATAGCACTTATAGAGTACTAGGCAAAAGCAAATACATAGCAGCTGTGTAGAAAAATTTCTACAGCCTGAGACTAATGGGAATGCTAGAGAAGAGGAATTATAAAAGACAAAACACACAACCATCCAAAAAAGCAAGTATTAGAAATAGCACTCAAGTATCTAAATAACAAAAATTGAATGAGATAAAGTATTACTACAATGATTTAAAAGAGAAAACAATTGGAAAGGGAAAAAAAAAAAAAAACAGAAAATGAATCAAATAATACTTCAACATTGAAAATGATCACAGACTTCAGTTTTGGATAACATGGAATCAACAAACTTCTCTCTATTCCTTCTGCTAAGTTAGATTAAAAACTCTGGACATTATTTATAAAACAAACATGAGAAGACTGAAAGGTGAAGAGGTAAAAGCAGACTAGTTGGGGATCTGAAGACCCAAGAAGCAACACAGCAGAACAGAAGAAATCTAGATGTTCTCATATAAAGTAAAACAAAGAAAATTTGTCACTGGCAGACCTACTACACTAAAAGAATGCCTATAGGAATCTTTTGAAGCAAAAAGAAATTATTAAGGTTGGAATCTTAGAACATCAGGAAGGAAGAAAAAATAAAAAGAATAAAAGCATATTTCTTTCCCTTGAATTTTCTAAATTATGTTTGATATGTGAGGCAAAAATTATAACATTTTGTAATGTTCACAATGTATGTAGAAGAAATATTTAGGAAATTACATTATAAACAGGGAAGGACAAAGAGACTTAAAGGGAGGTAAGACTTATAAAATTTTGACACTAGTCGACTTGTATTTTTTAAAACTACAAAGAGATACACTCAACAGCACTATAGATAAAAATAGAATCTGAAAAATTCAAAACTCACAAGAGGACAAGAAAAAGGAAACAAAAATAATCATGGAACTAAAAATTGGTAATTGTTAAGTGCTAGGCAATTGAAAAGAAAACTAGTGATCTGAAAGGAATGTGAGGATATACTCAACAGAGAAAAAGATTGAAAACAAGAGGTGTCACGAAAGATTAAGAGCACCCACACATATATTTAACTAAACAAGATGGTGCCAGGGCAATATTATAGAAAATACTGTTTGAATAGTTCCTCAGGTTCATAGCTTGATGAGCCAAAGTAGTGTGCTTTGTGCTAAAACTGCATTCTGAGCAAAAAGACATTGTAAAAATGAAGTGTCAGTTATACTGAAGCCGTGTTTTTAGTAACATCAACAGTGAAAATAGTTATGGCAATAACTTCACAGAACTAGTTACATTATCATTCAAGAGTGTGGAGGAATAAAAGACATTTTGAGATGTTTACTTCTAAAGAGATTAATAAAATACATACTTAAAGAAGAAAGAAATTGAACCTGGAAGGGAAAAGTAAGATTCAAGAAGCAGCAGTGCACACAGAAATGGGAAAAGCCTGAATAAATAAAAATAAGCATTGGCCATTATAATAAAACAACTAAATTTTGGTAAGAAATAGTTAAAATAATTAAAATGTTAGAGAAAAATTAATGGGTGTTATTGAATTTATTGTTTTAAGGGACTTGCATAGTTGAGGTAATACTGGGAAAGTATTAATTAGCCCTAGCTTATTAAATCAGGTATATATCTTCTAAGGGAAAATTCTAAAATAACAGAATTAGAGTCTGTAATTTCCAATTTGGTAGGGATCGGAGGAGAAATAAAACTTTTAATCTTATAACAAACAGGAAATAGGCATAAAAGCAAGCATACACATTCAGAGAAAGCACACTATAAAGTAGAAAAATGATCTAAATAGATTGGTGATTATAATACATGTTAATAGCTTAAACTCTTGTATTAAAAGAAATTGCATTTTAAATAAATGACTTGTAGGCAAAATAAAAAATTAATGAGATTCTAATACTCTTTTTAAAAATCTTGTCCTTAAATGATCCTAATAATAGTATTAAAAAGAACAGATTCTTTCGGAACATTAAACAGTCTTCAATCTATTTGTACCTAACAACATAGCTTCAAAATATGTAAAGCAACAACTGACGGAATAACCCTGAGAAATTGTTAATTATGTTGTAATGGCGACATATCTTAAACATAGGTCTCTTAGGAGTTAATAGTTTAATCCTACAAATAATTAGAGTCTAAAATAGCACTGAATTAAAAGTATCAGTTTTGAAGAGGGTTTATAAAAAGAATTAAGGCAAATACAACATTAGAAAATCTTTAGTGTATCCTGCTAATAGATCAAAGGAGAAAAAATATACAGTCATATAATTTTAGATACAGAAAAAGCATTTGATACATTTAAACATTTATACATAATTTTAAACTAACAATTTGAAGTGCCATTATAAAGAATATCTTCTAAACATTCAGCAAAATTATCCCTAATGGTGAAACATTATAGGCATTCCCCTTAAGGCCATGACAAGTCTAGGATACACATAATTACCCCTTTCATTGCCACAGTACGCTGGAGGTCCTAGCAGAGCAACAGAGAGAAATTGTTAAACAGCAACTAATTGATTATACAAGATGGAACTAAAATTTTAGGTAGCATAGGAAGAGTGAGAACCGTTAGAGTTTTAAGTGCTATAGGTCTTTGTATTGTTCAGGAAGAAGGTAAATACAGTAGTCCCCTCCACCCCATCCACAGTTTCGCTTTCCTCAGTTTCAGTTAGTCTTGGTCAACAGCAGTCCAAAAATATTAAATGGAAAAATTCCAGAAATCATAAGTTTTAAATTGCACATAGTTTTGAGTAGAACAATGAAATTTCACACTGCCTGAGATGTGAATCATCCCTTTGTCCAGTGTAACCACACTACACTACTTACTTGTTAGTAGCCATCTTGGTTTTCAGATGGACTGTCACAGTATTGCAGTGCTTGTGTTCAGGTAACCCTCACTTTACTTAATGGCCTCAAAGCACAAGAGTAATGATGCTGGCAATTTGGATATGCTCAGGGGAAGCTATAAAGTGCTTCCTTTAAGTGGAAAGGTGAATGTTCTCAATCTTAATAAGGAATAAACAGAAATCATGGTGAAGTTGCTAAGCTCTACAGTAAAAATGAATCTTCTGTGAAATTGTGAGGAAGGAAAAAGAAATTGGGGCTAGTTTTGCTATCGCACCTCAAATGGCAAAAGTTACAGCCATGGTGCATGAAAACTACTTAACTAAGATTAAATTTGTGTGTGGAAGACATGAACAGAAAACATGTTCTGATTGACGGCAACATGTTACACCACAAAGCATTGAGTCTATACAAAGACTTCAAGCAAGGATCTCCTGAAATGAGTAACACCAAGCCATTTACTGCAAGTAAGGGATGGTTACACAGATTCAGGAATAGGTTTGGACTGAAAAATATAAAAATTACTGGAGAGGCTGTGTCTGCCCATGAAGAAACTGCTGCCACATTTCCAGCAGAGTTGAAGTTGACTAGTAAGGAGAAAGATGTTTATAGGAAAAAACAGAGGATGTATAAGGTTCAATACTACACAGTTTCAGGCATCTACTGGCAGTCTTGGAACAACATATCCCCAGAGGATAAGGGAGGACTGCTGTACATTGATTCACTTTAGATTTTAAATATGCCAGTTAAAATCTTGAGAAACTACTATTTAAAAAAATAAGAATTAGTATAACTTTTAAAATAGAAGGATTTTGGAATTTTAAAAAAACTCTTTTGAAGGCAGTACAGTTGCCTAAAATAAAGTGCTAGAAATAGTTTCCAAATATATAAATTACAATAAGTGAAAATAACTCTCAAAAAAGCAAGTTAAAGAAAATAAATATGCAGTATGGTACCACTCATAGAAAGTTTCAAAACAATCACAGCAATTCTAATTATTATCTACGGGTACATATATATAATGAAACTAAAATGAAATGCAGGCTAAAGTAAAAGTTTCAGGATAGTAGTAGTTAAATAACAATTTCAAATAGTTCGCAAAGGGAGAGAAGGAAAAGTGATGAGTGGGTAGGATTTAGTTGAGTAAATAAAATATTTTTTAGAAAATAATCTGAGCAAGCATAACAAAACGTTAAGTATCTCTTTAAATCTAGTTTGTGATTTTGTTATTTCCTGAATTTTTATGTAAGCTTGAAATATTTCATAATTAAAAGTAAAATTTTAAGGGTGAACTTAAGTTTGGCTAAAATTTGCTTCAAAGGTAAGCTGAAGGTAAAAGTTAAAAGCAAGAAAGAAAAGCAAAGATGGGATAATGGAGGGCCTTGGAAGCCATGTTAAGGAGTTTGGATTTTGTTTCATGGACAAGAGTGTGTATCAATTTCCTTTGGCTGCTGTAAAAAAAAAAAAATATCACAAACTGAGTGGCTTAAAACAGCAGAAATTTATTCTCCCACAGTTTTGGAGATTCAAAGTCCAAAATCCAGGTGTCGGCAAGGCTACACTCTTTCTGAAAATTTAGGAGAACAGTCTGTTCTTTGCTTTTTCAGCTTCTGAAAGTTCCTGTCAGTACTTGGCTTGTGGTTGGATAACTCAAATTCTCTAAATCTGTATCACATGGCCTTTTTCTCTCTGTGTATCTTGTAAAGACACTTGCCATTAGATTTATAGCCAGCCCAGGTAATCTAGATAGAATATCTCAAGATCTTTAATTATATCTGCTTAGGCCGTTTTTCTAAATAAGGTAACATTCATAGGTTCTAGAGAATAGGATGTGGACATATCTTTTGGGAGATATCCATTCATTTTACCTTAGAATGAATGACAGTATTGGGATTTATTTCTGGCACATACCTGTGGCTATAGCATGGAAAATGAACTTTGAAATGAACACATCTGGTACAACAATTCCTCTGCAAGTAATTTGTAATACAGTGGTAATGGGTATATGGAGAAATGGGCAGAAATTTCAGAGAGGAGGATTCTTGGTAATTGGGAAGGGTTAAAGGATGACTTTCAGATTTAACTGTACTAATTTGACAGATAATGGAGGCATTTACTGTCACTTATATAGTTCAGATTTTGGTAGTAGGAATTAGCTTTCTTTTGGACGTAATTAGTTTGGGTGCTTGGCATACATGGTGCCCAGTAGTCTGTTGGATGTATTTCTGGGCTGGGGATAACATACACCTGCTAAATAAAGCCATGGAGAAATTGACATTGTTAAAGATTCATGAGGGGAAAGCAGCAATATTTTAGGTAAAGTAAAGAAATAAGCTTTTTGTAAGAGACTAAAAGATCTGTCTAGAGGAAAAAGGAGAAACCAGGAGATTGGTGCCATAGAAAAGAATATTCATGAACTTCTTAAGGGCAGTTTTTCCTGAGATGTAGACGAGTGGAGGAAAAGTGAATAGGAAATTATGAAACGGAGACAATGAATGTAGATAAGTCATTCAAGTAGGTTCTCTCAAAGGAAAATAGATGGAATTGAGTGAATTTTTTTCCTTATTCAAAGATGGGAAAAACAAGCACATTTACATGTTCTTGAGGAAGAGCCAATAGAAGGAAGGTGAATCAGTGTGTAGGGTACCTGAAGAGGCGGGTAGGGAGTCCAGAACCACAGGCAGGGCTTAGTCAGCCTGATAGACAAAAATGGTACCTTCCTTCCTTTGCTTATTAGTGAGATACGTGCCTTTAAAAACAATTCGTTTGTTATTTGTATTTTGTTAATTATGCATTCATAGTTTGTTCATTTCCTATTGGATTGTTATTTTAGAAAAATGGTTTGAATTTTTGTACATTACATTAGTTTTCTGTTACATATATAAAATATATTTTCTCACTGTTTTATCTTTGTTAATTTCTTTTTAGCAATACGTAATGTTTAAATTTTTATGTGGCTAGGGTTTATCACTCTTTGCAATCTCTAAGAAACTTCATTTTTATACTAACTAGCTTTGAAGTAAATACTTCAAACGTCTACTTTTTTTCATCTTAATAAAAATTATTGTCTTAATTTTAAAACTAAAGCAAAATAATGTCAGCATATAAAACAGTCTTCATGTTAATATATTTGCTTGTTACTGATTTGAAAGTATCATATCATGTATAGTATACCCATATTGCTATCTTTTTCCTCATATCTATGTATATATGGTAGTAAATTAGCTGGAAATGTTAATTCCCTATTGTAATACCAAACACATGTATGAATGTTGGCTCATTACTTTTCTTCTCTTAAGTTTCAAGCAGGGTCTGAAAACTCTTGGTGTTTTGGAGAAAATTGAGACTTACCCAGAAGCATTTTATGGCATCTTCTGTCATAAACCTGAGAATCTTTCCGCAAAAATCCTTAGTGATCTTTTTACAGTACACACATTACCTAATGCACAAGCTTTGGGGTTTTGGAACAGTTATTTACAGGCCATTGAGGGTATGTGAATGTTTTGTTTTTATCTAACTCTGTTAGGATGTTTATTTCAGGATATTAGTTTATTTCTTTGAGTTTTGCATTTTGATAATAAGACTTTCGTCTGTTAACTCCGTATTTACAAAACATTTCAAACAAGTTTATATGACTGAGTTGAAAGTGATGAGGAAACTTTACAGAGTAAAGTTATATTTTGCCATTTGTTTTCCTCTAAATAATTTGAGGTTTTGAAAGGCATTCTTCCTAGGAATTTTAAATACATGCGTGATTAACACTGCATAAAATAATCTGAAAGCTAATTGTCTATTTCCTCTTTTTCAAATTTAAAATAAATTGAATTATTCTTTGTCCATTGGTTAGGGGTATGATAATGATATTCATCATTGAGCATTAGCGACATAAAATAATTTTGTTTAATAGAGTCAGAAAAATTTAACTTTTAGTTTAATTTTAACTAGGTTGTTTGGTTATTTTACACCATTTATTTTTTCTCTGCACTTGTCGAACTAGTTTGTCAAATAGTGATGATCTAGAAGTTGTTTAAAATTGTTTTTAGTATCATATCCCAAAAAGATGGAGTTTCAAAACCTACTGAACCTCTTGATAATTTCATATTAGAGAAAGCATTAAAATATACAGTGAGTAGTTCAACTAAATGATTTTGTGAGTCCTACTTTGAGATTCAAATAAACATTTGTTGATTATACTGTTTGCCTTACATACTACATTTGACTTAGTGATTTAGTTTGCCCAAAATAAATATGAGAGTCTCTGCTTTTCAGCAGTCCCAGGCTAGTTAGGGATGAGTCTATGATAGTGGCAATAGATAATGAATTTATTTTTCTTTTTCTCCTTTTGATAAACTTTTTAGATGGTAAAACTGCAACAACAATGGAAGATATTCTTATTTTTGCAACTGGTTGCAATTCTATTCCACTTGCTGGATTTAAACCTACTCCTTCAATTGAGTGCCTTCATGTGGATTTTCCTGTTGGAAACAAATGTAATAACTGTTTAGCTCTTCCAATCACCAATACATATAAAGAATTTCAAGAAAAAATGGACTTTTCCATAAGAAACACTCTAAGACTAGAAAAAGAAGAAAGTTCTCACTACATTGAACACTAAGATGTTTTGAACAAAGACATCCTTCTTTAAAAGCTGCTCTTGATACTTTTTGTTTCAGAATTCTGTCCATCATCACTTTTGAACCAACTTGTCAGCTTCTTGGGCCAATAAAATTTATGATATGAACATAAAAGAATGTTTTGGCCGTTTTAGCTAAAAAAACTTTTGTTAAGGTGTACCAGTGAAAATTGATGTTTTTCTATTAATATATGTGCGTCATAAACTTCAGTATAAATACTTTTAGAATGGCTGTACAGACTTCAAGTGTAGTAGCATGGTATTATATAAGACAAAACTTATACTCACTGTTTTTGTAAATCTGGATTAGTTATAGGATGCCACAGTTATTTTTCTAGCTTTATGCAATTTTCAAATTATTATTTTAAAGTATTAAATAGAAAAGCTAATTGATAAACCCTGTTATATAAATCAAAGACATATATTCTGGGGTATGTGTTATATGTATCCTTTTCTAGGATGGCATGAAATTCGTTGTTAAAAGTGTTTCTAGATTACTGATTTATGTTAAAATAGATCCACACTGCAATTAGATTATGCCTAATGGGAAGTATTACATAAAAATGTATTACATAAATTGCATAGATACTCTACAATCTATGGACATTTCATAGTCTTAAAAACACATGTGAGGTGGATAAAATATAGTTGAAAATACCTAAAAGTTTCTTCTTTAAAGCTTTGGCTTTAATCATAGGATTTTTTCTTTTCGGTATTAAACCACATTATGTCTGATCCATAATTATTTTAGGTATCTGATATCTATGGCTTGCCATGTGATAGGTTTGGCTGTGTGACAATTATTTATTATTGAGATGGTTGTAAGATAGGTAAGTTGGCACCATTGTATTATATAGCTATCTTCTTTGCTCTTGAAAGGTATTTGTTATGATATAGGTAATGTAGAAATATGTAAGAAAGAAATAGAAATAGAATGAAAAAACCCACTCTGATTTCACCATGCAGAATTAACTACTGTGTTTCTCTGTATTTTTCTATAAATTTGTTTCCTTTTTTAACTATATTAATGATACTAAAAGTCTTAAGAATACCTAAAAGTAACAAGAAATCACATAATAACAATTTGAAGGTATATAGTCCCATAGTCACACCCCCAATTTATACTCTTGCAAAAGAAGAAATGATAAAAGTCTAATATCCCTAATCTATTAGCAAATATACATGGGTTTTCTACCAAAGTAAATCATATGAGAAGCTAATTGCTTGGTTGCAACCACATTTTTCTTGATACAAATGCAGGTATCAGCTATCATAATCTCATTCTTCCCAAGAAACATCCTTAAGTTATTGATATTTTTAAAGAAAACAACAGAATTGATTTGGTACTGGCAATATATATCTCAATTTCAAAGGCAAACTAAAACATAATCCTAGTGTAGTTTTCTTTTACTAACAGACCCAGCAAATTAAAGTCTCACTTTCGTTTGAAGTTTTTAAGAACATTAAGCAAGGGATTCCTTTGTCTTGTGTTGAATTTAGATTATTGAAAGTAATCAAAGGGCCTGTAATATAATGTAATATAAATTCAAACTTGCCATATAGCTTTTATTCCAAATATGTTGATAAATTGGATACTTGTATTTCTTAACCTAATTTTTATAAAATTTAAAAAGCCATTAAACCAATCCAAACCACAAAAGCTAATTTAAGCTATTTTGTGGCTATTTGTAGTTTTTATTAATTTCCTTACAGTGGTTAAATAAAGCTAATGAGCACTCACTTTTTGGGTGGGGAGGGATGGGACAGAGGCAGCATGCTTGGTTTGGCTATGATTAAAAACAGTATTTCAGTTCCTCATTTCACTTATTTTATGGGTAGACAGGGCCTTAGGGATTAGGTGGTATAAATAATAATTGAAGATATTCATGTTTTAAAGTGAAGCATAAATATTCATATAAAAAATATTTTCTGGTTTTAATGATGTTGCATTAGTATGATTTTTTGAGATTAATCTGTATTGTCTGTCAGGACACATCAGAGAAAACCTGTAGGTTTTTTATTTTCTGCAGTGTTACTATGTCAAATAGTATTGTGATTGTTCTTTTTCTTTTCATTGTTATAGCCAGTGCACAATTCTTAGTGATGCTGATTTTAAAAAGGAATCATGCTATAAACCTTTATAAATGGGTATATGTGTTTCTTAAATATTTCAATCCTCTGAATGCATATGTTTCAAGCTTGTTTTTTTATTGCTCTCAGTATCAAGAAAAACCTGAAATTTGCCTATCATGCATCTACTGTTAATGGTGTTTGGTTAGTTTTATATTTTTTTAAAATAGTTTTTAAACTTTTTGGAGTGTAAAGTTCATCTGAAAGTCTTTTATACAATTCTCTGCTATTCTTATAGTTGGCTGGCTATTTTAATATTTAAGGTAAAGATTCTTTAAAATAGCATCAGAAACTAGCTTATGATTTTATATTTTGTCATATTTAATTTCTATATTATGAATAAGCCATTTTTGTTTCGGTCAAGTAAAAAGCCTTCATTTGATTACTAACCTGAGAAATCATTTTGATCTCTACTTTATATCAAAACTTTTTATAATTTTTTTCCCTAATTGTATGAAAGCTAGTGGGACTTTTGTACTCAATGCTAAATGCTAAGTAGAGTATTATACATAAGTTTTCTCAGTGACATCCTTTAGCATTGTCAATATAAGAAAATGATTAGAACAAGATTCTATTTATAAATATGTGATCTTTATATGGTGATTATCATGTTTCATTGTTATTTTTATAATAAGCTATTAAACTTGTTCTATGCTTCAAGTAATGCAATATAAAGCATAAGAACACATTGAATGATGGATTACCTGAATGTGTATTACATGTAGTTTAGGAATATTTGGGTTGCTTTTAAGAGACCCAATTTTCAAGTTCTGATTTTGACTTATCTTTTTCAGTTGCCAAACATATTCCAATACCTACTATATGCCAGGTATTGTGCTAGGTAATAGTTTATATGTCAGCATATTTCCCCCCTTTTTAAAAGACATGAGATGTAGCCAAAAAAAATGACTTATAATGAAGTTTTCTAAATAAATGTTTATGCTACTAAATGCAAAGTGCTTATATAAGTATCCTACAAGTAACTTGGTAGGATTTAAAAGGGTTAAAGTTCTGACAGTATTAAATAGATACAAGATCCTTTCCTCTCCACTTGAGAGATCCTGTAAACAGCTGTTGGTTGACACCTAGGAACCTCTTTTGAATGAGCTGTTCTCAGGTGTTCTGTGTTAAAATTATCTATCCCCCAATGTAAAATAATAGTTTTCCAGAATAAATTATTTAAGCCAAAAATCTGCATATATAATCAATTAAAAGGGTAAATTAACTGACACTCTGAAGCCACAGTTTGTTTTGATCATTTCTGATTTTAATAATCAGATACAACAAATACCTTAGTCTCAGCCTTACAGACTATTTGTCTATTGCCACTGTTTTTCTGTGGGGCATATTT
The DNA here is from genome assembly GCA_028627145.1 of Eidolon dupreanum. Taxonomy (NCBI): domain Eukaryota; kingdom Metazoa; phylum Chordata; class Mammalia; order Chiroptera; family Pteropodidae; genus Eidolon; species Eidolon dupreanum. The sequence continues at coordinate 68,836,236 of CM053509.1, forward strand.
TCTATACATTTATTGCCCACACTGTGTGCACTCCTTGGTCAGGGCAGTTTTTATTTCATATGTATGTACTGTATATATATATGTTAATCATTTTCTTAGCATTTTAATATGACTCATATAGTCTTAGGAAGAAGTCTGCTGGAACTGAAATGGTTAGATGATAGATTTGCATTTGGAAGTAGAAGTATCCAAATAAACAACATTTGGTTCTCAGATGTTGGAAGGTAGGAAAGTACATATTTTATATTCCATGGAGACAAAAATGAAGTCGAATCTTCTCATAGGGCAGGAACTGTCATTTCTGTTTAATTACAACACAGCTAGATCATGGGTGATTCCTTCACAATATTGGTTGGTGATAGCACTGAGTAAAACAGTATTCCAGTTAATTTCTTAGTGAATATGCCAATCAGCTATAAAAATGAGAGATAATGCAATTCTTAAAGAATGTAGGTTCTTAACTTTAACAACCTCTCCCTCCTGCTCCCAGCTCCTAGCCCCTGGTAACCACTTTTCTGTTGTTCCCATGAGTTGTTAAAATTTTTAAGATTCCCCATATAAATCATTGCAGTAACAGACTTTCAGCTTTAAGATGAATAAGGGCTGAGGATCTAATATATAACAATTGCATTATGTAATTGAAATTTGCTGAGAGTAGAACTTAAATGTTCATATATGTATGGTGATGGATGTGATAACTAGATGGGGGAATCTTCACAATGTGTATGTGTATATGTGTGTGTGTGTATATATATATGTGTATATATATATATATAATTACAATGTACATTTTAAATATCTTACCATTTTTATGTGTATCTTACAAATTTATATAATTTGTCAGTTATACTGCCAGAAAGCTGAAAAATAAAAATTACACAAGAATGGTGTTAAAAAATAATGGTGTTAAAAATAAGATCATCTGTCTCCAGTTTCATAAAAATAAATGACTTTTGTGAAATAGAGAAAATGGTGTTTTACAGAATTGTGCTTTTTGTATAATTGTTGGGATAATTTTTAACTGACTTCTTATAAATTTGAAAGTTTTCAAAGCAGGTTTTGATGCACAGGGTCTATATCATTTCAGGATTTGGTCCATCTTCAGAATGTATACACTCAACTGGGAATGCAGTATCATCAGTGAACTCGAACATATGGTAAATGAGTTGTCACTGTGTATCCATTATTGACATCCAATAAAAATCTACGGATTAAATTAGGAATCAGTATTGGATGCATTTTTGTCATCACATAGCTTCAAGTGTACATTAAAGCACCAGCCCTACCATTTACCCCCTCTCCCCCAAAGTAGTTTTCTGATTTTGCAGTTACCAAAGGAACGAAAGAGGAGAAATAAGTTTGTCTTTGTGCACCCTTAAACCCTTACGTATTCTTACCAGTTTAGAGATCTGTAAAGGACCAAACAGTTCAGTATTATGTTAATTCTATACCATGCTCCTACCTACCCCAAGAGCTCAGTTTAAAGCAACTACCATTTGAGACGCTGTGGCTTGATGAAATAGGAAAAAAAGTTGTATTCCGCAGCTGAAAAACACTAACTCGCAGTAGGTCTCCGAGACATGTGGGGAGTTAAGGTTGGAGGGTCGCCCTGGAGGAGGCGGGATCCAACCTAAAAGAACTTCCTTTGGTCCCGCCCCTCCGGGCTTTGCTTCCGGGGCGGTTGCGGCGGCCACGTCATCTTCGGGCTCTGCCGGCCAGCCGGGCAGTGGATGGTGGGAGCTAAGATGGCGGCTCCTGCAGCAGCTAGTATTCGAGAGAGACAAACAGGTACCGATTTACTTATTTACCACTTCCCTACGGTTATGTGCCTGCCGTAGGTATTTTCTTTTCCTATGCTTATTACCCTCATTCAGTCGCGGTGCGTATGGCCGAGAGACGGACCTCCAGGAGTTTAATCCAGTTCCTGGAGCATCGAAAGCTCATCCCCCTTTGAGTTTTTAGGGAAGAGATGCCATTGACTTAAGAACTCAGTCCCCTCGTTCCTGGTGCAGGAGAAGGGGCTTCAGGTTGCTGTGGTCCTGCCCTTTTCTTTTTACAACTGGGCCTCAAAAAGTCATCACCACAAGATCTGGCAGATGATATTTTTTCTCTCTGTTGCCACCTATGAGGTCTCGGGTCTTGTTTCTGTGCATGGGTCAGCCCTCTCCCAGTTTAAATGTTAAAAGAGTTTCATTTTCTGGCACTTTCACCGCAGTTACAAAATTTAAGTATTTTCAGAGCAGTTTAACGTTCTACCATTTCTCTCTCCTTTGGACCAGTATTTTGGGGCTACCTGAAGAGAAATGCCTGGTGATAAAGATTACCTTCTTTAGCCTGCTAGAATGGGATTGAAGAATGTCAGAACGAATGAATTAATTAATAGTTTTCCCATTTTAGCTGTTTGACAAACTAGTGTTTTAAAACTACATATTTCATCTTTGGTAGAGCATAGTTATATAGCTTCCATTTAGACAGTGAAATGTAGTAAAAAAAAATGCATAATTGTTCCCTTGAGCTTTGATATTTTTTTCCATCTTAGGTATTTTTAGTTTTGCCTTATTTTTTGTAAACTTCTGATGACAACTGCATTACACCTGTTAGGTACAAACTAATGATTTACACCTGTTAGCTAATTGTCTTGAAAGTTGGCACGACGTTCATTCTGAGAAGCTAATAGAAATAAGCCATCAAGAATGTGCATACTTGGAAATTATGTCTCTGGTGATTATGTTCTTTTTGCATATAAATCTGCTAGGAAGATAATTGATTACAATTAATATAAACTGCAGAAGGGATTCTGACTGCTTTATTCCTTTATTCAAAGGAATTCCTTTATTTCCTTTATTCAAAGGAAAAATTAATGAACAGACTTCAATCTAATAATGACACAGTGTATACTGAGTTGTGTTCTGCTTTTCCTAATAGGTAATTTAGTATAATCTATCAAATGAAATCAAGCATAACTTATATGAAATATATGAAAGTCCAAATAAGATTTGAGGAATATCATTTTATCAGTGCAAATAGAAGCCCCACTTGTCTTTGAGGTATAGTTCTGACAGCTTAATGAAGCTCAGTGAATTAGATATTAAAATACTAAAATAAAATAAGATGTGAAGGAAGACTCTGTACCAGTACAAAGTTACTTTTTGAAAAATTAAATTCGGTAGTAATTTTTATATGCAGAAACTTTGTAGAATTTAAACTTACAGCGTAATTTCGATTTCTATGGAAATAAACTTCATTATAGCAAGATTTCACTTTACTAGATAGGTTATGCCAGATTAATTCATCAGCTTAGTACTCTTGTTGAATTCTGTCTTATTTCCAGAGAAAGGTTAACCCCTTTATATGTGCTATAATAGCAGAAGTAAACACTTCCTTGATGCCTTTTGAGAATGTCTTGGGAGATAACTCACAATCCATTAGCAAATATTCTAGTTACAAGACAGCGTGATACAGAGGAGTTTCCAATCTATTTGGGTAGATAATAGCTGATATATATTGAGCATTTAGCATTGCCAGGCACTGTTTTAAGTGATTTTTAAATATGTATTATCTCTATTTTGCATATGAGGAATCTTAAGGTATAGAGGGGTTAACTAGCGTGCCTGTTTTTTGCTTTGCCTGTCTGAAGAATTTTTATTTATATTTTAAAGGTCAGTTCAAAAGTCATCTCATTTGTGAAAGTGTTCTAGATCACTCACTCCCCTCTCTAATCTTACCTAGAGAATCCCATGCTACCATTGTCCTTCATGCATGCCTCTCTGTGGGGGGTTCTTGCACAACTGGCCCACTTTTCAACTTTGGAGAGCTGCAGATCAGCTGCTTTCTCTCTTATGATCATATAGCTTATTGGCTTTAGGTACTATATATAGGTAAATACTGATGATCCCCAATTTTATATCTGTAGCCTGGCCCTCTCTTCTGAACTCAGTGTATACCTCACATCAGTTAATGGCAATGCCATCCTTATAGTTGCTCAGGTCAGAAACCTTGATGTTTTCTTGACTTCTCTCTTTAACATTCCACATCAAATTCTGTCAGTAAATGTTGTCAGCTCTACTCTGAAAATATTTCCAGGATCCGACTCTTGTCGTTGCTATCACCCAGGTCCAAGCCCAGTATGAATTTCCACAATAACCACCTATTTGGTCTCTTTGCTTTTACATCCCTGTTCCCCTTCATTTTTCACACGATATTTAAATGTCACATATTTGCTCAAAACTTTCCAGCTGCTTCCTGTTTCAATCATTATAAAAGCCATAGTGATCTTACAGTGGTCTACAAGGCTCTACAGTAGAATCTGATCCCCACTTAACTTTCTGACCTCACTCCCTTCTTTCCTTGAACACACCAGAATACTCCTACCTTAGAGCCTTTTTATTTGTTTCCTTCATCTGGACTATTCTTTCAGAGATATCTGTGGCTCACTCCCTCCTTTCCTTTAGGTCTTCACTCATGTGTTACCTTCTCAGGAGGCCTTTTCCTGGCTATTTAAAATTACACCAAAACTCCCCCTTCTCTTCCTTTTTTTCTTCATTGCACTTATCGTGATCTCACATACCACATGTTTTTTTCTTATTTTGCTATCTCCCTCAACTAGAATGAAAGCTACTTGAGGATAGGTAATTTTTATTCAGTCTGTTTTGTTTAGTGCCAACAGCTAGAACAGTGAGAGCAGTGTCCGACAGATAATAAATATTCACTAAACATTTGTTGAATGAATAGTAAATATAGTTGTGTGTATAGAGAATGAGTGAAGAAAACATTCCAGGTAAAGGTGAAACTGCATTAACCAAATTTAAGGCTGTAGATAGTATGTTTAGGGCCAATAAAGAAAACTAGTTTGTCATTTCAGTTAAAAGCACTGATTTAAGCCTTTAAGGAGTTACCCTGATGAAAGTAAAATTACATTCTTTTACATTATTTGAACACATGCCTTACACTTTATTAACAAATCCACTTTGTCAAAATCCCTATTAAGTCAGCCAAGGGTCAAAGTTGGGGATATTCTAAATGAGGCTGTGAAGGCAAATACCTGCTATAACTGGCCTCTTTCATTTAGCTAAGGTCTACCTTTGAAGAACACTGTACACCTGGGGCTCACATGCAGCTCAGGCCATGGTTCTTCCTACTTGTCCTGTGTCAACAGTGTGAACAGCTTGTTCCTAGAAACAAGCTTTTCTCTCTCAGGCCACAAGCGCCACGGTAGTAGTAGCTGTATCACCCGGAAGTAGGTGGAAGTGCTCTTCTAAAGCACAGGGGGAATGTTAATTCTGGAGCACCTATGCCTCCTGTGTTCTTTCAGTTTAAAGTACCAAAATGTTTTTTGTTTGTGTATTTTTTTATATATAATACCATAAGACCTGTGAGTTTCTGAAGTAGGTGTAAATTAATATTGGCAATGTATATTATTGGCTAGGCATTAGGGACTAACATTTTACCAAAATATTACGTCTGTGTGTACACACACATAGCTATACAAATATATCACTGAAATGCAATTTCTCAACCATTTTACCTGCCTCAGGAAACAAGAATTTAATAGAAGTTTTTTCTGGTGAGTGAATTAATGTGCTATAAGTTGATAATCAGGCGATTCAAGTATTATATAGTTCTCTGGTAGGAGTAGGGCTTGTAGAGTATTCTGTATTACTTATCAAAGCCTAACCAAAGTGCTTTTAAAAATAACCAAGGAGATTTTAGTGTTTCTAGTCTTTTAAAAATTATATTACCTAATGAGTACCCTTCCTTGAATATTTGGCCATCTCAACTTCATGTAGAAGTATATTGAGATTTTTATTTTCCTTAGAAAGTATATTGGAGTCTGCTGTAACACATGAATGGATGAGCAATAAAAAACACAAAATACTATACCATATAGAATGTAACTGGTGTGATTTTAGAAATTGTATATTTTTTAGTAGGAAGTCTCAGTTATCTACCATATTGTATATTTTTTAGTAAGACGTCTCAGTTATCTACCATATCTATGGGAAATTCTCACTTTTTCCATGGAGCATATATATTAAGAAATATAACTTTTCAATGAATCTGACAAGATAAATTGGTCCTAAAATGTACTCCAAGATAACTAAAAAATAGAACTGCTCTATGAAGATTTTGTATATTAACGAAGTAAATATAGAAAATTTTTGTTTTTAGAAAAACAGATCTCTATGATTTCAGTCATATAATAGATAATAGCATCAATTATCTGTTGAGGCCACTGCAAGTTCATGATTGACAAAATTTCTTTTGCATCTGTATAAAATGTAGTGTGGGATCCTTAGGAGAAATGCAAAAGGCTTCTTTCTGAATATTTTCACATTTTCATTGAGGGACAGATGACTATGTATTTTAGAAAATCCCAAACTGCCAGTTACTATTGATGGTATGCTCTTGCAGAGTCTGACCCTGTTTCTACATATCCAGTCATTTAATCAGGTTTAATAGTGTGATTTGTGCATTTTGTTTTGAGGTAGTAAATAATGTGTGGGAAAAGTGAAATCCTAAAAGAATGGTGGTATTATTATAATGAGACTTTTCATTTCCAGTGGCTTTGAAACGTATGTTGAATTTCAACGAGACTCATGTTAAAAACAGTACTGGAGAACCAGTATGGAAGGTAAGAGAGTTTATTTTACTGGGGAACTATTTCCTTTTTCTCAGCTCTCATTGGTAGTAATTGGACAGTTTCTTGTTAATACTATACAGTAGCACATTTTAGTTGTAATGCATGAATATTTTATTTTTATTTAACATAGCTTCTTAATGTGAATCTTTTTGATAAACATTTTATGGGGTGAGACATGATGATAGTAATATTCATCTAGGAAATCTAGCTGATCTCTTGGGTGGGGCCTCACTGATAGGTCTTCACTCTGGTTGATGTTTTTTGTTCCTTAGCTTTTCAAGTTCAAAATTAGAAAATTGCAAGCTTGTTCAGGGTTAGTCAGACTCAAGGGACTGACTGGTCCATTTTAACCAACTCATGAGAGAGTGATCTGTAAACCAAAATGCTACTTTATTAATTTATGATATATAAAACTATCAGTAAAACTGTTCATTGGACCAGAAAGCAACTTATAATCTTTCTCCTTTGAGAAATGCTGGAAAACCTTTAAAAGTTCCTGTTCTGTGAACCCCTTCATTCAAAATTTCAAGCTCACTCTCATTCTTTCTTCAGAGATTATAATACAGTTAATTAGGTATAAACTTATTAAAGTTTATAATCACTTTAAACTTCTCTCTTAGTAGGAATTAAATACAAGTCTACTTGATTACAATTTGGGATGTTTTGAAAACTCATGAGTCCTTATAAGTCCTTTGGGTTAACTCTAAATGTGGTTAAAGTAATCTGTATTGAATTCATAGTTTAAACTTCAGCATGTTCCCTAATTTTTTCTTTCCTTCCTCTTTATTTGTTGACATCTTCTTAGTGCCCTTTGCATAAATTATACTTGTTTATTGTTTCTAAAGCCTATACCAAGCTTTCGAATTACATAACTTGAGAATTTCTTGGACATAGATTTGTGTCAAATTCTTTCCTACCATCACTTCTATATAACAAGATTAATAATACAGATATATTGAGATTTAAAGAGGGAAGGCTTTTGAGGGATGCATGATTCAACCTCATACCTAGAGCACAGATATTTTTACCTTTTCTAAAGGAAATGTTGGCACTCAAAAAAAACCATGTTTTTATGACAGCATGTTTCATTCTGTCAGCAATTTATTGCTCCATAAAGAATTGTTGAGGTAGTTGTTCAAAACACTAATGAAAGTATCCTATTTGCCTTACCTCTAAAACTCATTTTGAATTAGAAGTCTTAGTTGGAATTCTTACTACTTCTCAAAGCTGTTAGTTTTAATACTTTTAGAATGTGAGGAAAGGCATATAACAGAATAAAGCAAGCAAGTACTCTTTAGAGACTTAATTTTAAAAATGAATGTCTTATTAACCTGCAATGTTTAAATCACTACAGTTTTTTTACAGTCTTGAAACTTCTTACACATAAGTTTTAGAGTAACTACTTTTTATTCTTCATTTTTAAGAAAGGACATGTGAACTGGATAAGGAGGCGTATAAGAGTTTACTATAGGTTCAGAGTCTTTTATTATAGCTTATGATGAAGATGTTATAATCTAGAGTATGTTTTTTAACCTAGAAGAAGTATTTTATAAGAAGGTATTTATATAATTATTAATTTGAGCCTAAGTGCTTTTCCCCCATGATCTGAATGTTTATTTATTTATTTATTTGTTTGTTTTTTAATTCAACACATTTATTTTTAGTATATCCACAAAATGCAAGGCACAATCCTAGGCCCAGGGAAAATAACCTTGAACAAAACAGTGTCTACCTTAAGGGAATTTTTTTATTTATTAGTTTTCAATTAGAATTGACTTTTAGTATTATTTTATATTACTTTCAGGTGTACAGCATAGTGGTTAGGCATTTAATATATAATTTATGAAGTGATTACCCTAATAAGTCTAGTACCCACTTGGCACTATACACAGCTATTACGTTATCACTGACTATATCCCCTATGCTGTGCTTTACATCTCCTTGCTTATTTCATAACTGCCAATTTGTATTTCTTAATCGTTTCACCTTTTTCACCTAGCCCCTCAACCTGCTGTCATCCATCAACCATCAATTCGTTCTCTGTATATGTCTGTTTCTGCTTTGTTTGTTTTATTTTGTTCCTTACATTCTTCGTATAATTGAGATCACATGGTATTTGTCTTTATCAGATTTATTTCACTTAGCATAATAACTAATTTTGCTTTTGAGAATGGATTGCTATGTGAATAGATATTTTGGTAAATTAAAAATATTAAATTGAGGTAAGTGTAAGAATTCATACATAATTTATTAAAATAAAATGTACTTCCACATTGTCTTAATATGGGTTCTCTATTGACTGTTCACTGATAATGATGTTTAAACACATTTTTTTTTAACTAGGTGCTCATTTATGACAGATTTGGCCAAGATATCATCTCTCCTCTGCTATCTGTGAAGGAGCTAAGAGATATGGGAATCACTCTGCATCTGTGAGTTTCAACATATTTCTATAACGGCATTTGTTTTCAAACATATTATTATAGATTTCTTTGGCCACCCTGAAATCAAATTATTAAGGGACAAAATGTTAGGTAGTTAGGCATGAACAACAGGCTTAGCTCTGTAACCATAGAAACTTCCCTTGAAGACCTTCCTTAAGTACCTCCCAGAAATACCTCCCTTTTAGGGTTATAAATTATCCCAAATCCTAGAACACAAAGGCCATAAAAGCTGCTGGCTAACCCAGCTACAAACACATGTGCAGAAAGTAGTGCCCATAGCTTCAACCTCATTGTACCATCATTATATCATGACTATCTCTGGAAGTTCATGAATCTAATTATAACAGACTGAATTCTGGGTAAGCACATGTGCAGTAGGCAAAGTGTTACAAAGCAGTCAACTGTCAGTCAAGGTGACCTCGCATAGGGATCATCTAGGACCTCCAATCACAGTCCAAATATAAACAGACCTTCCCACCTCTGCTTTGTTACAGCCCTCCTGGCTGGAAACCCACCCCTCCCTTTGGGGCATACTATCTTATCTCTTCAGCTCCCAAATTCCACAGGGCTGCAGCCTTCCTTAGCACGCCCATCTCCTTCTAAAATGTACTTTCAATAAATCTTATTTTTTCTAAATCTCTCCAACCTGTAATTCTTTGCTGTGTAGGCGGAGAAGAACAGAGGAACAACAGATAACCCCACTGTCCTCTTCCGCTTCCCCACACTGCTGGGGCGACCCCAGATTTTATATCATCCTAGCAGTGACAGCTTTTTTATATAGAAAGTAATGTTAAGTTACAGTACTTGTATAGAACAACATTTTTCCCCTTTTATTCAACCCTTTACTTAAAAATAATCTTCAGTCTGAGACTTTCTAGTTTCAGAATTTAAATTTTCTCTCTTCTGTCTCTTCCTATTGACTGGTTTACCCTCTTATGTGAAGGAAAAGAACTAGTTGTCTTCAGTTCTCTTCCAGCTCTGAAAATTTTCTATTCCTTTAATTTAAATATCCTTTTTAAAGGAGAAATATCTAATTTATCATTAATAAGAAAAAATTAAGTAATTCTGAAATAATGACTGTTAATCACTGTAGGAGGCTATCTATGTTTTCTTCTTAACTTCTGAATTTATTTGATTATATTGCTTCTGATATATTTGAAAAATTTTAAAAATTGTGTGTGCCTCTTTCACTCTTTTTTACTAAAATATTGTATATAGAAGATTATATACAGAATATTGCTTATGAAAGGATGACTAGAATATTGTAGAAATACAGTGTTAGCCATATTTCCTGATAAGAAGCATAGTTAAATCTTAAAATGAAAAATAAAGACATTTTGTGATTTGATATTGGATATTTAAATGAATATATTCACTGAATTGTAGAAAGAGAAAACTATCAAGTCATAAAAAGTTTTTGAGTTGCTTAGATGATCTTTTGTACATTCTCTTATGAAGCAGTAAGTACAAAAAAATAGTCTTAAAGTTTTAAGGAAACATTTATATAACTTTCATTTAAAAAATGTATTTGATTTCTTTATGGTTAAATTTTTTCATTGCTTCTAAAGACTTTTTCAGCTTTCTCTTTTCTCTCTCTTGAAGAATTTCACTTTCTTTCTACTTACCTTCCCCTGACCATATTTCTATGAAAATGGGAATAAAATGGATTCTGAATGTGCTTTAGTTCTCATTCAAGGAGACTTTCTGACCGTGAGAGGTATCAAAAGTAAGGCAAGTGGACTAGAAGAAATGAAGGCTAAGAAGAGATTAGGATCTTACTAATAAGTAATATTAACACTGATATAAAGAGAACGCTGCGTTAAATGAATAATTGCAGCAAGAACTTTTAGAGTACCGGTTACTGTTCTTGAACTGGTGAACTCCTAGTGAGAAATAAATGTTTTAAACTATCTTCTTAAGATAAGTGGCTTTAAAAAAAAGTGAACCTTCTTTATGTCTTTTAGGCTTTTACACTCTGATCGAGATCCTATTCCAGATGTTCCTGCAGTGTACTTTGTAATGCCAACTGAAGAAAATATTGACAGAATGTGCCAGGTAATGTGAGTTCTTATTTTCCTGACTCTTGAATGTAGAAACAGATTTTTTTTCAAAAAAAATTCTTAGACATCTAGTGTGAAAAATCAGAAATCCCTTTAACCCAATTTCTCACTTTGATTTTTGAGACTATCTTTGAATTTTAAATACTAGATTGGAAGATTAAAATTTTTGGCTGAAGAAGCATTATATTAAGACTGAGTCAGGCTTCAACAAACAGAAAACCCAACTAGATAGCTTTAAAAATAGGGTTTTATTTTTCTAATAGGAAGCCTCAGAATAGGCAGTCCAAGCTGGTACCACAGCTCTATAAGGTAGTCAAAGACTCAGGCTCCTTATGTCTTTCTGATCTGCCATGTTTAGTTTGTTGCTTGTCATTGTCTTGCTTGCTGCTTTGTGCATGCAAGGTGGCAGCTGCTGCTGTAGACATCACATTTATGTTCAAGACAAGGGGAAGGAGAAAGGGATATGCTGATGCCGACTGTTCATTTTGATCAGGAAAGCTAAGCTTTTCCAGAAACTCCCAGAAGACTTTCATTTATGTCTCACTGGGTAGAACTGGCTTTGAGAGAGACCACAAAGGTTAATATTTAGATGGGTGTATTGCCACCCCAAACAAAATCTGGGTTCTTTAGCAAAGAAGAGGAGAAAATGGATATTTGATAGGTAGCTAACAGTGTCTGCCACAAATCACAAGCATCTTGTTATTGACTGTTGAATCAAGTTACTACTTAAATTATTAATGAAGATCACCTATTTTGCATCCTGTGCAGCTAATGAGGCCTTTCTCATTTACACTGCATAAACTCAACTATGCCATTTTTAAAAGAGGTACAATTAGTCCCTTTTTCCTTTTTTAATAATAGCTCTATTGAATTGTAATTCACATAGCATAAAATTCAAAGTGTGCAATGGTTTTCAGTTTATTCACAGAATTGTGCAACCATCACTATAATCAATTTTAGAAAAATTTCAGCTTCTCAACTAATATATCCTCCCATCCCTGAGCTATTTTTTATTTCTCTATATTTGCATATTCTGGATATTACATATGAATGGAATCATACATGGTCTGTTGTATCTGGCTTTTTTTTCGCATGTTTTCACGGTTCGTCCATATTGTAGCACGTGTCAGTACTTCATTCCTTTTTATTGCTGTATAATATTCCATTATTTGACTATACCAAATTTTGTTTACCCATTTATTGATGGGCATTTGGGTTGCTTCTGTCTGTTGGCTGTTATAAATAATGCTAATATGAACATTTGTGTACAAGCTTCTATGTTGATGTGTTTTCATTTCTCTTATGTCCATAAACACGTAGGAGTGGAATTGCTGGGTCAAATGATAACTCCATGGTTAACCTTTTGAGGAATTGCCAGACTATTTTCCAAATGTAGTTGTATCATTTTATATTCCCTCCAGAATTATATGAGAGTTCCAAGTTCTCTAGATTCTTGTCATTACTTTTTATTATCTGACATTTTGATTATAGCCATCCTAGTGGGTATGGAGTGGTATTTCATTGTAGTTTCAATTTGCATTTCCCTATTTACTAATGATATTAAGCATCTTTTAATGTGCTTATTAGCCATTTGTGTGTCTTTGGAGAAATATCTTCACATCCCTTGTGCAGTTTTTAATTGAGCAGCCCTTTTATTCTTAAGTAGTTAGAGTACTTTATACATTGTCGATACTAGACCCTTCTCAGGTATGTTATTTGCAAATATTTTCTCCCATTTTGTGGATTTTTTACTTGATAATGTCCTTTGGAGCACAAAAGTTTTTATTTTATTTTTAAACTTAAGTTTATTTTTTAGTTGCTTGTACTTTTGGTGTCATATTTAAGAAACCATTGCCAAATCTTAAGATCAATTTGGAGAGTATTGCCATCTTAACAATATTAAATTTTCTGATCCATGAACATGTAATACCTTTGCATTGATTGAGATCTTTTTAAAATTTTTTTCAGTAATGTTTTATAGTATACAGAATATAAGTTTTGCACTTCTTTTGTTAAATTTATTCATATTTTTGATGCTATTGTGAATGTAATTATTTTCTTAATTTCATTTTCAGGATTGCTCATTGCAAGTGTACAGATATCCAGCTGACTTTTATATATTGAGCTTGTATCTTGAAACTTGTTCAACTTCTGTGCCCTTTGGCACAATAAAGATGTTCTCGTCTCATCTTGTACTTTTACTGTCCTGGCTCAAGATTCAGCCATTTGTCTAAGGAGCCCTGGGTTTCTGTAGTGAATAGTGTTTAGAAATCAGCTACTGGGTATTAGGTGTAATTATTGCTACTAGAGTGTCACAATTCTTAGGCCCTCTCAATGGACAGAGCTAGGAAATATATGTATATGCATATACACATACTTGTATATCTATATTTAATTCTATACATCTTCCTACTTATCTCTCTAGATAGATAACCTCCAAAACCATTTCAATTCAGAAATACAGGATTTATTCTAGCTTTTCCTTTTTTCCTTCAAAAATTCATAACTTTTTTCTCTGACAGTGAGAAACATGGCTCTCGATATCTTCAACATACTTACTTGTTTTCTCAGTCCTTTGCATTCTCAATCCTTTGATGAATCTCCCAACTTTTGTGGAACCCTGCTCAGCCACCTTTCCCACTCAGGCTCCAACTCCATTGTTCACATTTTAACATCTCTGAAATCAGATGCATCTTAAAATTGGTGGTGTGTTACATAGAATTTATTGGCAGCATTAATTCTTAGTATTACATAAAATAATGGTGCCTACAATCGACAATATCTTAGATTTGAAGAAATATAGTTTAGAGGTCTATTGCCTAGAGTTTAAGAAGATAAGTAAATTTGACTTAAGAATTTGTATGATTTTAACGCTACCTTTGGACGATTGAGAAGGACTACTGGAATTGGTCATTGGAATTATAACATGTCTGCGCAATAACAGAAGTAGTTGTATCATCTGATCAGAGCATTAGGAGGTAGTGTCTTCTGCCAAATATAGTAAGCACTTACTATAAGAGAGCCAATTCTGGATATTTTTAAGAAAATGCAGACATGCTATTTCAAAGCAATTTTGTGAAATACTGTAATTAATAGGATTTTATTGATAATATAACTAATTATTAAAATATCATTTATATCTGGTAACCAGGTAAACAATACTTCTTCATAACTTTGTTCTCTTGGGATACTTTTTTGATTGCCTGTTTTTTTAAATGTGTGTATTTTCCTTCAAAACCTTATTCTAATAGCATTGAAAAGATTTTTATTTGTGATTGTCCATTATTCTAACTATCCTATAAGAATGAAGTATTCATTGTATGTGTAGGATCTTCGGAATCAACTCTATGAATCATATTATCTAAATTTTATTTCTGCTATTTCAAGAAGTAAACTGGAAGATATTGCAAATGCAGCATTAGCAGCTAGTGCAGTAACACAAGTAGCCAAGGTAAGAGATTTTGATTGGCTGATGACATTTTGTTAATGGAAAATTTAGTGATAATTCTGAAACCTGTTAATTGACATAGGTGTTTTATTTTCAAAGGACCGGAACCACCTAAGAAATATTTAGACTTAATATGATAATGTAAATTATGATATTGTAAATTATCTTCAACTTGGCCTGAGCAAAATAAACCAAACTAAAGCAACCTATTCAGACAGTTGTGCCTCCCTCTTAAAGGAACCTATTCAGTGAATTTGAAAGACAAAAATAAAAGGCCGAATCATTTTTTGTTTTAGGCTGGGATTTGTGTAATCTTTTTAGCTTCACTTTGCAATAGTTTGTCAGTTGTGTTGTCATAAATTATACTCAAAATATGTTGACATCGTTTTATCTATAATCACTGTATTTCACCATACTATCTCTAGATCTTTTCTTAATAGAGGATCCAAGGAAGCAATGTTGCATATTATGAAAAAGATGAAATTCATGACAGGCCATCACCTCTACCTCAGAGTGACAGATTCAGCTTAGCTATAAATAAATCTGTAAAATATATTCTTGGTTATAGCCTTATTGTGCCCTGTGCTTCTTGATTTGGACAAGACATAAATGAAAATTTTGGGGACTGTTATACAGGACAAATAAAAGACCAACCATGCATTTACTTATTTTTTCCTATTGATAGTCTGCTACTACTTCTGATTAGTTTTCAAGGCTTATGTCTTAATGTACCTGCTCTTCCAAAGTTTATTAATTTGACATAAAATAATAGGAATGATTTTCAATTTGTTTAACTGAATTTAACATACTTCAAGTAGTTTTTTTTAATTTGTCTCCTAATTTGCACTTCTGGTATAACTTTTCCCCACTTGTCAACATTCATGGTAAAAAAAGCAGTTACTGTGACTTTCTTAGGAAGTGTGGTTAAAATTACTAAAAATTTTAATTGTTCTTTCTCTTCAAAATTGATATTCTTTCCCACAATTAAAAGAACTTTTCATACCTTAAATTTTGTCTTCTAAAAATTTTATTCCCCTCCATAATTTATTGTTCAAAGGCTTATTTTTATTGTTTCTTTATATTAATGCCTCATTCTTGCCCAATTAGGCAGTCAGCTATGTGGTATAATTTTTAGTTATTGAATATAATTTTGGCATTTTCGCCATGGTAGATTAAATCAAACTAAATATGTTTTAAATATTATAAAATTGATTTGTAAACCTTTTCTTTTTTTTCTAGGTTTTTGATCAATATCTCAATTTTATTACTTTGGAAGATGATATGTTTGTGTTATGTAATCAAAATAAGGAGCTTGTTTCATATCGTGGTAAGTAAAAATGGAAATATTGTAACTCATTGTTAATAAAATGAATGGTGTACTGTAAAAAAAATGAACATGTTCAGTGCACTCCAAAACCAGCTTTGTTTATAGGAGTAGAGCTGTATATAAGATTTTTTGAAGCACACAAAAAACACAAGCCTCAGACTGAGTTTTGTCACATATAAATAACATTTAATAAAGCACAGTGAAGTACAAGTTCTCTGACCTTTTAGGTATTGCACAGCAACTTGCATGAATGGTTCACCCATGGCAAGTAAGACAGTATTTTAGTAAGATTCAGTTAATCTTATAGTACTTTGACCCTTGAACAAAAACAAGTTACTTTACTTCACTGTGTCTTAGTTTCTTATCCGGAAAATGGGGGTAATAATACTATTTACCACATAGAGTTTTTATGAACATTAAATGGATTAGTGTGTATAAAATGCCTCAGTTTTTGGCACATGTTAGGTACTGAGAAAAGGTTGGCTAATATTGCTATTGAGATCAGACAACATATTAACATATTGATACACACACACACACACACACACACACACACACGTGCATACACCAAATTTTATTGTTTTTTTTTTTTAAATCCTTAGAATGAGATCTACCCTCTTTTAACGTTTTAAAGTGTACAATAGAGTATTTTTGACTATAGGTACAATGTTGTATAGCAGATCTCTAGAACCTATTTATCTTGCCTAACTGAAATTTTATGTCTGTTGATTAGTTATGTCGAATATTTTAATGAAAATTTCAGACTGTGGAAGATATGATTAGCCAGTTTAATGAAATAGTCATTAACTTGCTGCTTAGAAATTGAGATGTTTGGGGAATGACTAGAATTTCAATGATTCTTAAGTGGAAAATATGTCCCCACTTAAGGAAGCATTTGGAAATGTATAAGGACATTTTTGGTCATCACAATTGGCAGGACTGCTACTAGCATTTAGTGAGCAGGGACTAGGAATACTAGTTGTTCTGCAATGTATAAACCATATTCATACAACAAATGATTCTACCCCAAATGCCAGTGGTACCCTATTATAAAACACTGGACCAGATAATAAGCTACCTGAAAGAAGAAATTAATCTTTTGACTTCATTCAGCATGCTTGCTTGTTGAAATTGAAGAACATTTTAAAAAGGTTGTATTTGCTGAGTTGCCCATGTAAGAGATTTGTCATAGTAGTTATTTACAGAAGTCTTTTACAATTGAGTTTTAAATTAATTAGCTACTTAAGTTACATGTTTAAAACCTACTTTCCTGTAAGTCTTTAAGCTAAACTTATAACTTTTGTTATATTTATAAATCAGGTTACATAAAAACAAGCACTCTTACTTTTTCTTTGACCATTAACTCAGACTAAACAGAGTAATTCTCATCAGCCCCATTCAACAAGCTAACTCAGCGAGCCTTGTTTGTTAAATTTCCTTGAACAGTTTAAATTGCATTTATTAAATTTTCTTTTTTAAGTATTTCACATCCCAGCCAGGCAAATTTATAAATCTGACAAGCAGAACCTGCCCAAGTATTTAATGACTTTAAAAAATAATTAAGTTTGTAGTGAGTCCAAGTTCATTAAAAATTCAGTTACACTATTTCTCAACTTTAACAAAATCAGAAGTCTGAAATTATTAAAGTATACCTTTAATGTATTAATTTTAAAATGTAATCATATCTTTAATTGCCCAGATTCTCAATAGTATAGTTAAAACAGTAATAGATAGCTTTATAAGCACTTTACAATGTAAACTCATTTACCCCTTAGTAAAATAAATGGTATTATTATTCCCATAGTCCAAATGAAGTTGTCACATATTAACTAACTTGATAAAGAAAAGGCAAAACCAGGGTACTAAATCCAGGGATTCCCTCCAAAGACAGCTGTCTTAACTATTATGTAATTGTGTACCAGATCACTCAAACGTTACAGGGGTTTTAACTGATCTTACTCAAAACATCAATCAGATATACTAATGCCATGGATCTGATGACCTACTGTCCCTGGATTGGGAATTTATGCAATAAAGGATTTATTATCTCAGTGAGACACAGGCTACTATCTCAGACAAACCAGATTTTTACCACAAGTGAGTCAAGATTATTGATGGACACTTTTTTAATTGTTCAGATCAGTTCTCAGATTGTAAGGCTAGGGTATAGGACTGAAGGGCTGGATACTTCCATATATATTTACCTGTAGCAGTGATTGACAAAATGAGCTGAGTATTTTCCTGGATTGATGCCCCTTAATTTGCATAATTCACAGTGTATCCCTGTGCCATTTCTGTTATCTGATTTGGATGCATGGCAGCCTATACCACCAAGTAGCAGCACATTTTCCCATCCAGATTCTGTATTGCCTGACCGAACTCTGTGTTCTCTTTCCACTGGGCCATACTTTCTTTAAATACTTTGATATATCCAATTGGATTCGGCTGTCCTCTCATGCTAATCCAAGTTATATTGAATTTAATATTTATTTTTACAGTCGGGATGTTGGGAAATTAAAAATATATAGATAATATTTTAGTGCAATCTTCTTACAAATAGTTATTAATCATCTACTTGTCAGACACTGGTCCCGGGTATTGCGAGAGCTAGTAAGATGAAGAAGGCAAGCTCTTTGATTGTCAAGGACAGCAGTGTTTTTTAAAATGTAGTCCTAAGTATCACCTAAAGTGCTTGTCAAAATTGCACCTCAGATTTCTTAGAATTATTTCAAATGTATGGAATTGAATCCCTGGGGAAAAGGGCTAAGAATCTCCAATTTTTAAAAGCTTCCATAGAAATTTTTTTCTCTTTCATATTCCTAGAGTGATCCTTATACCCACTGAAGTTTGGGAACACTTACAAACCATCTAGTAGTTCAGAATAGAAATTCATACAACTTATTATAATACAAAAAAATTATATGTGATGTTGGTCTTGCCATAATTGATTTGCATTGTCCTTTTCTGGCCATAGTTGAAAATCGGTAGTTTCTTGAGGCCATCTAGTGTTTGTGAATAAAATTATGAAATATTATGTTTATTTTTCTATTTGCCAAAAATTTTGTATGGTTGATGTGTGGTTTTTTTCCTTATTACTATTGTGATATTGATACTGCTGATTATTAATATTAAGGTAGTATTTATTAGAGATAATATAATTTTTAATAGATACTTATAAAGTTTAAAGCATAAAAATTTTACTTGGTTGAGTGTTAATAATCGAAGTGCATATTCATTAGGAGTTTAGTAATAATTTTAAGAGTTTAATAAAGGTAAATCATAAATTTTGGTCACTTTTTTTTTTTTTTGCCTGTGTTATTTTAGCTATTAACAGGCCAGATATCACAGACACAGAAATGGAAACTGTTATGGATACTATTGTTGATAGCCTCTTCTGCTTTTTTGTTACACTGGGTAAGTTTTGTTACACTGGGTAAACCTTTCTGTGCAGGCTCCCTGGTGGTTAGGATTTGGCACTCTCAAATCTTTGGATATTTCTTCAAAGTAAATTATTTGACAACTCATTTTAATCCGTTACACTGTAATATCCCCTTTTATCTATCTGGATCTCTGTAGGCTCTCTCTCCATAGGTGGGATAAAATATACATTCTGTACTATATAAAACCATAACTCTTCTAATTTGATGTAGTTAATCTTTTTGAGTTAGCATATAGCAGATCTATTGAGTTGACTCAATAGATGTCTTTGGTAATTGTAACTTTCTAATGTATTTTTGAATGATTTGATGGTGACTTCACCTATATACCTGATAATTTTCTTTCAGTATTTTATTATGAAAAATTTTAAATACACTTCCAAGTAGATTGTTATAGCTTGGTAAACTATTAAGGTAAACTCCCAAGGCTCCAAAAAACACTAAATTTACATATAATACTAATCTACTATACACAAAGTCTTAAAACATTTGTTTGGATACCTAAATTTACTTAAAGCTACATTGTGTTTAATATCTGATGCATGACTTTATGCTTTGCTTTTATGCTAATGGATCTGTTTAGAAACATCCTAGTTGCAAATTTAATTTTGCAGACACAAAACCTTTCAGTCAAATTAATCCTCACACTAGATTAAAATTTCCGTTTCACAAATGAGAAAATTAAAGAAGAGAGAGCTATCATACATAGTTTAGGATACAGACAAAAGTTTGAGGAGAATTTGTATGCAAATTTGGGAGTTCTCTTCTCAGAGATTTTTCACTGTAATTTTCAGCCCTGAATGCCAGTCTTTGATTCTTCAGTTCAGTAAATCTATCTTCTGCTTATGCTCTTTTCTCCTGTGTGCCATACAAACTAGAAAGTACCATCAGGAGGAAAACTGGTTAAGAATCTATCTCACTTTTTAAGTATACCTCTTCTTTCAAGAGTTTTATCATCCACTTTCTGCTTGCTTTTAATTGTTCTCTACTTTCATATAGGATTGTTGGTGGGGTTTGTTTTTTTAAAAGAAGAACACGTATATACAACTTTTAGTCATTAAACAGACATAATTAATATTTTCTATTTTACCATCTCACAGTCTCTAAAATTTTGCTGAATGCTAGTTATTATGGACATTAAGGGTAAATTGAAAAGTGTAAATGAAAACCACTGAGGTATTAGAGTCACTTTCATTATGTAGAGTATCAGAAAGTGATTTTTTGCAAAGAAGAAATTGAAATTATTTTTTTTCTGACATAGATGTCAAAAATGGTTAAATGAAAGCAAATTTAAGAACTGTGTACAATATAATATCCTATTTTTGTTTTTTATACGTCACACACTTATTTAGATTATATGTAGAAAACCAGAAAGAATCCATATCTAATTCTTAATGGGGATTATTTTAGGGTGCTAGAATCAAGAAGGTTAACTTTACACATTGTTAATATTTGAATTTTTATAATATCCATGAACAACTTGCCATCAAAACAAAACATAGTTTAAAAATTTGCTAATAGTCCACATTTTTACTTTTGCAGTAAACTGAGCATGCTTTGTATAGAATCTAAAATGCAACAATTTCAGCATATAAAAATTACAATGTCCTGTTTTTTTATGAGATTTTCAATGTAATTGGATTTTTTTTTATTATTTTAGGATTTTAGCCTAAACATGAAATAAAAATAAAAAACATGAAATAATAGAGAAATGAATAGGTTTAATGAGTTAGTTTGATATTGAATTGAGGACAGCTTTTAGGAGCATTTTAAATTATGTGAAGAATGTGTTTTCTGTTATCTTTTAGTATTTTAAAAAGAATGACTACAATCCTTCATTATTAATTTGTAAAACAAAAAATACCAAACTTAAATTAGCTAAACTCTTCATTCTTTCCTTTAAGTCAAATTAAAGTTAATCCTATGAGTAGTGAGTAAGCTTACTCTTTGAAACTGCCTGTGAGGAATCAAAATGCTGATTTCCTCAGTCCGTTGAAAAAATCTGGTCACACTGATTGGCCAACACTGTATTAAGAGTCTTTTTCTCAATCCTTAATGTTTTCTATATAAATGGGAAGGTCCATTTCTTAAACCTTGCATTTACTCTTGAGATTATAAAGTTTTTAGCCTCAAGAAATTCTATACATCTATAATTTGTTATTTTTTAATGCTAATGGGTTTTATAAGTATCTATTTTAGTTTTTAAGAGCTTAAAGCATTGCTAACATCTATTGTTAAAACAGGTGCTGTTCCTATAATCAGATGTTCGAGAGGAACAGCAGCAGAAATGGTAGCAGTGGTAAGTTCATGCAGATATCCATTGGGGATAAATAATACTGTGTCAACTGTTTTCCATAAGTACCTCAAGTGTTTTTGTTCATTTTACATATATGATTGCTGTGGGTTATATATTAAGCACTAAAGGCAAATATTTTTATTTTATAACACTGGGATTCCACCAGAAATAAAAAACAATCATTGTGTACTTCTGTGTGAGGGAGTAAAATGATTTACTTCAACTTGCTATTCCAGTCCAATTTTTTTGTTACTAAAATATATATTCCTCATTCAGCCTTGTTTAAGTAGTATTTTATACCTATTTGATCTCCTCAGTCATTTAATATTTAACTTTATTTAGCAAATATATATTAATAATCAACCATTTTTAAAATGGTGAGGTACATTTTGTTACCTCACTATATTGGAGTAAAATATTCAGTATATCTTGAGCATTCAAAAATTTACTTTAAAGATTAGAGAAATTACAGATTTGCTAAAAAGGAAAGAGTAGCATGGAAAGATGAAGGAAGATACACTAACATTTTTGAGTTTTATTGGCCCAAATGAATCATTGGTGGAGGGCTGTTTTCTTTCACATATTCCATTTCTATTGTGGAGCTTCTTATAGCCACTACTATATAGACACCTTCCTTGCTATAACAGAATCATGCTTAGGTCATTATTGCAAAGTGGTTTCTGTACTTAAAGTAAAAATAGTCATGGAAAAGTGATTGTTAAATCAGGCCTGGGTCATATTAGAAAAGGCATTGGTCTTTTTCAAGTCCAAATTGTGATGATATTGAATAGCAAAGAAACTAAAATATTCGGATTTTAGAATTGCTATTTCATAAAGAAATTCCAAATTTCTTAGTAATGAAACCAAGAATCTATTATGTAGTACCCTGTATAAAGTTTGTGAAACCATTCAATAGTTAATATAAAATTTGCTTTTTTCAGAAACTAGACAAGAAACTTCGGGAAAATCTAAGAGATGCAAGAAACAGTCTTTTTACGGGTGACACACTTGGAGCTGGCCAATTCAGGTATTATATGAGTTAATGTACTTTCTAGGACTTGAAAATTAAACATTTGTAGAGTTTTTGGATCTTTTTTTTTCTAATAGAATACCCTAATAATTGAAATTTCTTTCTTTTTAAAAATGAGGTAATCAGAATCTGAGTTTCAACTCAAATTGTTTTTGAAATACTAATAGAATATTTTATTTCATTTACCTTTTATTACGAATTTTTGTTTTGCATTTTTATCTGTTCGAGAAACTTTTCTGTTTATGTGGCTTTGAAGATCAAAAGCTCTTCCCTTTAAATTCTCATTAAGCTTCTGGGTAATAAAAAAAATGAAAAATTTGTGATGCCTCTATCTTTTTCTCTGTTAACTAGTTTCCATTTTACACTGAAATACTTTACTAATAGCTTAAATTTGCAAATTATTTTTGTCTTTGTTAGCATGTCTAGCATGAGTAGCTAATTCCAAAGTTACTACTGGGTGTTCAGTTATTATTGAGTAGGAATACTTTTAAAAACTATATGTTGTAGTACCTTTAACATTTGATTATTAAAAACAATGGACATTATGGGAGCGAAGAAGCAAAGGAATCTACACAAATGGCTGAGAATTATTTCAGGGGAATAGTACTTCAGAAAATTCTTACCCCCACCTTTAGATGAATAAATAAAGAAAGCCTGTGAAAATAAGTTGATACCAAGTATAACTGCCCTCTAGGAATAATAATTTTATGATAACTTCATAGACTTCATTCATATCAATTTTGATGGCTCCTATAGTCTCAAGCACTATTACAATTTGGCGTTAACACTAACTTTATGTTTCACTTGTTTGTTCAACTCTCTCAGTTCCTACGTTATTATTCTATGTTCTATTAATGTTCTATGATTTCATTGCTGGTCTTAAATATTCTTCAGTGTTTCTCCTTAAGTGGAACAGAAACATCAAATTCTTACATGATTTTATTTTCAACAGAAGCAACCACTCTGTCATACCTTCCTTAATAATTCTTTCTCTTTTTATAGTGCCAATATAAAGGCACTGTTTTATTCAGATAATTTTTAAAACTTTATTCACATTATTATAATATAGTTGTCTTATTTTTAATTTGTTGGACACCTTTCTAAATTATTTTAATTAGGGTCAGCATCCTTGATGGACTGCCATTAAATACTTCTGAATCCAGTTGTAGGTTAATGATTCTCAGAATTTGGTATTGTCAGCAGATACATTTGGTTGTCACAACTGAGTAGATACTACTGGAATCTAATAAGCTGCATTATTGGATGCTGCTAAACATCCTACAGTGCACAGGACAACTCCCCATAATGAGGAATTATCCAGCTCAGGATGTCAATAGTGCTGAGTTAAGAAATTGTGCCATAGGTCGTCCTCCCTTGTGTTCCACCTAGCTCCAGAGTAATAAATGATAGTAGGTGTTAAAGGTGCCCCTCCTGATTTTTATTACTAGTCTTATGATCAGGTGGGAGAGTCCACTGTCTTCCACCCATTAAGGTATAATAAGTTACTAAAATGGCCAGAGGTTTCTTGCAGAAGAAAGTATGTATAGTTAATAAAATCACATAGCAGTGCCTTTTGAAAATTGGTATGTACTCCTTATATAGTAGTGCCTCTAAAGCAAATCTCTACAACTTTTGGAGACACATGGTAACCAAATGACTTTGTGCTTCAATTTGCTTTAAGTGTAGTCTGTTTCACATCTAAATTATAATAATGGAGTGAAACAGTATATGAAGTGTCTGGTAAGTGAATAATTATATAATTAAGTACCGTTGTGACATGGTGTTTTAATTTTATATATTATAATGAGATAGGGTTTTCTGAGGCTCTTCTCTAGAGCCTGTTTTTTTGAATTCATATTTACAGAAAAAAATATATAATTTATAATTTGTGAAACTCAAGCATATGTATACATTTATAAGATCTTGCTCTTTGTTTTTTGTGAAGCCGATAATGGCTTTTCCTTTATTTTTTTCAAAAATGTGAAATATAAATTTGGTTAGAGACTTACTCTTTGATAACTATAATACTCTATAAAAGTATTTGTATGAATTTTTTTTTTTAAGAAAAAAAATCTTAAGTTCTCTAAGTAAGACTTATAATCTAGCATTATATACAGGCTCTAAGTAGTCCAAAGCATTACTTAACTAACTAAACTAGAATAGTTTTTAAAAAACAAAGTATTATGGAATGTCAATATTAGTATACTTTTTGTTCGTATCAAAATGACATATTGGAAAGTATTAGAAAAATTTAGATGTATATACTGGTATCAAGATTTATATAATTTTTTTAATATATTTACAGCTTCCAAAGGCCTTTGTTAGTCCTTGTTGACAGAAACATAGATTTGGCAACTCCTTTACACCATACTTGGACATATCAAGCCTTGGTGCATGATGTACTGGTAAGAGGCTACATATACCGATTTTTTACTGTAATGTAATATTTAGTGGTCCCGTAATCTGAAATTAGCATCATGGCTACAGAAACACAGATGAGAAGGATGGAGCTAAGATATATGAACAAAAAAGTGATGGGCTTTGGTATCACTGAACGTGGATGCTGGAGAATAGTGAAACATTGAGATTTAATGTTCCAAATTTTTGGTTATAGGATAAATCAGATATTTTTGATGGTAATGGTAAAAAAAAAAAATGTAACAAAATTAATGAATACACACACACACACACACACGCACACACACACACACACACTCACACACACACTCTCCCTCTCTCTGAATAAATAATATGTTCTCCCTGGGAAGAAAAGTTATAATTTCTCCCATTTTCTGGGATCAGTTAAGCCTATATCATGTATATTACACCATGTTTTTGGAAATAATTCCATGTATAAATTTCATGCTTAAAATAAAAATCTGTATCCTTGCATGTATTGATCTACTAGATATTGCATATAGCATGTGATATACAGAAATATATAAAACACAAGCCCAGTTTGCAAAGGCAATGGAATAAAAATATGTACACAGATAATTTCTGTACAAGATACTATGTAATGGGGCCAGAGTAGTTTCCATTTGATAGAAGAATTGAGACATGTTAAGGGATTTAAACCCAAATAATTGACTCTGCTAAGACTAGCACTCTAATTTATTAACTCCTAGCTTAGACCTCTGGAGATTATAATTATAGTACACAGTCATATATTATTACAAAGATTGCCCGAAATGTTGTATGAAAGGGAAATGAAAGACATGCAACAGATGGTTTTGGTTTAATGGCTTATTTCTTTAAAACTCATATTTAGCTGTAAAGTATTTCTTTTAAAAAATCAGATTTCAGGATTACCGATGGAAACTGGCAGTTCTGCACACTTCTCTATTCTAGAGTCCCGTGTCATACTAGACTCTAAGATGAGTGCCAATGAAATAGTAGTCAACTCTGATTCAGTACAGAGGTCAAGAAGAATCAAAGGAACTACCGAATTAAACCCTAAGTAAAGGAACATGGAAGCTAATTTTAGGAAGTTCAAGTAAGAGACTGAAGAACAGGAATTCGATTCAACCACTATTGGAGTGCCTACTCTCTGACAGAACATTCTAGACCCTGGTTTTATCAGCATATTTTAAAAAGTGAAAATATTCTTTCCTGGAGCTTGCATTGTAGTAGGAGAGACAGGCAATAAGTAAAATAAAATATATAATATTTCAGGGGTAAAAAATACTCTGGAAGAGAATTAAGTAGTGGTGAACAGGATTGCAATTTGAAATAAGACCTCACTGCAAGAGACATTTGAGGAAAGATTTAAAGGAAGTAAGAAAGTAAATTATGTAGCTATATAGGAGAACAGTGTTCCAGGCAGAAGGATGCCCACTGTCAAGGCAGTCAGGGTGGCCAGAGCAAAGTAAGACAAGAGATATAGTTAAAGAGGACACAGGAAGCACTATAGCATAGGACATTATAGGCCATTATAAGGATATTGACTTAATTTGAGGGACATGGAGGGTCACACAGTTTTGAGTAAAGGAGTCATCTTACAGTTTTAAGAGTATCACTCTAGCTGCTTTGTTGAAAGCAGACTCCTTAGGAAAAGTCAAGACGACCAGTTAGGAATCTAGTTAACAAGAGATGATGGTAGCTTATACTAGGATGGAAATGGTGAGAGTTGTAATAATCTGTTGAATATAAAGTATAAGATTTGTAGATGAATTGGATGTGGGATCTTTAAAAAGAGGAGTCGAAGATCATTCCAAAGTTTTGGCCTTTGCAATAGACAGATATTACTTATTGAGATGGGAAAGAAAGGAGCAGTTTCAGGTGGAATATCAGCAGTTGAGTTTTGGACATGCTAAATGTGAGATACTTATTAAGATATTCAATGGGAAGTATCAAATAGGTAGTTAATGTATGAGTCTGGAGTTAGGAGAAACATCTGATCTAGAGAAATAAATTTAGGAGTAGTCCATATGTAGAAGCCATTTAAAGCCAAAAGATGAGATCACCAAGGAAATGAGTATAGGTAGAAGAGAGAACAGGGCCAAGAACTGAACTTAGCCGGTGAGGTATGAGAACTAGATCTATATCATTTTGAAGGCCAGTGAATTAAATGTTTCAAAGAGAAGGCAGGGATCAGTTTGGACAAATGCTGAAGACTAAGTCACCATTGCATGTGGCAGTGCCAGGCTTATTAGTGACTTTGGTAAGAGCAGCTCCCATAGTGTAGAGGCAAAACACTGAAGTGGGTTTATGAAAGATTGGAAGGAAAGGCATAAGAGAGTGAATATAGTCAAACCTTAAAAGAGTTTGCTGTATAGGAGAGCTGAAAAAAGGGGTGATTTTTGGAAGCAGATGTGAGGTCAAAAAGATTTTAAATGACAGAAATTACAGCATGGTTATAAACAATGGGAATGATTAAAAGAAACATTGATGCAGAAGATAAGCGTATCCTGCAGGTCTACAGGAGACATTAGTGACCAGGATGACTGCAGACCAGGATTTCTCAACCTTGGCATTGACATTTTGAACTCGATAATTCCTTGTTGTGGAGTGCTATCCTGTGCGTTGTAGGATGTTTAGCAGCATCCTTGGTGCCTACCATCTAGATGCCAGTAACACTCCTCCAGTTGTGACAACCAAAATGTCTTCACACATTGCAAAATATACCCAGAGTATGGAGAGGAGCAAAATTGCCTCTGATGGAGAACTGTTGTTATAGGCTGCTGGAGGGCGTTTCAAAACTGGCATTGTTTTAGGGAGGAAGACAAGTCAAGAGTCTGTGAGTACCAAGGAATACCCTTCACCAGTCCTGGGTCCAGTAATATGAGATTTGGGACAAATGAAAAAAAAAAAAGGTCACTGTCTAAGAAGACTACAGGGGATAGCCAGTTAGAGTTCAGTTAGAATAATAAAGAACCATGGAAGTTTAGAGTAGATGTTCAGAATAGGAGATTTTGCTGATGACTGTGTATGAGTTCCAGAGGGTATGACAGTAGTGTTTCAGGAGTCGGGTAGAAATGAGAGATGGGATAGGGGTTAGTTTAAAGAGACACACAGGGCTTAATGGGCATGATGAGATAATTTTAATAGTCTCAGATTTGGTTGGTGAGGCCCTGACTATTGGAACAGGGTCTTAGAAGATATATTCAGGGGTCACCACTCCTGTCAATAGTATGTGGAAGCATATACAGCGTTGAGATACTGGGATCCTTTCTGATTCCTGAATTTGAAGAGTTCCAGGAAGAAAGAAACGTACATGATGCTTTGCAAGAAATAAAACATATATACAAGTAATTACAATAAAATGAATATGCTTTGAGTCTCCATTGTCATAAGAAAAAACTGGGAAATGTAACTTAGAGCAGAGATTCCCCAAAACCAGTCAAGGCTAATACTACTGGTCCTTGAGGTTTCCACTGTGCCAGAGTTTTAATGTGAAGTGAGTTTTGATGACCAAACGTTAATGATAATTTTTTTTTAGTTATTTACCTTTTATTATCCTTATATCCTTCTGAGGTACACTAATTTTTACTTCCTACTCTTTAAAGTTAAAATATCCTTTTAAAAATACAAAATGGTAAAAGTAGATGGTAGGATTTTTTTGGTTTTGTTCTAAGCTTTCACTTCACAGAGTAAAAAGTTGGCAACCTTGTGTCACCAAAGAATTCAATAGGTATTAAGTGTCTACTGTGTATCAGATACTGTGCTGGTCACTGCGATACAAGGAGAAGCAGACATGATCCCTGCTTCCAAGTCAGGTAGAATAGTGTATTCCTATAACATCTGGATTATTGCTGTTTTTATTTATTTTTTTTTATAAATAATGGCACAATGCACATCTCTAGTTAACTTTTTTTGGATAGGTTCTCAGGTTTCATATTACCTTTAAGTCTTCTCAGCATTATTAGAATATTTAGGTGTTATGAAAATAGTCTTGAGGAGATTGGTTTTAATAGCTACACAACTTATATTAGCTTAATCCTGTTCATTAATTTTAGTGCAGTTTCTAGATGTGAAAAACCTATCACTGAGATACCATAAATGGTACTGACACCATTTTTTGTTGAATGTTAAAACGGCTGCTTTTGAAGTTTCTACTAAGCTTTTAAAATTTTTAATAATTATACCCTTTACCTCCACAAGATGGAGTAGAAGTTATAAATAGAGGCCATTAACTTGAAATTGGAGCTTGCTTTTCATATTAAATGCCTTTATTTAAAAATCTGGAACACTGATAATATTTATACATCAGACAGTGGACACAAGTATGAAAATTCACACAGCTTCATTATGTGCCAGAAAGATGATTGTTGTCATTTAAGATAAGAAGTACACTCCCCTGGTGAAAGACTTTGCAGTGTCCTTTCCTTTTATTGAGCTATAAAAAGCAAAATTAGTAATTAGAAAGTCATGATTCCTTATTATTATATCTTGGTTGCAGGAGGGGTAGATTTGATTGTTCAGCTGCAATGTTATCCTTAGGCAAAGGAATGGATGTTCTTCTATCTTAGTATCTTGTCCTTTTTGTACCTTTAGCCCTCTGCTACTGACTCATATTATTTGAAACCTTAAATCAGAATTTATACTAATGCACATAAGTACTTCAATAAAGTTAATTTTTTTTCTCACCACTCAGGAAAAAAAGGGAAGTGGTTTCCAAATTTATATACAATTTAAAAAAGTTATTAGAAAAGCATTTTAGAAGCACTCCTTTTCTTAAAGATGTGTGATCTTAATATAACATGCCAAAGTAAGTGTAGTTCAAAGTTTGGCACTTTGAAGATTGATGCTCTATTGATCTAGTCTTTTTTAACACAAAACCTCTTGGACAGCATTTTCAGGCATTTGCCTGAAACTGAAAATCCAAGCGCAGATTATTCATAACTGAACAAACTTTAGTAGTTTATAGGAAGCTCCTACTAAAGGTGTGTAGGCAATGTATAAGCCCAGAAAACATCCTTGATTTCATTCATTGTTTTAAATGGTATTGTATCAGTATATATCCATATTCACCGCTATTTCTGAACTTGGGTTAAAATTCGGTTTAATCTAATGGAAAGAAGTATGTTAATATTTACTAAGCCAGCTTTAGGTGCTACTTCTTTTGCCCTTAAATCCTAGTTGCTTAGTACATAAGATTTTGAGACTTTTTAAATCTATGTTTATGATGGACCATTTTACAAGGATTTCTTTTCAATTAAATGATTCTTACATATATTCAACATTAGATTTTTCTTTCCTTTTTTGTCTTATGCACATTTTAATAGCAATACAGTACAAGCTACAGATGTGATTTTAGATTTTCTAGTAGCCACATTAACAAGAAAAACAAGTGTTTATTTTAATATCTTTTATATTGTCTTTTAATGTAGTAAATCTTAAAAATTCAGTATGTATTTTATACTTACATCACATCTCACATTCCAGGTACTCAATAGCCACATGTGACTAATGGTAACAGTTACATTTCTAAATCATTAAGGCTCGAATTCTTCACTAGTTTAGAGATTGAATAAATTTATTGGGATATAAATTTGTTGAGATTATCACATGAAGACTGATAGAACATGTTTGCATATTGTCAGCAATACATCTGTGGGGAGTTTTCTTGATTCCTAGAGTTATGAGGAATCCTGCTTTAATAAGAACGAACAAGCTTGCCAAGTGTACCTGATGTTGTAGATTCTGTGTAAGAATAACTTAGCCTCTGAATGAGAGAGTAGGTTAGGTTGTGCTGCTTAATCTGAAACAACCCTCAAACCTCAGTGGATTAAAATGACAAGTATTTAATTTTTGTTCACAGTATTTTCTTGTTCCTGATCCAGTGTGGGTTGGCAAAGGGAACTCTGCTCATGATGGTCACTCATGAATTCAGAGTGTTGAGGCCCCGTCTCAGTATGCCTTTTCACAATAACTGTGGCAAGGGGCAAACAGTTATGAGTTGTACTTTAAATCCTGTTTCATTGTTATGAAAAAAACTTTAAGACATTTACTGGGGATATTTCATATAAAAACACAAAGTCAGAGAATACTATAATGAACCTCCTTGTGCATAATTTAGCTTCCCAGATAATACGCATCTTACACATCTTATCCCAGGCTTTACTTGATCTTATGCATAAATACTTCAACTTATATCTTTAAAAAAAGAAGAGTACCATAACTTTATTATTGTACCAAGCAAAATTAACAATTTTTCTTTGCTAATATATAATACCATCTTTGTATTCATTGTTTCCTAATTGTCTTTTCAGTTGGTTGGTTCAGATAGGGATCCAGCCTACATTGCGTTGGTTGATAAACCTTTTTAGTTTTTCCATTTACAGCAGTTCCTCTCTTTCCATTCCTTTTTGTAGCCATTTTTTGTAGTAAAGGAATTGGGTTGTTTTTCTAAAGAATTTTCTACATTTCTGTATTTGGTTGATTATATCCTTGTGGGGTACAATTTGACATTTCTCTATTCTGCATATTTTCTGTAAACTGATCTAGAGACTTGAGCAGATTTAGTTCAATTTCTTGCCAAAATAAAAGTTGCTTTTATTTTTCTTTGCTTCTTTTCTCATGTGAATATAAATCTTAATTCTGCATAAATGCACCTATGTTATCAAAATGTCATTTTGTTTAATTAGCTCTGGCTGTCCTGGTCTGCTTTAACTTGTGAAATGAAAATAAGCCTGCTGAAGACTTATCCATGTTTTTAGTTTTTTAGCACTTGCAGATGGAATTTATTTATATCTGGTGATTTGGGACACCATTGTCAAGTCTTTAAAGTCAGGAAAGTGTGAATATCAGTGGAAACAGATTAGATTGTACTGTTAAAACTAATTCTGTTGTCTTTTATTTGTATAAATGTTCAGTTTCTTTAACATGATTGAGTACAGCACAGAATGTTCTAATTTCCCACATTTCAAGACTGAAATTACTTTTTCTTATTTGCCTGGCTATTATGCAGACAATGGGAGTGTTCTTGCCATTATTATGTTATTTCTCAAAACTCTAACATCTATTTATCATTTTCCATTTTAAGTATTTCATCAAAACTTCAGTAATATGCTGCCCTATTTTTAGAGTAGTAATTCTGCTAACAAGTTACATTTATTTTGAATGAGCTGTGTCATCACCATGGAAATAGTACTTCACTAGAAATTCTATTTAAAAAGCTTAACTATTTGAAAATGTTTCTCTTTGGTATCTTTTGTTAGATAATTTTTAAAAACAAGTGTTCTTCTCAGATGTAGCTGTTAGTATATACTTATTTTACTTTCTTCCTGTATGGATGATTTGTTGTGCAAAATGAGATTAAGATATGTGAATGGGAAAGTAAGAGGAATTAAATAAGGATACTGTTATGTTTACATCGTGATAATATGAGGAGTCTGTAAAAAAAAGACAGTATTAACGTGTTGAAATATAACATACTATATACTCTTGTTACACAACTATGACAGTAATCATCTATATTTTGCAATCTTTTTGTGTATATGTTTGTCATAAGGGAAAATAGCAAGGAAAGAAGTTGTAAAGGATTTATTTGAGAAAGTTGTAGGTTACGATCTAAGGATCTAGACTCGGTATTGATGACCTTGTTTTATCAAGTGGAGATTAAATTCTGTTCAGTACATTGAGTTTGCTAAGACCTAGAGGCTTAATCGTTAATTAAAAACTTATGTCTTAGAGCTAAAATGATTATATCTCAGTCATACTAATTAGTCCATATGATTTCTTGCTTGCTTGTCATTCATTTACTCACTAATTGATAGCCATGTTTCAACTCTAGCTCACTATTCAGAGTAGAGTCGAATCATAAAAATCTGCCATTACATGAAGGAACCCACAGATCTAATGCAAGAAGGAGGGGGAGAGGATAGAAAAGATAGTCACATGTTTTTTGCTTCTGTATGTTTGTTTTTTGAGAAATGTCAAAAAATCAAGCCCCACAGTAGTAAAAATATTTCTAGGCAGAAAAATTTAGCATCTAGTGGTCTGATTAGCTCTTAGAATTTATGCGAAAGGTAGTGCTGTTATTACTGTAGCTTCTATTGGAATTTTTAAAAAATGCAATTCAATCAACAGGTCAAAATGTTAAGATTTTTTTTTAGAAGAAGGAACTAAGCATCAAGAGGCCTGGTTAAATGAGTATATACAGCTAAATATGGGCCACTACATAGACATGATAAAAATGAAGTAGATATACATATATAGATAAAGAGCTCTAAAACACATTATTAATGAGAAAAAGTAAAAGTATATATAATGTAATCCCATTCTTGCTGGCATATAATATTTTTCTGGAAGGACACACAAGAACCTTAATGTGGTTTTTATATATTATTTGAAATTTTAATTCCATACATCTATTTTAATTAAAACACAAACATTTAAAAGTAGCAAAACATTGGAAAGGGGGTCTTTTATCCTTGGAAATATTAGAAAAGGCTACAAGAATGTTATTTTCCTTGTAGGAAATGTTATGGTTCTTATATTCAGAAAACTGTTATTTAAAACAGGATTACTTTTTCCTAGGATTTTCACTTAAACAGAGTTAATTTAGAAGAATCTTCAGGAGTGGAAAATTCTCCAGCTGGTGCTAGACCAAAGAGAAAAAACAAGAAGTCTTATGATTTAACTCCAGTCGATAAATTTTGGCAGAAACATAAAGGAAGGTAAGAAAAACATCATTAAAAGTTTCACTCCTTAAAAAGAAATGAAGATGTCATCTGACTTAATGTGTTTGATTTAAAAAATAAAAAATAAAAAGGTCATGGTAGTTCATCTACACAAGGAGTAGGAACTGTAAATAGTCTATAGATAACTATCTTTATGGCCTGATTTCTTCCTGACTCCTAGGTTATTTTTGTTGGTTGTTTTGTAAGGGCACTTGTCTTTTCAACAAGCCCATACCATATGATTTTGTAGATTTTACAGATAGTCTTTCTAAATTTTATTGCTGTCTTCACTGACCTATAAGACCATTTCTGCTTTTTATTAAAATAGATTTTTGTGATAGGGAAATACTGAAGTGTGATTTTCCCTTTTTGTTACATGTTTGCCTTTATACAAACCCAGTTTTATATATTTGCTATGGAGAATACCTAAATCTGAAAACCAGATTTACTTAAAATACATTCGAAATAATAGGTGAAAAAATTGTGAAAATTTGCCATGTGATTTATCATAGGCAGATATACAGATCCCATGTGTTGCTATGTCCCCTTAAAGTTTAGAGTATTTCATGGGCTCAGCAACTGTTGTAAAAGTTATTTGGTGGTCATTATGGACAGGGAAATTCTAAACAAACAAAAAAATTATTTTTCTGAGAGAAAAAGAATGTTGCTCATCAACCATTATGGAAATGTTATTATTTTGACTATTTGAAGTGTTACTATATCTAATCTGTCTACTGTCTATCTATATGTAGAGAGAGAGAGAGGAGAAGGGAAGGAAGGTGGGAGGGGGAGGGGCCTACATCCTTGATATGGCTGTTCTCTTTAGGCTCCTTTATGTTGAAAGAGAAATAAGGTATAAACTTAGTTCAACATGCTGGAATTTTTTGTATGTTTTATCTTTTTGTTATTTATAACTTTAACACTGGAAATCATATTGTTACAGCAAAGAATTTGATTTTTCTACAGAGAAAAGCCACTGTCTTCCTCTTTCTATGGCAGTTTTGGGTACTATTGTAGTATGTTTTAAATAATTTGTTTCTCTTTAGAATTCCATAGCCTATATTTCCTTCCAGAATAGTGAAGTACAAGAAATTACATTTACATAGGACATTTTAAAGTTAACTTTAAAGTTTACATTCCCTAATAGAAAAAAATCTCTTCATTCAAATATGGAAGTTTTAAATATTTTCTTTAGACCATATGTTTAGGAACAATCCAAGAGGTCAGGTGAATATTAAGAACTTTAATTTTTCAAAAACACTGAGAGACAGCATGGAGTTAAACAAGGGACTTAAATCTCTCTGAGCTTCAGTTTCCTCAGCAGTAAAATGTGAGGATAATTCCTACCTATTGCTTTATTTCAGAATGGTGTTATGAAGATTAAGCTTTCATTTGTTAAACAAGGAATAAAACCCAGTTCTGGCAGATCCAGAGTCCCTGGTCTTAACTATTAACAGTGTTGACCTCACCAAGACTGTGATCAGGATTAATTGAAAAAATAGAGACAAATTATTAGTAAAGTGTTTTGCATACAGTAAACACTCAATAATGTAAGCAGTAATTATTGTTTGTTAGTTCTGAGACCTGAAGATACTAAAGATTTTAAGGATCTTCTAGTTTACCCAGCACATTTTACATGCTCAGTGCTATTTTTGGCCAACATAAACTTGCTGAAGTTGGGCTTTGTGTCTGCTGTTTTCATATAAAACTAGATTATGTTCCTCAAAGTCCTTTCAGAACCTCTGTTTTCTGTCCATTGGATAAAATGTGCTAATCATTAGTGAAGTACTATCAAGTGTCAGGACTGGGGAAAGAGGAAGAGATTTTTGTTTCATTACTGATGAGATGTCACATTTTCTTGAAGGAGAAAAAGCTTCTGGCCTCCCCTAAGACTGTAGATGAAAAACATACATGTTGGCAGCCATTTTGTGGTCAACATATATTCATCTAGAATTGTTCAAGATTAGTACTAAGCAACAGTTATTCTACCAGAACTGCTCAGTGATTGCATATCAATTGTGTCAGAAGTTTATGGAAATTACTGTTAAACTGCACTCACCTGGAAGAAGATATCAGGCATTAGACCAACATAATTGGCCTATGTTTTATTTTTACTAGTAGTGTTCTAAGATATTAAGCTTATAGAATTAAAAGATTTTTTTCACAATTTACTGGCATGTAGTATGTTTAAATACTGCCTTTGTAGTTGCATGGACCTATGATACTATGTGTTAACTTGGGTGATAACATTTAATTAATGCTTGATATACCATGACTTTTTTGTTCTTCAGTTACTTAGATTTTTTCTTCTAATAGCTTATAGGTGAAAAGAAAATGTGATATGGTTAATGAAAAGAACAGAAATAAAATTTATATTTGTTTAGATGTATAAGTATTATGATAAACATTTTAAAGAAATAGAATTTATAATGTGCAGTTACCCTTGAACAATGCAGGGATTAGAGGTACTGACCTCCCTGCACAGTTGAAAATCTGTGAATAACTTTCAACTCCCCAAAAACTTAACTGCAGTGGACTCTCTGCATTTGAGGATTCAACCAGCTGCTGTTGAGAATGTGAAAATATTGTTTTTCATCATGGTTGGTTGAATCCATGGATGTAAAACCTGTAGATACTAAGGGCCAACTTTATTGAAAAAAATCAACATGTAAGTGGACCTATACATTTCAAACCCCAATTGTTCAAGGGTCAACTGTACGAAGATATCACAAGAGATATAGTTGTAGTTATGCTAAATGTTGTCTGCATATGCATATAGAAAACATTCAGATCCAAATAAGTACATTTATAGTAATAAATCCTCATTGTATGTATTTCAAAATTTACACAAAAATCAATCTTTTAATATCATACTCATAGTTTATTCTATGCAATACTGTTTCAGTCCATTCCCAGAAGTTGCAGAATCAGTTCAGCAAGAACTAGAATCTTACAGAGCACAGGAAGATGAAGTTAAACGACTTAAAAGCATCATGGTAAGATTCTGTTTGGTTTCTTGGAATTATAGGGAAGAACATCCGGAGAGAGAAAGAGGTTAACTTTTTTTTTCTCCTAAAAATTCGAGGTTATTCATTGCTTTAATAACAAAATTTCAATTTATAGATAAAAGATATTTTTCAAAAAGAAATCTAAATACTGAAGAATAGACCAAAATTTTTTAAAGAGGGTGCGCCAGGCCCACCGGGTGCACCAGGCCCCAGGTGTGTGCTGCAAGCACATGGGAGGAGATGCCCCACCTTCAGAGATCCAGTTCTTAAGGGAAGATGGCACTGTCTGTAGGTCAGGAGTAGAAGTGGGGCAGGGAGGAGTTAAAAAACAAAATTTTTTTTTAAGAATAATATGAATTTATGGTTTGAAAAAATATAATGTGGCTTAGTTGCTCATTCTATGCTTTGTTCTAACTTGATATTTCAGCTCTACTATTTATTACTGTGTGACCTGTGGCAAGTTTCTGGGCCAATTTCTTTGCCTGAAAATTCCAGCTGATCCTTTTTTAGTCATCCAACCATGTATTAGTCTGTTGGTGGCTAGAACTTTTCTGTAACTGTGAAAATGCATACGCTTGCTGCTTAAAGGAGAATTATTATTCTAGGTTACCTAATCTTTATCAGTGATCTTAGAAATATGTTGAGTATGCTTGGTCTTGGGATTTTTTAGTTGTTGCTGGGACCTTTTTTTCCAGGGACTAGAAGGGGAAGATGAAGGAGCCATAAGTATGCTTTCTGATAATACTGCTAAGCTAACATCAGCTGTTAGGTAAGTAAGCATTGTATCCTCTTTGAAGTCTTTCTGTTGATAAGATTTATTTAGGAGGTTAAAAAATTGATTAATACTTCTGATAATAAGAAATAATAGATAATAGCATATACCTTTAAGATTAAAGAACTAAATTGTGTTTTTAGCATGTTGAAGCTAATTTGTTCCTTCTTCTATATAGCAGATCATATGCTGCTTTCACTAGTTAGAGAATTGTATAATGGAGATAATTTTACCAAGAAGATAGTATTGGTGATAAAGTAATGTGAGTTATTAAATTTATTGTTGCTACTATTAACAGTTAAGCATTTCCTTTTGGACATTTTAAATGCCATCAAAGAGAGAGGAAATGTGTTTTAGAAATATGGGTACAATCAATCATATTTCCATTGATCTAGTTTTATTCTAAACCTCCAAATTTTGCAATCAGAAAGTGAAATGGTGAAATAATGATATTCGGGGGGCAGATTATTTTAAACTAAGAAGCATTTCACCTATATTAAAGTGGTAAATACTGTATATATTCAAGCCTAGAGATTAAATTCAGTTGATAGATAGTTTAACTTGTCATTTCATTACTGTTTTACTATTCTTAGTTTCCTCAGAGGAAGCACCCAGGTGTGGTTTTTATTAAGGTCTTTCCTTTGTCATTTTCTTAGAAAATTTGATGGTTAATTTTTCACTTTTTTGATATTTGTAGTTCTTTGCCAGAACTCCTTGAGAAAAAAAGACTTATCGATCTCCATACAAATGTTGCCACTGCTGTTTTAGAACATATAAAGGTAAATTTAACTTTTATCTCCCTCATAATTTTTATTTATATAGGATTTTATATTTGGTAAGATCGTTTCATATTCATTATCTCATTGAGCCTTCACTGTAACATTATGACATATAATTATCGAAGGCAGCATTATTACCTTCATTTTTTGCAAA
This sequence comes from Eidolon dupreanum, assembly GCA_028627145.1. Taxonomy (NCBI): domain Eukaryota; kingdom Metazoa; phylum Chordata; class Mammalia; order Chiroptera; family Pteropodidae; genus Eidolon; species Eidolon dupreanum. The sequence goes on from CM053509.1 coordinate 68,874,757, forward strand.
TGAGGAAACTTAAGAATCCAGAAAGACTAGTGATTTACCCAAGGTCACACATTCAGTAAATAGAAGTTAGAATCTGTGATATTTCTATTATGTTGCACTGCCTTAATACGGTCTCTACATATACTACTCTATTAACAATAGAACTGTATCTAACCATCAGTTATACAGATTTAGAGATTCTTTTACTATCTAAAATATCCATTAATAACATTTTTTATGTAACTTGGTTCTGAACTTTTTAATTTTAGATGAGTCTGTTAGCATTAAAACTTCTTACTTTCTCTCATTGTACTATGATTTGGAAACAAATATATTGGATTTTCTATATGTTGTCATCATGGTTCTTTTTTGTCATTATTTACGGTTACCCCAATTAGCTTGACTTACTCAGTTTTTTTCAGTATTCTATAGTTATTTGTTCTCTGGACATGGAGCTGAAATGAATTCTGATGACACCTTGATCGTATGCTAGGATGTGGTTATTACTGACTACTGATGACACCTTGATCGTATGCTAGGATGTGGTTATTACTGACTACTGCTTGCCATTTAATATGATACATTTGAAAAAGTAATGTAAAAATAAAGCTGAATATGGTTACTGCCTGTCAAAGATGTTGATAACACCTTGGATTTATGGAAGAGGGACTTAAACTTTTCTTTTTTGATTATTTAAAAAGTTACAGAGCATTAGAAATGAGCTAATATAGATAATGAGCATGGTGCAACATGGAATATAAACCTGTATAATTTCTGTTAAACTGACAACCTTATTTTTTTCTTTGTTCTACATCTCGATATTGATACTTGCTATTTTCTTATACCTACAGGAATAGAAACATAATTGTTCAGTCTTTACATGATTCTGCTGATGGTATTTTCCATTTTATATGTAGCATCTCCATAAGTGGGAAAAGACTTATGATAGATCTCTTTCTCTGAGGTCTTTATCTCCTGAGGAAATAATATATATATAACCAGGTGAAATACAACAGAGAGCTATATAGAAAATTTCCTTCAGGAGAAGAGAAAAGACTTTACTTACAAGGCAAAGACCATAATCTAATATAAAAAGTTTTTAAATGTATTGCACTAAAACAAATTTTAGTTTCTAGTTTTTTGAACTCTAAGTATATAATAATGATCTTATGATCTGTTCAACAAACATCTTTTGAGTACTTGCTGTATGCCAGGCAAGATGCTAGGTGCTACGTGCAAATAAATAGACAATTAAAAACAAATTCTAAGAAGTTATGACAGTTTTGTTTTTTAAGTTTATTGGGGTAACGTTGGTTAATACAATCATATAATTTTCAAATGTACATTATCATTTGACATCTGTATATTCTATCATGTTTACCACCCAAAGTCCTATTTCCTTCAGCTACCACATATTTGATCCCCTTTACCCACTTCACCCTCCCTCTTCCCCCCTATATTTGACCTCCTTTACCCCATTTACCTCCCTCCTCCCACACCCCACTAGTAACCACTACTCTATAGACCTCTCGTAACCACTAGTCTATAGTCCATGTCTATGTGTCTCTGTTTGTTTGTCCTGCTCATTTGTTGCTTTTAGATTTATATCCCACATATAGGTGATATCATGTGATTTTCAACTTTTTCTGTCTGGCTTATTTTGCTTAGCATGATTATCTCGAGGTCCATCCATGTTGTTGCAAATGGCAGTATTTAGTTACAACAGTTGTTAATAGTTCTTTGTGTGCTTTGAGATTTAAGCTGCTCTGTGGATTTCCTTTGTCTTATAGGGTTTTAAAAGTTTATCTTTTTATTTAACTTTCTGACCTCAGTTCTTAAAGCTATAAATCCAGGAAAATGCCAAGCTCATCTCCTACCAAAATAAGTTGCATAACCCAAAGTAACTATTGTACCTATGGAAAGGAGATAGTTCATCCTATTCATAAAACTTTACAAACGTTATCTTGCTACAGATGTATATGAATATATCCCAGGTCAGAGACTAGAACTTATAGTTTGAGAAAATTCTGATTAAAGTAATTTACTTATTTAGTCATGTATATTGAGTAGCTTGTGTATATTGTGCTATGCCCGATTCCGTAGATCCTGTAGTAAAGAAGACATAAGTTCTCTGTTCTCTGGGAGCTAATTGTAGTAACAATAAAGTAAACAAATTAGAAAACAAGATAACTTCAGGCATTTAGGTAATGTGAAAATGACAGAAACAGTGATGTGAGACAACAGAGAATGGCTGAGAGGGCTGCTCTCAGTGGTTAGGAGTAAATAGGGAAATCACCTTTGATGAGGTGCTGTTTTGAATTGACACCCGAATCACAAGAAGGAGCCAGTTTATGAAAATCACAGGGCCAAACATTCTAGACAGAAGGACTAATAAGTACAAAGACCTTACACAGGAACAAGTTGATATGTTTGAGGACCTAGAAGACTAATGTACTTAGGGCGAGTAGGGAAAGAGTGTGATAGACTGTGGGGCAAGAGAAATGGGAATTTCAACATTATAAGAAGTCATTGGAGATTAATGGCATGATCTGATTTGTGTTTTAAATGGAGAATGGACAGGAATGTGAGAGTGGTGAATTCTGGAAGTAAGTGTAGAAATGAAAGAATGGCTGTTTTAGCTGTTTTGGTGGAAAAAATGGTGTTTTTTTTAAGGCAAAATGTACTTAAATTCTTTATGGTATTTATAATTTTACACTAACGATTTTATGTGTTTTTCCGAATAATTTTGTGCTAATGGAGGCTATCTATCTGAAATACTTTAATATGCCACCATGCCTGACCCAAACAAATTCTACTTTAAGACTTGGTAATTTGGCTCTCTTCATAAAAGAAGTTTTCTTGAAGGGCTAATTGGCAAGCATCTTATGCTAAGAAATGAATTTGTCAAAGTGTTAAGTGATTTTATATAAAAGCTACAGATTTTGGAAGTTTTTATTGTTGTTGTTTTGCTGTAACATAAGGAAGACACCCTTTCCTAACAGGTTCTGATTTAAAGAAACCATGCTATAAAGGACATTCATTTGCAGAAGGAACATAATGTCATGTATGGGATACACTATTCTTCATTGGGTTGTTCTAAGAAACTCAGTTCATATCAGGTTTTTAAATATCATTGATAAAGCAGCATATAATGTATAACTTATAGTTCCATTTAATAAATCACATACTCTGTTATCCTGATGTAAGAAATTCTATTAATAGAGAAAAATAGGAATGTTTTCTGTAAAAAGTCCTCTTATAATGTTGACCATCTCTTTTTTAAGTTGTTCTCCCTTGTCCCTAGCATATAAACTTCATTATTTCTCATTATTCCTAGTTATAAAATTTCTTCTTACAATTTTTTATAATTATTAAATTTCTAATTATATAATGTTTACTGTTAAGTGTCATGTTTATACCATTCCTATGTTCTACCATCTACCTCTGGTTATAATGTTATTATTAGTTAAAGGAGTATTTTTCTCCATGATCTCTTGCACTTGTCACCAGAATTTAACCATCTGAGCTTCACTTATTTGTAAACATTTATTCATGTAAGCAGTAAATATTTTTTTTTTATTAGCAAGGATATTATGACTTTTTATACAGAGATCTCAGAACACTTCTCTTGATAATTGTCTATATTGCAGTTTTACAATAGGTCATTTTCTGAAACGGAATCTTAGAAGAAATTAATTTCTTTAGAAGTCTTGGCAATTATCCAGTAATTAATGTTTTGGTAGAAAGTTAAAAACAGCGCATCAGTTTGCAACAACTTTAACAAGTGTTATCACTTAAGTTTATTTAGGTATTCTGAGTATTTTTAGTGGCTTGGGTAGTTAACTTTGGTCTAATAGATTAAAGAGTAAATTGTTGAATTCTCATTTTTATTTGAGTAATCCATACCTTTTAAACCTTTTCCTTAGAAGTTTTTTGATTTCTAATACAAATATGCCTTTCCTCACTTGCTGGTTTTTGGGGAATGGCTTCTGGGATTACTTAATAATTTGTAGCTAAAATTTTAATTTATTTTAATTATTGTTATTCCACCTGCATAGTCAAACTGAATTCAGTGCTCTTTAGCATCAGGTACCTAAGAAAAGTAAAAGAATTCACAGTATGCTAAAGGTAGAAATGGCATAATGTGCTTTTTCACCTCAGGCTCTCACTTGAGAGGAAGAGTTGTAACATCAGAATGCTCTTTCCTTTTGTAGCCAGCAAAGAACAAGCTGTTCATAAGCTGTTGTGACTCGAGTTTTCATTGATGCCGAATCCTCATTTTTGTTCTGCTACTTCTTGTGGAGAAAGTTAAGAGGTACTGAATTAGATCTAAAGATAACATCAGACTAAGCAAACATGTATAGCCTTAGGTCTACACTCTGAGCAAGGCTTAGCCCTTGCTTGTAATGCTAGCTTTTAACCACAGTCCTTCCTATGAGTGGGAAAAGAAGATTGTTTCTATAAAACTAAGTTACACAACTCAGAAAGACTTAATAAAGATGGTGATTTAATTGTTTAAATTTGTAGGGAGTTAAAAAAAAAAACGTAAAAGATCAAAAAAACTCAAAAAATATTAAAATTACTTTGCAAATGTCTTTAAATCTTTTTGTTCCACTTCAAAGCAACTGAAACTGGAAATCATAGGTGATCCCTTATAAAGGTATGCTTTATGCAAGAAAGAAAAAAATTTCAATCAGCAAACCTTGTACCCAAAGAAAAGTTCTTAGACCTACATCAGGATTGACAGACAGTTGTACATTTTAGGTCTTAAGTTAAAAAACAATGTTTAAAACATATACACAACACAAATCCTTTTTTACCATTATTTATATTAACTGACTTTAATTACCTGATCACTATTCTGCACACAGTGGGGAAGAAATTTTACTATACTAGGAATCAGAACATTTCTCAGGCTGGATTTTGACTGATCTGTTTTAAACTACCTCTTCTCCAGTATATGTACTAAGAGAATGTTCTTATGACCTTGGTGTCTTTTCTTCAAAGCAGGGGAAAATATATATTCTGTAGCAGGAAATCCTCAATGGATAAGCTATCACCATCTCCTACCATCTTCTCATCCCAAATAAGATTAGTCAGTATCAGAATTTGAAGTTTTCCTTACTTCAGGTATGACCAGAGAGAGCTCTCAAGATAGTCTTTGGTCATACCTGGAGTAAGGAATATCATTCAACTTCTCACACATTGTGAATTTTTGGAGACTGTATCCACTTCTCTCACCCCGCCCGCCCCCCCAAAAAAGTATGAAATTGCCGTTCTCTAGCTCTGTTCTCACTGCTCTGCCATATGCTTTTGTGAAGATGAAGTATTGTCATATAGCAAGACCCATTTAATAGATTCATAAAGGTTAAATTCAAAGAAATAAAGACTTCTCAAAACCCAGTAATAAAATAAACAACCCAGCTTAAAAAATGACCAAAATATTTGAACAGAGACTTGACTGAAAAAAATATACAGAAGATAAATAAGTTAAACATTCATAGTCATTAGAAAAATGCATACTAAACCACAATGAAAAACCACTACCCGGGATAAATAAAAGCATATGTTCATTGTACACAAACATTCATAGCAGCATCTTTATAATAGCCAAAAACTGAAAACAACACCCATGTTCATCAACAGGTGAATGGATAAACAAATCATGATATATCCTTACAACAGAATACTATTCAGCAATAAAAAGTAAAGTACTTTTGATACATTATAACAATATGGATGAATCTCAAGATAATTAGAGTAAAAGAAGCCACATTTTTTTAAAAGTACATAATCTATGATTACAAAAAATTTGTAAATATGAAGCTAATCTAGTGACAGAAAGTAAGTCAGTGCTTGCCTTAGGACAGGGAGAAAGAGTGTTGGAGGACCAAAAGGGAAACATTACAGCTAGGAAACTTCTGGGTAATGAATGATATGTTCACTCTCTGGATTGTGCTCATGATTTCACAGGTTCATAGATCTGTTAAAATTCTGTATTGTATGTCAGTCACTTCAATAAAAGTGAAAACTTCAAATGGTATAGTGTTCATTCATTTTAAATCTTTTATAGATTTAAAAAAAAAAGGTTTTTGTTTGAGTCATGGAGAAAGCCAAATATTAATGTTGTTATTTTGAACTTTTGGGTTTAGGTTTAAGGTGAGCTAGAATAGCAAGAAACAGTGAATGTGATACATAGTTTGTGAATAGGTAAGCCTGGGAGATTTGTACAGATTTTTCCATTATAGGGCTATGCAAAAGGATAAATGCAGGGAGTAGAAGCAAACCGACATGAACAATAAAATGTTTAAACTAAAAGGAGAGGATAGATGCGATGCGTTCCTTATTTTTTTAATACATTTCTCAGTTTATACCTCAACTTCTACAGAATTTGAAGTGGCTTACAATGACAGCACGTAGAATAGTCAAATAGAGAATAATAAGATTCAGATATGTAAATTAGAGTAGAAAGGCTAAAATCAGACATAATCCTTGAAAAATTCCTCTGTTCTTTGGCCTCCATTTTCCAGAGTCCTTCATGAACCTGCCATGGAACTTAGGACTTTCAGGCTAGTAGGAACCTTGGAAAAGAGTTCTGAGTAGATTCCACAAATTAGTACGTTGGTTTCTTGGTCAGATACGGTTAAAAATATACTTACTGTGTTCTCCTCTTGGAGAGTCACAATGCAGTGTAATATGTAACATAGTCTGGAAGTTATGTGTTTAAAAAACTTAACCAGTATTTCTCAAATTCTTTTGACTTTGGAACACTTTTAGGTAATACTTATAACCAACTCTAAGAAGCAGCATTCTGCTGAACATATTTTGTGAAATATTCTTGTTTAATAAATGAAGGAACCAAGACACCCTTCTCTTAGCTCCAAAACAAGTTAAATGTTTCCTAGTTAATGGTAGGGTTGGAACTCAGACTTAGAACTTTCTGTATTTTGTCTTGGGTTTTTTTTTTTTTTTTGCCATACCATTTATCATTGTTATTCAGTTTCAGTCCAAATCAGTTTAGCCAAGAACATCTTATTTAAAGAAATGCCTTAAATAACTTCACATTCTTTTACCTGACTCCTTCTGATAATGCCATTATCACTTAAATATATAATTATTGATAATCTACAATGTACAGTTCTACGGCTGGTTCTTATTTTAATCTTAGTGAAAATATTTACACCGTAATTGTTATGCAAATGCTGGAGCACTTTAAAAATAACATGCATTTTGAGATGCTATATAAATTAGCTTCATTTTACTACGGTGCCTTATGGAGCGCTTTATACTTCACAAATATTTTATGATCAAACATAGCATCCATAGATCATAATCCTAGGCTGAAGAATATGAACATGTGATGTGTTTTTTTTTACTTTTCAAGGAAAAAACAAACTTTTTTTATGTCAGATAATTTAACACAATGGATAATTTCCTCTGTTCTATAGAGGAAAATGAATCTCAGAGGTATTGAATATTTGACCAACTGCCAGAAATCGAACTTTGACTTTTGACTTTTAAGTCTCATGCTCTGCTATACTGTAATTCCTTGAAACGTATCCACCAAAAATTTAGTGATAATTATTTTGCTCTTCTGTAATCCCTTTAGAGCAACTGTAAGATCATAAGTAATTCAAACAAAAAAATAGAGGGAAGTACGGACCCCCAATTGTCTTATTAAAATAATTGATCTTTTTTTTTGTTTCATTCATTTAAAAAATAGTTTGGTGTTTTATGTTCATGAGTGCTTAAATAGAAAATTAAAATTTAGTAGTCAACTGTAATTAAGTTTCATAAAACATACACTTTTTAAAACAATAAATTTTTTTTAAAGGTCAGTTATGTTGAAGTACTCAATCAAATTTCACACTAGGGTTACATACTGACTGATAGCAAACATTAATACACACAAACAAATGTATTATATACTCTATTTATTATAAATGTTAGACTGTGTATATATATATGTATGTATGTACGTATGTATGTATATATATTTTGAAGCACTTGCAAAATCTCTAAATTATTTTAAGTCATTTTATATATACCTCTGAAGAAGTAAAAATGGAAGATTGTTATTCAAAGCTACAAAAATTTTCCCAAGATTTTGCAGACACACTTTATTAAATGTGACCATGTCTTTTGTTTTCCATTATATATATGCCTTTTTTTCTGTTTTTTTAATTAATAGGCTTTATTTTTTAAAGCCATTTTACATCTGCTGAAAAATAGGTGAAAAGTACAGAGAATTTCCCTATACTCCCTTAGCTACTCACACCCAGATTCCCCTATTATTAACATCTTGAATTAGTGTGGTACATTTATTAAAATTGTTAAGCCAGTATACATACATTATTACTAAAGTTCATAGTTTGCATTAGGATTCACTCTTTGTGTTATACATTCAGTGGGTTTTGACAAATGTATGAAAGCATGTTTCCATATTACAGTATCATACAGAATAGTTTCACTGCCCTAAAAATCACCTGTGTTCTACCTATTCATCCCTTCCTTGCCCCCAAATCCCTGACAACCACTGATCTTTTTACTGTCTCCACTGTATTGTCTTCCAGAATATCATAGAGTTGGAATAATATAGTGTGTAGCCTATTCAGATTGGTTTCTTTCACTTAGTAATATACACTTAAGATTCTTCCATGTTGGTTGCTTCCAAGTTTTTGACAGTTATAAATAAAGGTGCTATAAACATTCATGTGAAGGTTTTGGGTGGATATAAGTTTTCAACTCTGTTAGCTAAATACCAAAAAGGATGATTGTTGAATCATATTCCACATTCTTGCTGGCATTTGGTATTGTCACTGTTGGATTTCAGCCATTCTAATAGGTATGTATAGATATCTTGTTGCTGTTTTAATTTGCAGGTCTCTAATGACATATGCTGTGGAGCATCATTTCATATACTACTTGCCATCTGTATCTTTGGTGAGGTGTCCGTTCAGGTCTTTGGCCCATTTTTTCAATCGAGTTACTTATTTTCTTATTGTTGAGTTTTAAGAGTTCTTTGTATTTTTTGGAAATATTTTACAAATATTTTCTCACAGTCTGTAGCTTGTCTTCTCATTCTCTTGACAATGTCTTTCAAAGAACAGAAGCCTTTAATTAAGTCCAGCTCATTGATTATTTTTTTCATGGATTGTGCCTTTGGTGTTGTATCTAAAAAGTCATCACTATACCCAAGGTCATCTAAATTTTCTCATAAGTTATTCTCCAAGAGTTTTATAGTTTTGCATTTTACATTTAGGTCTATTATCCATTTTTAGTTAATATATGTGAAAGTTGTCTGTGTCTAGATTCATTTTTTTGCATGTAGATGTCCAGCTGTTCTAGCACAATTTTTTGAAAAGACTGTCTTTTTCCATTGAATTGCATTTGCTTTTCTGTCAGAGGTCTTTTGCCTTTATTTGTGTGGGTCTATTTCTCCACTCTTTTCTGTTCCGTTGATGTATTTGTCTACTTTTTGGCCAGTACCACATGACCTTAATTATTGTAGCTTTATTGTAAGTCTTAAAAATTAGGTATTGTCAGTCCTCCATTTTTTTTTCCTCTTTGAACAGCAATCCCCAAACCCCTATTAGGAAACAAGCCACACAGCAGGAGGTAAGCAGCAGGCTAGTGAGCAAAGTTTCATCTGTATTTGCAGCCACTCCCTAGTGCTAGCTAGCATCATGGTCTCAGATCATCAGGCATTAGATTCTCATAGAAGCACTGGTCCCTGGTGCCAAATGGGTTGGAGACCCTTGTCCTTGAATATTACATTGGCTCTTTTGGGCTTTACATGTTTTCATATAAACCTTAGAGTTAATTTGTCAGTATCTACAAAATGACTTGCTGGAATTTTGATTGGGATTGAATCTATAGATCAGATTGAGAACTGACATCTTGACAATTTTGAGTCTTCCTGTTCATAAACATGGAATATCTCTCCATTTATTTAGTTATTCTTTGATTTCTTTCATCAGCATTCTATAGTTTTTCTCATATAGATCTTGTATATATTTCATTAGATTTATAACTGTTTCATTTATTTATGTTTTGAATACTAATAGAAATAGTATTGCTCTTTTAATTTCACATTTTAATTGTTCATAGATATTGGAAAGCAATTGACTTTCATATATTAACTTTACATTCTGCAACCTTGCTGTAATTACTTATTAGTTTTTCATTGTTTGTTTGGGATTTTCCATATAGACATGACATCTGTGAACAAAGACAGTATTTTTTTTTCCTCATGCTGTATTCCGTTTGTTTTCTTGTCTTACTGCATTTGTTAGGTCAAATGATGTTGACAAGGAGTGTGAATAGACATCGTTGCCTCTTTCCTCATGTAGGCTTTGACTTTTGTGTATTAATCTTATATCTTGAAATCTTGCTATAATCGCTTATTCCAGAAATTTTATGTTGTTTAGCATTTTCTACATTGACAGTCATGTCATCTGCAAAGACAGTTTTCTTTCTTCCTTCCCAATGCATATCCTTTTATTTTATGTTTATTGTATTAGGTAGGGGTTCCAGTATAATGTTGAATAGGTGTGTGAGAGGGGGCATCCTTGCCTTGTTCCCAAAATTAACAGGAGAGAATCTAGTTTCTCATTTGCATTCTATTTTCTCGAAGACACAGAGAATTAGTATAATTCCATCCTTAAATGTTTGATAGAATTCACTAGCGAACCCATCTAGACCTGATGCTTTCTGTTTGGGAAGGTTATTAATTATTGGTCAATTTCTTTAATAGATATAGGCCAACTTAATAATGTTTCTCCTTTAGTGAGTTTAGGTAGATTGTATCTTTCAAGGAATTGGTTTATGTCATGGACTCAGTTGATGGCCCGTCTTTCATTTCTGATGTTAGTTGTTTGTGGTCCCTCTCCCTTTTTCTGAGTTAACCTGGCTAGAGATTTGTCAATTTTATAAATCTTTTCCAAGAACCAGCTTTTGGTTCCAGTGATTTTTCTCTATTTCTTGTTTTTAATTTCATTGATTTCTGCTTATTTAATTGATTTCTGCTCTGATTTTTATTCTTCTGCTTACTTTGAATTTAATTTTCTCTTCTTTTTTTGGGTGTATCTTTTTAGGAGTTCAACACATTCATAGTATAAATTAAAACTAAATGTCCTAGTAAAATAAAACTTAGTTGTTTACAAATGTCATGTAAATCTCTATTTTTTTTCCAGAAATATATAAATAAAGCAGTTTTTTGGTATTTCATTATAATAAAGTTGCTAATGTTTGTATTTTTAACACTTGTCATCTATAAAGACCACTTCGTGTACATTTAAAATTTTTATTACATAGATCATTATAGTCGGAATTTAAATATTTTTAGTAGGAGTCAATAGATATGATAAATTTATAAATTAGAGTTGTTTCCTTATTCTAAAATAGGTTTAAGGCTGCTTTCAATAAATAGCACATATGACAAAAATAATGAAAAAGAAACAATAGTTGCTATATAGTTATAATGGTAATTCTCAAATTTGGCTTAGAAATTTCTGAAAACCAAGATAAAAAGTAAGAGGCAATTAAATTTAAAACTAAACTTCTTATCAGAAAGGAGAATTTCAGTTTTTTATTCTAAGCAAAGTGTTTCTTATCATTGCTTATGTTGGGCATTTTCTAGAGTAAAATGAGTGATGTGATGATGCAGTATTTTAATATCAGTTACAATCATAGATTTGGTATGGCAACTTTAATGACAGCCAAAATATAATAATAATGAGGAAATATAATTAAATGAAGGGGGCTTTATTAGCTACCAGGGTAGAAAGGTCTAAGTTTATAGCCTTTTAGTATCTAGAATTAAAGAATTGCACATTCTTTAATATATTACCACTTTTTTAAAATTGGGCTTTTGATAAGGAATTAGATAACAGAGAAGTTGAAGTTACACATTCTGATTTGGGCCTAGAATGCCAGAATCTCACTGGTTTTGGTTGAGAGAAAAATGCATATGTTTAGAAATAAGATAACCAAGTATTGAAGTTGATGCCTTTGGTAGAAATTGAAGATCCTAACCAGGTTCCATACCAGTACACTGTCCCACCTCTGTACAGAAGTGGGTAGAGGTATAAGAATGAATTTTATTCAGGATTTCTAAGCAAGTGCCCCAAAGTGAATGTTTCCAGCCACCTGTGTTATAGAACACCTTCAAATATAATTTCATGGATCATCTGGTTTTTTTGCAACATAATTTTTCATGTTGGCACACCTATTCAAACCTACCAGTATGAAATGCACCAAAATATACACCAAAATAACTGAAAACATATTAACGTGCTATTTCATTTATTATAAAAAGCACCTGAGTTTTTGAGAATTCCATTCATCTTGCAAGGCACAAGGCATACAATAATGAAAAAGTAGTTACAAATTTATTCTCTAGTGAAAATATACACACACAGACTATTATACAGCATACAGGTGCTGTGCACCTGGAGGATATAATATCCATAAACAGCCCTGAAAAATGATAAATAAACATATGAAGAAGAAATGACATGCTAGGGTGTAAATGATCTTCAACTAGCTATGGGATATATCTTAAAGGTATAATTCTAAGTTCATTTTAGCTTAATATATACTTTCCTGTAGATATTATGTGATATTATGTAATATTCCATATTAAATTCATAATATGGAATATTCCTGATGTTATGTTGCAACAGAAGGGTTTATCATCATCCCCTTCTTCCTGTGAGAAGTAGGGGGAGAGGATATTTGGATTATTAATAGTAAAAGGAAATATAACTCTCATTTTTTTTTCTTTTCCTTTCACTGATGACTAGTGTGTTAGGGGGTAAAAATTGGGGCTTAGAAAAGAGGGAAGGCCAAGGAACACCACTATAGACTGTGTCATCAACCAGTCATTGAAGTGAGAAATGAGAATTTTAGCTAGCAGTGAGTCCCAAAATGGTGGCATCTGTAGCTAGAATGGAAATAGGAACAGTAAAGAGGAAGAAGACATACCTCTCATTTGTTGGAAGGAAAAAGGAATTCATTTCATTTCAAGTATAGGCCACATTGACACATGTTTTAGATGATTTTCAAAAGGCAAATTATGTGTACTACAGTTGACCCTTGAACAACGTGAGGATTAGGGGCACCATCCACCCCCCCACTCAAAATTGAAAATACCGTTTTCAGTCTGGTTGGTTGAATCCAGAGACAGAAAACCCCAGGGATATGGGGACCGACTGTATATTTTTTAAAATACTCTGTGTATAGGCAGACTCACATGGTTTAAACCCCTGTTGTTCAAAGGTCAGCTGTACTTATAGATCCCAGATGACTCTTAAAGAGTTTTTCATTATTGTAAGGGAAGGAACAAGCTGATTATTAAGAGCACCCTTTCTTTTCTTTCCAAACCCAGTAGGCTGTCACCAGTCAAAAAAGTGTGTGTGTGTGTGTGTGTGTGTGTGTGTGTGTGTGTGTGTGTGTGGTGTTAATTTAACATAAATGTTGAGTCAGTGTACTGAAAAGTGAAAAAACATCAGCCTGATTGTCAACTGATAACTCCGAAATTTGGAGAAAAACACTAGACTTTTTAAAAAATCACATTCCTCTCTTAGCCCTTCTAAAGGAATTTTGGGAAATTCCTTCATGACTCTCAGAATTTATGTTCTCTAGATATAATTTCTGTTCCATGCATAGTCCTTTGGTTTTCTATAAAATTCCCTTCTTACTCATTTATTCTTAATATTTATTGAAGCTACCAAAAATCTGTTTATCTTGACCTTATTTTGTTTTATGTTTTTAATTTGTTTTCCATATGACTCTTGTTATCCAAATTGTTTTCTTCTTAGAATTCATATTGTATTAAAATAATCTTTGTGATTATAGAAATTGCTTCTCAGTATTATCCCTTATTTCAAGAAATTGAGAAAGGACCTATAGATATTATACCTCTAGCCAAATAACCTTATGCCACATATACATAAATTATGTGTATTACCAACAAGAACCAAATGTGTACTAATTGACAAATATACTTTCTTTCATAAAGCATATACGAAGGAAGCAATAAATTGTACTTGAGGAAAATAAAATTTTCCCTGCTCTTTATCTGTGGTGTACATTGGAGTCTGACTTGGATTTGAGTCTCAACTCTCTACTACTTCCTCTCTGGTAACCTTGAATAATAATATTTTTCTCTGTGTCTGTTTCTTCATCTTTAAAATGTGACTAATATTTTTGGCTCATAGTGTTATTTGGAGAATTAAAATGAGATAATATCTAATTAGTAGTTTTTAAACACTGTTCTCTGGTACCCTAGAGCTCTGTAGAGACATTTCATGGGTCACTTGTATTTATTTTATATTTAAGGTTCTGCAGAAGATTTGGTTTGAGAATGAGGGTCCTCTGTTTTAAACAGGTTCTCTGTTTAAAAACATTTGAAAGCCATAGCTGTACGTAAAGTCCCTTGTCCATAATAGACACTGAGCAGATACTAATTCTCTTAGGCAGGTTAGAAAATCTCTACTCCTTTCCCTCCTTCGTGGGACTCCCTCCCAATCAATATATTGAAACACTAAATTACTTTTATTTAACTGCTTTATTGAAGTATAATTCACATACCATATATAATCTCTTATTTAAAATGCACAGTTCATTGTTTTTTAATATATTCACAAGAGTTTGCAACCACAACCATAACGTAATTTTATTACATTTTCACCACATTGAAAAGAAACTCTCTACCCATTAGCGATCAAAATAAGTTGCTTTTGGTTTTTGTTTCCATTTCTTATTAGAAGTTAAAGTGTAAGTAAATACATCAAGAAGAACAAAATGAATCTGTGTCTGTAGCTACATAGATCAGTGAACCATGTTTCTTCATTGATTTATGTGGGTACAGACATTAGTTTCCATTATGGCAGTGTACTTTTTATATTAAATCACCAAAAACTTGGGTTTTTTTACATTTTTTTACGTCTGGATTAATCTATTTCCATGACTTTGAGAGATGACTACTTGATCTGTATATGTCCTGCTCTTAGCTTAGAAATTTAACAAATATTTTGTCAAGTACCTGTTGTGAGCCAGGTGCTACATTAGACTCTTAGAGTTAAACATTTCATTAGACACACTCTAGGGAGTTTATACTTTTAGAAGGGTAACAAAGAAACAAAAGAGAATAATATAGTATGATCATAGTTATTATGGAGAGGTGTGTAAAGTGCTGTTGGTACACATTTAAGAGAGTAATAAATTCAGCCAAGGATAAGACTGGGATCAGGCAAAAAGGGGAAAGAACAGAGATTGAAGAAAGAGTTGCAAAGAAACTGGTCCTTGAAAAATGAGTAGGATTCATTGAGCAGGTAATGGAGGAGGAATGTATCGTAAAAAAGCTAAGAATCCTGAAGCCTAAGCCTAGAGGGTTAAAAGAATACCCACATTTAATTTTAAGTAATTACATAATGCGTTATTTGATGTGACTAAAGGGAATTGATCCTAGTGTATTGTAGTAAAACAGAAAAAGTTGGCTGGAGCAGATTGTGAGGGCCTGAAAGTCAGTGTCTTATTTTATCACATCCTCCTCCCCCAACCATTTCTGGCTTCAATCTACAGACAATTAACCTTTCTGAATCTAATATTTCCATTAACATAGTTCAGTACTACCAGCTTCCTAGCTCCCCAGGAGTTATCTTTGACTTTACTACTTTGCTTTCCATATCTATTCTCATGTTAATTATTAAATATTTGTTTCTTCTTTTCCATTCCCACAGCCACTACTCAGGTCTCCTAACTAGGATCTCTCTTCTATTTCTTTCATCTATTTTTAATATTATATTTTTCCATTCCTCGGACTTCACCTCATCTGTTTTGGTATTCAGAATAGCTTTATACAGCAGCTGAAAACAGCTCCCATAATGGAAAACTCTTGTAAAGTTAATTTAATCTTATCAAGAGCTCATTAATAAGGAAATTCTTCATGTACTGCTGTAGAATATATCATTGAATGAAGGCAAGGGACAGAAGAATATAGTATATTATTACCTTTTGTGTCAGAAAATGGAGGGATGTTAGGAAATAGACCTTATTTGCTTAAAGAAATTGAAAAACTATGGAAGGAATAAAGTAAACATCCATAGGAATAGATGGAAATGAGGTGGAAACCAAGAGGGACGAGGACAGGTCTCAATGCATACCTTTTTATGTTTGGATTTTTCAACTGAATATTTCATCTATTTAAAACTCTGGTCTTGTGTGCCTCTTGAGGGGGTTGGGATTGAGTGCCTCTGACTGATTTTCTTTTGTCTCACATATGAAATCACCCCTTGGCCTACCATCCTTGTTTATGCAGTCCAGTTATATCTTGTTATGATCCCTTTAACTGACTTGAACTCTCCATGTTGCCAAATCACTTTCAGAACTCGACTCAAAATTCAACACTCCTCCTCTACAATTGATGAACTATTTCATTCTGTCACCTTAGCTTAATATACTTATTTATGTTCTATATTTATACTTTGGTTCTTTATTGGTATCTCTGAGTATTGTAATTTATTTCATAAATGATTTCTATTCTCCCTTAGGCTAATACCTTCAATAGAAAGCATATTCTTTTCTCTCTTTTGTATTATCTGGAGTACAATTCAATAGATACTTGGTAATGACAATTTTTAATTACTTTGGAGGATCCTAACATGTTAATTTCATTTGGATAATTTTAGTTAACAAATTTTAAGTTAGAAAAGGTATCATACAGAAAAGCTATTTGACTACTTTTCCATTATCTAAAACTTCAAAGTATTAAGTGAGAATATTAATGAGGAAAAAGTTTTATTTAAAAACCATTGATAATAATTAGGGTAACTTTCTGTCCGGTTAATGTGAAAATATGTAGATTTGTACCCTAAAAAAGGTAACCATAACATGACCATTAATTTGCATGAACTAGAATACTATATGTGGACTAGAATACTATTTGTGGGCTAGTTACTAATTCATATAGTAATTGAGATTGGTGTGATTTTTATCTTTACTAATATAAATATGACATAGAATTAATTTTGAATTTACAAGTCAAATATGGTAAACAGAATAGTCTATTTTTTACATTAAGTGCATGATTAAAAATAAGAAACTTTAAATTCTGTTAGAAAATGAGCATTTGTTTTTAAATTGATCATAAAAAATAGAAACTTGTTAAGTTGAGAGGCCCTTAGTATGTTTTTATTGATTGAAGCATTTAATATTTATTTTGATACAGGCAAGAAAACTAGATGTTTATTTTGAATATGAAGAAAAAATAATGAGCAAAACTACTCTGGATAAATCTCTTCTAGATATAATATCAGACCCTGATGGTATGTATCATGAATTTGAAATTAATGTAAGTTTCACATCTGATGAATCCAGCATTTTCAATTTGAGTGAAATCTGAATAGAATTATTGTTTTTCTGACAATCTGTGCTAATAATGAGATAATTAAATGAACTATTTTCTGTTGAGAAGTTTGTAGCATAGTAGTTTATAAAGTGAGAAAATGATTCGTATTTTATTTCACTGAACTTTGATGATGTTTAAGCACTTTTTATATTCATTAATTTAAAGTGATACATCTGAAGCTCAATTTCTGATGGTTCCAGGAAGATTTGAAGGTATAACATTCAAAGCAGGTATCTCTAAATGATACTCTTTCTAATTATTTTGGTTTAACCCTGAAGAGTTTCCTAAAAAGATGTATCTAAAACTAAATTCTATTTTAAATATTTAGAGAATTCACTTTTTAAGAAACTCTTTGGTTGATTCCTTTGTATTTTACATTTATCTAAATATTTGTATGTTAGATTTTCTTAAAACTATTTGTACTTGGAAAATGTAATCTAATTATTGTGAGACCTACATAGGATTTTAGCCTTTAAAAATATCTAAACTTTAGAGATTTATTGATCGTTTTAAAGTGGTTTTCAATTCCAATCTCACCTCTTTGCCAAAATGAATAAAAAGCATATAAGCTCTATTCATCTTATATTTTTCACACAAGCTATTCAGCTGAATGATGATGGTTTGTGAGTTTGAGCTCTGATATGAGTTTTAGACTTTATTTCAAATTAGCAAGTAACAAAAAAAGTCCAGTTTATAATTAAAGGTTCTATTCATAAAACCTTCTGAGAAGCCATAAGTATTGCTCACACTTTTAAAAAGTTAGGTTTGTAGTGAGAATATAACATTTTGAAGGTATTTGCACTTTACAGTGCAGAATATATATATATATATATATATATATATATATATATATATATATATATATATATATGTATATATATATATATATAAGTCCATTACTTCGGAGCTGTTCCTTGTTATTTACAATAACTTTTGAGTAATGTTAAAGTAAATATGTGTGTTGATAAAAAGGCAGTCTTTTTTTATTCCTTTCCCCTTACTTTCTCAAACTGTTTTTAAAGATGTTAAGTAATGCAGAGCAAAGTAGGCATTTATGCAAAATGGAAGTCTTGCATCACTTTAGCCCAGAATAAGATGTTGGAACCTGAGAAGAATGAGAGCATCTACACATAGAGTAATGGGAGGGTTGGTGATCTAATATGAGGTGTTTGAAGTTCAAGTGAAGTGAACAGTGTCTACGTGTGGAAGCAATCCAACATAGTGTAAGAGCTCTAACAGGTTGCTGCACAGGAGCAACCTAGCATCAGCTCAGATGGGGTAAGAACTCTGGCCATCTATCTGCATATGGGTGGGTCCATTGCAGGGAATCACAGCCCAAATGGAGTGAGGAAGCTTCCATGCAGGCAAGGAGATGGCAGCAGAAACAGGATATTTGTTCCATACAGAGGACTGGTTAAATCAGTAAATATATCAGATAATATAAAGGGATCCAGGTTTCTCATGGTCAGAGAGGGAAATTATAAATATGGAAAGGAAGAAAACTAGAATGATCCCGTTAATGTTGGATTGGAATTGGAGGTACTGGGTTGGACTTAGTGTTTCACTCTATATTTGTCAGATAGAGAAATAAATATAGATATGCATGTGTGTATATGTACATCTGGAAGCAACAATACCATAATAGTAAAGATCTTAGCATATAAATACCATTTTACATTAGGACTCATTGGAGAAGTGGTTGATTCTAGGGCTGAGGTAGGGAGAGAAAGTATAAAAGAAGCCTAGAAACTCTGACTTTAAAAGAGAGAGCAGTTATAGTAGAAACTTAGGTGTTATAAAAGAATCCAGGCTATATCTGCAGGCTCTAGAGTACTGGCAGTTGTAAAGGATACATTTTTACAATTTCCATTTGGTTCCCCTGTGGTTGCTGTCATTGTAAGCATGAGGGTATTCTAAAACCCTTACCATCATGACTCTTTAAATCATTAGCAGAGGTTTGGGGCATTTATCAACACTGTATAGCAACTATAAAATATGTTTCTCCTTCAAGAAGAGTGGGAACTATTCCTTCTCTTAAGCAGAGTAAGTGCCTAGTATTAGAAAAGGCTATGCTAGATGCTGAGGGTATTAAAAGCAACAGCAGAGACCCTCAAGCCCCTTAAACTCTAAGGAAGGAGAACCTCTCCTATCTTAGGAGCCATGGTCCCAAGAGGCTGGAGCAAGCCCCTTTTCTCTTTTTCCTCTAGCTGCTTAGCCACAGTTGCAGGAAATACACAATGGAGCAGGATAACTAAAGCCAAAGCATTTTGGCTAGAGAACCCAAAAGGGGAGGGCTAAGGGAACTGGGAAGTGTCAGGGAGATCGCAGAGAGGAAGGAGCTCCGGAAAGCAACCCCATACAGTTGTTAATGAATTCCTGGGCTCACTCCTGAACTGCACATACGTGAATCTGATCCTAAACAACATTCCAAAGACTGAAAAGTAGAGCTAGATGACCTCCCAGTTCCCATATTGGCCACCGGGTAGCAAGATAGATCTCAGTAGCACTGCAAAAAGTTTTGAAAATAGAATCTATTATGGAACCACAACACACAGGAAGGATGCTAGGAACTTTGGCCTGAACCCAACCAGGCTAATTGCCTGCAAAAAAAACCACAAAAATATTAGCTTTCTCCTAGGATTTAAACAGGACCTTGAATCTCATAACCTAATATTCAGAATGTCCAAGATATGATATTTATTTGTAAACATGAGAACTTTGGAAAACTGATTATCGATCTTTGTCTTATATAGGGAGTAAGGATAATTCGAGAATGAGTGTCTGGATTCTAAACCATATTAAAAAAATTAGTGGTTCATCAGTCATGTTTTTTAAAAAACTAGTTTTTATTCTATAATAAAGTATAACAATTCAAGTTCTTGAGTATTAGAACACACTTGAAGTGAGAGTGCATATTATTTATTGAGTAGTGAAACTGAGTTAACCTATGACCAATTACCTATAACCTTTATCACTGTGCACCAGATATGCCCGCTAGCAGAGGGAAGAATAAATGAGTTTCTCTGGACAAGCTTGGGCTTTGGGTAATAGGAGTAGTAGCTTGAAGCACCCACTGCAAGCAAGAAATTTCTTTGAAATCTTATATTTTATCTTAAAATTTCAGGCAAATATATTTTCGCATAATACAGCAATGTTTATTTTAATATGAATGTATTGTTTTTCCAGACCTTATGTAAGTAATATAATACCCTTCAGAAAGAAGAAACATGTTTATCTAGTGACCCCAATTTGTGAAGTTTGACCTTAGGCTCAGCTAGATGATTTTAGCCAGCAAGGTTTCATACCCTAATCCCTGGGGTAACCATGCAACCAGTTTCCCAGGACAGTCTCATTTTGATACCAGTTGTCCTTACATAATTATTACTAACATCTCCTTCCCACCTCATTAGTATCCTGTTTTAGAATTCTATGATCACCTTCCTATACCTTTCTTCCTTTTGGAGTTTATATCTAACAGCTAAATCTCAACGTTATATACAGTTTGGAAGAGAGAATGGAGATATTTCCATATCCCATCCCTTTAATCCCAAAGCAGTTCATCTTTTCATATCTATGTTTTACTTGGTTATAATGATAGTGCCTATAACCTTAAATCAGCTAAATCAAGAACCATATTTTGTCTACTCACATTTATATATGCCTTGAATTTTTATATATTTATGTTGATTAAATTCTACCAGAATTTTGAAGGATTTTTTTTAATATTCCATTTTCCCCTATGTAGCAGGAACTCCAGAAGATAAAATGAGGCTGTTTCTTATCTATTACATAAGCACACAGCAAGCACCTTCTGAGGTATGTCCTCTGTATTCAGTTGTTGGGAGGAAGGAGAAACAACTGTTTGTTTCTAAAATAGAAGTAAACATCACTGTGGCCAAATAACTACTTCATTCCTTTCTTTAAAAGGAAAACAGTTTGATGTTTGTTACAGAATATAGAGGAGTCACTTGAGTGAAGATATCCAGTTTTCCAAAAAGTTCTGTAAATGTCGTAATTTAATAAGATTAAACTTTAGATTAATGTCATAAGATTCATATAAAAATGAAGTTGAAATATTTTGTATTGCAACAAAATAACTACTTTTATATCAGAATACGTTTCTAAGAATGATTGGAAAATGACATATTTTCCTGCTAGATTATTTTTTCTCACTGAAAGCATAGATTGTGGGTAATTCTGTTTTCTATAATGAGCCATCAGTTGCTTTGGAGGAAAAAAAATTTTAAAGAATATATAGGTAATTAACTTACTGTTAAGGAAAGCGCTGATATTGGTGTCAGTCTTGTTGCTAGATTAGAGACCTGTTAACTCAGTATGATTTTACTGGATAAGCAATAGTCATAAGAATTTTGGAGATGACATCTGGAATGATATGACTATTGTAAACTCTTCCTTTGCTGGTAGCATTTATTTTTTTAATTTCCGTTATAATGTAGCATTTCTTTTGGTCAAAAATTTTTGACGTGTTAACAGAGCAAACTAAACCCATTGTTTAGGCTAATTTGGCTTTATCCTAGGAATACATCTGTTGACTTTTAATTCAGTAAGAAAGTATAGTTTTCTTTTTTGAAATATCTCTGTCATTAATGGGGATATACCTATATTTTAGGGGATTCTAATAGCCTATTTACTGAATAATGTATGATTTTAAAACTTAATTCAGGATTTTTTAAAGTTAACCACGTTATTTTTTTTTTATTTTGGGTAAGGATTATGTCTTCTCATAAGTTTAAGTGATTGTTAAAAGGCTTGAAGGAAATTATGACTACTGATGTCAGATTAATAGCCTCTAAAATGCAAAGTAGTAAACATTTCTAGTTGAAGTTTAGCTTAAAAGTTTCTCTTATAAAATATTATAAAGGAGTACTATGATAGGCTCCTAGAAATTACACAGATTCACTAGACTTGCTCATCAGGGAATAAAAAGAACAAGAAAGAGGAAACAACTATTTAAAAAGTGTAAGACTCCTCCTTCTCAATTAATAAATTTGAACCTCTAGAGTGAATACATGATGGGAGACCTGAATCTGCGGTTCCCGTCAGTCAGTGTCATTCCTCTTGGGTTTCTCGTTTTGAAATACTCTTAGTCAAGCCAGATCATTCATCTAAGGCTTATCCCAAGGAAAGGCAGTCTGTTTCAACAGCAGAGAAAAAACTGACTGTTCAACTTACTGATGGATGAAAAAATACTATGCTTTATCGATGATTTGGGAGCCTGTCAAAGGTAATTTTTATTATATGTGATTTTTGTCTCAGGTGCTCACTTGGATACTCACTTAAGATACAACTCTAATCTACTTGGGTGCCTCAAATTTAAACTCATGCCTTTGGTCTAACTTTTCAAATAATCATATCACAACAAAACAGTCTTCTCTTTAATGAAAGTAAAACTTTTTGTCATGTCATTGTTTGTTTATTTCAGGCCGATTTGGAGCAGTACAAAAAAGCTTTAACTGATGCAGGATGCAACCTTAATCCTTTACAATATATCAAACAGTGGAAGTAAGTTTTATTTTCTTTTGTGATTTTTATCATTTAAGAGAGTGCAATGGAAGTTGAGTCCAAGAAAATGGGAATGTTACTAAGAAAATTGAACAGTGCCTTAATATTTTTCTTTATTTAATGATATAAATATTCTTATCTGGCCCACCCTATCCACAACTTAAAATTATATAAAATAGTGATGACTTTCTTTCTTAGACATGTTTATATTTTCTTCTGATAGGTTGAGAAAGTCAAAGAGTGAAGTTTTGATTCAAAAGTCCCAAAAACATTAAAAGAAAATTTCAATTTCAGTAATCAGAAATGAAGATTAACATAATGCAAAGATTTAGAAAATATGGTGCCACGGTTACAAGCAAATTAAGTGGTGCATTTATACTCCACTATTAGAATTATAAATTGCTGAAAGTTTGCTAGATGGTATAAAAAGTTGCTTCTTTTTTTAATAAAATGCCTATGACCTAGCACTTCTAAGCATTCATCCCAAAGAAGTAATTGAAGTTGTAAAATCTTAGAATCAATTGTAATAATGAAATTTTGAGAACCAACGTAAATTTCCAACAATAGGATTGGTAAATGAATTGTGACATTTCCATAAAATAGAATACAATTGAATTATTAAAAATGTTGTAGAAGACTTATTTAATGACATCGGAAAATGTTCTTATTATAAAGTGAAAAGGTAGTTTACCACACTGTTCCTTGAATTGTTTAATAAATATTTCCTTTGTTTCTGTGCCAAGGGACTGACTCTTCTAGGCATCAAGAATATCATAGTGAACATGCTATGGAAGGCCCCTACTCTCATTGAATTTCCATTCCTGTTGTGGGAACAGTAAATCAGCAAATAAGCTAACAAATGAGCAGAATGATGTTAAACTGCATTAACTGATATAAAGCAAATAAAACTAAGTGATAATGTCTTAACTTGGAGTTGGTAGTTAAACTTGTTGAGATAAGGAAAGTCTATGGGTAGGTGATATTTGAACCAAAACTTAGATGACATTTTTTACACTATGATCCCTCTTATCTCTTCATCTGTGTGTATAAATGATGTATACGTAAATGTTAATAGTGACTAACTTTGATAGAATTTTTCTTTGAATACTTATATTTATTTTCCAAATGTTCTGCAACAAATATTACCTTCAAAATAGTTCTTAAAATAATTGTTTTAAGACTACAAGATTGAACATGCTATTTAAAAAACTAGGCATAGCTAGAGAAATATGCCAAATTGTTAACAGTTGTTATCTCTGAGTTGTAAGTTTGAGTTTTTTTTATTATCTATACTTTTGTTTTTATCAAATTTTCTTTTATTTGACAGTGTTCTTATAATCAAAAAAAAATTCCACAAACCTCTAGAAAGAGAAACTGAAAACTGTCTTTTCCAATTTTTTTAATATATACACTTCCACATTTGCTTGGCATATGTCACTGTTTTTTAATTATGATTTAATTAATAATAAAACATTTGGTGTTATAAGTGGAAAGACAGTCTTGGGCATCATTTTCTATGGTTACAAAATTTTTAATTTCTAATTTGTAAATTTTTTTCCAATTATGAGTTATAGTAGTTTATTGAATAAAATTTTAGAAAACTCAAGTATAATGTAAAATAATGTTAAGTCCCTTTAACATTTCTTGTAATACTGGTTTGGTGATAACGAACTCCTTTAACTTGTTCTTGTCTGGAAAACTCTATCTCACCTTCAGTTCTCAATGATAGCCTTATCGGGTAGAGTAATCTTGGTTGTAGATCCTTGCTTTTCATCACTTTGAATATTTTGTGCCAATCCATTCTGGCCCGCAAAGAAAGTTCCTGTTGAAAATTCAGCTGACAGTCTTTTGGGAGCTTCCTTGTAGATACTAACTGCTTTTCTCTTGCTGCTTTTAAGATTCTTTGTCTGTCTTTAACCTTTGGCATTTTAATTATGATGTGTCTTGGTGTGAGCCTCTTTGGATTCATCTTGTTTGAGACTGTGCTTCTTGGACTTCTATGTCTATTTCCTTTACCTGCTTAAAGAAGTTTTCAATCATTATTTCTTCTCTTGCTCTCTCTTCTCCTTCTGGTAAGCCTATAATGTGAATGTTGTTATGCTTTTTTTCTGTTCCACTTGAGTGTTTTCTGCTACCTTGTCTTCCATGGTCACTGATTTGAACCTCTGCTTCATCTAGTCTGCTGTTAATTCCCTCTAATGTATTACTCCTTTCAGTCATTGTATTCTTCATTTCTGACTGCTTCTTTTTTATGGTTCTGTCTCTTTGTATACATTCTCATCTGTTCTTCCCCTAAATTCATTGAGTGTCTTTATAACCAGTGTTTTGAACTCTTTATTTTATAGATTGCCTCCATTTTCTTTAGTTCCTTTTCTGGAGTTTTGTCCTTTTCTTTCATGTGGGACATGTTTCTTTATTTCCTCATTTTGGCTGCCTCTCTATATTGTTTCTTTGTATTAGTTTGAACTACTTGTGTCTCACAATCTTGGCAGGGTGGCTTTACTTAGTAGGTGTCCTATGGGGCCCAGTGACACATAGTCTCTCTGTTCACCTGAGCCGGATGCTCCAGGTGTGTCCCTTAAGTAGGTTGTCTGTACCCTCCTATTGTAGTTGAGCCTCGATTACTGTTGGCACTTTACTGAGTGGGATTGACCCTCGGGCTGACTGGCTGTGAGGACTGGCCATGACAACAGAAGATGGGCTGTTGTGTGGGGGCTGACTCCGTGGAGCAGTATTCACTTTAGTGGGGCTCTGGTGCCTTCCGAGTCCACCCTTTGGGTATATCATTTGTGGAGCTAATTGGGTGGTGCTCTGGTGTGGTCTGAAGCTGGCCACCGGGTGTGTTGGTTCTGGGGCTTGTTGGGAAAGAGTTTAGGCTGCTACTCAGTTTGGGTGGGGCTTATTCTCAGGGAACCACCAGAGTGGGGCAAGCAGTTAGAACCAAGTTGGTGCAGGCTCACATGGTGCCCGCCTGTGCCTCTCAGCTGTGGCTCTGTCAGGGGAGGGCTCAACAAAGGAACAATGGCTCCTGCCAGCACTTCTTTCTGGGAGAGAGCTGCCCCTCCAAGCCCCCTCTCTGAATCCAGACAGTTCAGTTCCTTTCCATTATGTCCCCAGTGCTTTTCAAGCTACTCTCTCTTCTCTGGAATTTAGGGTGAATATGAGCAAGTGAGTCTGTGCCTGATCTCTTTTAGAGTCTACAGCAGCCCTTTATCTTACCTGGATGGAATCCCCACTGATTTTTGCAGCCAGATGTTGTGGGGACTTCTCCTCCTGGCACTGGTGTTCTAGGCTGTGGAGCCCAGTGCAGGGCTGGGACCCTTGCTCCTCAGGGGGTTCTCTGCCGATATCCCTCCCAATTCTCATGTGGGTGTAAGACCAGCCCATTTTGCATCTCCACCCCCCCTTACCAATCTTGATGTGGTTTCTTCTTTACATCCTTGGTTATAGCAGTTCTGTTCAGCTAGTCTTCAGATGGTTCTCAGTGATGGTTCTGTAATTTAGTTTTAATTTTGATGTTATGGGAGGAGCGAGCACAGTGTTTACCTACTCCGCCGTCTTGATATAGTTGTGTATTCTAGTTTTCCTATAACTTTCATTGTACTGGTTTTCATTGTGTTAAATAGTCTTCAGTGGTAATATTTAGTGTTTGCATAATATTCAGCCATATAAATGTACTATTTAATTGTCCCTTATTATTTAGATATAGTTGTTTCTAGTAAAATATAAATTTTGTAAAGGCAGAAATACTAGTCTGCTGCGGAAAACAATTGATTCACATCCTTTCTGAACAAGATTGTGTTTGGAATTTCTCTAATGGCACCAGTAGATTTTGGCCAGGTTGAAATGGAATATTTTTAGCATTTAAGCTACCACATCTTAGTTCCTTTTTTTTTTTTTTTTTTGATTCTCATAAGATTTTCTTGTTTTTAAGTAGACTTTTTACTTACAAAAGCATTTGAAATAAGAATCATTATTTAAAAAGTAATGATACACATAAAAAATGTTTATGGTATGCCACTAAAATATGTTATAGAACAACAGTATGTACAATATTTTAATTTTGTTTTAGAAGTATATCTATGTTATATATGCATATGTCCAAAGATTAGAATGTACACAAATATCAAACAGTCATTATCTCAAAGCAGTAGGGTTCTTCTGGAAGTATTCTGTTTTCTGGATTCTCTGCAGTGACCATATTCCTAGAAGGAAAATATTTTTAAAAAATCATCGAAATGGCATCTTTTTCCCCATTCTTCAAAATTTTGTAGTTTAGTTAAAAGAGATTCTGGACATTTAGAAAAGCTTGAAAATAAATGACCATATGCATTTAAGTATAAAAGTGTATGGTATAGCGTATAGCTAAAAGGGTTGTAGAATTGGAATACTGTTAATGAATAGTTTTAGTCTTAACAGGAAAGGTACAGTTTCTGTTGGAGAAGAGGTAATAAGTTTATACCTCCCAAAGGACAGCATGAACAAAGGCGTGTCTCTGGGAATGAAGGAATATGGAATATGGGAAACAGTAAAAGAGACTAAACTTAGTACATGATTATGGCAGCAAGTCTGTTTCATGTTAACGATTGGATAGAAACAAAGGAAAAGAAGAAAAATCGTGAAGTTTAGAGAATTAATGCATTGCTTTTTAAAGAATCGCAGTGTTTCAGTACTGTAAGTGTACTGTATTTGAGCATTATTTTACATGGTTACAAATTATATAATCTACGTTTATATGATTGTTTCTGTGCTAATTGTACTGAAACATTGTATTATATTAGTTAAAAATTCATTTCTTTTCAGAAAATGTCTGCCTAGTAAATATTATAGTTAATAGATAATTTAATATCATGATACTGAATAATCAGCTTTTAAATATAATTTCCTTATTTCATAGAGCTTTTGCTAAGATGGCCTCAGCTCCTGCCAGCTATGGCAACACTACCACTAAACCAATGGGGTAAGTATTTTCAAATAATTCTGATTGGGTAAGTCTGGTACTCCAGACTTAGATTTATTATTAGATTTTCATGCCTTAAAAACACACTGTCTGACACTTTGAGTGCTGAATATTTTCATTGTGATACAGAATAAATGTCAACATGCCTTTGGCTCCCCTAGTTTAAATTCTCATTTTAAAATGTAAGTTAATATTTTTTTACATGGTATGAACTATAGGCTTCTTTTGCTTCCTTGTTCTTAAAAAATTACAGTTTTCATTTGCAGAAAATATATGAAGGTTAAAGCTATTTTTACATCAGTTTTTGTAACTCATATAGTCTTTTAAGCACTCAGGCAGGACCTAGCTTTAAGATAGACCCAGGTATATGCCACTAAATAATAAAGAAGAAGTCCCCAGGATTGGTACGACTTCTGACTCCAGAGAATCCTATAAGTAGGCATGATTTTCAAATTAAAATCAAAGGTAATTCTAACTACCCTTTTTCATACCATACTAGTTTCACATTCCTAGATTATTTTTTACAGTTTAGAACAAAAACAAAGCCGAGAGGAAAGCAGGTTTATCTTAGCCCCACCCTGAGCTACCAGTTTTAATGAAAGAATTTCCAAAAACAGAAGCACTTGGCCTAAAGCAGGACCTTATAAGTTCTTGGCAAATGAGTCCAGCTGGTCTCACCTTCAGTCTGTGCTCTGCAGGTTAACATACTCCCTCAGAGTTGCCTGGTGCCAGGGAATTGCCTGAGAACCATCCATTCCAGCAAAGATTATCTTCTGTGGTGTGTTAAAGAAAGGATTTCCATCTTGTCTATTTCCTCATTTCAGAGGAGAGTAGGGACAAGATATGGAAAAGGAAAATATATTTAGAAAATTACTCTCATGTATGTAATAAATAGACTGTCCAATTTTGTGTCTTAAAATCTTATTGAATATTAAAAGCCTTTTAGATTTCTAATGGATTTTATAACTGATTTTGATTAATGTGTTACAAGAAAATTTTGGATGATTCAAAAGATATCTCTAGTCTTCTGATATCATAATACAAGATTACTAGTCTATCTCACAAAACATCTTTTGATTCCAATTGAAAGACTATTTGAGCAAATATAGACCTAATATGGCAAGTCATTTGTGTTATTTTTGATGTTAAAAATTTAGACAAAATTTACTGCGTGTGTTGCACTTCACATTTTTTATGATTGATTTTATGTATATTGGGGAGAGGGTATACAGTGCAGGAGCAGATCTAGCAGCTATAAGATATCTAGCAGATAAAGAGCGTGTAGTAACTTTTTACCTACTCATCATACTTATAAGCATATGTGTATTTTCAATGTTAGTGTGTTTTGAATTTTTAAAGCAACTTTTCTTAATTTACTATCTTTAATTTTATTGTTATAGAATTAAGGCAATTCTCTTCAAATTATAATTCGCCTAAAAACTATAGCTAAGGATAAGTAATTAAAATATTTAGAGGGCCGCTCTTTATTTTTATATTTCATTAATAATTATAGACTAGTTAGAATAGTTTATATATTTTATTGTTTAAAATTGCAGCAGCGATATTCTTGGAAGTGGAAATTCTCAGGTCACTTCTGTTTTAGTGAAAACAAAGGTAGTACATACAGAGAGTATCAGCATGTGGTGTGTAATCAGGCAAATATATTATCAATAACATACTGGAGAGATGATTTATACTTCGTGTGATCCCGTTTTCCCTCTAGTCTCTTATCACGAGTCATGAATACAGGATCACAGTTTGTGATGGAAGGAGTGAAGAACCTGGTATTGAAACAGCAAGTAAGTACACTTGTTAGAAAATGTACTCGTAACTTATAAGCATAAATATTAACAGGTTGATTGCTCAGCTAGAAGCAACTTCTAGATATAGTCAAGTTATAAATATTAGGAATAAAATAAAATCAAGGGCCTTTTTTGGTGTATTCAAGAATATATGGGTATTTCTACATGTGTAGTTCAGAGCTCTATCATTGCTAATTTTTTTTTTTAATTTGCTCATTTGGACTTTAACTGACACTTATTGTCCTTTGACTACTATCAGGTTTGTGAAAGTACATTAATTGAAAAAAATGAACTGAACCTAAACTACATAATGCGTCCAATTTAACTTTTAACATACATTAAGAGACCAAGCTAATGAATTTAATAGTTTCGAGGCTCGTGTAAATTAGAATAAATAAAATATTTAAAGTAAAATTTATTATTTGGAATAATGAAATAACTTGATTTCACACTTGCTTAGTTTTACACATAGGACATTTTTTAATGGTTTTTGTATTTCTCTTGTTTTTCTATTATTCCATTGTATAAATATTCTGCTTCAGAGAGTCATCATTAATTGATTTGGTTCATTTCAAACTGAATTTGTTGTTTACTTTCTATTATGGAAAGTTTCAAATATACAGTAGTGTACCAAACTCTCCTGAACCTTTCACCAAGCTTTAACTCAAGATCCTATCATTCTTGTTTTATCTTCTCTACTGTATTTTTTTATTTTTACTGGGATACTTTAAGGCAAACCTGAGATAATATTTCACAAATATTCCAGTTTTTAATGAGAAGTATTTTAAAGGCCAAATTAAGAAAAGAGATGAATTATCAGTTATTCAGATGTGAATATTAAGTGTTTACTTGTTTTCAGAAAAAAATAGATCTTATCTTTGAACTTCCATCATACTTTTGTCTTTATAATGTTTACATGTGGTATTTTGTATTGACATTTTCGTTTCACTTTTTTTCCCAATTTTATTGAGATGTAATTGACATATAATGTTTTACTTCTTGATGCATTCCTTGAGGCCAAGGAATTTTTTCCCCATTTTTGAATTTTCTATAGCATTTTGCGTAATGTAGGTATTTAATTCTTTATTGGAATAAGCAAATAACATTTTTTTATAAAAACCATGCAGTATTAATACACAACAGTGAAAAATCATAAATTGCTTTATTAAAAGACTGATTACTTTTCAGACTTTCTTTCAATACATTCCAGATGGCATTATTTCCTAAGTAGCTGGGAATACTTTTAGCTTCATTGTCTTTCTTAGGAATTATTTTCAGTCCCTTCCATTCTCCCTGTCTTTTGACGAGGAGCTACTACTAAATACTCACTGCACTTTTACTGGTTCACAGTACTTTCTTGTCCATTTATCTTTGCTCTCTTGGGCTGACAAAGGTGAAAAGGCACAAAAATAGGAAGTTGGGCACATTAGTGACCAACATACTGTTTATAGTTAAACCATTTACAGTTTATGTAACACCTGTTAAAAAATTACTCATGACACTATTAAAGAACAGTAAGGCCGACTTTATTCAGGGAGACCATTACAAAAGGTGTTGGGACCACTGCAGTGGGGTTTTGCAGTTGGAGAGAGATATTGGGCTCAACTCCAAATAACATCAAGGAAAAGTGAGAATTTACAGCCAAGGAACAGGGTTGGGTCAGTGGATGGAAGAAAAGTAAACATGTGGGATAAAGGGGGATTCTGGCTAAACCAACCTCACTGGATTCTTGCTAAAGGCAGACCGGTGTAGTCAGACATCACCTGAGGGGTGATAGAGGATGAGGAACCTGATCAGATATCAAGGATGAAAGATGATTAGATATCAAAAATTGGGGAGTGGGGGGATTTTAGCTAAACTGACTTAGCAGGATTCTTTCTAAAAGAATGTAAAGACAGAGTGTAAATAGAAAATGTAAAGACAGACACAGAAGTCCAAAAGTTCAGGCCCAGTTGAAAGAGAGCTCACATGAGCCTGAGCAGAGTTTTGTCAAGGAGAGAATCTTTGTCACAGCACTCTATTTATCATCAGCTATGGACAGGATGACTTTGTTCCATGAGACAAAAGGGAAACCACCAGTTTCTAAGATAATGTCTGCCTTTTGCTAGATAGACTGGCCATTGTGTAACCACATGTAGTTAAATTTATTTTTATGGAGAATTGCATATTTTTCTTAAGATGTCACTTTTAGAAGGAAATCCCAATAGTAGGTGTCCCTGAACAAAGTATTCCTTATTACAAATAAGTCATAACATTGAGAAATTACAACCTTAAATCTTTGGAATGGTCATATTTATTTTTTGAATTTATTATCTTATAGTCACCTATGTCCCCTAATGGTGCTAGTAAGCATTCAACTTCAATATTTTATTGTGCTAACACAAAATTTTAAGTTCTTGCAGAAATGAATTATCTTCTGTGACCTCAAATTTTTTTGCTTAACATTAAAAATAACAAAACTGCTTTGATATAGGTGGTTTTTCACTTATAAAAGTAAAACTTGAAATGATTGGCAGTTATCTCTGTATAACATTTATGCCACCACTACTAGAAGATCCATGCCATTTTTAGGTGGATGTTAATAAGACTTTTAGGTTCAAATTAGAGGACATATTTATTGATTTGGGGGTGGGGGTTAACATCGTGAAGTAAAAATAAGTCATAAAACAGCAAGTCCGAGATGATCTTAAGTAAAAATAAGTCATAAAACAGCAAGTCCGAGATGATCTTTTATTGTTTCAAAAAACAAGAAAAAAACAGATACTAAAGGATATACACCTAAGTTTTAACTTTTTTTTTTCTGAGTAAGTATGCATCTCAGCGTACTTACATATGATAAACTCTTAGAATTGGATTATGGAATCACAAGGGTAAACATTTCTAATTATTCTTAATAAATATTGCCAAATCACCCTCCAGAAAAGTTGTATCAATTTGCAGCAACTTACAGTTCCTGTTTCTCTACATCCCCCTCAAACCTCAATGCATGTGTTTGTAGTCTTTGTCAATTCACTACTTTAAAGAGTCTCTTGTTCTAGAAATATTTAAACTAATATAAATCCATTTTAATAGTTACATTGTCCCGGTGTTCTAAAACATAGAGGTACTGTGTGATTGGAGATCTGGGACAGTTTGAGAACTAAGAGGAAAGAGATGTCACAGGAGAGACTGCTAGAGATTAATTCTATCTGTTTCATGCAAAAGTCTGAGTAATTTATGCCTCTTAGATCTCTAAATATTGTTTTGGATTATTTTATCTGAATAAACGTTTGAAGCTATAAATAAAATAGAATAGGATGTCTCATGTTTCTTGGGCTGCTTAAGTTTTATGCATCGTAAGTATCAGCTATCACAAAACCATTTGAATGATATTCACAGATTTGGAATATATTTGTGAGGATAATTGTACAAGAATGTGATGATGAATAATGTAGCACAAAGTTGCATAACTTAAAAGTCTTCAATTTCACTTTGCATTGCAAGTAGTGAAATTTCAGTAGATTAAAAAAGACTTAAAGATCTATTTTTTAATTGTAATATATGACCGTTATTAAGATTATTATGATTTAAACAAGAAAACTTAAAAATAACTAGATGCAACGGGAAAATTTTGACATTGACCTGTATTAAGAAATTACTGTTATTTTAGATGTGGCAATAGTGTATTTTTTTTTTTAAAGATTACTTACATTTTGGAGCTATGTACTGAAATATTTAGGGCTAAAATGATTTAATATTGGGAGCTTGTTTTAAAACAACCTAAAAAAGTGGGGAGTAGTAGGTGAGAGTATAGAAGAAATAAGATTTGCCATGAGTTGATAATTATTGAAGCCAGGCGATAAAGGAGTGAATATCTTTTATTGGGTTGATGTAATTCTGTTTCTTTGATTTTATTGCCGTTAACATGCTATGATTTTGGAAAAAATACCATTTTGTACATTTTCTATTTACTCATCTGTGGATGCTGGATTCACCTATAAATTCATTACTCTCTTCACTGACAACTTTCCACACATCTGTCATTAATACATCCCTCATTCTCAGTATATTTCCAGTGTCTGCACACTTCATTTTATTCTTAATTTGGCTAATACAGTCTTCAAGATAAGCATTCTCTTCAAGGAGTCCACATGCTGCTTTTTATTCCCTAGGGCTTTGATAATCAGGACAGCAACAGCCGTCATCCTGACCTCATTTCTGACTTCAGCATTAGTGTATCATCCCAGGGCTGCAGGGGAGTAAGAAATAGTCACCAGAGACCAGATCACAGTATAGGGCAACAGGTGGCTAATTCTAAGAGAACTAGAAGAAATAATTTTTAACTGTTTTGGGTATAGGGCTGTTACTTTTCTAAGATTGTCTGTTTTTTTTTTTTTTAATTTCTGTGTATATTTTGTTTTTGAGCAATTATACCATCTGAGATAAAATTAACATTGTTTTATTTCAACTATTCCAGTGACTAAAATTACAAGACTATGGTCATAAAACCAATAAGGGTTTTTAGAAATGGATTTCTCACTATATTTTTTCCTCCAGGTAAAATTCTAGTTCACGTATTGGAAATTTAAAGATTTTAGAAATAGTCATTCTTAATTTAGGATATTCATTATATATAAAAACTTAGTTACTGAGCTATATACATTAATGTTTTTTATTTTACTTCTAAAACATCAGTTTCTAAAAAAGTGAAAAATATGCTTGAGGATTTTTTCAACAATGGGTTTTTCACTTATGCCTCTTTTATTGAGGTACACAAACTTTTTGTATTTGTAAAGATGAGTAAGGTGGCAGTATTTTTTTGAAGAAAATTATATGTTTTTTTCCTGATATTTTCTTTCTCCTGGTGTGTTAGCTGCCACAGTTTAGTTTTTCAATCAATAAAAGTTGATTACTCTTATACATAAATTACTATTAATGTAAAATTGACTTTTAAATGATTAACTCAATTCAAGCCTTCATTTAGGCCAAGAATACAAACTAGGTAGAGCATTAGTTGGTGACAGAGTGATCTTAGAGTTGTTTTCTGAAGTACCCTTTCTTCTACCTTTAAAGACATGTGTTTCCTTTATCATTCTCTACATTTGAAGATTTCCTTAATCTGTGACAGTGTATGAATAATGTATGGGACAGCAGTGATAGATGATTCTTTCAGTGTTATCTGGTTGTAAAGACCAGACAAAAACAAAGAACTGTCTCTGGGCTCATGAACTTTTGAACTATTCTGCTAGAAAGAAATTTTTCTTAGGTTATTTAATGACCTATTCACTGTCAGGCTTGTCTTTAGATATAGCTGAGCCATAAAGTACAATGTAAAATTTAATTGTATCTTAGAAAAATTTTATTTACATACTAAATGAAGATTTACAATGAGACATTGGTATAGTCAAATTTCCCATTTTCACAAATATAAAAAATGTGGTTTGTGGCTTTATCATTATAAAATCTTTCCTGAATTTTTCTCCATTGCACAGATCTAATAGTACAATTCAGGTTTAGCTGTATATAAATAGAGAAATGGCTACGAAATTATTTTTAGTAATATTTAGTAAATTTAATAAAATTTAGTAATATTTGGTAAATTAAGTAGTTTATGTTATAATATTTTATACTGTTCCCTTGATACAGGTTGTTTTTTTTTGTTGTTGTTATGTTGCAAAGTACTTCATCATCTTCTGTTAATGTTGCCTGGAACAAATATATAACTGTAGTTTTTTATTTTGGAGAAAGCATCTTTATAGATTTAAATCTGCACCATTATTCTTCAGAGAAAATCATGGGTTAGACTTAGTCTTAGATGAACAAACTCAATTTTATTTGAAACAAAACTGTGAAAAGGTAAAATCCTGCAGTACCTTTTTTTTTTTAATTTTAAATAGAATTCAAGAAGTACATTCAGTCAGCTTGAACATTTGGTGCTTGTGCTTCCATTAAAAAGTTCCTGGCCAACACAGATATCAGAGAATAATGAAATAGCTTTAATTATACTTAAAAGGCTTTAACTTGCCAATACAGAGAAAGAAAAAGAAAAAATACATATTTTCTGTTTGCAGCATTTTACTTGATGATAGTCCACTTTAATAATGAAAAAATATATATTTATGATCTAAGGAAAGTAAATCTTGTAAAATAGTAATGCATTATCTATAGTTATTTAAATAATCAGATTTATTGTTGCCTTTGTTACAAAGGCGCTAAGATCCAAAACTAATTTTTCCAGAACATCCTGTGCACAAAGGAAATATCATTTCAAAGTGAGCAGAACGCCATCCCAGTAGGAATGCACTTTGAATAGGCATCATAGTCATGTAGTAAATTTTCTGTATTTCATGTGTTATTTTTGAAATAATAATAAAAATCATCAGACCGAAATATAATATTAGTATTTCTTATCCCAAGGCGTGCATGTAAGCATGTCAAAAGGCAATCTTCTGCCAACACTAGTGTTACACATTTTATGTTCAAAGTGAAATTTGTTCTGTAAGAAGACAGTACAGTATGTCTGAAAATTTGGAATTTATCCCAGGCAAAATTAAAATGATCAGTAAATTTTGTATGTATGCATTTTTTAAAGAGCACAAGTATCTTTTTGGCTTAGAGTATATATTAGAAAGTGAAGAACTCTGTTAGGTCATTTAATCTCATACATTTTCACAAACTTTAAGTTACTCTGTTTTTAAAGAATTCGCAGAAAGGAAATGAAAACAATTGGAATCTTATGTGATCAAAAGAAAAGCTTGCAATTACTAGTATTTAAAATCAAACAACCAATAAAGTAAAAAGCTCAAACACGTATTTGTGCTAAAATCTGGATACACCTACACATTAAAAGGACTTTTTGATTTAGAATTATATTTTCTATGGAAATTTGAGTAGTGCCAAGGGCGTTTGCACCTATGACACCATTCATAGAATACTTAGAATGTGTTTAATTGAAAGGTAAGCATACTTAACTGTACAATAATTAGGTTGTTTTGATAATAGAGAACTTTGTTATTCTTTTGATATTTAACAAAATGCTAATCTCTTCCACAGAATCTACCTGTTACTCGTATTTTAGACAATCTCATGGAGATGAAGTCAAACCCTGTGAGTAGCTTATAGCATTGTACTTGTAAATTCTGAAATGTATCAAACTGACTAAATGAAAGGCGATGAAATCCAAGTTTATCGTGGGCTTAATCACAGCAGACTACATGAGGGAAAGGAAAGAGCCCCTGTTCTCAGAGCCGTTTTTAACCATTATCACAGATAATGGGAATTGGTTTTCTCAGCTGCTACAACCATTCTAGCCAGTGTTCATCCAAATTAAATGTAGATTATACTCTATATGTATAATTAAATGAAAAATATATTCTAAGGAGCAAGATTCTGTAAATGAAAAAGACTAGTAAGCATCAGCTGGTATAATATAAAAAGAGTACCAGACCAATTTAATTTTCTGGAAATTAAATTAGAGAAGGACTACGTAGTGAAATTTTTAAGTGCACGTGTTCAGGTGGCACTAAATTATTTTGGGCTGAAAAGTAAATTGAGAGAGATAAATTTTGGGTGAACAGACAAATGAGTAAATATTGTTAGCATTTACTTCAAGAATGGGTTTCCAAACTATCTGTTTACAATTCAAGAAAGGAATGTAAAAATTATCACAATCTGTTTCATAAAACAGCCCAGCTTGTTACTGTGGCAACTAGAGAGTGGTTATCATCACAACAGTCTGGAATTGAGAAAGGCAGCATGATCCTATTCCCAGTAAAACCCTAGTCTGGGTTTATATGGATCATTATAGACTTGGCAGCAAGGCTTACGATCCTAAGCTAAGAAAAAGAGTGAGAACAGAATCTTCAGATTAATGTGTGATTTTTTTTGTAATTGTTAAAAATGATTATAATAGTATTAAAGGAAATTAACAATTTTAAACTCTGATCGCATGAAAACAGATATAGTGTAATAAATCATCCTCAAAAGCGGCAATTACAGTTACAAAAGGAATGAAAGAATTGTCAACAATCTAAAAAGAATTAGATTCTTTCATCTGGCCATTGATATAGAGAAAGTGGTATACAGTGTAGATAATAGACTTTATTACTATATTCTAGAATATATGGAGAAGGAACTCTCTTGAAAAGCCAGTGAAAAGTATACATTTATGACTGTTTTAGAGAATACTACTTCACAATAGGCAGTAAATATCTGAAAGATGGTAGTATCCCAAACAATAATAAAAAATAAAAGTATAAATAAATGCAAAATTTTAGACAAATGCCACATCTACAAGGGCTTAAGGAAGTTTAGTATATTTTGTTACTGTCCCTGACCTTGACGTTGAGGTGATGAATAATGACAGTAATAATAATAATAATAACATTTATTGCATACTTAGGTGCCAGGAACCATTCAAAATATTTATGTATTATTTAATCCTTATTAGAGGCTTCTAAGAAAAATACTGTTTGATTATTCTCATTTTATAGATGAGAAAATTGTGGTACAATGAGGTCAATTAATTTGCTGAAGGACCCACAGCTAAAAAATGGCAGAACTTGGCGGGCCACATTTTTTGCCACTATGTTGTATTGATTAAGAACCATAACCTTCATGGAATCACAGAACTTTAGAGTTAAAGGAAACGTTAGAAGTAATTTTAACAATGAGAGGAAACCGAGAAATGTTAAGTGACTTTTCCCAAGTCCACTTTTAACACAAATCATATTGTATAATTGGAACTCAAAACCTACTACTTCCTGTATACCCGCCTACTGCTCATACACATGACTTCCACAAAAGTTTTCTCTGTAACAGACACTTGGGTCACTAAATTATAGGTCTCATTCCAATGTTTCTCCAAGTTGTTTAAATTCATTTATCAGTTCTATTGACTTTCAATGTATAACTGAAAAAACATTACTACAGACAGTTTTTTATTTAGAAAAAGTAAGTTTTTTCTGCTTTGAAAGTATTTTTTGTCATCTACTCGATGAAGAAACTGAGACTTTCTCTGACCCCTTTTGTTTGTAGATAGATAAATTGATTTAGAGGCATTGAAGAGATTTGCAAAGTGTACTAAATTAGACCTGACTAGTAATCTTGAATGTAACGTATCATCTCAAACGCTTTAAAATGTTAGAAGCTAATTCTAGGTGCATTCTTATCACTTAGATTTGTTAATTGTTCTCCTTCGATTTGTCGATTTGTCTTCGTTGAATAAATTGAAAGACAGGGATTAAGGCAATATCAGATAGGTTTTGTCTTGCCTTGTAAATCTAACTGGTAGTGGTTTCCTAGAGCAAATGTTAAGGGATTCTGACACTACATTTGGGTTTCCTGAGGGTTCTGTGATTGGTTAGCACTGTCCACCGTTGAGTACAAGACTAGGTAGTGGCAAGATGTGTAGTTTGCCATCAGTCAGGTTTTGGTAGGACTATCCACATTCCAGAAAAGGAGGAGTTCCTTTGGCTGATTGGGCTATGGAAGGAGAGAGAGGCAGAGATTAGGAAGTGATTACATCATAAGCAGTAAAGCAGTACTTTCCAACTCCTTTAACATCAAGCAGCTGGTTTCTAGTTTAAAATAGAGGTCCCTTGTCCACCGTTTCTAAAATCCAAAAAGGTCTGAAAACTAAAAGATTTTTGTATAACTCATTTGGTGGCAAAACTTAACCTTCAGTTGAGGTGCTTTACAGCTTTTATTTACCCTACTTCGTGTTAATATTCAACTGCAGAAATATTAATGTGTTAGATGATGGAGTACTGCCCACTGGGAGTATTACGTTATATATAGTTTATGCATGATATTACCTAAATTTTTTAATTCAAAATTCCAAAATTCATCTAACTGCATATATTTCTACTAAGAGCGATTGTGAAACTGTATTAGGTATTCTGTATATTCAGTAAAATCACATACATATAAAGATAATAAAATTCAGAAAACAAAAATACTTACATACATTAGCTTGTAAAACATCTACTTTCAAAAAGCAGTATAGCAAAGTGGTTAACTAGACTACCTGGGCTCAAATCCTGGAGTTGACATACTTACTAGTCATGTGACCTTAGGAAAGTTATATAACCTCTGTCTACCCTAGCTTGACCATCTGAAAAATAGGGATAACTACCTCATGGATGTTTCAGGGATTAATTTCATCTGAAGCATGTAGAGTAATGCTTAACATGTAGAGAGTGCTCAGTAAATGGTGGCATTCTACCAAATCAGTATTAATTGAAATAAGCCAAACTGTAACTTTCTAAAGAGAAATGCCAGTCATGATAAAATTTTTTTTTTTTTAATAGGAAACAGATGACTATAGATATTTTGATCCCAAAATGCTGCGGGGCAGTGACAGGTAAACAGCTTTTGTCTTGAGTAATTTGTTGTTTCCCCACCCCTGCCAACAATGGAAATAACTTTATAAATTAATAACTATTACTAGAAATTCAAATTATATAGAAAACTGGTAAGTAAACCATATGTATAATCTCATTACCTCGAGATAACCACTGGTAATTCTGCTTAACATTTTGATGCTTTTCCTTCCAAGTATATACACACAAAAACATAACTTTTAGGTGTTTGTTTTGTTTTTAGTGAAATGATGGCAGTATTACAAACTATCTGTGAGAGGAGAATTTGGGTCTTATTGGATCAAATGAAAAGATGGGAGCTTTATGTTAGATACCAGTTGTTCTGTTGGTTTTATTTAAGTGGTCCATACAATTCAAGCTGCTGTGGACTGCTGTAAATTCTTTATGGCAATGAAACATTCTACAAATAATTTCAATATTTTATGACAAAAATGTTGTGGTATTTGTTTACTTTGTATGGATATTAGTTTTCAAGATTTAATTCATGATGGTTTGAAAAATAGTCCGCAAGGTACAGAGAAAGAATAGGTAGAATTAGGAGGGAAAAAGAAAACCTCGTAATGATTGGGTAAAGCTGGTTTCTTGCCTGTACCTTTGTTTGGGACCTTTAGAACTTTGTCTTTGTTTTACCCAGGCTTTCACATCTTTGTAAGTAGTCGGAATAGATAAATCTAATCACTAGATAATTGATCATTAGATTGTTTTGGGTAATTTAAAAGATAATTTTCTCTTCTGAACTTACTGGAAATACTACCAAAGTTGCAAAAGAAGCTGCTGATAGCAGCTGCAACTGGCAAGAGAGAATTTGACAAAGAATAAACTATAGAAGGGAGAGAAAGAAGAGTGACAACTAATGGGAATGGGGCTTCTTTGGGGATGATGAAAATGTTCTGAAATTAGACACTGGTGATGGTTTTACAAATCTGTATATATATTAAAAACCACTAGGTGTACACTTTAAAACAGTGGATTTTACAACTTTTTTCCTATCTTGATATTCTCCAGCTTACATTTTTTCCTACCTTGCATTTGCATATTGCTAAAAAGTAAATATATTTTGCTTCTTAAAAACTTAATGAGGAACTCTTAAACGTACTTGTAGTTTATGTGTGATAATGAGAAGGAATGTTAGCATTGATAAGACAGAGGAGCTCAGAGTCTCATTTTTAATAGATTCATCCTTCTCCTGAGCTATCTCCTTCCAATTAGATCTTGGTTATTAATAACTAGTAATACTGTGCTATTTAAGTCTTACCTCTCTTCATTCCATGTCTACTCTTAGAGGAACTTAAAGCACTCTGGAAGGAAGTTAAATACTGACGAGATGTTTCAATCAGGTGGGCGTCTGGTCTCTTATGGAATACTCAGGCCATAGAAATAAGGAAAAGATGCTAGAACTGTAGAATTGGCCTCTGAAGAATTA
The DNA here is from genome assembly GCA_028627145.1 of Eidolon dupreanum. NCBI lineage: Eukaryota > Metazoa > Chordata > Mammalia > Chiroptera > Pteropodidae > Eidolon > Eidolon dupreanum. The sequence continues at coordinate 68,916,218 of CM053509.1, forward strand.
AGGAAGGTTAGAGTAGCTCTCTTCTCTTGGTTGAGATTTTCAAAAATTGCTTCTGAGGGAAAACTCAAATTGTCTTTGTACAACCTATTTTAATACTCATTATATATATGACTCACAAAAGGTTTGAAAAATGTCTTTATTAAAAGACCTCTTCGACACCAAGGAAGTATTTTTAAAATATAAAGATATAAATAAATGTGTAATTTATATAAGTAATATATATAAAGAAATAAGCTACAGCAAAATGCAGGTCCCTCCTCTCATCCCCTCTTTTTTTCCTAAATTGTTTTTATCCTTCTCATACATGTGTTCAGTTTTTTGTATAGACACTCAAAAGCTATAGTATTGAGTACAATGAAAATTTTACATTATTTACCACTAAAATATATGCTTTATCAACTCACCTTATGCCTCAATTTTCACTCCTTATAGGCTGCTGCTCAGACTTTCCTTCTTCCTCTCAGTCTTCTCCTAGAATTTTATTTTAAAGTCAACAGATTATCTCATTTCTTTTTAGACATGTACCTCTTCTATCTTCTTCGTCTGAATCTCAGTTCATTAGCTGGCTACACAAAACTGAAGTACCCACCATCCAAGAAAGTGAAGGAGGAAGAATATTACATGTACATCTAATAGTGTGTGTGCTTTTCCCATGCCTATTTTATACAGCAGAAAAGCCTTGGTGAAATTTACAGTATGGTTTTTCTTTGTTACAGCTCAGTTCCAAGGAACAAAAATCCATTCCAAGAGGTAGGTTCCAATATAAAAATTCTCTGCTCCTGAAAAAGATGAAAAGGTGACCAAGCATTCAAGAATATCTTTGTCCTAAACATGACTTTGTTATGATTTCTTTGTGGCAATCTTTGTTTTAAATGATTTCTTTGTGGCAATCTTTGTTTTAAAAAATAATTCTTAGCAACTGTATTTTTTTGATTTATAAAGCTGCTTATACTCAGAATTGCCGAAGCTTAAAATAACTGACATAAAATTAAATAATTCACAGAAAAAGAAGTCTAAGATTACAGTGAAAGTTTTATGTGTGTAGAATTTCTAAAATTGGATTCCATACTTTTGTGAAGATATGACTTTTCATTTGAAATACAAAGGAGTTTCTCAATAAAAATACAGTAAAGAACATATATTGAAAATTATATAAATGCTAAGTTTTCTGTTTTTTTCTGCCTACAGTAAATAACTTCAAATTCAAAAATGCTTTTTGGAGAAAGCCCTTTGGATTTATTTACAATTATTTATGTTAATATTGAAGTTTATTTTCCTCTGAATGGTTGCTGGAAAATCTCTACCTCATTTACCACTAAGTGACTTACCATACACATTTACTTGAGTAATAGATATTAGGCATTACTCAATAGACATTAGACATTTATGAATGATAGACTTTTTAGAAACACATTTCTTTATAATTCAAGTAGCATTGGCACTTAGGTAAAAAAAACTAGCTAGCAAAAGGTCATATCCTAAGTTTTGGAATATGCTGCAGCCTAAAAACCATGATGCTTGCAAGTTAAAACACTGTTTCAGTTATTTATTTTAACTTACTTATTTTGTCTGTTTGTATTTTTAGGCAATTGTTTTTGTGGTGGGAGGAGGCAACTACATTGAATATCAAAATCTTGTTGACTACATAAAGGTACATGCTGGCCTTTTTATTTTACCATTTGTTGTTTCTGTTGTTCTGTCTTTAAAATACTAGACTCTCCTGGTTCTTACGTAACCCTTTTTCTAGAAGTAGTTTAAAAATTCTGCTTATAGGGGAAAATGCCCATATGTTCATTGTTTTTTTTATTCCTGTCACATTCATTTATGGCCTAAAACTGTACTTGATCTGAGAAATAATATATCGTATTGATGTAATGTACTTTGCAGCTATTTATCCTAAATCGACTTTAAATGTTTAGAAACCTCAAGTAAGCTCCTCTTGCAAAAGAGTCTCCCTCAGTTAAATGGTTTGCCAAACACACTTACCTGAGTAATAAGCACTTCTCTCCCACCCTGTTGACTAAATCAGCAACATACTTCTAACAAATTTAGAATGTCTGCTTTTTCAGCAAAACAAGTGCTTTAGAGGTATAGCAAATTAGCAGTGCAGTACTATTCAAAGCTGACAGCAGCAGAGAGTAACAGACAACTAAGCAGAAGGGTATGAAGGAAAGGGTGTAACTTGAAGAGCCAAAACACCATTTAAAATGCTGGGGCACCAGAATTAGTGATTGTTAAAATGATACTTCGTAATCTTCATTTATTCACTTAACATTAAATAATGATCATTCCTTACATCCTGTATTATGTGAGGCTTTAATAAAAGTAGAGGTTTGGATACAGCAAGAAGGAAAAAACAAACATAGGTAGATGCCACGGATCCTCGAACTACCAGGCACAACTCCCAGGATCCTATCTCAGCTGCACAGGACGTGCTTTATCTTCACAATATAAACCACTTAGATCTGTGCAAGTTACTTTGGTCTCAGGGGAATATCCATCTTGTACAAGGAGGGGTCTTTTATAGCCCTCTCTGGTCACATAGCCAAAATCAGGCTGTATGTCCAGGTTCAAAGGCAGAATCCTAGAGAACATAACGGAAACCTAATCCAAACCGTCAATCTGTACAATTTCTGTAAACAATGCTGACAAGCTAATGCAGGTTGTCACCTGGTCTATCCATGACCCTTGCACAGGACTGTATTAGTCATCAGTTGGTTTATTTCATCCAGGTTTGACCAAGGGCCAACATGACTAGTTCCGGTTGTTCCCAGAGGCTGCCACAGACCAGCTGAAATTATTCTGTCCACAAACCCGCCTTGGTTAACTGTTAACCTTAGTTACACTTGTCAGCATTCTTCTTTCTACATCTTTTTTTTACATTTATAGAACAGAAAAGTATACTAATTATTTTTGTAGTGTGGTGACTGAAGTACAGGTATAAGTTTAAAGAAACACTAATTTACCAAACATTCCACTATACACTATGACTCGTCAGTCCTGCTGCAGATATTTTAATGTCTCTGTAATCTGGCATCTAACAAATCACCACTTACGTTAATAGTTACACAGAGGTCTTTAGCTATGTCGTTGAGCAAATTCTTTTGTATGCTTTTGGGCAGCAACAGTATCCTAATTTTGCCTCCCAAGAAGGATCCTTTAGGATATATAAAACCTGTAAAAGAAATACATTGGAATTATTCTAAGTGTTTATCACTTAGATATTATTAGCATCATCTAGACATCTCACATGCTTAAATCGTCTTAAATTCCCAGGATTTATCTTGGCCCTCCAGTTTCAAACAAAGGCGGCAATATGAGGGCATCTGTAAATACAGCTAAGAGTATTATTCTCTTGTTCAGCCTCTTACAAGTTACCAAGATCATGTTAGCGTTCTCTTTTCCTATTATTCACTTAGTGGCTCCCTTTCTGAGAGTCAAGACTTCTCCTTTTCATTTGTCATTAATTTTTACCCAGAATGTGGCCCCTGGTTTAGAAGACCATCGGATTCAGCAAGAATCTGCTGTGTCCTCTAATAATGTTAAAGGTATTTGCTTCAGTCACCAGGTGTACAAATTCCTATCCAAATGAGTGTCTATTCTGTGTAAAACCTGTTCCTGTCTACCTGGAAACATAGGTAAATTCTGTGCAAACATTTTCATTTCTCTTAGGACTATATACCTATGAATGGAATTGCTGAGTCATCATAATTGTTTATTTAACCTGTGTGGAACTGTCAGACTGTTTCGCAAAATGACTGCACTATTTTACATTTCTACCAGCAATGTATGATGATTCTGATTTCTCCACATCATCACAACACTTATCTGACTTTTTGATTCTGGCTATCCTAGTGGGTATGAAGTGGTATCTCATTGTGGTTTTGATTTGCATTTCCCTAATGACTTAGATGTCAAGCATCTTTTCATGTGCTTATTGACCTTTGTATATCTTCTTTCAGATATGTTTATTCAGATTATTTGCTCATTATTTGGGTTATTTCGACTTTTTATTGAGTTGCAAGTGTTCTTTACAGAACACTTATCAGATACATGGTTTGCAAATAATTTCTCTCATTCTGTGAGTTGTCTTTTTCTAAATGGTGTCCTTTAAAGTACCAGTGTTGTTTTATTTTTCTGAAATCTAACTTATCTAAGAATTTTTTCCAAATCCAAGGTCATAAAGATATATTCCTGTGTTTCTTCTAATGATTTTATAGTTTTTGCTCTTACATTTTAATTCTTGATCCATTTTGAATATTTGTATATGGTATGATGTAAGATTCATTCTTTTACATATGACTATATGCAAAAAAAAAATCCAGTTAAAACGTTGGCAAAAGATCTGAATAGACATTTTTCCAAAGAAGACATACAGATGGCTAACAGGCACATGAAAGGATGCTCGACATCATTAATCAGGGAAATGCATATCAAAACCACAGTGAGATGTCACCTCACACCAATTAGAATGGTCGTTACCAAAAAGATAAATAACAAGTGTTAGCAAGGATGTAGAGGAAAGAACTCTTGTACACTGTTGATGGAAGTATAAATTGGTGCCACCACTATGGAAAACAGTATGGAGGTTCTACAAAAAATTAGAACTGTATGAACCAGTAATTCCACGTCTGTGTATTTATCCAAAGAAAACTAAAACACTAACTTGAAAAGACATATGCATTTCCATGTTCATTGCAGCATTGATTATAGTAGTCAAGATATGGAAACAACCTAAGTGCCCATCAGCGGATGATTGGATGAAGAAATTTGTTCAACCATGAATGAAATGTACTAACTGGTAATTAATTTTGTCCTATGCTAGTGTCCAAGATAGGCTAGGGGGCAACCTGCACTAGCTTGTCAGCACTGTTGAGTAGAAAATGTAAAGATTTATGGTTTGTAATTGGTTTATGTCATGTTTTCTTGTGTCTGCTATTGAACCTGGTCATGATTTTGGCTATGTGATCAGAGAGATAGATATACAGTGTTGTTCAAGGAGGAGTATTTTATAACAAAACTCTAAGAATGTTTTCTTCAGGTAGTACAGATCTTATGTTGCAAGAATGTTGGCCTAAGATTTTATAGATAGTTGTTGATTCTGTAAAATATGGCAGTCATCAAATTCCTTATATTTTCAGTATAAAGGCACCAGTGTATTATAATATGTATGTTTTTAAATATGCCACTTCACCACTTTATTCCATACAATTTTAAGATAGGTGTACCATAAAATCCTTATCACCGTCCCCAGCCCCCCCTCAAAAAAAACCTTTAAGAATAACAAGAAGTCTTATTAACTTTAATCTCTTTTCTTAGGGATGTTGAAAATATATTACCTGTTACTTGTATCTGAGTTCTTTCTCTGATTTTTACAGGGGAAACAAGGCAAACACATTTTATATGGCTGTAGTGAACTTTTTAACGCTACACAGTTCATAAAACAGGTAAAGTGGACCTTTTTAGTTTCTATACTTTTCAAAAGAGCAAGAGAATCTTTAATATTCACGTGAATATAATTCAGCTGAAACCATAGGCTATAAGAGTGTAAGGGTTTGCCATGGATAACTATAAAGAAACTGATAAGTAACAGTATTTCCAGTATCCCAAATCTATGAAAAGTTAAGTTCAGAAAATAAAAAACTGGAGTTGTCTACTCAGTCAAAATTCATTTCAGCACTTTCTCACACACTGTCCGCATTTCTGACTTTGCCAAGCAGGTCACAAATCGGGCTGAGGAATCAAGTAACTTTCTTAGGCGGTTACTACCAAATATGCTCAGCTGATGCGATGGAATTCACATTCACCTTAAAAGTTAACAACAGCGGTCACTGAGGCATACAGAGTCAATACATTTTGTTAGTATTGTTTCTCGCAGTGCCCTCAATTATTATATTAACTGGAGCTTCTTTAAAGAGGTTTGAACAACCTGGGATGCTCAGCAGGTTGACCAGTAATGTTCACTCATCTTTGCCTTGGTTGCCACAAAAATTATAACTGCACCCTGTACTCATTTTTAGCGACTATTCCTAGTATCATTTTACAGCATAACTTTTTTACCCCCATTATGTGGTTTGGGTATTTTTAACCTCAATGTAGTGGCCCAGTGGTATTATGAGACTTTCAAATATACAGAAAAGTTAGCGAATTTGCAGTGAACACATGGACGTTCCCCATTAACATTTTGTAAGATACCCATTTATCCATTGTTCATTCTTTTCATCGCTCCAACTTATTTAATTTTAAAGTAAATTATAGATATCACTATACTTCTCCCTTAATACTTCAGTGCCGGTATCATTACCTAGAGTTCATTGTTTAGATTTTAATCTTTTACAGGTAAAATTTACAACAGTGAAATAGACAGATCTTAAGTGTACATTCCTCAGTTTTCTCAGATGTGTTCACCTGAGTAACCCAAACACCTAACAAAGTTCCTTTATGGCCTTTCCCAGTCAGTCCTTGCCCCAAAACAGTATCTCATTATTTTTCTACTGTAGATTACTTTTGCTTACCCAGACTGTTTGCATGGTGGAATCTTTTTCTTGGTTAGTTAACTACAGAAGTCTCAGTTTTGTTAATCTTTTTTTAATGGACCAGATGTTGTTTATGCTTTCTCTGTTGTTTTCTATTCATTGGTTTCTATTATTATTTCCTTTGTTTTGAGTACTATGGGTTTACTTGTTCTTTTCCTAGCTTATGAAGTGGGAATATTAAGGCAATAAATTTATAGTTTTTCTTTTCTAAAATAAGCATTGAAAGCTATACAATTAAAAGTTTTGCCAAACTGCTTTAGCTGCATTCCACAAATGTTGATATATTTTCATAATCATTGTTTGAAATATTTTTAATTTACCTGGTAGTTTATTCATTAACCCATGTATAATTTAGAGATCTATTGTTTTCAACTATTTGCAGATTTTCTAGTTATCTTATTTTACTGATTTCTAATTTAAATTCTCTGTGGTCAGAGAATATTCTCCACATGATTTCATTGTTTCAAAATTTAATTTCCTCTTATGGCCCATCTTTTGGTTTGTTTTGCTAAGCACTCCATATGATAAAGAATGTGCATTATGCAGAAGTTGAGGGAGGGTTCTATAAATATCAGTTTGGTCAATCAGGTACTGAAAGAGTAGTATTAAAATTTCCAACCGTGATTGTAGAATTGTCTCTTTCTCTCTTAATCTCTGCCCCTAGGTACATACAGATTTATGACTGTTGTATCTCTCTATGAATGAATCCTTTTGTTGTTGTGCAGTATTCTACATATCTAATAATGCTCTTTGATGTCTACTTTATCTAATAATATAGCTATTCTAGCCTTATGCTTACAGCTTGCTGTTATATACTTTAAATATAAATTCATAGACAAGCTAAAAGTAAATAAAAAGTTATATCTTGTAGGTAGTATATGTTTGGATCTTTTGTTATTTTTTTAAACCATTTTGACAGTCTCTGCCTTTTAATCGGAGTCTGTTGGTCCATTAACATCTAATGTAATTATTGATATGATTGGATTTAGGTCTGCCATTGTACTATTTGCTGTTAGTTTGCCATTTCTCCTGTCTTGCCTTACTTTGTATTATTTGAACACTTTTTAGAATTCCATTTTAATTCATCCACAGATTTTTTTAGCTATATCTCTGCATTATTAATTTAGTGGTTGCTGTAGAGATCACAATATATATACTTGTTTAACTGTTCATTGACTAGAATTAATGTGTGCCACTTGAAATAAATGCAGAAATCATGCAACCTTATAGGTCTATTCCTTCAGCACTTACACTGTAATTGTCATATATTTTACATTTACATACATCATTAACCTAAGACAGTAGACAGTTATTTGTACTTGAAATAAATCTTTTGCATTTACAGATAATGGTTTCTAGTACTCTTCATCCTTCCTTAGAGCAGATTCTAGTTATCTATTGACTGAAAAACCTTTTTTAGCACTCCGTATAGCTCAGGTATGTTAGCAAGTTCTCTTAATTTTATATGAAATGTCCTTATTTCACCTTTATTCTTAAATGATATTTTTACTGGATAAAGAATTCTGAATTGACAGTTTTTCAACATTTTGAAGATTATTCTGCAATCTTCTGCCTCCCATTATTTCTGATAGGGAGTCAGCAGTCATTCAGATGTAATTTTATATGTAATTTCTCCGACTACTTTCAAGATTTTGTCATTACCTTTGGTTTTCAGCCGTTTGTGTGTCTTATGTGACTTTCTATGTATTTATCTCATTTGGGGATCACTGCATTTTCTGAAGGTACAAGTTTATTTTCAGCTATTATTTTTTTTATGTATTTTTATACCCAATTTTCTTCTCCTTTTGGGATTCCATTTACATATATGTTCAATTGTTTATGTTGTCCCACAGATTCCTGAGGATTCTGTTCATTAGAGTGTACAATTTTAAGTTGCTCTGTCCTCATATTCACTAAGTCTTTAAACTGTTATCCCTGTTCTCCTGTTTGCATATTTACCAGTTATGAAATATTCATGTTGTTTTTTTAATACAGTTGTATTTCTGCTTAGATTTATTTTCATTGCAAGTATATTTTCCATTATTTCACAGAGGATAGTTGTGACAGCTGCTTATAAAACCTTGTCTAACACATGGGTCATCTGTCAGTCGCCAGTGTTTTTCTCCCTAGAGAATCGGTCACATTTTCTTGTTCATATATTGACTAATTTTAGACTGTACCCTTATTAATGAGAATGTTTTAGAGACTGAAGAATGTTGATTTGTTGGTTTTAGCAAGCAATTAACTTGGTTAGACTCAAATTTTCAAACTCTGTGTCTTAGTAGCTCAGATCTCACTTAAGCTCTTTAGTTCACAAGTGGCTCAGGATTTCACTGTAGATTTAGAAAAAGTCTACACGCAGAGTTTAGGAGTCCCTTGCTCTGACGTTCTCCTTCCCAGGATTTTCCCCTCACTCCACTGGTACTTAAGGCCAGAAAGACTGCAGATTTTCAGAGTTTTAGCCACCAATATAGCACTAACCTATGACCTTCCTTCAGGCAAAGACCAGGGAACTCAGCCCATGCTGTTCCCTCCTTCCAAATGTTGACTGTTTTCCAGAGCCCACCTGCTTTCAGTTGCTCCCCAATCGCCTTTGTGTAGTTGGTTTTGTACTTTGTTTAAAGTTTATAATTGCTGTTTCTGGAGAACTGGTCCAACAGTTTACCCAGCCTTCAAAATTGAAAACTTCTTCCTTTTAATGACTTTTTAGAAATATAAATATCTGGAGAAGTGAAGTCCCACATATTTTTTTTTATACTCAGGGTTTTTGTTTTCCATTAGTTGAATTTATACCTATAATGTTTTATATACTTTTTGTCATGATAGTGTTTATTGCTATCGCTATTCAATTTTAAAATATCTTCAAATCTCAAACATTTGAGTTAGTGGTGAATATGAGGGAAACTTTATTCTAGAAATGCAGTGAAGGAAAGAGGAACCCTAAATTCTATCATGATGAAAGTGTGCGTTTTTTTAAGGTGTTTACAAATGTTTGAATGCATGTTTCTTTTGTGATTAATTTACATTTATAATTTTGTTCTGTTTTAGCTGTCACAACTTGGACAGAAATAACACAGAAGAACCTTAACCTGAGAATCTACTTGGAACTTAGATAAATGTAAAAGGAGAAGTCAGAAGAGCCAGATGTTTCTCTATATCAATGTCCTGTCAGTAAAACTTAGTTATTTGTTAATTTTTAAGGAAATTCTATACTAATATAATATGTACTGATTAAAATAAAGCATTTCAGAAATAAATTTTTAACACTGTACATTCTCTCTCCTGTTATGTTCATTTGACAAATCAGAAGAAGTACTTTGGGAAAGAAAGCTCTCTGAATTAATGTTGAAATATTAATAACTGATATATTACTAAAGCTAGTGAAAGTTTGAGAATGTAACATACAAGTGTTATTTGGTTCATAAATTTCTTACTTGTATGCATTTTGATTGTAAGATCACCTGCGCATGGTTTTCCATGTTGCCTCTAGATTTTAAGTGGAGATTTTAAAGCCACTTTAAGGTAAGGTCAGGTCTGCCCCTAGCACACCTATGTATGTTTTATCACAAAATCCCTCCTTTATATAATGGCCACAGTCAAATACTAACAACGTCTAGAACGGACATATACAAAACACCCCATGAAGTTCTAAATGATACGTAAAAGTGTTAGACTTGGTTCCAACTTTCCTGTTATGCAGCACCAAGGAGGAATACTGATCAATCATAACCCAAGGCAGCCATAAGATAAAAGCAAGCCAGTGGCTCCAGAGAAAAAATGTTCCTATTATAAAAGCCAGCGAGCTTTTCCTCATGAGCCTCGTCAAGAGGAATCTGTAATTGTCATGTTACAGACAACGTCCTGATAACAGATACAACTCCAAGATTCACAGAACTGTTTCCTTCTGCACTCCCAACTTCCATGAGCCAGTGCCATCGTACCAAAGCAACAGTCAAGGAAAATGATTTGTTGGGTTGTGGCCTGCTAATCTCAGTCCTGGGATATAACTTAAAGTATGTTTGGGTTGCCATAACAAATTACCATAGACTGGGTGGCTTAAACAACAAACAGATTTCTCACAGTTCTGAAGCCTGGGAAGTCCCAAGATCAAGGTGCCAACAGATCCAGTGTCTGGGGAGGATCCTCTTCCTGGTTTGCAGACAGCCATCTTCTTGTATCTTCACATGGTGGAGAGAGAGCACTTTAGTCCCTTTATCCCCTTCTAAGAGCACTAATCTCTTCATGGGGCTTCTACCCTCATGACCTCATCCAAACCCGATTATATCCCAAAGAAGCCACCTCCAAATACAATTACATTGGGGTTTGGGGCTTCAATGTATGAATCTAGAGGGAGGACACTGAGTCAGTCCATACCTGTCTGTCAAAGTGGTTCATGCTCAGGGCTAAAGGAGAGAATGTTACGCAGAGATGAGGTTAATCAAGGTGATAAGCTACAGAGAAGATAAAGCAATGTTCCTGTTTCCTCAGTTACAAGTCAGACTAATGTTCAGAAATTTTTTATTAGGTTAAAACTGCATGGAAGACAAAGGAGGTGGTCTATTGTCATGTTGTCTTTGCATTTAAAAATAATACTTTCAGACTACCAATCAAGACAATAAAAGTAAAAGCTATACTCACCTCCCACAATCATGTCAAAATTACAACTAAATTATATGACAACCATCATTGAGAACCACCTGAATACTAGCTGAACAGAAGTCCTGCAACTAAAGAAATAGAGAAGCCATGTCAGACTAGTAGGAGGGGTAGGGATGTGGAATGAGCAGGTCCCACACCCACAGTGTGGCCATTAAGAATCTGGAGGGATATCTCGGCTGCAGAGGTCCCACCTGAGGAGTGAGGGGTCCCAACCCAACACCAGGTTCCCCACCCCAGGACACCAATGCCAGGAAAAGAAGTCCCCAAAATGTCTGGCTATGAAATCCAGAGGGTATTATGACCGAGTGATATGTGGAGCTGTTGTAGACCTACAGCCCGCACACAGATTCACAAACTCAACCTGTTCTGGGCTCTAGCACAGACACAGCAGCTCAGAAAGTACCAGGGACATAAGGGGAGGAACAAAACTGACTAGCTTCAGGACAAGAACTGGAGTGGCAGGGTTCAGGACAGCCCTCTCCAGGATGGATGTACTGATAGGCACCACTATTCCTTTGTTGAGCCCTACCCATACCCAGCCAGCCCAGTGCAGGCAGGTGCCAAATCTGAGCTCTTCATTAACCTGGCTATCACTGTTCACCCCCCCCCCCCGTTCATTCCATGATATCTCATCCCACTCTATTCACATTCTTGACAAACCTCTTCCAGTGTCTCCTCCACACAGGCAGCCTGCCTCAGCTCATGCTGCAGACTTTCCCAAAATCTCTCAAAAGTCTACAAATCCCAAACAAGTAGCAGCTGGCCTCAGTGTGCCCTACACCTCTTGCTAAGCTACCCCAAGCCCAGCAAAACAGCAATCAGTCTCAATTTGCATTGTAACTCCCAGCAGGTAGCCCTAAGCCAGGCACAAGCAGTAACCAGTCTTGGCTTGGAAAGTAGTCTCAACTAAGCAGCCACAAACCAGCCTCAGTTCTCAGAATAGCCTCTTCCCAAGTCACTCCAAGCCCAGCACAACTGGCAACCAACTACAGATCACTTTGTAGTTCCTACCAGATGGCCCCAAGCTGGGCACAAACAGTGGCTGACCTTGACATGCACAAGAGCCCCTCCCAAGAGGCTCAAGAATCAACACATCTGGGGCCAGTTTCAGAACACACCAGAGCACCACCCAATCAGCTCCACAAATGACATACCCAAAGGGCAAACTCAGCTGGCACTAAAGTCCCCTGAAGTGACTCCCACATAACAAGTCACCTGCTACAGTCACAGCAAGCCCTCACAGTCACTCAGCCTGAGGGTCAATCCAACCCAAAGACATGCAAACAGCAACCAAGGCTCAATTACAACAGGAAGGCACACACTGTTGGGAGCCGGAGATGTTGGGAGCCCTTTGTAAGGAAATATCAGTTCCTGAAACCCTGAAGGGAGGATAAGCATCAGTTCCTGAATTTCCAAGGGAGGAGTTTTTCTCTTGGCCTTATGTTAATTCATGTTAATCGCAGCTATTGTTTCTGGATACTTGTGGTTTTGTTTTGAGTAGTTTGTTACGAGTAGTTTGTAGTTTGTCACGTACTCAAGCTCTACAAGTATAAGGTGCTAAATAAACTTGAGGCTGCAGCTTTGACTGTATGCCCTCCCGAGATCTTTCTCTCTTCTCTGTCTTTTTTTCCTAACCCTAGCTCCCCCACTCAGGACTGTTCGACTCTGCTCGGCTGGCTCTGGCAACACACAACCCACACAAGGGACACATCTGGAGCACATAGCTCAGGTAACCAGAGAGACTGTACCACTGAGCCCCACATGATACCTGCTACACAAGGCCACTCTAGAAACATAGCAGATCTAACACATGAACACAAGGAGGCAGCCAAAATGAGGAAACAAACATCCCAAATGAACAAGACAAAACTCAGAAAAAGAACTAAACAAAATGGAGGTAAGCAATCTACCAAATGCAGAATTCAAAACACTGGTTATAAGAATGCTCAATGAACTTAAGAACAGATGAACTCAGAACTTCAGTAAAGACAGAAAACCTAAAAACGGAGACAGTAAACAAAAAAAGAAACAAATGAAAAAAATACAATAACTGAAATGAAAACAACAGAAGGAATAACACCAAATTAAGTGAAGCAGAAGATTGAATCAGCGATGTGAGAGACAAGTCAGCAGAAAATATCCAATCAGAACAGCAAAAAGAAAAAAATAATTTTAAAAAATAAGGACAGTTTAAAAGCCTCTGGGACATCAAGGTTACCAACATTTGCATCATAGGGGTACCAGAAGGAGAAGAGAGACAGCAAGGGATTTAAAACCTGTTTAAAGAAATAATGACTGAAAACTTCCCTATCCTAGCAAAAGAAATGAACATACAAGCCCAGAAAGCATAATCTCAAACAAAAATGAACTGTAAAAGTCCCATGCCAAGATACATCATAACTAAAATGCCAAAAGTTAAAGACAATCTTAAAAATAGAAAGGGAAAAGCAGTTAGTTACCTACAAAGGAGCTCCCATAAGACCTTCGGCTAAATTTCCAACAAAAGCTTCCAGAAGGGAATGGCATGAAATACTCAAAGTGACGAAGGGCAAAGACCTGCACCAAGTTTACTCTACCCAGCAAGGCTGTCCTTTAAAATTGAAGGTGAGATAAAGAGTTTCTCAGACAAGAAAAAGCTTAAAGGAGTTTATCACCACTAAACCAGTGTTATAAGAAATCTTAAAGGGATTCCTTTAAGAAGAAAAAAAATACAGATGCATATATAAATAAAATGTGAATATGAAAATATAAACTTCTCACTGTCAAAGGTAAACAGTAAAAACAATGGATCAACCAACTATAAAGCTAGTACAAAGGTTAAAAAACAAAAGTAGGAAGATCATGTGTAATTACAACAAGGGATACACACAAACACAAAAGAAGTTTAAAATAATAAAACATAAATGTGGAGGGATGAGTAAAAACTGTAGTAATTTTAAAATGTGTTCGAATTTAACCATTAACTTAAAATAGACTGCTATAAACATAGCTTGGTATATATGAAGCGCATGGTAATCACAAACCAAAAATCTATGAGGTACACAGGAATAAAGAGAAAGGAATCCAACCATAACACTGCAGAAAGTCATCAACATACCAGAGAAGAGACCAAGAGAATAAGACACAGAAAAGGACTGCAAAAACAACCAGAAAACAATAAAATGGCAATAACTAGATATTTATCAATAATTACTTTAAATGTAAATGAACTAAATGTTCCAATCAAAAGATATTGGGTGTCTGAATGGATTTAAAAAAAAGAAAAGCAAGGCCTGTACATGTGCTTCCTACAAGAGACCTACTTCAGATCACAGACACACAGACTGAAAGTAAAGGAGGAAAATATCTCATGAGAATAGAACAGCAAAAAAGCTGTGGTAGCAATACTTAGACAAAATAGACTTGAAAACAAAAACTAATGAGAGACAAGGGCATTTCATAATAATAAAAGGATCAATCCAACAAGAGGATATAACTCTTGTAAACATCTACACATCCAACATAGAAACACCTAAATATATATAAAGCAAATATTGGTGAACATAGAGAAACTGAGAGTAATAACATCCCATTGACATCAAAGCATAGATCATCCAGACAGAAAATCAATACAGAAACAGTGGCCATAAGTGACGTATTAAACCAGATTGATTTAATTGCTATTTTTAGAACATTTCACCCAAAAGCAGAATATACAAGCTTTTCAGGTGTGCATGGAACATTTTCCAGGATAGACCACATGTTAGGCCACAAAGCAAGTCTCAATAAATTTAAGAAGAATGAAATCATACCATGTATCTTCTCTGATCACTATGTATATATAAAACTAGAAATCAATTACAAGAAAACTGAAAAGCATACAAACACATAAAAGCTAATAACCTGCTAATAAACATTGAATGAGTTAACAGTGAGTTCAAGGAAGAAATCAAAAGCTACCTTAAGACAAATGAAAATGAAGCACAATGATGCAAAAAAAAAAAAAAAAAACTATGAGACACAGCCAATGCAGTTGTAAGAGGGAAATTCATAGCAATACAGGCCTACCTCAAGAAACAAAAGAAAATCTCAAATTCTCAAACCTTACATCAAAAGAAACTAGAAAAAGAACATCAAAGCCCACAGTGTGTAAAAGGAAATAATAAAGACCAGAGGGGGAATAAATGAAACAGAGGCTAAACACACACAGACACACACACACGGTCAATAAAACCAAGATCTGGTTCTTTGAAAAAATAAACAAAATTGATAAAACTTAAAGATAATACTTTATGATTTCATTTATATGTGGAATCTAAGGAACAAAATAAACGAAAAGACGTATAGATACAGAGAACTGGTGATTGCCAGATGAGAGACGTTTTGCAGGGCTGGGTAAAAAAAGGTGAAGAGATTAAAAAGCACTGATTGGTAGTTATGGTATAGTCACTGGGATATAAAATACAACATAGGTAATATAGTCAACAATATTGTAATAATTATGCATAGTGCCAGGGGGTACTAGCCTAATTGGGGGATCACTTCATGAATTATAAATGTCTAACCACTACGCTATACACCTGAAACAAATATGAAATAATATTGAATATTCACTCTAATTGAAAAATAAAAATTAAAAAATAGAAACTTTGAATAAAGCATAGACTTTAGTTAGTGAATTAAAAAAAAATAGTAAAACTTTAGCCAGACTCATCAAGAAGAGGACCCAAATCAATAAAATCGGAAATGAAAGGGTAGAATTGACAACTGACACCACAGAAATACAAAGGATTATAAGAAAATACTATGAATAATTATATGCCAACAAATTGAATAACCTGGAAGAAATGGATAAATTCCTAGAGACATATTTTTCCAAGATTGAATCAGGAAGAAACAGAAAATCTGAACAGACCAATAACTACTAATGTAAATAATACAATAATCAAAAAACTCCCAACAAACAAGTCCTGGACCAGATGGCTTCACAGGTGAAATTTACCAAGCATTCAAAGAAATATCTATTTTTCTCAAACTACTTCAAAAATTGAAGAGGAGGGAAGGCTCCCAAACTCATTTGACAAGGCAAGCATTACCCTCACCCCAAAACAAGACAAAGACATTACAAAAAAAAAAAAAAGAAAGAAAATTATGGCTCAATATTCCTGATGAACAGGGATGCAAAAATCCTTAACAAAATATCAGCAAACCAAATTCAGCAATACATTTAAAAGATCATACACCATGAAAATTCAGCATTCATTTATAATAAAAACTCAGCAAAGTGGGAATAGAGGGAACATACCTCAATATAATAAAGGCCATATATGACCAGCCTACAGCTAACATCATACTCAATGGGGAAAAGATAAAAGCATTTCCCTTAATATCAGGAACCAGACAAGGATGCCCACTTTCACCACTCCTCTTCAACATTGTATTGGAAGTCTTAGCCACAGCAATAAGACAAGAAAGAGAAATAAAAGGCATCCAAATTGTAAAGGAAGAAGCAAAACTGTCATTATTTGCCAATGACATGATACTATATAGAGAGAACCCTAAAGAGTCCACCAAAAAACCGTTAGAACTGATCAATGAATTCAGTAAAGTAGCAGGTTACAAAATAAATATCAAGTGGCATTTTTATATACCAATGATGAACTTTAAGAAAAATTAAGAAAACAATCCCATTTACAATTGCGTCGAAAACTATAAAATACCTGGGAATCAAATTAACCAAGAAGGTAAAAGATCTGTTTTCAGAAAATTATAAGTCATTGAAAAAAGAAATTGAAGAAGATACAAATAAATGGAAGCATATACTGTGTTCATGGGTAGGAAGAATCAACATCATTAAATTGGCCATACTACCCAAGGCAATCTATAGATTCAATGGAATCCCTATCAAAATACCAATAGCATTTTTTAGTGAACTATTACAAATAATCCTAAAATTTATATGGAGCCATAAAAAAACCTGAATAGATACAGCAATCTTGAGAAAGAAGAACGAAGTTGGAGGTATCACACTACCTGATATCAAACTATACTACAAGGCTACAGTAATCAAAACAGCATGGTACTGGCATAAAAACAGATACATTGATCAATGGAACAGAACAGAGAGCCCATACGCTCACTTAATATATGACAAAGAAGGTAAGAATATACAATGGAGTAAAGACAGTCTCTTCAATAAATGCTATTGGGAAAATTGGACAGATACATGCAAATAAAAGAAGCTGTACCACCTTCTTACATTGTATACAAGAATAGACTCAAAATAGATTAAAGACTTAAATGTAAGACCTGAAACCATAAAACTTCTAGAAGAAAACATAGGCAGTAAACACTCTGATATTACTAACAGGAATTTCTTTTCAGATATATCTCAAGCAAGGGAAACAAAAGAAAAAACAAATGGGACTACATAAAACTAAAAAGTTTTGTACAGCAAAGGAAACCATCAACAAAACAAAAAGACAACCGACAGGGAGACGATATTCATTAATGATACATCTTATAAGGGGTTAATATCCAAAATATATAAAGAACTTATACAACTCAACAACAACAACAACAACAAAAAACAATTCAATTAAAAAACAGGCAGAAGATACTTCTCCAAAGAGGAAATACAGATGGCTAATAGACATATGAAAAGATGTTCAAGGTCGCTAATCATCAGAGAAATGCAAATTAAAAGCACAACGTGATATCACCTCACACCTGTCAGAATAGCTATCACTAATAAATCAAAAAACAAGTGTTGGTGAGGATGCAGAGAAAAGGGAACTCTCATACATTGTTGGTGGGATTGCAAATTGGTACAGCTGCTATGAAAAACAGTATGGAGGTTTCTCAAAAAATTAAAAATGGGTATACCTTTTGAACCAGCAATGGTACTTCTGGATATTTATCCAAAGAAAACCAAAACAATAATTAGTAAAGATCTATGCACCCCAATACTCATAGTAGCACAATTTACAACAGCCAAGATATGGAAGCAACCTAAATGGCCATCAACAGACAATTGGGTAAAGAAATTATGGTTCATCTATACATTGGAATATTACTCAGCCATTAAAAAAAATGAAATCTTGCCATTCACAAAGACATGGATGGACCTAGAGGTTATTATGCTGAGTGAAATAAGTCAGAGAAACATAAATACCATATAATTTCACTTATATGTGGAATTTTGGAACAAAAAGAACAAACTAATCAAAAACAAACTCACAAATATAGTGGACAATTAAGCAATAGACAGAGGGGAGGATTGGGGGCCTGGAAGAATGGGGTGAAGGATTAAAGAAATACAAATTAGTAGCTGATGGATGGCACAGTGATGGGGAGTGCAGCATAAGGAATGCAGTTAGCATTAATGTAATGGCTAGAGAACCAGAGGAGAAAAAAAGCAATTGGGGGATTGTTTTATGAACTACATAGATGTCAAATCAATATACTGTATACGTGAAACTAATTTAAATAAATTAATTTTTTACAAAAAAAGATCATACTGACCACAAATAAGATTTATTCCTTTGATTCAAGATTGGTTCAATATCCACAAATCAATCGATGTGATAAACCATATAAACAAAATATAGAATAAAAATGATGATCATGTCGATGCAGAAAAACATTTGACATTTCACATTTATAGCATCCTTTTATTAAAAAAAAAAAACTCTCAGCAAAATGGGAATTGAGGGAACATAATAAAGGCCATATATGACAAACCCACAGCTAACATCATACTCAATGGTAAAAAGGTAAAAGCATTTTTCTTAAGATCAGAAGACAAGGATGTCTGTCTACTTTCTCCACTTTTTGTTCAAAATCGTTTTGGAAATCTTAGCCATAGCAATCAGACAAGAAATAAAAGGCATCCAAATTGGAAAAGAAGTAAAAGTGATGTTATCTGCAGATAATCCAATACTTTATATAGAGAACCCTAAAGATTACACCAAAAAACTATTAGAACTAATAAATGAATTCAGTAAAGTAGCAGGATACAAAACTAATATTCATAAATCAGTTGCACTTTTATACATTAATAATGAACTATCAGAAAGAGATATTAATAGTCTCATTTACAATGGCTTCAAAAAAAATACCTAAGGATAAATTAAACTAAGGAGGTAAAAGATCTCTATACTCAGAGAACTATAAGACATTGAAGAAAGATATTGGACATACAAATAAATGGAAGCATATACTGTGCTCACGGGTGAGAACAATCAACATTAAAATGTTCATACTACCCAAAACAATCTATAGATTCAATGCGGTTTCTATCAAAATTTTTTACAGAACTAGAATAATCCTAAAAATTATATGGAACCAAAAAAGACTCAAAATAGCCAAAGCAAACTTGAGAAAGAAGAACAAAGTTGGAGGTATCACATTACCTGATATCAAGGCTATAATAATCACACTGCCTATATACTACAAAGCTATAGTAATCAAAACAGCATGGTACTGGCATAAAAACAGACACATAGATGAATGTAACAGAATAGAGAGCCAGAATATGGTCAATTAATCTATGACAAAAGAGGCAAGAATAATCAATGGGGTAAAGATAGTCTCTTCAATAACTGGCATTGGAAAAACTAGATATATGCAAAAAAATGAAACTAGACTACTTTATTACACCATGTACAAGAATAAACTTAAAATGGATTAAACTGAAATATAAGACCCCAAACCATATAACTCCTAGAAGAAAACATAAGCAGTAAACCCTGTAACATCGCTCCTAGCAATATCCTTTTAGATATGTCTCTTTGGGCGAGGAAAACAAAAGAAGAAACAAGGAAATGGGACTACATCAAAGTAAAAAGTTTCTTCACAGTAAACCATCAACAAAAACAAAAATACAACCTACTGAATGGGAGAAGATATTCACCAATGATACATCCAGTAAGGGGGTTAATATCCAAAATATATAAGGAACTCATATAACTTAACACCAAAAAACCAAACAATCCATTTAAAAGTGGGTAAGGGACCTGAATAGACATTTCTACAAAAAAGTAGACATACTAATGGCCAATAGACATAGAAAAGATGCTTAATGTCACTAATCATCAGGGAAATGTGAATTAAAACTACAATGAGATATCACCTCACACCTGTCAGGACCACCATCATTAATAAATCAAAAAACAAGTGTTGACGAGGATGTGGAGAAAAGGGACCCCTCATGTAATGTTGGTGGAATTGTAAGTTGGTGCAGTCACTGTGGAAACAGTATGGAGGTTCCTCAAAAAACTAAAACTAGAACTACCTTATGACAGCAATTCCACTTCTGGGTATTTACCTGAAGAAATCCAAAACACTAATTTAAAAAGATGCATGCTCCCCTATATTCACTGCACCCTTACTATTTATAATAGCCCAGATATGGAAGCAACCTAAGTGTCCATCGATAGACAAATGGATAAGGAAGAGGTGGTACATATATTCAGTGGAATATTACTTGGCTATAAAAAAGAATGAAATCTTGCCATTTGCCACAACATAGATGAACCTAAAGGGCATCAAATGATATAAGTTGGACAGAGAGTGAAAAATACCATATGATTTCACTTATGTGTGTCATCTAAAAAAATGAACAAACAAAAACAAACTCATAGATACAGAGAATAAATTGATGGTTGCCAGATGGGAGGGGGTTTACGGGATGGTTGAAAAGGTGAAGGAATTAAGAAGAACAAACTGGCAGCTACAAAATAGTCATGAGGATGTAAAGTACAGCATTGGTTTTGTAGTCAATAATATTATAATAACTGTGTATGGTGTCAGATTAGTACTAGACTTATCAGGGTAATCACTTTGTAGTTATATAAGTGTCTAATCACTATGTCGTATACCTGAAACTGATAAAAGGTTGTATGTCAACTGTAAATGAAAAAAAATTATTACTTTCGAGTATACAGTACATTGGTTAGACATTTATATACTTTATGAAATGAGACCCCTGATTATTCTGTCTTCCCTCTGGCTCTATACATAGCCATTACCTCACTGCTGACTGCATTCCCTATGCCACGCTCCCAATCCCCGTGACCCTCTATCAACTACTAATTTGTACTTCCTTAAACCTTCACTGCTTTCTCCCAGCTCCTCCCCCAAACTTATATGCATTCTTTTGATGAGAGTATTTCTTCTCATCAATGAATGTATATAAATTTTTTAAAAACTTGCCTCAAGTTCACATAAAAGAAGGACATTGCCGAGGTTCTGAGAAATTTTTCTGTGGGACCTATAAAGATTTGAGGCCTTTAAAAAACATCTCTGGGAAACCTTACTCTTTGTCAAACTGTCCACAGCTCAGCTCTGTCTCCTCTGGTGCGGGTTACTCAGCAGACCGTCCACAACATCGCCAGGAGCACAGTTGCTGGTGCCTCGGACTAGGCAGCTTGGCAAGCCTGTACCAGCAAGCCCAAGCTTGGCTGATTCAGAAACTAATTTTGTCTATCTCCCCAAGGGTGATTCTACTCGAAGAATTAATCACTTCCCAAGGAAAACTCAAATGAGGGGCAGAGGTCAATAGAAAAAGGGACTGCTCTGCCAGGTTATTTACAAAAGTTATGTTGACTAATCCTCACAACGGCACTGACAGGTAACACAGCTCCAATTTTATAGATGGAAACAAAGCTCAGAGGGTTAAGGACCCTGCTCAAAGTCATATCTGGTACATGGTGGAGCCAAAAAACTGAATGAGAATGCACACCTGTCCGCAACACATCTGTCCTCTTTCCACTGCTTGAAATTGCTGGTTAAGGAAGCAAGCAGGAGGCTTGGAGTCTTGCCAAGCCACTCCTCACAGATCAACCTGAGTCAGTCATTTTACCTCTATTTTTCAGCTGTGTGTAATGAGTTGTACAGCGTAGGGGCACCTATCTTGGGGTCCTCAAAGCACTGCGGCTCACCTGGATCAGCCAGCTCAAGATGTTCGACAAAACAAACACCTCACCAGTGAGCTCACACACAAGAACTTAGCCACCTGTCTGAGAGAATTTGAGTAGTTTGGCATAAATATGGGAAAGGCCCATTCCCTGGGCATAGATAGGTCTCTACAATGAAAGGAAAGGCAAAATAAAAAAGGACTGAGAGGAAATTCAAGTCAAAAAAGTTTGCCCTGAAATGGAAGCTTCTACTTCATTGCCCATCAGGTAATTTTGTACCATGACAAATTACAGGACTGACTCACATCCTAGTGTGATTGAAATTGTGAATTTTCAACTCATGCCCTTAAAATTTATAATTTTTAAGTAAGAGTCAAAAGAAGCTTACGCTGGGTGTGAACATTTTAATTCATTTAAATATACCCAGATCAGACTGTGGACATTTGGAGAAAATTTTTCATGATTTTTTTTTTAATTGCAAGGCTCAGAGCAACCTGTCTCCGTGGATATGAGACTATACTGATGTGAATAAAGAAAACTGGAACCGAATATCTGGTTTGTTGTAGTGACCACCTCAAAATAGACAGACTCAGCAGAGAGAATTGGAAACTAATTCGACTTCACTTTGTTGAATTGCCTTGGGTTCAACAGAATCATGGGATTTCAAAAATTGATATCCAAAGAAATTCCTGATTGTTGATGAGTATGTACAAGGCTTTAAACACTTGTAGCTGCTTTTACAATGGAAACCTCAGGATGATTCTAACTTATTAAGCATCAGCCCCATCAACATGGCTCAATTTCAAGCGAAACAGCTGATTGTGCTAAAAGTGAGTTCTATGTAGCAAGATGATATGGTATCCTAAGAATCCAGAGACAGCCACGTGAACTCCAGGAAGGATTCGGCTAAGTGACTGTAGTAATATATGTTGATTTGCCTGACAGTATCATCTTCCCCGCTTTTTGTCACCCTGATCTTCCTCTTCTTTCACACATATGTCTCAGGTAGAGCTAATGTTATTCCCGATAACAAGAGTAATTGATTAAGGGATAGAGAGTAACCAAACCCAGCCAATGAGAGGCCATTAGACTCCTGCTGAGGTCATTGCTTGAGAGGCACATGAGGGCCACTCTCTGTTCTGCTGGATTTCACCTGGAGGTCCTTAAACATGAAGCTGTAGGTATCACCACAAGACCCCGAGAACGAAGCCAGTGCAGAGCCAAAAGATGTGCTAATCACATCACTTGAACCACTAGCTCTATCCTTAATATAACCTGAGTGTTGCAGCCAGAGGCAGACACAGCCTTGGGGGAGATATAAAATTCGATGGATGATTTTAACACCCTAAGAGAGCCAAAGAAATGAAAGACAGACAAAATATAAAAAGCAATGATTTTACGACATTAGACCTCAGAAAGCACAGGACAGTGATCCCTGGGAGAAGGGAAACAAACAAAGTAAGCCCTACCATTGCCCCAGCTCACTTTCTGGAGAAATTTTTTTTTTTTCAGACTAAAACACAAGTAGTTCTAGCCAAGAGGCCTCCTTAAATTGCAGACAGAGATGCGTCAGTGAGGAAGTCAAGGCAGCAGAATAATGGAGAGGAGAGAGCAATATAGGAAGAGAATTCTAGAGGCCTACAGAGTCAGATGAATACTGAGCAATGCATGTGTGTGAGAAGACTGCTCGAGGCTAGGGGAAGAACCAACTAAAAGGATTATAAGGAGCAGGAACAAACTTCTTTGCTCATATGGAGCCAGGAATAGTCTGTTTGTATCAATCACCTCACAGTTCACTGAGGATTGGCACAGTACTCAAAGGGTTTTGCCTCAGTAATGGGGAAAATTAACCGTAAATGCTATTCTAGTCTTGCCTGATAAACCTTAAAAGCAAGATACAAAAGGATCAAATAGTATCCAAATAACTTAACCATGTGCAAGAAAGCTCAAGAATAGCAGAAAAGTTGGTGCCTGCAATTCAATCAAAACTTACCAGTTAAGACACAGAACAATAAAGCTCATGATGAAGAGAAAAATTCTCAATAGAAATAGACCCAGAAATGCCACAGATGATAGAATAGACAAAGACATTAAAATAAGTATTATAACTATATTCCATATATTTGAGAAGGGAGAAGTTGGAACATTTTTAAGATATAGAAAATATTTTTAAAGGCTCAATCTGAACTTCTAGAAATGAAGAAATTCAATGTCTGAACTGAAAATTTTGCTAGGTATATTTATAGAATAATATTTATAAATTAAACCATAAGAACTATATTTTTCAGCTTACATTTAATGGACCAAAATTCAACTCTTTACTTTTTATGCTTTTAAGTAACATGTTTAATTATAAAAATAATGAATGTTCACGGAATATACAGAAAAGTATGAACAATGAAAATAAAGTAACTTAAAATTCTAGACTACCTAGAAATAGCTACTGTTCATGTTTTAGTATATTTTCTTCCATGAGTCTAATGGTTTCTAAAATACTTTTCATTGACAAGACTTATTTTTGACTACTTCTTGAATTTAATGAATGTTCTGAATATTTTTGTCACAGCTAATAGATTTTAAGCAAAATTATTAGGGAGACACTAAGATAATTTTGGCAATTGAACATTTACAATTTGGGATTTTGGCCATTGAATCTTCTAAAATTTCAGATAATATTTATAGTATAAATTTGTTTTTTTATTTTTAGGGGTTTTTAAATTTTTCAGTTGCAGTTGAAATTCAATATTATATTAGTTTCAGGTGTACAGCATAGTAGTTAGAAATTTATATAATTAATGACGTGATCCCCTCAATTAATCTAGTACCTACCTGGCACTATAGTTATTATATTATTACTGACTATATTCTGTATGCTGTACTTTACATCCCCTTGATTATAACTACCAATTTGTATTTCTTAATCAGTTCCCATTTTCACCCAGCCCCTCAACACCCTTCCCATCCAGCAACGATCAGTTTGTTCTCTGTACCTATGAGTCTGCTCTGTTTGCTCATTTATTTTGTTTAGATTTCATGTATGAGATCATATGATATTGGTCTTTCTCTATTTGACAAAAATCAACTTTTTACCAAAAATCTCCTAAATATTTTTATGAACAAAATCTTATGACAGAGTAACAGGATCAAGACAAACCCGAAGCTCTTTTACCCCAATTACTTAAGTCAGTAAGTTCACTTTTAGGTTTAAGACAGTTTGAGAGGACTTTCTGTCATTTGCAAAAAAAAAATTATATATCATAAAATAGTTACCAAAGTCTGGACAACATATCAGTCTAACCGGTTCTGAGAAAATACATCTTCTTTCAGAACACTAAAATTTTTTCTGACATGAACATAGACTCTGAATTTTGATGTGCCCACAGAATACAAGCCATAATTCAAGAATTCCCTAGTCTGTTAACAGAATTCTCACAGAACTTTTATTATATTTAACCAATTACTTACACTAGGCCTACAACCATGAACCTCTGAGAATAAAATTGATTAAACTGTTTTGAACTACTTTTTCTGTTGTTAAATGTTTTGAATTGCTAATTCTGTGTAATTTTTAAATTTCAAAGTTTACACACAAATTTCTAATCACGTATCTTCTACTTAAGAATACTTTTCAGATTCTAAGATTACAGCCAAACTCACAGAAGACCGATTTATAAACCTTTACTCTGATTTATTTATAAGTTAACATATGCCAAGAATCAGCAATGATCAATCGCATGGGTCACGCCTTATGAGAGGTAGAACAGCAAAGAAGACAAAATGAACAATTGATACTTCTGTTTTCTGACAAGGATGTTAGATGCTCGAAATGTTAGCTCATTTAATCCTAAAGAAATCCTTAAGAAAACAGATATTACAATTCATGCTTTACAATATAAGGTCAGAGTTCAGCCACTATCCAAAATCACTCGGTAAGTAGATTTTGAACTGGTTGAATCTGAGTATAGAACCTTTTCCAGTGGAAATGAAGAATTAGAGGACATTAGGGATATTAGGAATTAGAAGATAGAAAACTAAAAGATATTTAGATACTCTGGAGATGCTAGAGTTACAAACATGAAAAGACAGATTTATAACTTTCCCCATTTCCCAAAAGATTGAAGACAGTATCTTGGCTGTTTCTAGCTAATGTATAAGGAGGTACACCATTTGCAGAAATGGAGTTTCTAAATCATAATGCAGGGTGGTAGGTTGTAAGAACGCCCCTCAGAGCAAGCAAGTTCTTGTTGCATTTAATTAGACCTAGTACAGGTATCACTTAACACATGAATGGTCTTCAGCTCTACTTGCTCCAGATAGCTGGCTACCTTCCTGTCCTGGAAAGAGAAAGCCCTGCCCAGTATCCTTCTCAGATGTTAGTGCTTTTTAAGAGTCAGCTGGAAACATGTCTTTATTAAATAAATTAGAATACATTCATGCCATGGAATCCTGTTCATGTGCAAAAGTCATGAGGAAACTTGCTGAACTGTTATGGGATGGTCTACAAGATTACAGATAAACTGTTAATAACAACAGCAAAAAAGGTGTAGAATGCTGCATATAGTATGATAGTCAGTGTGAAAAAAAGAAAAGTGTATATACACTTATTTATTGTATGTGTATTGAATATCTGAAGAAGGATATACAATAAATTAGTAATATTGTTTGCTTCCTGAAGAGAGACCTGGGTGCCTGGGGTACAGGAATGGGAGGGAGACCTAGAGCCTTTTCATTGACTATCTCATATTTTGAATTTAGTGCTAAGTATATATGATCTACTTCATTAAAATTGAGAAAGGAAAAAAAAGACTTCTTTTGGTATACAAGAAGACAGTAGATAGTTTAGCTCACAAAATCTAACCCCAAATCTGTGGAATCTTTTAAATTCCCACCTCACTTTCTCCCTCTGTAGCATTTAACATTATTGTCTACTCCCTTCTTGCAATTCTCCTTCTATGGCCTCCCTGATTTAAAAGAACTAAATTAGAGTCATTTGTTTTACATTCTGTCCCTGTCATTCCAAAATGCAGGCATCCTGGATAAGAATCAAGGGGTAAAAGTGTCATTGGATTTGTCATAGAATACGTTGTATGTAAACAGCTAGTTTTGCTATATCTTGCCATTAGTGAAAAATTAAGAACAGCTATTCAATACTACGAAGATTGTTACTAATGTTTATATTAAAAATATTAAATCCACAACCTAGCATCTGGAACCAGACTTCCTGAATTCAATTCTAGCCTCATCTCTTAATAGCTACGTGGCCCTGGGCGGGCTACTTAATCTTTATAAGTTTTGATGTCCTCATCGCTAAGAAGGGGGAAATAATGGTACAACTTCATGAGGTTGCTAGGCAGGTTAAGTGACATAATCCATGAAAGAGCTAGTTACAAAGTCTGAAGCTCAGTGCATGTCAGGTACAACTAGGTACAAGACTCTGCCATCCACTCAGGGGGCCACTAACTAGTCTCAGCAGAGACCTTTACAGCCACAAGGTGCTATGGGTCCTTTTGGAGTGGTTCTCACAGACAAGAACCCAGGAGCTAGCCTGTCAACACTGCAATCTCTGGGCTCTATTGGCTACATCAAGACGTGTCTGAGACCTTTCTAAAGACGTGTCACTCTTGTTCAAGAAGCTTGCTACAGCCATGACACAAGCTCTAGGACATAGGCATAAGGCTCTGTAGATAGCAAAGCAAGATTCTGTGCCCCATTCTGCACTTCTCCCAGCTGCTAAAAGTTGGAGTCAAAGGCGTGACCCTCTTATGTGTTCATAATCATATTTATCCAGTGAGGAAGACAAATCTCCCTCACTAGCCTGTGTAGGCAGTTCAAATATCTCCTCTTGGAATACCACAAAATGTCCCAACTTGTCCCCAGGCTGTAGCAACAGGAAGGGAGGGAAATAAGTCAACCAATTTTCTCATTCCACAGGTGTCATCTCTGATTTGCTCTGCCTCCCTCCTGGCACAGCATCTGATGTGACCCCCCCCACTCCCATGGTCTGCATATGAGTAATGAGTGCCAGCTGCCACCTCTCTCTTGGCTGCCCATGTGGCCAAATCTGCCAGTGTCTATACCTCATGTATCAGCCTTGGCATGGACTCTGAATCCTGACATGGCATCAAGAGCCTGCTGTAGCATTCCAACAAAGGCTGGGATTCAGCCTAACGAGCCCTGGCATTCAGGCTCCCTGAATTCAGAGAAATGTTTGGTGGCCAACAGCCCTGATGCTGACATCAGAGCAGATTCAGCCCCGGAGACAATCTTTTGGCTCCAGAGTGCTGGATGCTCAGGTTTCTAATAAACAGCTTATGTTTATTAAGGAGAATGATCCAAAGGCAAGAGCGAAGAAGACTACTTTGAATCCGACGCTGGTAAAAATAAGAATAGTTTTCAAAAAGTAGAAATAAGCTCCCACACCAAAGGGACTTTTGTCCTTTGTCCTCATTAGGTGATCGTCCTTCTCACCTGGTGTCCTCCAACTCCTCACATATCCACCTTCATATCAACAGAGAACTCCACAGGTTGACAGATTTATCCCAAATACATCCAGGTAATAGATGCCAGGGATGAGCAAAATTAAAGCTTTTCCCAACTGCTTTTAAATATTCCAATTTAATTTACCTTCTAATCTGGGTGTCCCCATGCATTCTCATTAAGGAGCTACAGCGTCACATCATATGACTTTGGGCTATGTCCTCATTTCTGCATGTCCAAACTGTGAGCCATGTTTTCAGAAATTATAATGAAATTTTTCATTTTAAATAACAGAGAGCGTGGTGATAAGTGAATAGAGAGCATCAGGTGTGGGAGCCACTGTCTTAATATTCTCTTAGATAAAAGCATATGAAACTATAGGATTGGAAAAGCTCAGGATTGAAGGAGCCCAATGACCCAGTCAAATTGCTCAAATCCTATTAAACCTCCAGCAACCCAGCCCCTACCTGGGCCAGCAGTCCTTCAAGATCAGGGTTGTATTTTCCTCCTGAGGCAACCAGAGCCTTCTTAGTACAGCTGAGTCAAACCACAAGAAAACTCAGGAAATTCCTTTCATATATATGCACAAGCAAGTCAAACTTCCGACACCATGCTTCATTTCATCACTAGTCAGGTTTGAAGGAAATTCTTATCAGTCATCAGAGAGCAAGTAATTCTAGAACTGCTGGTGCACGTTACAAAAGCAGAAGTCTTCTTGCAAAGAGAAGCCTAACTCTCCAAGTCTTTATTTTCACAGAGCCATTGTGGACCCTGGCACCGTGTTGATGAGCTCCACTTACAGAAAAGCATCTCCTCTGTAGAGTGACATGGGTACTAGTGAATAGGATCCACAAATATATTCACATAATAAATAAGTCTGCTGGCATCCTCCCAGCTGAAAGGCCACAAAGGGGAAACGCTGGGAATGCAGTCAGCACAGGAAAATTCAGGCACCAAACTGTAGCCAATCTTCCCTTTGCTTGTTTCGTGTTTTCTCTGGTGCCCCATGTACCTGAAGAAATGGCCCTGTGGTCATCACAGGGTGCAAAGGCTACAAAGGGGTCAGCATTTCATTCAAGTCTTTAAGTTTCCATGGAGATATGCAGTTGTATACAAAGGAGACCAGAAAGAGAAATCTGAATGCTCTGCAGAATTTCTGCCTACTTGTAACCACAAGGGACCAGGTTCTGTCAGAAGAAATTCTACCAGCTACATACACATACACACCGAAATAATTGATGATCATCTTTCACTTCCTTCCTCCTTAAGAAACGTTGGCCTCATATTAGAATTGCTAAAGCAATAAAAGCTTAACATGGACCACATAAAAAGCTCTGAAAATACCAAGTATGATAGGCAACCAGAAGGAGGCAGTTATTTCAAAAAGGAATTGATTTTGTGTGTGTGCAAATGTATGTGTGATATAGTGTGTGGAGGGGGGAGGGGAGAGAGGAGGAGGAAGGGAGGGAACAAGGACAAACATATAAAATTCTGGATATATAGATATGTCTATATATATATATTTTGAGATACACATACCCGATAGTGTGCTAGTTAATTTTGTGTCGGCTTGACTGTGCCGCAAAGCATAGATTTAACATTACTTCTGGATGCTTCTTGAGAGTGTTTCCCGATGAGATTAGCATTTGAATTGGTGATTTTCAGTAAAGGAGACTGTCTTCCCTAATGTGGGTGGGTATTACCTAAACCACTGACGGCCTGAATTGGACAAAAGGCTGACGATGGAGAAATTTCCCCCTTTTTCTTCCTGCCTGCCTGATTTAGCTGGGACTTTGGTCTTCTGTCCTTGAACTGAGATTTACACCATCAGCAGCCCTGGTTCTCAGGCCTCCAGACTCATACTAGAACTGGCTTTCCAGAATCTCCAGTTTGCTGACTTCTCAGCCCCCGTATTCATGTGAGTCTATTCCTCTTAATAAATCTCCCTCTCCCTCTATATATGAATGTATCACATACAAATATGTACATGGGTGTGTACACACACACACACACACACACACACACACCCCTCCTATTTGTTTCCTGTTTTTCTGAGGACCCCTGACTAATACACACAAATGATAGATTATCTATAGATAGATAGATAGATAGATAGATTGATTGATTAGATAGATTAGATAGATTAGATAGATATAATGAGAGCAATAATTTCAAAGCAAGCCTGGGTGGGATTGAAAATAATGGTTGTAACAACCATTGCCTGTCTCCCATGTGTGGGGAACTGGCCAAGTACTCTACATACATGCCCTGGGGCTGCATCTGGGCAGGACAGGGGATGTGAAGGCACCGCCTGTGCAGCTAAGCAGCACCCTCAAGAGTCTTCATAGCCAAAGGCTCCTTGCCTGTATGGAATACCTCCTAGGTCTCCCCTGAGTCACAGGAGAGAAAATCTAATCCCTGTCCATAATTTGTACTCCAACATGGGTAATGAACAAAGGGTGAGAGCCAAGAGAAGATGACCATTAAATGGGGAAGAAATATAGGAAAACCAGCCCTCTAGGGACTATCTGGAGGTCCTGGAAAGGAAGGGTTCTGGGGCAAAAATAAAAATAAACTGTGCCGCTAAAACCCAACCCATGCAGCTGGATGTGCCCTGTTCCAAGGTGAGGTGGGTAATAAAAGTTCCCACTGCTCACCTCCCAACTAGAACTGGATGTAAGGGGGCAAAGGGATTTCCCTTCTGGTTGGAGAGAAAAAGTTCAGTGGGAAGATGGCCATGTGGCTGGGAGAAAGAGACCAAAATAACTGCCATGTTAAAAAAAAAAAAATGACAGATTAACAGGAAGTAGCCCAGATGAGGTGGATGTCAACTTCAAACACTGCCAGGGGACTCAAGAATGACCACAAGCACAGAGAAGCTTGAGGGCCTGCCAGGTGACATTAGATGAGGCATTAACCAGCAGATCATACATTTTATACTATATTGGTCAAGTCTGGAACATAAAAGACACATACTTTCCTCTGGCCTCACTATGATTTCAGGAGCTAGGTACTCATATACCCATTTTACAGGTGAGGAAAACTAAGGCATAGAGAGGTCCCCCCCACCAACATCACAGTATAGAAAGGCAAATCACAGTTCTGGAATTAGAAGCCAAGACTGTTTTCAAGGACTTTCTTCTTCACCTTGCTTTGCTGCCCATCCACTTATCAGCATTTGGATTATCATGACTAAGGCCGGGATGTGCAAGGCGACAAGTAATGTGTTAGTATGGCCTCTGTGCTATCAGCTTATTTACAAATAGCAGGATAGAGTCTGACATCGTGACCATTCTTTATCCTCTGTATGTGATAAACTTCATTGCAACCTGGGCATGAGATTGTGGCTAGCTGTCTTCCAGTCCCAATGAAACTGCTCCAGCAAGAACCTCCAGGACCCACCTCTTGTTTAGCCCTTCCCCAGAGAGACTGCTGCATTTCCTGGCCCTGCTACTTTGGCCATCAGTGATTAGGTTGGAGTGGCACCTCAATCTCTAAACTGGCATGGGGCAATTTCAGGCCAAGGATATCCCAATTGCATGGTGGCTGAACCACAAGATCCATTTTCTTAAAAAGTTTGCAGAAAGAAGGAGCAGTTAGCAACAAGTGGCAATCAAAACAGAAAACTCAGTGGCTAAGTGCAGGTGCAGCAGAGAAATAGAGTTGATTTAGTGAAGTCCTGATACTGCAGGGAGAAGAAAAGACTCTGCCACTAGAGCCACAAGGCATCCTGGTTGACATGTTGGAGACTGAACTAGTTTCCAGATTCATGAGGCCTGGCTGCAGGACTGTTCCTGGGTCCCCACGGGCCTGGCAATGTGATTGCAATCTGGGTGCATGTGAAGCCACCCATCTCTGAGTTAGTCTGAGTCTGTAATCGGGCAGTTAGCAACCATCAAAAGAATTACTTTGTTAAACCAACAACTGATGGGGTCAGTTTCTATGTCAATTTCTATTTCAATAAAAATATTTTGAGAATAGTTACTTTTTCCAATACAACCTTGAACCTCAGCAGTGGCAGAGACAGAAGCAGATAGTAGCTGCAGACAGCATGGTTTATGGAGAACGCGTCTGGCTTGGCTTTTCGTGCGGTTGCTGCCTTGTTAGTATTCCTGGTGCTCATCCCAAATCTCATGAGCACTTCTCTTTAGCCTTCATATCTCCATCAACTTATCCACACTCATGACCTTCTTTTCTATCTGACAATGAGATTCTGACACTCCTGGGAGCTGGGGAGCAAAAAGCACTAATAAAAACTAGTATATTAGCTGGAGCCTTCTACTGCCACCTCTTTCTTGAGAACATCATCATTTGTTGGCTTTTTTCCACTTCCCTGGGCCAATCAATGACTGAAAGAAGGCAATGGTGGCCTGGCCTCCTTTCCAGGAGCTACAGAACCCATACTAGTAAAGGTTTGCCACTGTGTTTTTACTGTCTTCTGATTGTTAGCAAACATCACTGCTCTCCCACATCCAAGGCACGTTGCTGACCTTAACTAAGAAAAATCGTTTCATGCATGTCTCACACCTGGGACTTTGGATGGCTCTGGGACTCAGAAAACCTCAGTGACCACTTAGCCTGGACTCTGATTTGTTGCTGTTATTAGGAATGCCGGAAAAGTTGCTAACTGCCTGATTAGAGACTCACTCAGACCAACTTAAAGATTTGGAAGAAAATGTTTCTCCAGCTGTAAGACTATTTATGTGTTATTCCTAAAAGTCTCTCTCCACCATACCAGATCTTGACAATGCCTGTGTATTAATCTAAGTGATAAAGGTTTGCAATATACAAACGTGCCTACTCATTAAACCATAAAGTGTTAACTAAACTGTGAGCCCTTCTAGTAGTGTCAAAGTTTTATTCGTCTCAGTCTCCCTACCATTTAAGATATGCCTGATTCATGAAAAAGGCACAGAAATGATGGGATGAAGGAGGGCAGAAGAAAGGGAACTGGAGAGAGGGTTAAACAAATAAATCTTAGGACCATACATCAAAACTGAGAATTTCTTATTATGAAATCTCCTGAACACACCCACCACCAAGTGAGAAGGAGATGAAGCAAAAAATTGTCTATCTTAGTCCTGACTTTTCCTGATCACCAATCTTCTTTCAGGTCAAATTATCCTTTGAACATATAAATTTTGTGATGTATAAAATAGACTCAATCATCAAAGTCCTCAGTCTCCATGCAGGGCCAAAACTGACCTGTTTGTGCCCATAACAATGTGGCTATTCTTTCCATGTTTTTAAGGAAAAGTTTGGAGAATTCACTGGCTTGTGTGGTCTTACTGGGTGTCTTCTAAATGCCCCCTACTGGGAGTTATTCTAGAACAGAGCTATCCTGGCTATAATAAGCACATGAATTACTTTTAAGCTAAAAATTAAATGTTAAATTATGTAGCTGAAACTTCTAAAATAAATGACTCTTACTAGCCAAACAAACTCTATTTTAAGAATTGGCAACATCATTATCTATTTTTTCCAATGTGGTTGAAACTTTGTACATACTGCACTTTCAACTATTTCATTGAAGTTCAAAATCAACATTATTAATGTGCAAAATAAAAGCAACTTCTTATTGAGAAGATTTCCACAGAAGTCAGATGTCTCTGAACTTGGTTTCCAGCAGAAATAACCTTGGTGAGGTGTATTTGGAGAAC
This sequence comes from Eidolon dupreanum, assembly GCA_028627145.1. NCBI lineage: Eukaryota > Metazoa > Chordata > Mammalia > Chiroptera > Pteropodidae > Eidolon > Eidolon dupreanum. Next base: position 68,950,448 of record CM053509.1, read on the forward strand.
CTTATGCCTGATGGCTCATAGCAGGATGACATTAGGTAGGTAAAGTCATGTCTAAAATGGCAGAAGGCCAATACAGTCTACACTGAGAAGGATACCAATTCCTCAGAAGCAAAGGACAAGGAGATCACCCTTGTGGAGTTTATATTATAGAGAGAGGACACAGAAAATAAAGTACTAATTTGAAAATTTATCTATTGTGTTAAAAGGTTATACATTCTGTTGGAAAAAAGATCACTGCAAGGTCAGGGGTGGGGAGTGTGTTAGGAAGAGGAATATTAAGGAGTCCAGGGCCGGCTTTGGAAAGGCCACAGTTGAGCAAAGACTTGAAGGAGATGAAGCATTGCAGAAATGCTGTGAGATTTCTTCATAAGAGGAGTCTTGTCACCATGATCTGGGCTTACAGGATAAAGTGGCTCTCAGGATTCCGGTAGCAATAATGGTGGCAATGCCAAGAAGAAAGGCAAACAATTCTCGCATGGCTCTGCTCCTCGTCAGATTAAGATGCTGGCCCTGATTTTGCATCACCTGTTTTGCAATGGTCCCAATCATGCCCTTCAGAGTTGTCAGTGAACTGGGATGCAAGCAGATGTTCTAATGACAAAGTTTCCTTGCTTTGCTCTGCCCCAGGCTGCCTCTCTAGTATTTTAGGGTCCCTAGCAGCATCCTCCATGACAATTATAATGGAAGCTTTATAGCAGATTCACTCTTATTAAATAAATTCCTATATCCATACTTGAGGAAATGGATACTGGGATGTGTTTTCATATTCACAAAACTGAACTTTGATCTGAGAATTTTCCCATTGAACAGACTTAAACCACACCCACAATTGATAGTGGTAAATAGATTGAGTGATCATCCTACATTATATGTCTTAGTCAATTTGAGCTGCTATAACAAATTACCACAGACTGGTATCTTAAACAGCAAACACTTATTTCTCACAATTCTCGAATCTGGGAACTCTGAGATCAAAGAGCCAGCAGATTTGTTATCTCATGAGGGCCCACTTCTTGGTTTGGAGGTGGCCATCTTCTCCTTATATCCTCATATGGTAGAGAGAGAAAGCAAGCTCTCTCGAATCTCTCCTTATAAGGGCACTAATCTCATTCATGAGGGACCCACCCTGATGAACTAATCACCTCCCCAAAGCCCTACCTCCTAGTACCATCACATAGGAGGTTAGGATTTCAATATATTAAGGTGGGGAGAGGGACTGGACACAAACATTCCGTCCATTAAACTATAAAAAATTATATTTTACCATATTGTAAACCTAAATTGACAGTAAGTCTATAAATGTCTATATACTTTGGGTTTCATTATATTATGCATCATTTGGACATTTGGACACAGCTTGTACTTCTGAATTTTAAAAACCCTCTGTAATGTTCTCCTTTCTCTTTGGGTGCCCATCAAGGCTGCCAGATCTGGGTAACTCTGCCCCAAACCCCAATGCCATTGGCTGAAAGAGTCAAAGCCTTCCAATTCTCTCTAGGTGTTCTTGCTGCTTGCTTCCTCTCACTGATTTCACATTCCCCTGTCGGCCCTGGCTGAACCTCTTCAACCCATGTGCATTCAGAGCCCAGTCCCCACACTGCATGTGTGTGTAGCAAAATACACAACATAAAACCTACCATTTTAAAGTGTACATTTCGGTTACACTAAGTACATTCATGATGTTGTGAAACTGTCACCACTACCTACTTCCAGAACTTTTTCATCATGTCAAACAGAAACCTCACTACCATTAAGCAGTCATCCTGCATTACACACTAGCGACTACCAATGTGTTTTTATCTCTATGGATTTGCCTATTCTGGATATTTCATATAAATGGAATGATACAAAATGTGACCTTTTATGTCTGACTTCTTTCACTTAACATAGTGTTTTAATGGTTCATCCATATTGTAACATGTAAGGGCACTTCATTCCTTTCAATGGCTAAATAATATCTCATTGTATAGATGCACCATATTTTATTTTTCCATTCATTCATTTATGGATATTTGGGTTATTTCACTTTTTGGCTACACTAATTTTTTTTCTTTTTTAAAACCACTTATTCCAAGCATGATATGAAGTTGGTAAGCTTACTGAATGTGGGGAGATCTTAAGGAGGAGTGAAGAGGGGTCACATTACAAAGTAAGCAGCCTTCCATATTCTTTGTGGCTCCAGATCTTTGGTCCCCTGCAGGGGTTACAGAAAAATATCCCATATTTTCACTCATATTTGTTCTCTTCCCAATGAGGTCCCTTGAGGTCTTGGTTTTTGTTTTTGTTTTATTTTTTTACCTCAAGAAAGTTTGTTAAAGAAATTCTTCTAAACAAAACTTCCCTCTTGCTGAAAGGAATTCTGCTGACTATATTTTCTTCATCTCATTACATAAGAACTTTTGCAGAATTGGCATGGGACAACAAAGTGATAAACTCAAGAAGCCAGAAAGCACACACCAACATGCGTTTCCTATGATGAGGGAAAAGATACTGGCAGCACAGGTATCTAATTTCTGCCTCTTGGATAACTCATTGGTTAACTGTGTATTAACAGTCAAAGAAATTAGGTTCTAAATTTTTTTAAAAAATTGTATAAATGGGCATAATGACACCCACAACAACAACAAAAAAGTATCTTTAAGGAATCTGACATAAATAGAAAGTAAGAGTATAAAGCTCCCAAACAAAACAAAGCAGTGGGATATTCTAGTTGTTTGATTAAGGTCCAAGTTCTCAACGTATTTACATAGTAACATCTATACTGTCCTTGTCTTTTCCTACAGAACACCAAGAGAAAGGACAAGATCACCAGAAAATCTAGAATCGAGCTAGATTCGAAATGGATGAGTTACCCAGCTTGACATAGCTACTGAAATAGAAACGTTTCAATAATTAAACACTCAACTACAGATAATCTGAACGGTGGCTGTAGTAGCAAGAAAAAGGGCAGAATGACTTTCCTGTTGAGTTTAATACAATGAACTTGTTGATATCTACTGTATGCTGAACACTGTATGATGCACCAAGAATACACTAATGAATCAGACTTGGTCCATCTCTCAAAAGATTCCTGTTTAGTAGAGAGAGATATTCAAACAAGCGATGATAAGGTTATGTGATACAAGACTGAACAGACGTTAACAGAGAAGGTAGAGAAGTACAGGCATGGTGGAAGAACAAGCATGTGATTACCACAGGACACTGCTGATTATGCATAAACCTTTTTGAGTCCATCTCTTCCATCACCTTTGATGTGCCCCTACTCCAAGCCTTCTTATCTGGTCTGAATTTATTTACTAACTGGCCTTCCAGCCTCTTAGGTTCTCCTTCCTATGGGCTACCCTGCACTCTGTCCCCAAGCTTAGTCACATAAAATTTAAATCTGATAATAATGACCACTCACTGAGTATTTTCCATGGGTAAGAAATTGTGTTAAGCATTTTACATACAAGATTTCATTCAATCCTTACCTTATGAATGAGGAAATTAAATTACAGAGTTAAATAAATTGCTCAAGGTCCCCTAGCTAGTAAAGTTAGTGATAAGGTAAGTGGTAGAGCTGGGATTCAAAACCAATTGCATCTGAACTCTGTTCTGTTTGCCCTTAACTACTACCATTCATCACCTTCTCCATCAGCCAAAATTCTTACTTGTGTAGAACTGATTTAAAAAGACAAGGAATATTAAAAGAATATTAAGTGTAGTTCTGCTTCCACTTAAGGTGTAGAAAACAAGACATCCTAACAATATAGAAAATGAAATAATTTAGTGTACAAAATTTTAACTTTTGTTGAGCCTATCAGATCAGGTAGAGGGCATACACTGAGAAAAGTCCTCCAGAATCCTGGGCCACTCATTAAACATAAGATAACAACAGCCCACCAACAAAGGAATTTGAAGTCTGGTGTACTGTAGGTAACTTTAGAAACAACAAACCTCAAACTCATCTAAACTACTGACTAGATTAACTTTACTCTCCATAGTAACGGCTTGACAATCAAAAGTGTGCCCATTTCTGATTTACCTCATTTTCTACTGTTCTATACACAGTGTCCAACATCCACTAAAAAAAATTACGAATATTATAAAAAGAAAAAACAACCCATTTTCTAGATATAAAGCAGTAAACCAAACCAGACCCATAAATGAAGATGTTAAAACTATCAGAAAAAAATGTTAAAATAGCTATAATTATTGAATTGTACACCTGAAACCTTCAAAATTTTATTAACCAATGTCACACCAATAAATTTAATGAAATAAAAATACAATTAAAAAAAAGATCTAGTGGAAAAGGTGAACAACATGCATAAACAGATGAGGAATTTCACCAGAGATGGACATTAATTTTAAAAGTTAAATGAAAATTCTAGAAATAAAAACATGATACCAGAGATGAAATATTCCTTTAATGGGTTTATCAGCAGATTAAACATAGCAGAGAATTAGTGAACTTGAAATTAGGTAAACAGAAACTATGCAAATTGAAGCACAAGGAGAAAAAAAAATCATTCAAGATATCATGGAATAATATCTAATAAGAGTGATTAAGATGCAAAAGGAGAATAATGGATCAGAAGAAGTATTTGAAGAGATAATAGTCACACAGTTTCCAAAATTAATGATCCACAGAACCAAAGAGCTCATAAACCCCTAAACAGAGTTTAATACACACGCACACGCACACACACACACACACACATTGACACATTAAAGTCAAATTGCTTGGAATCAGCGTTAAAAAGAAAAACCAGACAGCAGCCAGAGAAATAAGAAACCATACATAATAAGAAACAAAGAAAAGGTATACTGAAAACTTTCTGTCAGAAAATATAAAAACCAGAAGACAACAGAAGTCACATTGTTTATGCACTGAAAGCCAATAAAAAAAGTCAGCTCATAATGATACACTCAGAAATCTTTCAAAAATGATGATTAAATAAAGTCTTTTTGGACTAACAAAAACAGAAACAGAGAACTCATTGCCAGCTCTGATGCATTATGAATGCTAAAGGATGTTCTTTAGGCAGAAAGACTGAAACCAGATGGAAATTTGAATTTATACAAATAACTGAAGAGTCCTAAAGATGGTTAAAAAAAAGTGGAAATAAACTTTTTAAAGTTTTTTCCTTACTTTTAATCTTTTTAAAAGTTTGTCAAATCATAAATAATAATTAGGTATTATGAGGTTAATAACATATGCAGAAGCAAAAAGCAAAATAGCACAAAGTGTGGAAAGGGAAAAAATCCAAGTATACTGTTTAAGACATGTTATTTGAAGGTTAAGTGTAAAAAATTAAAGATACATATTGTGAACTCAAGAGCAAAACCCTTTTTAAAAAATGCATGTAACTTATAAGTGGACACAAATGGAAATTCACATTAACAGATATTAAAAATACTCAACAAATTTGAAAGAACATAGGAAACAAGAACAAAAGCAAAGAGGAGATGGAACAAGTGGAAAACAACTAGCAAGATGGTAGATGTAAAAGCAACCATATCAATGATTACATAAAATATAAATGGTCTAATACAATTAAAAGGTAGAGATTGTCAGACTTAAAGAAAAAGCAATCTACAAGGATGCCACTTTAAATATAAAGACAAATGTCTTAGAAGTAAAATAACGGGAAAGATGTTATAATATGTGAACCTACTCAAAGGAAGTTTTATTAATGTCAAACAAGACAGACTTCAGAACAAATATTTCCAGAAGTAAAGAGAAGCATTACCTATTGATAAATGGATCAATTCATCAAGAAAACATGACATTGCTAAATATCTTTACACCTAATAACAGAACCTTCAAAATACATAAGTGATAACTGACAGACTAAAAGGAATAATAGAGAAATCCACAACTATATATGGAGACTTCAACACACTCTTCTCTTAGTATTTGATAGAACAAGTACAAAAAAAAAAAAAAGAAAAGAAAAAAGAAAAAGGCAATGATGGAGATGATCTGAACAGCACAATCAACTAACTTGACCTAATTAATATTAATACTACACACGGAAGAAGCAGAATAAAATTTTTTTCAAGTGAACATTAAACATTCATCAGGATAGACTACATTTTCTGCACAGATTAAAATTAAATGAGAAATCAATAACAGAAAGATATCTGGAAGATCTCCCAAAGATTTGGAAACAACAATCCACTCCAAGATAACCTTTGAGTCAAAGAAAAAAAAATCACAAGAGAAATTAAACATTTTGAATGGAATGAAATGCAACATATTAAAATTTGTTGATTGCAACTAAAACAGTGCTTGGAGAGAAATTTATAGCATTGGATGATTGTTTTAGAAAAGAAGAAGAGTCTTAAATCAATTATCTAAGATTTTACATTAAAAAAAACTAGAAAAAGAGATTACATTAAAAAGAAAGCGGAAAGAAACAAATGATAAAAAGTAGAAATGAAGTAGAAAAGAGAAAATTAATACAGAAAAATCATGAAACTAAAAGCTAGTTCTTTGAAAAGTTCAATAAGATGTATAAACCTTTAGCCAGACTAATCTAGCAAAAAGGAATATTAAGCATGAAAGAAGACATGTCACTACAGATCTTAAAGATATTAAAAATAATAAGGAAAAATTAGGAATAACTTAAGACCAATAAATTTGATGATTTAGATAAAATGGATGATTTGTTTGAAAACTACCAAAGCTCATTAAAAAAAAAAAAGATAACCTGCATAAGCCTATATTTATTAAAGAAATTGGAGCCCTAGTTTTTAAGTTTCCACAAAGAAAACTTCATGCTCAGATGACTTCACTGATGAATTCTACTAAACATTTAAGAAATAATACCACTTCTATACAATCTCTTTCCAGTTCATTATGAGGCCAGCATTACCTTGATATCAAAACCAAAGACATTACAGGAAAAGAAAACTAAATATGAAAAATCAACAAAAAATATTAGCAAATTGCATCCAGCAATATAAATAATAATAATACATTATGACCAAGTAGTGCCAATGAAAACTTAGCTGAACATTTAAAAATCAATGTAATTCACATTAACAGAAAGCAACAAAATCCCATAATTATCTCAATAGATAAGCAGAAAAAAACACTTGGCAACATTCAACATGCATTAATGATAAAAACTCTCAGGAAACTAGTATGCATCATAAGGTTGCTCAAAACTGACAAAGGACACATATGAAAACCTACAGTTAACATCATACATGGTGGGAGGGAGACTAAATGTTTTCCCTTTAAAATTAAGTCTGTTCTCACTGCTTCCATTCAACCACCATCAGGTAAAGCAATACGATAAAGAAATAAAAAGCATCAGATTATAAAGGAGTAAATATAACTATTTTTATTCACAGATGACAAGATTATCTGCACAGGGAATCCCAAAGAATGTATAAAAAAAGAGCTACAAAAAATTGCTAGGTAAGTTTGCAAGGTTGCAAGATACAGGGTCAATATACAAAAAGCAATTGTATATACTAGCCACAAACTAATGGAAACTAAAATTTTAAAACAATGTCATTTACAAACTCATTATAAAATGTGAAAAATTAAAACTACCATAAGACACCACTACATACCTACTCAAATGACTAAAATTAATGTAACTGGCAATGCCAAGTACTGTCAAGGATGCAGACGGAGCACCTGGAACTTTGGTTGTACATTTTGCTCTTGCATCAGCACTTTGGAAAACAGTGCGGCAGTTTCTTATAAAGTTTAACAAGTATTTACCATATGACTGAGTGATCTTATTACTAGATATTTACCTAAGAAAAATAAAAATGCATGCCCACACAGGACTTGTACATGATGTTCACAGTGGCTTTATACATAACCAAAAACTGGAAAGAAATCAAATATTCATCAACTGATGAACAAATTGAGATATAACTGAATATTATTTGAATATTATTCAATAATAAAAAGGAATGAACTGATGCATACGACACGGATGAGTCTCAAAAACATTATGCTAAGTGGGGGAAAAAAAAACCAGACACAAAGCTGCATACTGTATGATCCATTTATATGAGTTTGGAAAAGGCAAAACTCCAAAGACAAAAAGATGAGATCAGGGCTGGGAATAGGGAGAGGAGACTGACTACAAAGGGACACAAGAGAACCTTTGGGGGTGATGGAAACAGTCTATCTCATGGTATTGGTTACACAACTGCATCCACTAGAAAAAAACTCATTGAACTATAAAGTTTAATAAGGTTCATCTTACTATCCATTAAGTCATGCTTCAATGGAGAGAGCAGGAAGGAGACAGGAGGAGGGACGGAAGGAAAGATCCAGTGAGGAAGAGAAGAGGGAGGGACCCTGGACAGCTCACAGTATCTCTTGGAGAGTTGAGAACCAGGTTTGCAGGCTATGCAGCGAGCAGCAATGCTCAAAATTATGCTGAGGGGACAGCGAGGTTAAGATTCAGTGTTTCTGATGGGCAGAGACACCACAGACAGCTTCCACCCTTCACCCAGAACCACTGGACACTTGGTGCTGACCCTCAGGGGCTCGCCCCTGCTGTCTCTTCTCCAGAAACAGACCCTGCCTGAGGTCCCAGCTTCTTCCTATCACTATTTAATGACTGGAGTGGGAACATCTGATGGGCAGAACCCAGGTCATGTTCCCATTACTTAACTGCAAGTGAAACTGGGAGAGAGAGTGCGTAACATTTCTGCTTCCGCAACAGAACAGGCTCTGCATCATAAGGTTGGGAATCCCTCTAAAGCAGGTCCCCTACCGTCTCTCCAGCATAACGCTTTGCTGGGTAGCCAAGAAGATTTAAAAATGTCCACTACACCTCCCATACCATGACTCTGATTAAGAATTTTAGAAGAATTTTAGTGCTTATAGGATAAAATCTGAACGCCCTACTTGTGTTCAAAACCTGACCCTGGTCTTTGGTCCTAACCTCAATGCCTCCTCTAGCCCCACCACCTGACTGGCTCTACTCACTCAGGAAGTGTCATTGTCCCTCTCAAATCTTTCATTTGCAAGGCTTTGAGACTCTGCTGTGTTTGAAATGTCCTTCTGCATCTCCACCTGAAGAGTTCCCTACGTCAGGGAAACCTGGCCCAAATCTGTGGCAACACGAACCAGGCCCTCTCTACACTCTGCTCTACAATAGTATTTAGTAGATACTAAATATTTGGTGGATGAGAATTGTCCTCCAAAATCACAGAAAAGAAATATGAACTTTAAGAATAAAATAAATAAAATTTAAAACTCTACTCATAGTCAAATGCAACAAAATTTTTGATGTTTCCAGAAATTCTGAACCAACAGATAACCATTGGCCAATATCCTTCCTCACTGTGTCCTGAAGATTCTCTCTGAACAAATGACTAAAGACACGTCTGAAAATTCTAAGCCAAGAAACACAGAAATGAAACCCTCAGATCCCAAAGGGGCCCAAGACAAGGTCCAGCTAAGCCTGGAACTTAGATGGGAACATGGCATGTAGTGGATATTTGTTGTGAAATGCTTCTTACTGATAACTAGCAAAGTCAACAATTAGACTGGAGATGCTAAATTATTCCCTGAAGAATGAAGGAAATATAGCTAATAGATACAGCTGAGCTGAAACTAAAAAATATGCCTTGGTCATATTTCTGTCCACACTGACTGACCCAGGCAACTATGTGAGATGTGAAGAGGGGGAGTTCCAGGGCAGAACGTTCTGGAGATAATGCCTACTGGGTGCTCATGAATCCCTGGCATGGAGGATGGATCCCACTGCCCCCCACATTTCACACTTCCATTCTCTGTCACTGGTACTTGTGTTAGGTGAGAGTTCACTGACTGATCAACCCCATTTCACCTGAACCTCAAATCAGCCTTGTATTCATCTTTGTATTTGGATATTCTTCTCTCTACAAAGATCCCTTCAAAATAATTTATTCTGCCTTCCTTGTTTAAGATGGCAGTGTGCCCTTTGCTCTCTTTCATCTTTGCTTTTCCCTCTACAGTAGCCTTCTGAGCACATAAGTTTTTTGAATCTCTTCTTTATGGATTTTTAAATTTTCAAGGCTTCTCAGAGTCTGTAATGAAGTCCCTCACTCTCCCAACACATATTATATGCTGCCCTCCTTCCAGGCCTCAGTAATGCTGATTTCAAATAACTGATAGGCTGCTACTGAAAGCTGATGGCCAAGCAGAAGAAAATCTGAAAGAGAAAGGTGTTCAGCCCAGGTTAAACGAGTCACAATGGGCATCCAGAGAGGCCAGAAGCACCAGATTAGGAACTGCAGGAGCTGTGGCAATTTCTTTGCCATATCTCGACCCACCTTCAACAAAGAGGCTCTGTGGTACCTCGCTTGACCACCCTGCCCATCCAACTCAAAGGATCTGAGAACAGCTCTTAGGCACCAGAGAGATGATCCAGCTTACCGAACTCCCAACAACCATTCCTAAGAACATTAGAGCAGAATGTCTCCACAAGGGAGAAAGGCTGAAGTCATTAGCAAAGGAAAATCGCAGGAGATATTGCTTTCCCAAATAACCTCTCTAGGCTTGGGAACATGTATCATACTCTTTTTGTACCCAGGGAGAAAACTTTTATAACCTTACAAAAAAGTTACATAAACAACACTATCCCCTTTGTTGGCTTCTTTTTCTTTTTTTTCCTTTTTTTTTTTTTTTTAAGGATTGTTTTGAAAATAGATAATTTTACTGATCCAGGAGCCAAGAATTGTTGCTCTGTCTTGAAGAGCTGTTGGATGCCCCTTCTAGAAAGATTGTTTGTTTGACTAAGATTATACATGCTTGCTTGGGGACATAAAAATGAGCTCCTCCAGGAACTGGGGATTGGACAGAGCTGCACCTGTGTGGGGCTTGTGGGCCCCAGCTCTCAAGGAGCACCAGCTTGCTCTCTCGCCCCTCACCCCACTCAGAATATCCTCAAATCAAAGTGCTCCCTTATTTAAGGTGCAAAGACAGATGGGAGTGGAAGGTTGAGAGTGTCTTTTCAGGCAAGATGACCAAAATAATACACAGCAGGGAAAGAAGAAAGAAAAGGTAAACTGCCAGGTAAAGCACACCAAGACAGAACTAATTCTCTTGAGGCTATTTCCAGTAAAATGACATACCAGAAAAAAGAAGAAGAAAACTCCAAGAGAACAATGCTCTCACAGAGGTACACTCCACAGGAACCTGCTTAAGTTCACTTCTGCCTTCCCTAGCAGTCTCAAAGGAAATGTTTCAGATTAACCTGAGGAAATGGCTACAGAATCAATGCTGTTCTGAGGATAGTTACTCTTATGCAAAATAACAGCATATAACCTAGCGTAAAAGGGCCTTGAAGCTTTGTTTTGTGTTTGTAAATCTGCTTGATGTGTAAGTAAAGAAATTCTACCAATGTATTCTCCTCAATCCAAAAACACAAAACAAGCAAATCTGCGAGAGAGGACCAAAGCTAAGCTTCCTTCAAATAAGAATTCATTCCACGAATGTTCTTTGTGAGGAGGGTATCTGAAAAAAATTCTCCAGCTACAATCACACATCTCTGTGGTTTAAGTTTTTTCTCTTTAATCGTGACCACCCAGAATAGTAATTTTGATATTAAATGTTCTTCCCCAACAAAAAAGATGATAAGCAAATCTTTGGGAAGTAACATACACTGTATAATGCGACAGAATATTTTTAAACCCACACTTTCAGTGTTCAGTTTTCTATATAATACCACCTCAGAAACAACCAAGTTCTTCCTTTAAATACTGAAGCTTCTCAAGGAGTTAAAGACTCATTCATTGCTCTGACCCCAGTAACCACAGAGCCTGGCTCATAGTGGTGTTCAATAAATATTGGTTGAGTTATCATTAATACGAAAAAGGATACACAAAGTTACAACTATCCACTTCCACTTTCTGAACAATGCCCTTCCTGCAAACACTGGCAGCAGAGTAATTTTCTTAGCAAAGGAGAATGTTTTTAAATTGGCACATTGACATTTAAAGAATGAGCTGAGGTTCTGTGCTTGTTGATTTACAAAAACACATCGATTTTAGTTGTTTTGAGCTGAGAATCAACTTGGGAACATGAGAGGAGGCAGAAACATGGGCATGTTGATTCTTTAGAGACCTTGCCAGTCAGCAACTCCTGTACCTCAAAACAAGTGCATTTTTTGCTATTTTTCTTGGAAAACTATGAGTGTGTGCAATGAGTATGTCTTATCAGCTTCCAGGTGTAGGCAGTCCACCCAGGCAGCCGCTTCAAACAGGGAGACGGGAGGGGGAGGGACACCCCAGTAATGGCACCCAGGATGTGCCTGCTGGGCGAGAGCCTTTCAGGTACAATCCCCAGATTCTTTCCATATCACCTGGGCTTCCCACTGCTCCCCTTGATTTTTTAAAAGAACCTTAGTAATACACATAAGGAAGGGTTTTATTTACTCTTATAGAGGAAATAACTAAAAACAAAACAAAAAAACATGCTATAATACTTCTCACTCTACCAAGCCTATGTTAACCTTCTGTGATCACATCGATTGAAACTACATCAACACAGAAGGAAAAAATCGTTTCTCAGTCTAAAGCAGATGTACCTTCTATGAGGATTTTATACTTACACAGTGTTTAAAAGGCTATTTTACATTGATCTGAAATCATCTACCTCTTTCTTCTCTAGTGTTCAGGATTTACATTTTCTTCCTGTGTCCTGTCACATGCAGTAAATTGGCTGGGGAAGCAAGGCACGTTTCTGTCTCTTCCCTGTCCTCTCATATTTGTTTTGGTCCTTATGTCTTCTATCATTGTCACTGATGCATTGGTTTCCCCTAGGGACTGCTCTTCTGAATAAGTATTATTTTTCTGACACCTTTAAGTGGCTGTGCCCTTTCACACTGAGAGAAAACTGGTGAAAGCCCTTCTCACCAATAGCTTCAAAATCTGTGGCAACCTTCTGAAAATATTTTCCTTAATAAGTCAATAGAGTAGAATCTAGCGGCGGTTCACATATGTACTGAATCTTGAGCTGATGACTTCCATGTGTGTTGCTGCTGGATTTTACTCTCTCAAGTTCTCAGAACTACTTTGCTATTTTCTGCAGTGTTGAGATGTGTAGCCCTCTTTTAATGCCAGTTACATTCTCAGAAGGCTCTGGAAATCATGCTCCTTTCTTCTCTAAAGTCTCAGGAAAATGTCTCTTCGATTAGTGTCTCAATATCAGTGGTTGAGAAACATTCTATAGCTTCAGACTACAAAATCTTTGCTGTATAACATGTAAAATTGCAAGGAACCATGTCAAGACTTTACGGAAATTTTTAACACAATTCTCAGAACTAGATTTTGAGAGCTACTAATTAAATTTGTTTGTTCATTTGTTCACACATCTATTCACACATATTTTGGGTGCATATTCATTGTTATACTTTGTGTTAGAGGCTTAGGGAACAGTTTCTATGATTCGGTGCCAGCATAAAAATCTTTCCCAGCATTGTCGGAGTGCGTGGGTAAAATTTACAGTAATTTCATCAATACAACACTGTGATATAATAAATTTAATAAATGTTATGCCATCTCCCTTGGGAGTACATTTCCAGACACCAGGGAAACACCTTTCTCCTTAAGCTACCGAGATTGTCAAGACACCCTGAAAGTGCCCTCTTTTGTTGAATATACACAGACTAGAATAGAAACAACTGATCTAGACCCATTTGGTCAGTCAGCGTGGTAACAAGGACAGAAGTCTAAGGCCAGTATGGTCACATAGCACCCAGCTCACGTAAGGACTCGCCAGCATGCTTTCTGGTAACATAGCTAAACGGTGCCACTAAACTCTGCTACACAGGCATTAGTGTCCAAAACACATGGGTCATCCAAAAACTATGAAGCCAAATTAAGAAGGCCAGAATCCCCTTTGAAAGGCCAGCAGACAGCATGGCGCCAGCATGACATCAAGCTCCAGACCAACATCAACTTTTATAAATCAGTGGTGGCATCTAACCTCTTCTGATGCAGGGTAAAACTTGGACCTACCACAGATGCCACATCTGACTTCTTCGGCATTTCCACTAAGGTCACCTTTCAGCACTCCTGAATATTAAACTACCAGTACAGACCCAAAGTCACTTAAGTCCTGGGATGTGATTGTCTACCAAAATTGAAGCCACGTTTTTTACAGTGTAAGCCCACAGACTGGACAGCCACAACACCAAATCCTGCCAGCAGTAACCTCTGTGAGGTTACTGGCTAGGAGAGGTCAGGAGAAAGCCTGCTAGGTGGTGGTTACAGAAGTGATACACACATGCGTGCAATGTCTAACCGAGCATCACTTTCCACACAGTTTCTTAGAACTATGAAGTTTGGGTGGGGTTTCTAGGTAGATTGTTTTGGGGGGGGGTGGACAAATCCTAATATTTTACTCTACTGAATACCATTATTCTACTAAATATCCACCCCCATCCCCCTCCTCTACATCTCTCTGAAACCACTGATGAGTCAAAGCAAATCCTGAGCCAAACCAGTAACAGTATGATCAAATCATGTGGACAAGAGCTTAAGAGCATATCTCAGTTATATGATGTTTTTTTCCCTGAGGTAACTGGGAAATAGTCACACACTTACTGTAACAGAGTGAGAACTCCTTCCAACTTTCCAGATCTTCACCCAAGGGCTCTTCTGCTATATAAGGACGAAGCAAAGAGATATAAAACTAAGCCAGTCTGAACTACTTTACTGATGAGGCATTCTCAGTAAAGCTTGCAACCTATAACATTTAACTGCAAGTTACAGACTGGAAAATTAAGGACTTTCAGCTGAGTGTTGGGAGTGGGAGAGAAGGCACATACTCACTAATTAAGACATAATATCCAATTATATTCAGGTGCTCTATTTAGGATTCACAGTCCTTAATCAAAAGTGGAGGGGGGGTTAAATCATTCCAACGGAGTGAAGCTCTATATAGAAAAAAGATGGGAAAGTGGATAGCCAAGTTATCAAGTTTGGTGCTTTCAATCTATACTGAAATCATAATTTTAAAAAAAAGTATGATATTCATTACATAAACCCCAAAAATAACAATGTTAATACATAAGTTCAAAATAAAAAAAAAAGTCCAAAAATGATGGTGAGCTGTAAATTTCATTAGAGTTCACCTAGTTTATCTACCTCAACTTCACAGGTGAAAAAACAGAAGTCATATCTGCAAATGAGTGTAAACCACAGGCAACGTAGAGCTGCTCTCAAACACAGCAACCCTACTGCTGCCCCAAGCGCCGGGATCTCTGAGACACCCTCCCCACTCCACTGGCTTTACTATCTTTCCAAAACTACATCTGGTTTGTGGAAGATTTCTCCTTCCAGAGAAGAGAACAAAAGTTCCTGAAAGAATGGAAGGAGGGGCCTCAAATGAAGATGAGAAACAAATGGAAAAAGAGCAAAGAATCCTATAGATGATGAGGTTACTGGGTCCTGGTTTCTCTGACATCACCATAAGGTAAAGATATTGGCTCTCTATGCAAGTAAGGAATTTTGTAACCATCTTAACTATTTTTAAATGTATACTTCAAAACACTTAAATACTTCAGTACCATTAAGTACATTCACATTGTTGTGCTGCCATCACTACCATCCAACCACAGAACTCTTTTCATCTTGCAAAATTAAAACCGTATCCATTAAATAATAATTCCCATTACCCCTCCCTCCCAGGGCCTTGGCAACTACCATTCTACTCTCTATCCTATGAGTGACTACTGTAGGTACCTCACATAAGTGGAAACACATAGTGTTTGTCCTTTTGTGACTGGCTTATTTCACTTAGCAACATGTCTTCAAGCTAAGGATTATGGGTGTACCTCTGAGATATTGCAGGTTTGGTTCCAGACTGCCACAATGAAGCAAGTTGTAATCTCTTTGCTAATGGAGGCTCTTGCCTTTAATTTGTAAGAAACACAACATGTGTGAAGCGCAATAAAGCAAAGCAAAATAAAGCAGAGGTATGCCTCTATTTTTTAAGAAGGAATTTAACAAATATTAGCTGAGGATGCAGACCAGCTGTTTTTCCATCTTCAGAAGAACAGAGAAAACAAGGGAAAATGAGTTTAAATGGCAAGGGTAGAAAACACTGTCAGATGCTGGAATACAAACTCTTAAAGAAAAAACTGTGCCTTTAGCACTTACAGAAGTGATATAAACAGCATGTTAATACATATGAAGTTGACTTATTTCCTTATGATAAGATCACTTAAAATTATGAAATCAACTCAAGAAACCTTAATCAAGCCTCTGATTATAATGACGTAGGGACTACTAAAAAAATAGAACATGTTGTGCTTTTCCTTGAAAAATGCAATTTCCTCTAGGAAACAATATAACTTTCTTCAAGTTCTTACGGTACTTACCCATTTTCACCATAAACCAGGGATGGCAAATAGCTTTCAACTCAAACAGCAACACTTATAAACTGTTAAAGACTGCCTAAAGCCCTGCTATGAATTCTGAGTCCAAGAATGGGCACAGAACAGACACTGTGGTTAGTTACTGTTGTTTGTCATGGGCCAGGAAGGGACAAGCAAGGTAAGAGTGTCATATCCAGGCTATTCCTGTCAAAACTCTTATACTTTGTTATGCATTATTGATTGCTTAGCACTGATCAATATTCATTTCATGTTTGTCTCTCCAGCTAAAATTGGCTTCACAATAGTCATCAGTATTTATTTAGCATTCCCGCAAAATAGCACAGTACTAGGAACTGTATATACCCACAATAATGTGACAGGAAACAGGGAGAAGGCTTCTCGGAAGATGGGAGAGTAGGGAGCACCAGGAATGCCTCCACAACTAGACAACAACTCCACTGGACAGAATCAGTTTGACGTAACTAGTTTGGGACTCTAGAGTCTATTGAAGGCTTGCAACTTCTAGGGGGAAGACTTAGATGGTAAATCATGGTTAATTTCAGTCCATTCCAGCTTTTACCACAGAAACAACTACCCATCCTCTACCCCCAGCAATGTACCAGTCAGCTGTGCATTCCTAGAGCAGCCTGCACACGGCTTTCAGGAGTTAGGGTGGGCAAAAATATCAAGGATCTGCGCTCTGATTGCTGACTGGTGTTTCTGATCACAGAGGTGCAGACGGAGAGGCAGGAAGCCATTGTTTTGGTACCTCCCCGAACTGTTGCAAGCCCTTTTCTTTTTCTTAAATTTTATTAAATTTATTGGGGTGATATTGGTTAATAAAATTATATAGGTTCAAATATACAATTCTATAATACATCATCTGTATATTGCATTGTGTGTTCACCACCCAAAGTCAAGTCTCCTTCTGTCACCATATATTTGACCCCTTTACCCTTTTCTACCTCTTCCCCATCCCCCTTCCCTCTGGTAACCATCATACTACTGTCTGTGTCTACAAGCTGTTGTTTGTCTGTCTTGTTTGTTCATGTTGCTTTCAGTTTTATATCCCACATACGATAGAAATCATATAGTTCTTGACTTTTTCCATCTGACTTATCTGCAGCAGGTGATTCTCAGAGGGACTTAAAGGGTTGGTGCCCTTCCCTTCTCTCCAACATCTTTCTCTTTTAACCCTTTGAGAGTCGAACATTGCAAACTAGAATATTCAAAAACAATTGCATATATAGGAAAAATTAGAAAGTGACTACATGTGCCCAGGAACAGGCTCAGAAAAGACCTGAAAAGACCTTGAGAGAATGAGAGAATATTTGAACATATATTTGCTGAGAACTCCTCAAATTTGTTGAGATACATGAACATAAACATCTAAGAATCTCAATGAACTACAAGTAAAATGAACTCAAAAGACCCACACCAAGACCCATTATAATCAAGTTTTGAAAGACAAAGAGAGAATCTTGAAAGCAGCAAGAGAGAAGCACTCATCGCATTCAAGGGATTCTCATTAAGATTATAAGCAGATATCTCATCAGAAACATTAGAAGCCAGAAGACAGTGGGCCCATATATTCAAAATGCTAAAAGAAAAAACTCAACCAAGAATCCTATATCTGGCATAACTGTCCTTCAAAAATGAGGAAGAAATTAAGACATTCTCAGACAAACAAAAGCTGAGGGAGTTCATTACCACTAAACGTGTCCTGAAAGACAGGCTCAAGGGTGAAATGAAATAATAGTTGGCATAACTCGAAGCCATGTGAAAAAATGAAGATTTCAACAAAGGTAAATACAGGGGCAATTATAAAAACTAGTATTATTGTAACAATGTCTATAACTCTACTTCTTTCCTACATGATTTAAGAGACTAATACATTTTTTTAAATTATTTGTCTAAAAGCTAGTATTACTGTAACTCGATTTGTACCTCCATGTTTGTTTTCTACATGTTTTAAGAGATAATGCATTTAAAATAATGATTAGTTTATGTTTTGGGGCACCAATGTATAAAGATGTAATTCTGTGAGATCAACAACTGAAAGGGGTGGGGATGGAGCTGTGCAGGAGCAGTGTTTTTGTGCATTATTGAAGTGAAGCTGGTGTAAATTCAAATTAAAATGTTATAACTTTAGAACATTAAATATAACCCTCATGGAAACCACAAAGAAAATAACTATAATATATACACAAAAGTAAATGAGAAAGGGATTTAAATATTTCATTAACAAAAAAAATCAGCTAAACACAAAAGGAAATAAGGGACAAAAAAGCTCTAGGCATATAGGAAACAAATAGCAAAACGACAAAAGTCAGTCCTTTCTTATCAGGAATTACTTTAAAGGAGTTAAACTCTCCAGTCAAAAGACAGAGATTATCAGAATGGATGAAAACACATGATCCAACCATATGCTATTTATAAGAAACTCACTTGAGATCCAAAGACACAAATAGATTGAAAATGAAAGAATGGAAAAAAGATATTCCATGTAAATAGTAACCAAAAGAGAACAGGAGTGGTTGTACTAATATTAGACAAAATAGACTTTAAATCTAAAAATAGTTAACAAAGGACATTACATATATTAATAAAAGGTTCAATGCAGCAAGAAGCTATAACAATTAGAAACATTTATACCCAAACCATTTTTGACAAGGGTGCCAGACTCATTCAATGGGGAAAGGACATTCTTTTCAACAAGTAGTGCTAGTAAGACTTGGTATCCACATACAAAAAAATACATTAGATGTTTTACCTAACATCATACATGAAAATTAACTCAAAACAGATCAAGACCTACCCAAGACCTAAAATTATAAAACTCTTAGAAGAAAACAGGACAAAACTTCATGACATTGAATTTGGTGATGATTTCTTAGATATGATATTGAAGGCACAGGCAACAAAAGAAAAAATACGCAACTTTGACTTCATGAAAATTTCTAAATGTTGTACACTGAGAGACACTACCAACAGAATAAAAAGGCAACCCACAGAATGGGAGAAACTGTTTTCAAATCATATATCTGCTATGGGATTAAGATGTAGAATTAATTATCATTTATTAATTGAGAACATTTATCAATTAATATTAATTCTCAATTGATATTAATATTCATAATATCAATAATAAATAATATTAATATTCAGAATTTTCACAATTATTATGAACTCCTAAAACTAAACAACAACAAAACCCAATTCAAAAACACTTGAATAGACATTTCTCCAAAGAATAGATATAAATGGCCATGAAGTACATGAAAAGATATCAGTCATTAGGGAAATATAAATCAAAACTACCATGAGATATTACTTCGCACACATTAGGATGGCTACTATCAGAACAACAAAAAATGACAAGCGTTGACGAGTTCTATAACACTCTCGCACTTTTGGTAGGAACAGAAAATAGTACAGCCTCTGTGGAAAATGGTATGGTGGTTCCTCAAAATATTAAAAATAGAATTGCCATATAACCCAGCAAGTCCACTTCTGGGCATATACCCAAAAGAGTTGAAAGTAGGGTCTTAAAGAGATATTTGTACACCCATGTCCACAGCAAGATTATTCATAGTAGCTAAAATGTGCAAGTAACCCATGTCCATAAAGCTAACTATGGTATATATGTACATTAAAATATTATTCACCTTTCAAAAGTAAAGGAATTCTAATATATTTTACTACATAGATGAACCTTGAGGACATTATGCTAAGTAAAACAAGCCAATAACAAAAAGACAAATACTGTAATGATTCCACTTATGTGAAATAAAGTAGTCAAAATCATAAAGGTAGAAAGTAGAATGATCGTTGCCAGGGCCTGGGAGGAAAGAGGGATGGGGAGTTATTGTTTAATGGATAAAGAGTTTCTGTTTCCCAAGATGAAAAGAATTATGTAAATGATGGTACTGACATTGTACAGCATTCTGAATGTATTTAATACCATTGAACTGCACACTTAAAAACGATTATGATGCTACATTTTATGTTACAAGTATTTTATGTCAATTTAAAAAAATGGGGGGCGGGGAGAAAGAGGTACCAAGGCAATTAGCTCATCCATTACTCATTCATTTACCTGTTCTCTGGATCACATTCTCCACTCTATCCTTTCGGTCCTTACTCCATCAGTATTCCTTCTCTTTCCTTTGTCTTCACCTGTTTCTTGTTCCATGACTTTCTCCAAAGCGCAAGCTTTGTCTCTTCTATAAGTAAAAAACAGATCCCATTCCTAGGCCTGTGTGATCCCAACTTCTAGGCTATTTTTTTCTTCTCTTGTCCTTCATAGTTAAACATAGAGAAAGAGTGGTCTAAAATGGCTACCTACAGGGCCTCATCTCTCACTCCCATTTGGAGGTCTGCAGTCTGGGCCTTTCTTTCATGCAGCCTCTTGAAACTGTTTTTATACTGATCACCAGTTATCCATTACTGGCCAAATCCAATGAATTCTTTCAGTTCTTATAGAGGTTGCCCTCTCTGGAATATCAGACTCCCTTAATCTCTCCATTTTTCTTAGAATTATTTCACCCTTTGATTTAGTTTATTACACCTCCTGATTATTTCTCTTTCTTCTCTTACCACTCATTCTGACCACAATTTAAATGGCTGTGTCCCCAGGGATTAGTACCTCTTCTTTCCTCAACATACAAACTCTTTCTGAGCACTCTTTTCAACAACCATAATTTATATCTGATGATACAACTGCCTCCTGCATAATCCAGCTGAATAATCCCAGTGCATCTCTATCTCAACATATCCAAAATTAAGCTAATCGTCTTTCTTTCCATTGTCCTCCCTCCCCACACCCATCCCTCCACAAACACGTACCTTATTTCATACATTGATTAGCACCTTCGCCCATACAGCTGCCCAAGCCAGAAACTGAGAATCATCCAGATTTCTTCTTTCTCTTATTCTTCATATCCAGTCACTCTTTGTCACTGTTAATTCTTCCTCTTTGATATCTTTCACGTATTTTCCCTTCTCTCCATTCTCCATCATCTCTCACCAGACAACTGCAACTGACCTAGGACTCTTGATCTTGGCTCCATTCTAATTCCTTTGTGCCAGCATTAAAACAAATGTCCTGGCCCACAAATCTTCTCATATTGCTCCTTTGTCCAAAAATTCTTTAATGGCTCCTCATTGTCTACAGGATAAAACCTAAACACCTTAGAAGGGACTGTGAGACCCTTTATAATTTGATATGTCCAGCATCATCTCTTACCTCTATCCCTATCCACTTTAGTCTCTAGCGATAATAAAGTCCTTGCCATTCCCAGAACACACAATTTTCTCATATTCTTCCATTCTTTATACCTTGCACCTGCTCATCCCTCTGCCTGGACTCTGGCCCCTCCTTGTTCACCAAGCATACAGCCATTATTCTTCACATTTCAATGCCAGTATGAGGTCCTCTGTATTAACTAAGACTCGTTAAACTACAAATGCTGGACATGCAGCTACACTAGCTTAAACCCAAGGAAAGTTTACAGGGTTATGTAAGAAGGATTCTAGGGAAGATCACAGATGTGGCTCAGCATTTTTCGAATCCATGTCCCAGCCTAGCCTCTCAACCCAAAGGTTATTCACTCCATGCTTCTGCTTTTCTCTACATTTTGATTCAGTTAAAGCTTCTTAAAGAGTATTTTTAAAGACATCTGTGTTAATTTAGACATAGAAATAAAGTATAAAAGTTGTTCCCTAGTTGGCTGTCCTATTATGTCTGTCCATAACTAGTATAATTTTATGGGCTCTTTCACTATAATAGAAATAAGAGAAGCACATGAAAGTATAAACCAATCAAAAATAACAGAAAATTAATGGAATAATAAAATAAATATTTCTTTGACTTCAGGCTTAAAAAAAAACAGTACTAGTCAATAATGAAAATAAGTTGTTCCTAAAGATGACTGAAATTCTCTCTGATTTAGTTTTAAATGCCTCAAAGATGTTTTCCTGTCAATAAAGACAAAAAAGAAATTGTAAAGGGAAAGAGGCAAACCACCTCTGAAAAATGTATCAGATGATCTACCCAGGGTAAGAAACCAAGCCCAATTGTAAAACAGCCATGTAGGAAAAAAATTTTTTAAAAAACATCCTCACTTGTCAATTTTCAAAGTTACTATAAAAACCAATATTCCCAATAATCTTTTCCTTTCTTCTACATCAGAGATCTGTGAACTAGAGCCTATGGGCTAAATTCGGCTCAATGTCTGTTTTAGTAAATAAAGTTTTATTAGAATGCAACCACACCTCATCCTTGGGCCTTGTCCTCAGGCCTCCAAAAATCCCCACCCAATATCTGATCACCTTTGTTATCGGATCAAATTCCTCATCTCCCACCAACCCTTATGGGATTTCTGGTCCCACTGGTCAGCCTTCAGCAAGAATCCTGTTAGTTCAGTTTAGTAAGAAATTCTCCTACCCTTGATGTTTCCTATTAGGAACTGTCCATCTATCAATTCCACCCCTCCTCCTGCCCCCCAACTACCACAATCTGCTCCTTAGCTATAAATCTCCACTTGTCCATGCTATATGCGGAATTAAACCCAATTATACCCTGAGGACTCTTTTCCCTTATTGCAACAGTTCCTGAATAAAGGATGTTTTTACCACTCTAACTACTGTCCAGCTCTGGTTTTAAGAGAAACCAGTCACAAAAAAAATCACATATTATATGATTCTGCTTTTATAAAATATCTATAATAGGCAAATCTATAGAGACAGAAAATAGATTAGTTATTGCCTAGGAATGGGGGGCGGGATCAGGGAATAATGGGAGTCTGCTAATGGATACAGAGTTTCTTTTGGGGGCATCAAATATGTTTTAAAATTGATTGTAGTGATGGTTGCACAACTCTGTGAATATATTAAAAACCACTGAATCGTACACTTTAAAATGGGTGCATTATGTGGTACGTAAATCATACCTTACTAAAGCTGTTAATAAAGAGCATTGGTTATGTTCTTCGGATGATAGGAAAGGAGGGAAATTCAAGTACTTTTATATGACCAAGATTTTTAAAAGTTAAAATAGGACCATATATAACAGTGCATTATAGTTCCAAAAAGTACTAGGTAGTACTAAAATGTCTTCTATAGAGTGTAACAGTTCACAAAACATTGTCTAATCTTACAATATCCATTTTTGAGCATGTACTATGGACCAAACAATATGTAGGGTGCTTTGCATACATTATCTTTTACCAAAACCCTGCCCCCCAAAATTAGTAATGAGTATTACTACTTCACAAATGAGGTATCAGGTATAAAAGCTGATGGCTTGCCCATCACTAAAAACTTGTAGAACTCAAACTTAAATACAACTTCCCATCTCTAAATTCTATCCTACACTCTCCGTATTAATATTTTTAGAAGTACAGGGGAATGTGTTAATTCCAACATGCAAGAAAAATATCTAATCTCCATCTATTTACTGAAACTAGAAATGAGATCATACTTAGTATAGGGCCTGGCATAAAATAAGCTTTCGGTAAATGTCAGTCATCAGTTATTATTATTGTTGTTATTATTCAAATTTAGTGACTTTTTAGCCTCATTCACCCTTTCTGAAACTTTTGCAGGATTTGGTACTAGTGATTATTCTCCTTCTTCCTAAAACTTTATCTCCACTGGGGTTCCATGATACAATGTCTTCCTGGTTATCTTAAATATCAATTCAATAACAAAATAAACCACCCAATTAACAAACAGGCAAATGATCTGAAATGACACTTTAACAGAGAAGACGTATGAACAGCTAAATATATGAAAAGATACTCAAAATCATTTGTCATTAGGAAAGTGCAAATTAAAACCACAATTCACCAGACACAAAGGACTACATATTGCATTCATGTAATTCTATTTATATAAAATTTCCAGAAAAGGCAAAAATAGAGGTAGAAGGCAGGTGAGTTTGCTTGGGGCTTGAGGTAGGAGTGGGGATTGACTACAAATGAGCATGAGAGCACTTTTTGAGATGATGAAAGTGTCCACTGCTTTTGTTGATGGTTTCACAGCTCCACAAATGTACTAAAAATCATCAAACTGTGTATATACAGTAGATTGATTTTATGGCGTGTTAATTATACCTCAACAACGCTGTTAAAGAATTTTTTTAAAGATGTTAGAATTTTTTTATTTTCATATGGGTATTTTAATTACTGAACTAGCTGAAGAACTAAAGAGACCAGAGGACTTTTCATTACCTGAAAATAACTAGAAAACATAAGGAATTAATTACCTGCGATTTTATTTAAGGGGCATGGAAGAACCAGCCTTACAGAAAGTATCTTTATAGTTCAGAATGAGGGGAAAGAGATAATGGAACAGAAGAATATTTGGAGAGATAATGGCTGAGACTTTTCCAAAACCAACAGAAGATTCAGGATGTGCAACCAACCACAAAATACATCTTTGTAAAATTTCTGACGACCAAAGACAAAAAGAAAATCCTCTTAAAAGCAGCCAGAGATATAAATTAAATGAGACAAAACTAAACTATATTTTTAGGGATACATACATAGGTGGTATAACTTTTTAAAAAGCAAGTAATTATTTTAAAATTTAAGATAGCTGTTATCTCGAGAGAAGATGAGGAGGATATGATCAGGAAGTGTGTCACAGGAACTTCTCTGTGCCAGCAATGTTCAATTTCTTCATCTCAATGGTGGTTACCTAAGTGGTTGCCTTAATATTATTCATTAAACTGTACAAACATGTCATGAGTACTTTTCTGTATATACTTCATGTTGCACAATAAAAGGAAAGAATATTAAGCAGTGCCTTTGTAAATATGTTTTATAAGTAATGTTGTTGGTTTTTTCCTTGGAGACTGTTTGATGACAAAGAGTCCTTTCTGGGGACATGTTTTTCATGTTGGTGGCTTCATTAGCATCATCAAGTGTTATTTTGACCTGTAGAAGCTTTTTTTCCCGGAACTGATAGATCACACTAATGATGAAATTTGACAAGAGACAGTATTATCAAAAGAGAACAGTTGGCGAAAAAAAAAATGACTACCAAATATAATTGCAGAACCAATTATGCTGTATGCTATATATAGCAACATATGCTATAGATAAGGGATTATATTTTGTGGTGAGTGGGTGGGCAATTTTTATCTTTTCTGGTACTGAAATCTGTTAATTTCAGTGTCTGCCTAAGAGCTATTTATTTTTAAAAATCAAAACAGATTTTAATGCATAATACATTTTTTGTTATTATTTGAGCTTGCATAATTAGTCTCTTTTCCTTTCTTAAGCCAGCAGAAAACTGTTTTTGTATAATAAACCTTTGGTTTCCATATGTAAACATCCCATCTGAGCCTATGCTGCAGTAGATCACAGCATAGTTAGTGCCTTTTTATTTTATTCTCTGAATCTGATCTAGCTCCACACTAGCCCCAGTCCTTGAGGTCTACCCAGTTTTGAGTCTGTCCAGTTCATACAGCTTTGCCAATGAAGTCAAGCTTCACATATTCGGTTTTGGCTGGGGCAAGCAGACAGAAGGTAGAAAATTATACTTCAGGACCTACTGCACAGTTAGGGTTGTTTTTACAACACGACAAGGAAAAGTGGACCTGGAGAATTATTAGACTGCTGGATTCCTTTTGGGAACTTTGAAATGGCAAGGAATAAATAATTTTCCTACTAGCCATGTATGAAAATTCAACTATAATTTCATGGAGAAAAATTATGATTACTTCTACAATCTCACCCTCTCCTCAACACAGGAATTCCCTCAACTCTAGGAAGAATGTTCCCAAGCATCCCCCCCACTTGCTTTTTTAATCTGCCTCCATTATATGTATAAAGCTTCCTGAAACCTCCTCTTTAGTGCTCTGAGAAAAGATGTTTTATAAACAAAATTTGGTTTTAAAAAACATTTAACATACCAGATTTACTGGGAGTGTGAGCTGGAGGAGATACCACATATACTGTTCCAATAGTTACCAAGTGCAAGTTCACAGATCTGCTCCAGTCAGGAACTGACTTTGCACCCATTCACATCACAAGGGCTGCCCTTAAGACAAACCGTCCTTTATCCTATGATTATAGCCTTCTAAATTTATGTTAAAAGGGTTTTTTTCTTTTTATGAAAGTGAGGTTGGTAAGAGATTGCAGTGTTTTGAACGGTCTTTTAAAAAAATATTTAGTTCCCTTAAATGTTTTTTGAGATATTTCTGGTCTGTGAAACCTAAAAGTTTGTGAACTATACTTCCTAGATCTTTTTAATCTTATGGCTTTTTCACTGAATCACAGAATATTACAACCACCCAGTGCCAGCTATCAGCCTCTTTAACCAACACTATTTTATTTGATATATTCAACCACCTGCATCTTCCTAAAACTCCCCTTAATAAGTAGGCCTCAGTGGCACACACACACGTTAAAAAAAAAACAACAAGAAGTTTTTCTCCTCTATGTGACTGCTCCTTTATTGTTTTCCTTGTTGGTACTTCTATTTTACCAAGTGAAAAGTCTTAAAAGTCTGGCCATTCCTAAAAACACTTCGCGCGTGCTTGCTCACTCTCGCTCGCTCTCTCTCTCTCTTTCTCTCTTGCCCACCTGCTACCTCTGCTCCCTTCCCCCCCCACCACCATTAAATCGTGGTGAAAATGCTTAACATAAAATATACCCTCTTAACATGTTTTTAAGTGCACAATGTCTGCTCATCTCTTTATTTTTACCCATTCTTACAGGAACTACTGTCTTAAGACTTTAATTACCACGTCTGTGCTGATGACTTTCAACACTTTAGATCTGAGAGCTTCAAACAGTCTGCCGGAGTTTTAGCAGTCTAGAAACCATCTGCACTGGGGTGGCCCACCAGCAGCTCAAACTTTCCTTCTTTCACATTGGATTCATTTTGTTCTCCACTAAACTAGCTTACTCTCACAAATTTCCAGTTTCCACCAAGCATTTACTGGCAACCAAAATCTCATTGTTCTTTTATCCTTCCTTCTTTTTCATCTTCTAAATCCAATTACGCCTTAAATCATTTTGATCTGTTTTTCAAAATTTCAACACACAAAAAAAAGACTTAGATTTGATTGCAGATTCTGGTACTTAACAGCTATGAGAATGTTAGACAGAGTACAGCTATAGACAAAATGTTTGTGACCTCCCTCTTTGCCCCCCCAAAATTCATATGTTGAAGCCCTGATGTAATGGTATTTGAGATGAGGCCTTTGGGAGGTAATTAAGGTTAGATGAGGTCACAAGGGCAAGGTCCTCACAGTGGAATTAGTGCCCTTATAAGAAGACACTCTAGAGAGCTTGCTTGCTTTCTCCCTCCATGTGCCCATAAAGAAAAGGTCATGTGAGCACATAGTGAGATGTGGTTGCCTACAAGCCAAAAGAAGAGGCCTCAGAATGAAACCCACCCACTCATTACCTTGGTCATGGATTTCCCAGCCTCCAGAACAGTGAGAAATAATTTCCTGTCATTTTGTGCTGGCTGCAAAATTACTGCTTGGAAATTATTGCTTGCTGGAAATTACTGCTTGGCTATTGCCCATGGGAACATAGGCTATCACCTATGGGAACATAACATTCTAACAATAAGCTTTCTGCTTCTGCACTCCTGCTTGCACAACCGACCTGTGGGTTGACAGGTAGTAAATAGAAAAAAAATAGACCTTTGTGTTCAGACAGAATGAAGAATGGGGTTTTGGGCTTTAAAACTCTGTGCCTCTACATTTCGGGGCTGCTTAATTTGGGGTCTGCATACCCCTGGCAGACCCAGCTAGCTGAATAAAGAGTGTGTTTCCTATAACTCACTGAGTTCTGATGGTCCGTGTGTCTCTTGGGGGCTGGCGACTACAACATTTTAAGCCATCCAGTCTATGGTATTGTTTTTATATGGTAGCCCAAGCAGACTAAAACACATACCTACACTGTGCCTTTGTAAAACGTGACCCGTAATATCTACTCTGCTGGGAAATATTATTTCTCTCTTTTCTCCATCTCCATTACTACCAACTCACCTGAGACCCTCATCTACTAACTGCTAGACTATTGAAACAACCTCCTAGCTGAGTTCTCTATTTCTACTCTTCCCTATTCCCGTGCACCCTCCAAATCAGAGACAGATTAATATGCAAAGAAATCAAATCAACCATGTCACTCTAATTCCTCAGAGTTGTCAAGGGTTCCTCACTTAACTAATGAATAAGGTTTAAATTCTTAGACATGGCATTAAAGTATCTCAGAGTACACTTAATACCATCTATTCAAAACCTCTTCATGTGTACAGGACGGTATCTACTAATCTCTTTCAAACCTAGGTATACGATGCTTCCACAGGCTGGAAGGTATTTAACCTCCCTTGTGTATACCCAGATTTGCTCTTCAACTTCCCCCTCCTCCAGTAGGTCTTCTCGAGCTGCTCTAGGAACTCTTATTTCCGACTTCGGCTACTCAATTTTATACACAATTATGTGTTACCTTCCACAGCTTAACTGCTTCATGTAAAGATGTAGTATTATTTCAACTAAGAAAGCAGACTTCTGGGAAGCAAGACCCATCTAAGTCTTTTATGACTTCTCTATAATCCTCACACCTAGCATGACACACATACAGTCGATTCTCAGGAAATACTATTGAATGAATGTGGCATGAGCTTACATTCTTCTTGGTTTATTAATTATAAAGTGTTTCAAATATTGTATAACAAACTTTGGGGAATATCAACAAATACCCTGATTTTTAAAATGTTAATATGTTATCATGGTGACTTTGAAATTTTCTAAGGAAATAAAACTTTGCAGATGCTGTTGAAGTCTCTCTTGATCCCATTCCCTCTTTGATCCCACTTCCCATCCTATTGCCCTAGAGTTATCCATTTAGATTTGTGTCCTTACCATCAGTTTTAATACTTCAGCTACTCATATATGTGGCCATAGATGCTACTTTTTGTGTTTTTAAAAGCTACATAAATGTTTATACCATATTTATCCACCTAGAAGTTGCTCTTTTCAACTCGTTATTAGATTTTGAAAGCTATTCATACTGATAAATTCAGATCTAGTTTAGCTGTTTTACTGTTCCAGCATGTTCCACTGTATGACTGCACCATAATGTGTTTATCTATTCTCATATTAATGAACATTTAAGTTGTTTATAATTGTTTGCAACAAAAAATCTCGGGCACATGAGGTAGCCTACTTCCAAAGCAACTAAACCCACACACAAAGTCTCTAATTCCTCAAAAACGATTCACATGTGTTCTCCAATTTTTAAATTCTCAAATATTCTATTCAAGGCTAGGCTGGTTCTTAGTATTCCAAAGCTGACAGAATATCATGACCAGGACCCAGTCTCCCAGTCTCAATAGAGTTGTTTACATCCACCCATCTCTAAATATTAGTAATTACTGTATTGCTCACTCAATGCACCACAGCTATGTCTACCAACAATGTAAAAATGAGTACACTATGTCTAGGTACACATTTCTTGTCTCAATCCAAAGCTTTTTAATGTCTGATTAGCCATCATTGAATAAATATGTATTAAACTTAGTAGTTCCAGGCAATGTTCTAGGCATTGAGAATGAAATGGTGAAGCAGAACCTGCTCCAATGGAGGGAGAAAAAAACAAACAAATAAGCAATCATAAAATATATCAGACAGCGAAAAGTATTGTAAAAAAATATATAAACGGTGGTATGGTAGAATATAATTAGAAAGGTAATCCTACATGTTCTCACCACAAAAAAACAAATGGTGATTATGTGACACGGTGGAGGTGTTATATAACACTATGTGGTAATCATTTTGCAATATGTAAGAATATCAAATTAACATGTTGTACATCTTTAACAAACTTTCCCAATGTTACGTGCCAATTATATCTAAATAAAGCTGGAAAATAAATTATTAAATTTTGCAAAAAAGAATTAATTTAAAAAAGGTGTGGAGGAGAGTGGGCTATTCTAGAACACTGGTGCACAACAGAACTTCCTGTCATGATGGAACAGTTCTATAGCTGCACCATCCAATATGAGAGCCACTAGCCATACTTCAAATGTGGCTAGTCCCACTGAAGAACTTAATTTTTTATTTTATTTAATTTTAATTGATATAAACTTAAACATAAATAGCCACATGTGGCTACTGTATTAGATAGGATAGCTTGCCCAGGGTCACAATACTAGTAAGTGGCGGAGATGAAATTTGAACCCAAGAAGTCTGGCATCAGAGTCTATTCCTAAGCATTATATCATATTGCCTCTATTAGCTGAAAGAAAAGATCCGAAGAAGTTAAGCTTATTTTTTAGTTTGATAATAGAGCCTGTTTTTATGCTGATGGAAATTCATCAGTGGAAAGTAAAAAACTGATGATGTAGAGGAAAGAGAATGCAAGAGGAGACATCTTGAAAACATGAGAGGAGATGAGATCCAGAACACAAAGAAGGAGTTGGCCTTTGATAGGCACAGTGAGTTTGATTCTTAGTAACACCAGGAAGGGCAGAAACTGGAACTGATGTGGTAGGAAGACTTGGAGATAGGATAATAAGGGAGTTTCGGCTTACTTCTCTGACTTTCTCGGTGAAGTGTGAAATAAGAGTATCAGCTGAGAGTGAAAAAAGGAGAGGCAGGAATAGAGGCTTGAGAAAAGAGGGAAAAGTATGATAGAGGTAATTTTGGAAAAGTATGATAGAGGTAAGTATAACAGAATGTTAGACAGTTTTGTGTGCCTATTGGAGATTTGTGATTATGAAATTTTAAACAAATCACTCAATGTAGTTATTTGTTTTTTCTCTGGCAATTTTAGCTGATTAGGCACAGGCACAGAACAAGCAATTATGTGGTAAACATACAAAGATGAGACAGAGAACAGAGTTAAGGGTATTTGCAAGGATGTGATTATATACAGAATCCAAACTGGGTTAGGAAGGAAATGAGGGCATGGAAGTGAGTGACAGTGAAAATGTAGTAAAGTCTGTAATTCCAATCAAAATACAAATGAGAGGTTGTTTGTTTTGTTTTGTTCCATTTTTATGGAACCTGACAGGCTGATTCTAAAATTTATATGAAAGCACAAAGGGTCAAGAAGATTCAGTCAGGGCAGTCCTGAAGAACCAGCCATAGCAAATGTCAGGATTTATTTTCAAGATACGGCAAATAAAGCAACATGGTATTGATCACAGAGGCCAGTGTATTATTGGTCACAGAGAGCTAACAGAATAGAGACTCAGAAAGAGACCTATGATTATATAGAAACCTGACAAGGCAGAGCTAACATTGCACATAGTGTTGAAAGGACATAGTAAATGAGGCTGGTAAATTAGGTTATCCACATTAAACGAATGAAAATTGATCCTTAACTAATTCCATACTTATGGATTAATGACTTCAATATGAAAATCAAAACTACAAAACTTTTCAAAGAAAATAATGTATTTATGATTTCAGGGTAAAGAATAATTTCTTTGAAATGAAACAAGAAGCACAATCATAAAAGAAGAAATTGATAAATTTGAACGCATTAACTTAGTAATTTGTGTTCAAACAACATAATAAAGAAAGTGAAAAGATAAGTCACGAGCTAGGAAAGGGCATTTTCAACATATATCACTTAAAAAGGATTATAATCCAGCACATACAAAGAACTTCTATAAATCTACTGGAATCAATTCAATAAAGAAAAATAAGCAAGAAAAAAAAACACGTAAATAAGCATTTCACAGAACAAGAAATGTGAATGACCCAGAAACATAAAAAAGATACACAAATTCATTACTATTTATGGTAATCAGAGAAATGCAAAATAAAATCACAATGTAGCCTTAGATTGGCAATATTTTTAAAGTTTAACCATATAAAGGACTGATGAAGATATAGAACATTGAAACTATCACACATTGGTGGTAGAATAGTAAAAGAAATTCACAGAAGACTGTATGTCATATAATTCCATTTATACTACACATAAATGCAAAAAAAAAAAGTATTTGGATCCCCAAACTTCTATGGGGATAAAGGCTTAGAAAAATGTGAGACATTTCTCATAGAGAGGAATTCTGACTCGGAGTTCAGAGGCAAGAACTATGGAGAATCATTCCCAGGGAACAGAACTGGGCCCATTTAAAGGAGCAGGTGGCATGTGCTTCAGCTGGATTTCAAAATTAGACCAGTGACTTCACTGTGCAACCCACATCCCTTGTGCACAAGAGTGTTAACTGCAGTTATCCTGTCCTTGTATCACCATAGTATCTCAGGTGTGCAGAAGACAGATACACTTGCCTCTTTAGCTCAAGGTCTTTAACAGAAACCATACTCAAGGTGTATCTAAACAACTGTAGCTGTACCTGATTAGATGACAAGACCCTGAAATTGGACCCACTGCTGAAATACAAGGAGAGTTTGGGGATCTTGGGAGAGAATGAATGTAATTTTGCATGTAGGAAAAAATTTGAATTGTGGCAAAAGGGTAGGCAATAGAAAAAAGTCACAGATGGCACCATCACTCCCTTCCCTGCTTGCACCTGCATGGTATTCCTCCAATCAAAAGCTGGAATCTAATTCCCCTCTCGTTTGAATCTGCGCTGGCTTTAATGACTTGCCTTAACCAAAAGAATACATGAAAATAAAGTTCCAGGACATCCACGGATAGGTTATAAAAAGCCTTGCAGCTTCTGCATTGGAACATGTGCTCTTGGCACAGCTCTTAGAGCCCTGAGCCATCATGTAAAATGTCCAGGCAACTCTTCTGAAAAAGAGGTGTGTGGAGGGAGCACAGAGGTACCAGGCATTGACTATCCAGCAGTCAAGCCTTCAGGTGACTCCAGTCCAAGCCACTACCTGACACAACTGCATGAGAACCCCAAGAGAGAACTGCCCAGCTGAGCACAGACAATGCTCAAACCATGGAGAAAATAAGTTTTTGTTTTAAGTCACTACCTTTTAGGATTTTTGTTACACAGCAATAAGTAACCAAACAACATGATTTTGAGTTCCCATGCCATCTCTTCATTTTGTTCTAGTCACATTCTGATTTTTTTTTTTCATCTAACTTAATGCTTTCATAAAAACATTTTTTCGTTATAATCCTGCCTGCTTTCCAAAGAGAGTGAATCCTGTTACTCTGACGAGTGCCTGGATGGATTTTGATATATAAACTTGGAGGTAGAAACTGGAAATAGAAGGTAGGCTCAAGATGAATTGCTCTGCTTTATAAAAGAATTGAAATGCCTGGGGAAAATTGAGGAGAGAAGAGAAACGAGAGCCAGAAATGCTGAGTAAAGAACCAGAAAAAAGTGAAGAGAACTCTCAGTGGTGTCATAGCAGCAGTAAAACTTAGAAAAGTCTGATGGAAGGAATAAGATGTTAACTTTGGAGTATATGGTGTAAAACCTCTCCCCTAACTTATAAAATCTTCAGTAAAATCTACATTGCTCACCCTCTGATGTGACTGGATTCTTTAGCAAAATTTCAAGAGGTAATACATCATCATGCAAACATGATGGAATGGAAGAATGATGGGCAGCCAATATCTGGGTTACATTTTAGAAAAATGTTGACTAGAACAGGTATTTAATCCCATAACCTGATATTAAAGAACCCCCTGAAACTAAAATTGATTCATTAATAAGAATTTTGGAATAAAGTTGTTCAATAATTCTTAGCCATTATACTTATCTAACCTATTTCTCTCCATGTTATTTCAGAGAATATCACAGAAAACAAACATTTTTTTAAGAAATCCAGATGCTGTATATAAATGCCGCACCACTTAACTGCAATTTTAACATCCCTGTCAAAAAAAGTAGATTCATCTTATAAAGTATATTCTTAGACTCATGCAGCTTCTCTATGTGCTCAAAAAACCCAACCTTTTAATTAATCACTCTACAGTCATCACAAGAATTGGCATTAAGCCCACCAACAGTTGCCTTTTAGACAGAGTTCATTGATGCCTGAAACCTGGAGTGCTTGTTAACCCAGCCATGTTTGGGAGAGGATGTTGGCAGAATCCGTGCTGCTGGGCCTTCTCTGATGACTCTGCTATATCACTGTGTATTGCACCACAGGTCACATGTATAGATATGTGGCTTGAGTTTGCACCTTAGAGGTGTTGCGTCCCTCCAACTTATTGACTACCTCTGAAGCTCCTACATCCTAGTTCTATATGAATAAGGCAGTATCCTAAGAAAAGATGCCCCTGGAAATGTCTAATGCTGAAGTCTCTAAGTGTCAAAGACTAGCTACCCACTAGTAGCTTAGCCTTGCAAGGTTTTAAGAAAATCATAGAAAACCAATTTTTGTTTAAGAACAGAGAAGTGAAAAAACTAACGAGGCAAGGACTGGGAGTTTGTTAGTAGAGCCGTAGAGTACAAATTCAAATGTGCATTAGAGAAAGAAGGGATGCTGACTAAAGCTGCTTACCTAAGAAAAAGGATTTGACTCTGAAATAAAGCTGGAAAGGTGGAAGTGGGGTAAGTATATTTCTTAGTATAAGCATAGATGTTTGGACATGATGGCAGGTTTAGAAATTCAAATGAAAAGTAAGTAAAGGCTGGGGGAAAGGCTGGCATGTCTGGGACTTCCTTCCTGTTAATACACAGACCCTGGTGATCCTTTTCCTTACATCTCATTACTTTCTGAAGATTAAACTATTTCAAACAGTTTGTTTCTGTGAATGGTAAAATGAATAAACATGCCTTTCAGTTAACAAAAGTATAAAAACTGTGAGAAGTGAATCACCACTTTAAAAAATGAATATAATCATATATATATATGTGTGTGTGTGTGTGTGTGTGTAGTGTGTGTGTATGTGTGTGTGTGTGTGTATATATATATATATATATATATATATACACATACACATATATATATATATAAATATAAAATAACGTGCTGCCAAAAGGGTGCTCTATAACCCTACAATGTCTAAATTTGTTTTAAGTGCTAGTGTGAACCTTTATGAAAGAAGGTGTATCAGATGCCACAGGACGGCTCACCTATGTCCATTCCCAGCTTCCCTCACTCTTTGCCTACCTCTTCTAAGGAGGACGATATTTAGGTCAAATAATCTCTTTCCAACTCTCCCTTGCAATGTGTGTGTGTGTGTGTGTGTGTGTGTGTGTGTGTACACATGCAAGTGCACATGCACTGTAAACTAAAAACCGAAACATTCTTCAATATTTAAGTTGTTGGACAAAGCACAAGAGAGGAATTAAATTAAATTCTTATTATTCACTCTGTGATGCTTTCAACCAGCACTTGTTAAACTCTTTTTAAAGCATGACTACATGGTAGATGGTGGAGCTACAATGGTGAGCAAGACAAAGTCTCAGCCCCAAGGAACTCACAGTTTATTCTGAAAAACAGAGTTGTGAATGTTCAGATAAAGGCTATATGAAAAGTGTCTTACAGAGCTCTGCGCTGGGAAGGAAGAAGGAAAGCTTCAAAAGGTGGTGACAGCTAAGCTGACCCTTAAGAAAGGAGTTAAAGTTCACTAGATGGTATAACTTTTGGAAACACCATGGTCAAGCTGAATTTGCTCAAGGAGTGAAATAAATTTTCAGTTTTTGCTACTTACTTTCACAGACCACACTAATATACCAAAGACATTCATCACTGAATCATTTCTTTCCTGCAGTGCTGCTATAGTTACTCTTATCTAAACAAATTTGCATTTGTCTCTTGCACCAAAGACAATGGGGTTTGACCTTCATATATCAAGACAAACTTTGGGATGGTTGTCATTGACCTCATGTTCTTTTGCTTAAGCATGGTAAAAATTACTGACAGAAAAATCATTGGCTGATGAAGAAATGTGGAAGTATTTTATCATTCCTTTATCATTCCCTTGGCTCTGAAAATTTTTATGACCAGCCTGGAGCTATGTGTAGACAACCACAGAGCATCCTACACCAAATGGCTAGAATCCCAATTGATCGAAATGGCATTTTCCTAAAATAGATATAAAATGCAAACAGGCTTAGTACTCAAAAATTTTGTTTAGTAAATTATGGCACATCAACATAAAGGAATTATTCAGCCTCTAAAAATGTTAATTAAAATGATTATGTATTATAGGTAGGAAAAGAAAATGCAAATTAAATTATGAATATGATTACTGTAATGTATCTACTTGTGAAATATTACTTGGAAATAACATGAAAAAAAATTAAAATCAGTAACAGCTGTGGGAAAATTTCCAGCATATTTTCTATTCAAAATTTTCTATAATGCTACTAATAGGTGATCTTTTAATTTTTAAACATTTGGTGTTTCTAAAAAGTGCTCCAAGTGTGATGTGGCTAGTTATTGAACTCAGGAAGTCCATCATCCTCCTTTTACTTCATAACCTATTACAATTAATGTAACCCAAGACTACAAGAGCTGTCACATGTTACTTCCATTGAGCTCAGCGACAATAACAAAAATATCTTATACTTTGTGATCTAAAAATAATTTAATACAGAAACTTTCCTTTAACTCCATTACATTTTTCTTTGCTATAATAGGGCTATCATTTCTATATGTTGGCATATTTTTGGCTACCAGAGGAAGAATAATGTAATAATTAAGAGCATGGCCAGTTTTTTTCCTTCCAATTACATTATCATGGAAAAGTTACTTAGCCTCTCTGTATTTCACTTTCTTGTCAGTAAAACGAGATGATAATAATTGTGATAATATTCATAATTGAATATGGAATTATAATTGTGGTAATAATTTATGGTGTGTCATAAAATCCAATGAGACGATCTGTGTAAAGTTTGACCTGTGAACCCAATTAATAGTAGCTATTTATTGTCCTTACACATTCACAAGTGTCCTTACACTTGACACATGGTGGGGTGCAACCATTTCTGACACCATTTATGCAGTTTTGTACCACCCTCTCACCATTTCTCTTGGCTTATGCCCTTCTTTTCATCTTTTATTCACATCCTTTTAAAATCTGAGCTGTCAGAGAGCTCTCTAGAAACGATACCCTCCTCTTTTCTTCTTTTTTAAATTGGATTATTTTTTACTAAAAAGTCAGAATTGTACTGTGTAAAGAGTCCTATTCTACTTGAACCACATTTTCTTTGAAAAGTCTCATGTCACAGAATCATGCCCATCAAAACTGTATTACCACATGCTGAGGTTCAGATGGAACTATGCCAGCCTCTATCTCACTGGCTATCTTTACTGAAGCGAAGCTATACCTTTTTTCTTCTAAATTAGAAAAAAAAAAAAACCATGATATACAAAATAGTATAAAAATAAAAAGTAAATCACCACCCTCTCCTCCCAGAGGCAAACATTATGTGTTTTGTGCATCCTTTGAAAATACTCTCTGCATTTTCAAGAAAATTTATATTTGCATACATATACCTATACATATCACATTTTTAACCCAAATTGGATCAGACCATACACACTGTCCTACAAGTTGCTTTTTACTTAGCAATATACCTTAGAGATCATTTCATATCAGCACAATTAACACTTCATTTTTTTTGGTTCACAGCTGTACAATTTTCCATTGTATTGATTAATCCTAATTTTTACCAGTCCCATATTGATGTTCATATGAGATATTTCTATTCTTATGTTATTACAAACATGCTGCAATAAATATCCTTCACCTCATACTTATATAGTATAAATAACCATAACATAAATAATTTAGTATTCTCCCTTTTCCACATATACATTTTGAAAATTTTAGAAACTAATTTTCAGTGTTGCTATTATAGATAAAACAAAACAAACATCATCCTTAATAATTCAGATGTCATAAGAAATGTCATTTTGGCGAATTATGATTCTAACCTTTGTTGGTATAGAAAATATTAGAATTGTCTAAACAAGCAGATTTCAGAATTCTGCAAAGCCAATGGAATAAGAAAAAAAATGATATAAACATTTATTCTCCTCAGCAAACTATTTCAGTCAGTGACAAGTCCCATCTTAGAGCTATCAAGCAAAGAAACGTAAGGCAAGTATCTCTGTTATAGCAAATGGGCAAATAATATCTGTTCAATTCCTGGAAATGTAAAAGCCTATTCAAAGAATACATGCATTGATTTAAAAAAATAAGGTTGAACTGTGCTCCAAAGAGGCTCTATGCAGAGTTTCTCATTACTTGTCCATTACCGACAATTTTATCCTCTGGTCAAAATTTTACCAAGAGCATCAAGTTTTCTATTCGTATCCTTAACTTTCTGAGAAGTAAGTTAAGAATTGTTCTCTGCATTGTTCTTAGTCAAACAGGTCTTTGGGAAAAGTGCAGTTCCATCGGTATCCTTTCTATGAATATTCTCTAAGAATTGACTGTCAGATCCTGAATAAATATAAGCAAACAACTGGAAGACCTGGGAGTTTAAAATAAGGTTGGTCCTGACTTCACAGTCTCATTGGTTCATACTTCTAATGATTAATCAGCTTAACCATTTGTATCTGATTTGTTTAGTGTCTCTATGCTGTGATGCTAGTCAATAAAAATTAAAAATGGATTTCTAGATTTGTTACTAGCTTAGCCACTCTTTAATGGCTTCAGATACAGAAAGGGAGTTTCTAGGACAGAAAAGCAAAGCCTTTTTTAGCTCCTTCTGGACTACTAATCTTTCATTCTGTAGCATTTCAAAGATTATTGTTGCCTGCTGTCAGCAGAACTTATCACAAACCAAAGCAGGGTTTCTCAGTGTAAAGGGTCTCATTTACTCCTCTTTAAATGTATACTGTCACTGCATTGAATTGAAGACAGGCCCAAGTGTTTGCTGCACTGTATCCATCCCTCACACACTGTCCAGGTGACAGACTATGCTATTCATTCATTAACCCAACACAAATGTGTAAGTACCCATTCTACTAGGTTCTGAGATGGCGGTATGAACACACAGACAAAAATTACCACCCTCTCAGAGCTCACATTCTAGTGAAGTGGAATAAGCCAAAAAAACAGAATAAGTAAAATATAAACTATATTAGATAACAAGAAGGGCTATAGAAAAAATAAATTTCACCTTAAAAATTAAAATGGAATATCCAAACAAGGTCAGTAGATTGCATTGATGTTGATATCCTGGTTATGATATTGTACTATAGTTTTGCAAAATGTTACCATCGAGGTAAACTGAGTAAAAGGTATATGAGATCTCTTTGTTTCATTTCTTACCATTGCATATGAATCTACAGTTATCTCAATAAAATTTTCCATTAAAACTTTTAAGTAGAAGATCCACTTTTAAGTAGGGTGATCAGATAAGGGCTTATTGAAAAGATAACACAAAGTAAAGACCTGAAGTTGGTGAAAGAGCAAGACGTGGCAATATGGGGTAAGAGTGATCCAAACAGAGGAACCAGAAATACCAGATGGAGCTGGACTGCAGTGTTCAAGAAACGGCCATCAACAAGGTGAGGGGCCAGAAAGCAGTTAGTAGGAAGAGTAGAATGAGGGGACAGATCATTACTTAGACTTTGGCTTTTACTCTGAATGAAAGGGAAAACAATTGGATTATTTGGGGCAGAGAAGCAGCATGATCTGGCTCATGTGTCATTCTGGCCTCTGTATTGATATTAGACAGCAGAAACCAATAGATGAAATGCAGTATCAGAACATGGATGACATTCTGCTAAATCACTCAAATGCCAAAATAAAATGCCTCTCTCTGCCCGTGCCACTGACTCATACCACATTCTGACATGGAATTCATTGATTCGATGAGTTTCCTCAGATTCATAAGAAACATTTTGATAGAAGTTTTCCCGGCCCAAAAAAGTACAAAATGAATCAAAGTATCTAACCTCTGTGCATAAACTCCTCCCATGAAACTCTGCTTAATTTTTTAAAACCATCAGTACTCAGATTTTATAGGAGAGTAGCTCCAAAAAGTTATAATGGGACAATGTTTCTTAGAAAAACTAATGTTTCTTCTAATCCGAGAAGCATTTTATAATAAGTTTTTTTGCTTTTCATGTGGTAATAGTACTTCCCAAATTTGACAGTTGGAGAATCATATGTGGTCTTTAAGCATTTGGTGGTATAGTATAAAATCAAGAAATAAAGAGAAGAGACGGCTTTTCCTTTCAGACTGATAACTTAAATTTTAAAAAGAAAGTAGTAATTGGTAATTTGTATAAAGACTCTGCAAGAGGTTGGTTTGCACCAGTAGTTGTTCTTTAAGATTGGTGGCATCTTTAACTATTGAAAACAAAGAATATAAAGGAATTAGACAAGATTCTAGCAACTAGAAATTTCTACCAGCGGTACCTCGATAAACCCCAAGTATAATGATAATTGATGTTTGTAATGGTTTATGTGAGGAACTGCAATCCTGAATCGCCTTCTGAGTCACCTAAGGAAAACTGTGGTCAGTACAGCATTTTGAATGTTATTAATTTTGAAGACTCCAGGTTTTTAAACTGTGTGTGGTATGTTTGATAACAAGCTATTAACAAGAATATGTCATCACTCAGAACTACCTAGCCTTCCCCATCTGTGTTTATTTACTGTACAAAATTTCAAAGAATTTCTAGACTCAAGACATAAAATCTAATCATTGAATATTTAGTGTGAAAACTTAAAACTGATTATTCTATAGGCAATCATTAAATTTCTATAAGAAACTTTAGAGATTATCTAATCTAACTCAAAAAAACATATTCCATTTGAGGAAATTGATAACAAAGTTAATGCACATAATTAGTGGTAGATGCTCAAGCAGAGCAGTTTAGCCAAACTGAGGAAAGAAATCAAACAGGTAGAAATCAATACAACTGAGGCTCCTGAAACCTGTAGGGCAGGGTCTCAGAGAAAAGGGGGCTGAATAGAGAAAAGGCTCAAAAACTTAAATAGGGTCCTTTGAGTTAAGGGCCAAATGATAAGCTGTGTGTGCTGAAATGAGATTTCACAAGGTCCAGGCTGAGAAGAAACACCAAGGAAAGAACATCTGGGAAAAGAACACATACCGGGAACTGAACAAATGCTGGAGCTCACACAGAGCTGGGAGATTGTCTAGTTCTGATCAATTAGAGAGCTGAGCTCCCACGATGGGATTAGTACCCTCATGAGAAGAGAAAGAGACACCGTAGCTTCCTCTCTCTGCCATGTAAAGACATAGCAAGAAGGCAGATGTTTGCAAGCCGGAAAGTAGGACCACACCAAGAACAGAATCTGCCGGCACCTTGATCTTGAAAATTCCAGTCTCCAGAACCATAAAAAATAAACATATTGAAAGAATTAATGAATCTCCCTATGCCCCACTGTTTTACCTATAAAATAGGAGCCTACCCCACTTACCACATAGGGACTTTACACATATAAAAAAAATATTAAAGTGTTTGAGATTAAAATTTTAAATGGTACCTGTATTAGTTTCGGTAGGCTAAATAATAATTGAATAAATGCAAGCACACAGTGGCTTGACTACAAAGGAAATTTATTTCTTGTTTAGATAACAGTTCAGGATGGGTATTCAGGTTAGCATTGATTCAGGAATTGAGGTGCCTCTATTCTGTGGCTTCCCTATTCTCTTATTATCATCTGCATCCAACCAGTGAAAAACAGAATGGAGGAAGAATTCCTATTCTCCAAAAGCTCCAGTCTAGAAGTGGCACATATCAGTTCTACTCATCAGGGAACTGACTATAATGCCCTTATTAAAGAAGAAGGAAAATAAATTGTGCAGGCAGCCAGTGGTCTCTGCTGCTATCACCTAAATTCAAAGTCTCTTATGGTTTTAGCTTTGCTGTGTTTTCTGAACATGTGGCAGTTCCAAGTAGTAATAATACTCTGGGCTGAAATTAGGTCTGACTGAATGGCAATAAAAACCCTATCTTACCATTTCCTATTAATGAGAGGCAACGGTCCCCCAGGTTTGTTCCACAATAATTTGATTGTGGAAGTTAAGTCTTTTCTCATCTTCCATTCTTCAAAGCAAGAAAAAAGAAACATTGAAGAAAATGTATCTGGGATACTACTATTCACAGGTCTTTCACATAATCTCTTCCAATGACAGTTTAAAAGCTATTAGGACTAAAGGCTAGTTTACTCTTGCAACATAATCCATTCTTAATTTTTTATTGGCTAGATATCATCTGTTTGCCCCGCCAGGTCTACCCTCTACCCATTTCTGTGCCTCAAGGGACTGTGTGGAGTGAATGAACAGGCTCCCTCGTGCTCTGGCTTCCTCTTGGGTTCAGCCAAAGAAAAGCACCAGCAGGGGGTCGAAGCAAAGAAGGAGTCAACAAGGACTGGCTCCATCCATCGCTCATCCAAAGTCAGGAGGCCCTCCCCACAAAGCTCTCCCTCTACAGCTGCTGGTGATCGCTTCTTCCCCTGCACCTTTAGAACCAGCAGTGGTGTTCCCTGTCGACCAGCCCCGGGGTACTGCAATAACTCTTATGATTTCTCTACCCACAATTTGTAAATCATTTATTAAAATCTCCTCAAATTACTCATCTTTTTCCTGTTGGGACCAGGATTTATCAAGGACTAGAATTCTGGAAACACTAGATGAAACCAAAAAAAAAAAAAATGCTATTTATACATATATTATTATATGGTGCATTTCCTGGGCCTTTTTTAACATGGAACTTCCTCCTTTATAAGAGCATCTGGGGAGACAGGTATTCCATAGAATATACTTAGGAAAATTCTGATTTACACCAATAAAATTAGAGAAGGCACAAATAACTCTATATAATTTCTAAGAATGCTCAAATTATTTATATTTTGGCTCTAAAATATGACCAATCACTCACACTCTTGTCAATCACTCACGCGAACACACTGTATCTTTGCACAGATATGCACATACCCTCTGCACCTAGCCTGAGTCCACTGCTAAGACCCCAGAATGCACCTCTGAGTTCAAAGTCATCATGTAGGCTACTAGAAATAACCCACCAAGGAAGTCTCATCAGAGATATGCAGTCTTAAACCACTACAGCTTACAAGAGTCCCATTGGACAAAGGAAAAGCAAACTGTAGACAAGTTTTATCAGAGAGAAAGAGCATGGAAGCTATGGAATTGTAGGAATCATTGCATGAGCTATGCATGTGGTACCTTTACACAAGAAGCACTAATTTTCAAACTGAAGATTTTAGAAACACCGAACTTGGAAAAACCTTGAAAGATGACATTTCTCACCTTCAAGACTACAATTGAGTCATCCCAGGTAGTCAATAATCTATTTAAAAAAATTTTTAAACCTCCAAGATCATACTTCCTGTTCCTTTTTTTCTTCCTGATTATATATCCTTGAAAGCACCACCCAAAATAGTAATTGTTAGCTTAATCTTCTGTCTCTTGAAGCAGAGTGTAAGCTCTCTGAGGGAAGAAAATAAACCTTACTGTTTTTAAAGCCTTAATACTTGACATAGTATATGCTTGCTAAATATTTTTTGAGCAAATGGCAAAATACTGGCTGAATAAATGTGTCCTTGGTATCCTCTTTCACTATCAATCCTGCCATGAAGTTTTTCTTAATACTAGCTTAAATACCATCTTGTGATTATAAAATACACTAAAAGATACTAGAAACTACCCACTCTGAACAGTACATTTTAAAAAATAAAATTTTATTGGATTTTGTTCATTGTACATCTTTGCAATCTTCAGAGAAGAAAACTATAGAATCATTCTTGTGAATGTATTCCAATTTTACAAACCTACAGAGTTAGAAAACTTCCGGATCAGGGCAAATATCTGCATGGGCTAGCCAAGCAAAGTAAATGAGCGAAGCATGGTATATTGATGTAAGGCCCAATATTATGTGCTACCTCAACCTCTGGTGAAATTGGGAGGGCCTCACACGGCCTAACCAAGAGTTCTCTTCCCCACTCTGCCCCCATGGATAAGGCCCCCTAGCCAAACAACCCTCTTTATCAAGCCAACAAGGTACATATCCTGATTATCCCTGAGTACAGAGTTTCAGTTTCCTGCCAGCCTGCAG
Organism: Eidolon dupreanum; assembly: GCA_028627145.1. Classification (NCBI taxonomy): domain Eukaryota; kingdom Metazoa; phylum Chordata; class Mammalia; order Chiroptera; family Pteropodidae; genus Eidolon; species Eidolon dupreanum. The sequence goes on from CM053509.1 coordinate 68,994,713, forward strand.
AATTATCCAAATGAGCCAACTATATCTTCCACCAGAACCGAGGGTGCCTCACCCTTTTGATATTTAAAGACCTGCCTTCCAAAGCCTCTGCTTGTTCAGTCGAATCCTAGTGCAAACCTCATGTTGCCCTGAACCACATGAGGGGTCCTTCTCCCCCCAGGGTTGTGTATATATGTGATTTAAAAACTGCTGTTGTCTGTGGCCATGCTACCCTGAATAAGCCCAATCCCGGCTGATCTCGGAAGCTAAGCAGGGTCGGGCCTGGTTAGCAGTTGGATGGGAGACCACCTAGGAAGACCAGGTGCTGTAGGCATAAAAAGTAAATTTAAACAAATAAAGGACTGTAAGCTGACTGACAAGGTCCTTGCAATCTGTGAGGTCAATCTGTGAGGTCAGTCAAGGGTTGCCTCGCCTGAAAACAAAACAAAACAAACTGCTGTCATCTCATTCGTCTAGTGTTGGGTATTGAGGGTTCAGCCCCAGGGTGGAAATCCCTCCTCCACCAATGGGGTGCACAGGAGGCAATTAGAACAGGTATGGACCTGGTATGGAGAAAATAGCTGCCAAAAAAGAACTGAAACAATACTTGGCTTTAGTGCCTTTGAGCTGGGAAGTGGTGAGAACATGGAGGAATGGACAGGATGTGCCACAACTTAAGCAGGCAGCTGCTTCAGCACTAGTCTATTGTTGACAGGCAGGAATGAAGACCCAGAACTGTCAAATCCTCGAGTTTTCAAGAGACACTGGATATCTGGATTTTATGTTTCAATCTCCCACTTTTTAAAGTCCTTCCTTCCTCCCTTCCTTCCTCCCTTCCTTCCTCCCTCCTTCCCTCCCTTCCTCCCTTCCTTCCTTCCTTCCTTCCTTCCTTCCTTCCTTCCTTCCTTCCGTTCTTCCTTCCTATCTTCTGGGATCAAATAAAATCCATCTGGAGTGTTTTTGTGATTTTGTGAGATGCCAGTTTGTAACCTCTGTCCTAGAATTGAAGTCTAATATACTACTCTGACCCCAACACCTACATAACATTCTGCCATTATGCCTTTAATATCATGCTTTTCCTCCTAACACATCCTAACATTGCTGATTCAAATTAGGTTCACCACACCCTTAAAATTAAACAATTTAGCTGTATTTATCTATAAGTCCCCATTATATACTAGGACATTCTGTTTTTCCTCCCAGTAACAATTAACTACACTGAATTTTATTCTGGCCACATTTCATACTCCTTCAATTACTAGGTTCATGTTGGATTTTAATAATATCCTCCCGAGCAAGTACTTCTCACTCACACTCAGCTTGTGCTGTTCTCTCCATTATATCATTCCAAACATTAATGAAAATATCAAGGCTCATAGCTTAAAAATAAGACCTCTAAAATACTTGTTATGTTCTTCTCAGATTGACACGACACAAATAACAACTTTCTTAATTACTTCCAGGTAATAATAGAGCATATTTTTTCCAGGATGTCACTTTTCAAAGACTGATAAACAGTAGTTTCAGGAGAATTAATAGAATTACTATGGAAATAAACAACAGTTCTCTTTAACCATGCCGCAACATTTTAATATGCTTGATGAGTGTAAATATTTAAAAGAAACACTTTTGAAGCATATTCACTCATGTAGTCATCCAACAAACTTTTACTGAGCACCTACTATGTGCTGAACACTATTTGAGACACTAGGAATATATTAGTCACCAAAATAGAATGAAATTCCCACTCTCATTAAGTTCGCATTCCATAATATTAAGTAGCATATTAAAGCAGCTATATTTGTTGATTATAGCTAGGTAAAAATATGTAAGCCAATGGACAAAATCAGAAAAGAATAAGTAAAAATTAAAATAGTTGGTGGGTATGTTAGAGAAGTTACAGATTATGACTTTATTCAATATAAAATCTATAAGTTAATAATGAAAATAAAAAATAAATAAAACAACTCATTGGTCATCTATTAACTCTGCTAGTATACCAACTCATTATTCTGAACATTGATAAATAAATAAAATGATCATTGCCTTAGTCTGCTATAAAAAAAATAAAACCAACTGGGTAGCTTATAAATGACAAAAATGAATTTCTTATAGTTCCAGAGGCTAAAATACCAACAAGGAGTATAAAAAAAAAAAATGTGACACACGCCTTCACCAGAGAATACCACAAATTTCAAATCACTTGAAAGTAGAGAAATAGAACTTAAATTCCAGCATAGCTGTCATCACAATGCAACCCTGTGGACGTACGGAGTAGTGGCACAGGAGGCTTAAGAAACTCTTAAAATAATAAAGGACTTAAACAAAATATAAACAATATTATTCCTAGAAAATGTCCAATGTAAGTGACAAAATACTGAACACAGATTCAAGACCTGGTAATACATGGCACCTGAGAGAGGGAAGGGGCATACAGGCCTCCAAAGTCCTTTTTGAAGAGTCTATTAAAGCAGGAGTCGGCAGCAGCCCATGGGCCAAATCTGGCTTGTCACCTATTTTTATATGACCAACAAACTAAGACTGCTTTATATTTTAAAGGGTTGTACAAGATGGAGATGAAGGAGGAGGAAGGGGTAACCACTGCAAAGAGTGTATGTGGCCGCAAAGCCAAAAATATTTACAGTCTGGTCCTTTAGAGAAAAAGTTTGCTGACCCCCCTGACCTAGAGGGTTTGTCCAAGCAAGAGATGAGTGGAGAAAGATAAGTAAACAGACCTAATGAGCATTCAGACATATAATGGTAGAACTAAGAATAAAACAAAGGTAGGGACAGCGTTGGAAGAAAATATGTGAACATGATATGTTCTGACACCACAGAAAGAATGAACCAATTTAAAAGTCTTCTATTACACAATTCTTAGGTGAAACAAGATATACAAATGTAAATTACAGAATCTCTGAAAAATGATGACGAAAACTGCACATCAAAATCTGCAAGTATGTTTGAAGCAGTGACCAAGGACAGCCTGTATCCTTTGTTGTATGCTGAAAATAACGCCCCCACCCACTTAGCCAACACATACGCTTTTTCCGTCCCAAACTCTAGAAACTGTGAAAATTGTCTATAAGGCAAAAAGTCGTGATTAAATTAAGGATCTTGAGCAGAAAAGCTTATCCTGAATTATCCAGATGGGCCCTAAATGCCATCACATGTATGCTTATGAGAGACGTAGGGACACAGACACTAAAAGTAACAAGTGTTTGTTTGTTTGTTTGTTTGGAGAAGAGGCTTATTTCAGGAGTGGGGGAAAAAAGGTACAAGATTAGGCTGCACCATCTTTTTGTATCAGAAAATGTACATCAATAAACAAATAAACAAACAAACAAATAAGGGGGTATTTCAAAAGAATGCAAGAGTCAGTTTGAAAGGACTGCCATGGGGCAAATCTAAGATAACTTGATTATCAAAATAATGACATTAATGGAGTATAACCCATGATCTAGTCCTTAAAAAAATAGGAATGCTATAAAATGCTTGCTGAATGGATGGATGTTGTAATACACATCCATATATATAGATATAGATATAGATATAGATATAGATATAGATATAGATATAGATATAGATGATAGATATAGATGATAGATATAGATATAGATGATATAGATATAGATATAGATATAGATATAGATATAGATATAGATATAGATATAGATATAGATATAGATATAGATATAGATATAGATATATCTATCTATCTTTGTGTATTTGTGTATTACTATAGATTTCTAGAAGTGAAATTTCTAGAGCAAAGCATGCATGCAAATTTTAAATTGCCAATATCCCTTCAAAAATACTGCACCAATTTACTTTCTTTCAGCAACATAGGAGAGTGTCTAATATTCACTTTTTAAAATTTTTAATATGGTTACAATGGGATTCCACTAATAATATTGTGTTATATATTTGTTTCATGAAGTTTTCTGTACCTTTGTTACATATTACAATAAAAACAATTTTAAAATATTTCAATAGTATACTAATAGAGAGAAATTGAAGAAATTCAGCAACTAAAATAAAAGTGAGAATAATTATTGGATACATGAAGTATCCAATACTATTCTTACACAAAGGTATTACTGTAGTTTTCTTGACCATACTGAGGAAAGGGTTAGATGATAGAGAACTAAAAAAGCATGTGAAGTGTCCTAGAATTGCTCACATTTAATTCCATACTAGCAAGATCTTAATGTACACTTTCTAGCAAAAGCTTTAAAGAAAATACCTTTTAAAAAGTTAATTGCTTTAATGCATCTTTATGTGTCTCATAACTTAGTAATAACTTCTTCTGAAATAAAAGAATGTAAGAGCATATTAATAGATAAATTCAAATGCTTAATTTCTAAGGACTAAAGCACTACAACTTTGTTACAATAACTTCAATAATATTAACAATTCAACAATATTACAACATAATTTTAAGACTCCAAATATTAGTAAGGCTAAAATTCAGAAGATATATATCTGGTACCAAAACAGGCTGCAGGATTCAGTCTTAAAAGTCAGTCAGACCTGAGGCACAAAAATCCTTTGGGGTCCAACTCAGAATCACAAATTAGAAATTCAAGGATCATTTATCCATACCGTTTCTCAGTTTGCTGGCAGTACCAGGATTCTAATAAAATAGTTCAAAGGTTCTTTGAAAAAGTTCTTCAGCTAATATATCTGAATATGGCCCCCCACAGCTGCTAATGGTTGCTGACCATACAAAACAACCCAAGTCCATTAAACAACTTTTTTTCCTTTATATATACATACATACACATAAACATGTCATGGGTAATGGTCTAAGACAGTTATGCCTTCATTGTTATAAACCATAGTTTTATTTACTGAGAGTTTACTATGTAGCATGTTCTATATTAAGAGCTTTACACACAAATAGAAACAAGTTGATCATTATTTTCCAAAGTGCTTACTCCATTCCAGGGACACAGGTGGCCGAGCCTATCCTGGCAGCTCAGAATACCAGGCAGGCGCCCACCCTGGATAGGACATCCTTCCACCACAGGGCCACTCAAACACACACACGCATACGCATGCACGCACAAACTCAGATTGAGACAACTTAGACATGCCAGTTCACCTGACATGCTCATCTTTGGGATGCAGGAGGAAACAAGACTCTGGAGAAAACCCACACAGACATGCGGAGAACATGCAAACTACAGATAGCTGCCCTGGCCAGAACTTCTTTTCTCCTCATCGACCTTACAATGAAACATTATTGGAGGGCATGCTATATATATCAAAAAACAATGAAGATATGTGTATGTTTTAGAAAAGTCCTCCAATGAATTCTGATACCCAAAGTTGAGAATCATTGAACAAGGAATGTTCAAAGAGCTTTTGAGAACTTCTTCTACTATTTTCTGTAATATTGCACTTATTTTCTAAACAGGCAGTTGAATATTGGCTTATTTGCTGCAACTTTGGTTACTTGGGTCTAAACTGTATTTTATTTGACCCAAATTGCCAAAGGTGCATAGCTTGTGCTTAGCATTAGTTTTTAAATGCAGAGCCAATGCAGTTTTATTCTATTTATTTCTTTTTGGCCATTTTATTCCATAATAAGCTTATTTTTATGCTACCACCTTCCCATTGAAGATAACTACGTCTCTACACACACAAACAGGTGTACATGTATGTATATGTACACATATTACACAAATAAACACATATATATCTATACATAATTCTTGATATATTCAAAAGAATATATGTAATGAATATGTAAGTTTTAAGCAGAATAAGATAAAGAACACTCTGCATGACTGACAATCTAAAAAACAGAACATTTTCCAAAAACTTGTATCTGCTTCAGTGCCCTCTCCTTATAAGTGGAAATTGACAGAATATACCTGGCACTGTTTCCTGATTTCAGTGCTTCCTGGACATCATACCAAGGCCCAACATCTCGACCGCAGTGCGACTATTGACATATGCTGTCAGGGAAACTCTACTTCATGCTCTCATTGTTCCCTGCCCTGCTGGTTGTTATATTTGTGGGGAGAGGATCCTTGGAGACTTCTACTACTCTTATGAGACCAGAGATGCCTGAGAAAGTGTGTCCTAGAGAGCCATACAGCCAAAAGCAGAAATCTGATTGTGGAGGTTTATAATGTATGAACTTGGTTAAGCTGAAACTTAAGTTTCTCAAAATCCTTTCCTTCTGTGTTTGTGGGTCTGAGTTGACCAAGAAGAATTTGTGTGAGATTTAGAAGGCAGAAACGAAGCAACAGCAATTACTCTTTGAAAGCTGTTGGAGTCAGACATGGTGACAGAAATATGCGAAGGGGCCCAACAGAACTGAGCTTGTCCTTGCTCTCCTCTGTTCCATGTCCAGTTCTTGCTCCCAATTACTGACACTGTTGACCAACAGCAGCCCAACACCTATGACCAGATACACAGGTGGTAGCTAAACAGCTTCACACAGACCTGAACATGAGGTTCCCACATCACTGAACAGGCTTAGTTTGTCTGTGCCTGGCTGCTGAATTTTTCTCCAATTATCTGACTCCTCCCCACCCCAAACCTTCACTTCCCCATCTCCTTCCCAATTGTGTAAAATCTAATTCGTATAAAAATCCCTTATCCCATAACACTCATAATGTCTCTTCTCTTCAGACTGAACTCTGACTAACATACTCCTAAGGCTTTTTACTTAGCTTAATCAATTTAAAAAAAAAAAAAAAGCCCAAATATAAAGCTTTCATTCAACCAACAAACTTTTACTGTGCCCCTGATATATGCTAGGCACTATTCCAGCCTTTGAGGACATTTTAAAAACTGCTTTCAGGGAAAGACAAATACATAAGAATCACAATGTTTCGAGGGAAATTAAATGATAGAACTCTGCACAGATCCAGAAAAGGGGCCTCCAATCCAGCTGGGTTTGTCAGAGAAGACTTTCAGATGAATGGAGTGTTAAAATAAGTCTCTCAAACTTGACAAATTAGAGCCTCTTCTTTAAAAGGGTTAGGTGTGTTCATGAGCTGTGTATTGACAATTATTCACCAGTTTTTGCTATCCTAATTCAAAATATCCTGTGCTGCAGCAGTCTGTGCTATATTTAGCTTGCAAGTAGTGATTTAGTTTTATCAAAACAATATTTGTCACATAAAATTAAAGTTGTTAATTTAGAATTAACTGGTTTTATAGTTCTTTAATTTGTAACAATGTTAGGTTTTATTAGACTAATAAAAGCAATTCATACTTAATTTATGTACATACATATTTAAGTTACATTATCATATAACTAATTCAAGTCAACACCAGATATTATAAAAAAATTTTTTCTTTTGGAGAAATCTCTATGTTGTTCATGAAGAGTTATCCTTAAATACTTTCTCTCCTTCACCATCTTACCCTCCTTTCCCAAGAGACAATCACCAAGAACGTGTCAACACCATGAACATTTCTTCTTCTTGTCTTCATCTTCATTATCTCTGTCTTATCTGAGTCCCTCCAATGGTTTGTCATCACAGATCTACAGGCTCAATGCAAAGCTCCTTCATATGGGGTCTCTGCACTGTGTTCTGATCTTCACTTGGTACAAGTGTTTCATTATATATCAACCTGTCACTGCTCTTTTCTCATATATGCATGACAGTTTATCACAAATGCATGTTCCTAACACAACCATCACAGACAAGAAGCATACATGGGCACTGAAACATGGTGGCAGAACTTTAGTTATAAGTGGTCAGCTTGATGACCAGGAACATGTTTATGTTACTTTTTTTAAATTACCATCAAAATAAAAAAAAAATTAAATTCTTACAATTTACTAATGAACAACCCCTTCTCTGCTGTTGACTAAAGCGCACACAAGTGTGAAGCAGAGCCACTCTCAAGCCAGGCTACACCTGTTAATAAGGGATCCTCAGTGAAAAGTCAAAAAGTTTTGATAGCCAATAATGCTGCCTACTAAGGCAGTTATTAGGAATGATTTAACTCAAAATTAGGAGAATTAACTCAAGAAACTATATAAGGTAAAGGAGAGTTATTAAAACTGGGTGAGATGTTATACTAATTTTACAATCTTGACAATAATTATAAGGAGTTCCAATAACTCAAGACAGTGCATTCAAATATTCTGCTTTCCCCCACCCTCCTCCACAGCTCCTGTACTTGTGAGCCTAAATAATTGCTTTAGAATACCAATGTTATTCCCACATGCCTCGGATAGAAAGTCGTCCTGCAGACCTATAACATTTAACTGACCTGCTTCTTCAAAAGAAAATGCTAACTTTATTAGTGGGGCAATAATTTTAGAATGAAGTGGGGTGCCAAACAAGATAGATTCATTCATTCATTCATTCATTTATCAAATATTTATCAAGCAACAATAACATGCCAGAAGCCATTTGGCACTGGGGACCCAGTATCTAAAGTGAACAAGACAAAGTCCCTATACATTCAGCAAAGACAGATGGTTTAATAAATTAGCAAATGATGTAAATTCTGATATAATAAATACTAGGGAAAAAATACGCCAAGGTAAAGAAAGAGAGCCACTGGAGGTGGCTATTTTTGGTAGTCATCCCTAGGGATGTTCAGATAAATAGTGAATGTTTCCTCTTTGCATCCAGGTGTTTATACTAAAAATTCTGGCTCCCATTCCTAACTTCCATTCAGATGTTAAGAGATTGAGGCTCAGACTTAGTATCCAACCTATTTGTTTCACTTTAGATCACATGGGAATGGCTAGCAAAATTTTCCATAGAGTTACTGAAAACAAATGTAATAATTCCACCACCTGTTATTTAAACAGGAAACTCAAATCTCTTTTGTTGTATTAATTACTAAAAAGCTTCTCATTACAACAAGTCTACTATGTTGGTCAAACAAAATATGGTCTTGGATATTACTCAGCCATATAAAAGAAGAAAATTCTGCCATTTGCAACAACATGGATGGACCTTGAGGACCTTATGGTAAGTGAAATAAGTCAGACAGAAAAAGACTAATACCATATGATCACACTTATATTCGAAATCTAAAAAAATAAATAAATAAACAAAATGAACTAATAGATACAGAGAACACACTGGTGGTTGCTAGAGGCAGGAGTTGAGGATGGACAAAATAGGTGAAGGGAGTCAAAACATACAAACTTCCTATTGTAAAATAAGTCCTGGGGACATAATATACAGTTTTGTGACTAGAGTTAATAATACTGTGTTGGATAATTGAAAGTAGAGTAGATAACAGTTCTTATCACAAGAAAAAATAATTTGTAACTGTGTGGTAATGGATGTTAATTAGACTTATTGTAGTGATTATTTTGCAATTTATATATAGAGAGAGATGGATAGATATAGGTATAGATATAGATATAGATATAGATATCAAACCACACTGTTGTACACCTGAACTAATACAATGTTAAATGTCAATTATATCTTAATAAAAATAAATAAATAAGTTCGCAATAATGCAGTCTTATCACTCTGAGTTCAACAGTGGTTGAGATTTGGAGATCTAGCCCATAGGATTAGTCAAAAGCTGTCTGAGAGTGAAGAGATATTCAGGTCTAAGATATCTGACCCTGGCAACTCCACATCTTTCCAGGACACTAACCAACCTACAAGGTGTAGTAGATACCACATGGTCAACACAAGCTCCTAAAATTCTTCCAACGGAACACTCAAGGGTTCTGGCAGTTTATGAACTGATAAGAGTTCTTATAACTTATAGTTCCCTAGAAACTTTTATTAAGAATAGTCCTTGAAGAAGGGAAAAAATGGTTTAGACAATAGAGCTTTGTTCATCCCTCTTGTGACTAAATCAAACAGCAAGTAAAGGTGTCTGGGATCTAGATGAACAGAAGCACTACAACTAGGGAGAGAAATAATCAACCTGCAACGGTAGAAGATAGAAGGGGGCAAAGACACAAGGCTGCTCAGTCCAAAGCGGCTGAGTGGGACAGAGGCTACCGCAGCTGAAGAAACCTCTTAAAGGGGCCATGCCCACGAGCGGACTTTCACAGTGACGGACCTGCCCACTCTGAGCACCAGCACAGGGTCAAATGCTCAGGAGGCACCAGGGATTTTAAGGGGGACACTGAGTTATCAAAGCAAGGGCTGGAAGCAAGGCTTTCCTCCTGGGCAGAAGTATTTGCAGTATCCATTGCTCCTCTGGTGAGCCCTCCCCTCTCCCAGTGAGCAGACATGGACACCTTAGCTGAGAGTGATCAAACTGGGTAACAGAGGTCACTCCACCCAAAGGATTCCCTGAAACTCTGCCGCCCCCAACCCGTGGACCCACACAAGCCACATCTAGTTGTGTCCTTGGCAAGTTCAGGGTTCTTTGCTGAGCAGAGCCAAGACTCACACTGGTGGCAGCAGACCTTGGTTTCTGGTGTGGTTTCTTGAGGCAACTATAAGCACAGCATCTGTGGATTGCTTGCTGAATCTTAACAGGTGGTCCCAGAGGGACACAGGCTGGCGCTAAACTTGGCCTGCAGCTGAACCCCTCTCAGGACTGTGCTGCTGGACACCTACTACACAAAGTCACACTAATAAGACCAGGAGAATTGGGAGCTTTGCTTAGTACACAGAAACAGACACCAAAAGGCAGCCAAAATGGGAAGACAAAGAAGCAGAAACCATATGAGAGACCAGAACAGAGATCCAGATATAATGTGGTCAAGTAATCTAACAGATGCAGAGTTCAAAACACTGGTTATAAAGATGCTCAATGTACTTAGGGGAAGTGTAGATAAATTCAGTGAGTACTTTAACAAAGAGATAAAAAAAAAAAAACATAAAAATGGAAATGGAAATTATAAAAGGGAACCAGTCAGAAATGGAGAACACATTATCTGAGATGAAGAGTATATTAGAAGGAATAAACAGAGTGGAGAGTGGATAAAGAAGAGGATTGAATCAATGATATAGAGGATGTGGAAGTCAAGGACACCTAATCAGAATGGCAAGAAAAAAAAAAAAAGCTAAAACTATAATAATAACTTAAGGAGACTATGGGATACTATTAAATGTAAAAGTATCCATGTCATAGGACTACCTGAAGGAAAACAAGTTGAAGAGCTATTTGAAGAAATAATGATGGAAAACTTCCCTCACCTGGTGAAGGAAATAGATATACAACCCCAGGAAGCTCAGAGAGTCCCCAACAAGATGAACCCAAAGAGGCCCACACCAAGATACATTATAATTCAAATGCCAAAGGTTAAATACAAAGAATCTTAAAAATAGCAAGAGAAAAGCAGACAGTTACTTACAAGGGAGCTCCTATAAGACTGGCAGTTGATTTCTCAAAAGAAACTATGCAGGGCAGAAGGGCTTGGCACAAAATATTCAGTGTGATGAAAACCCAGCATCTACAACCAAAAATACTTTATCCAGCAAAGCTATCATTTAGAGTCAAAAGACAGATAAAGAGCTTCCCAGACAAAAATAAGCTAAAGGAATTTATCAACACCAAGCCAGTATTACAGGAAGTGTTGGAGGGACCTCTTTAAGAAGAAAACATATGTATCAAAAACAGGAATAAAGAATAGCAATATACATTCCTATCAACAAGTACCTCAAATGGAAAAGAATTAAATGCTCTAACCAAAAGATAGAGTGGCTGAATGGATAAGAAAACAGGACCCCTACTTATGCTGCCTACAAGAAACACACTTCAGATTAAAAGACACACACAGGCTAAACAGAAGGGGATGGAAAAAGATATTGCCTTGATAGACCTAGAAGATATTGAGCTGAATGAAATAAGTCAGATAAAGACAAATATCAGATGATTTCACATACATGTGGAATCTAAAGAACAAAATGAACAACAACGAAAATGGAAATAAACTTATTAACATAGAGAATATTTTGAGGGCTACTAGATGAGAAGGAGGTTGAGGGGACAGAGAAAAAGGGCAAAGGGATTAAGAAGTACAAATGGATAGAAACAAAACAGACATATAGCATAAGGAAAATAGTAATGTAATAAATATGTAAGGGGGAGGAGGAGTACTAGACTTAGTGGGGCAATCACTTTGCAAGTTATATAGAGCTCTAATCACTATACTATATGACTGAAACTAATAGATTATTGTATGCCAACTATAATTGAAAAGAACCTCATTGAATTGTACAATGTAAATATGAGCAACTAATTTTCTATTATATTTCAATAAAGCCAAATAAAAGAAAGAATAGTTCTTAGATGATGAACTTGTTAGAATGCAAATTATAGGTCCATGTCTTACATTGAATCAGAAATTACGGTTGTGAGGCCTATCTGTATTTAACAAGAGTTCAAAGTAATTCTGATGCACACTAAAGTTTAAGAACCACTGATCAAAGACATTCTGAAAAAATGCTGTCAGTAGTAAGAAGAAGCATCACAGTAATAAATAATCTGGTAGAAAATACACCTAAAAATTCTAAGAATATGGCAAGCTGATAGAAAAAGTAAATCATTAGACTGCTCTTTCTTTTCTAGGAATTGGGTGCCAGTAACATATGGAACCATTTAGTTCTCTGGTCTAAGTAGCTAGGCAGAAAATGGGTCCCAATCTGGACATACGGCAGGGTTGTTGCTGAGGCCAGAGAAGCAACTATCAAAAAAATGTTCCAGAACACCACCTGATTTTAATATTTTATGGTAGAATTGACAATTCTCATGCTCCACCCCATACCATGATACATTGAGAACACATCCATCTGCTTTAAACACAATCCCACCCTTTCTGTAAATTATTTTCTTGCCCCCCAAATATGGCACACATTTAAAAAGACGTCATTGCAGTTTATGGATCTGTGCTTTTTGCAAACGCAAGGGCCCTTAACTGCATTCACAGCTGTGACCTCCCCACACTAGAACATAAGGCTGTTGGTAATGCTTTCTCTTGAGAGCAAAGGAGAAAAGCCTCCTTTCATCCCATGTTATAAGTGGCTTCCATAAGTTCTCAGATTCCAACGGCACAGGAAGTCTGGCCCATTGGTACTGATCAATAAAAATAGGAAACAAAAATAACAAACAAACAAACAAAAACAAATTACATCCTCCAAGATAACTGTCATTACTAACTGAAAGAGAATGGATGACATACTTAGTAGAGAAACAAAGAACTTACAATCAAACACACCTGTAGCCCCAGTTTCAGAACCCTGGACTTGTCTACAAGAAACCCTTTCGGGGCTAATTTCAAAGATTAATGAAGAATTGGATTCTACACTAACCTCAGGCATCTGTGAACTCAAATGTCAGGCAAATTGATACAGACAGTGAAATTCACCTTTGGTGCCCCACGCCTCGCCTACTTCTTTCTGTAATCCTCTCCCACCTCCAGGTAAACCTTTTTCACCACCCACATTCAATCAGTCAAATTACCCCACCTTTGCAATGTCTCACTCGTCACCGTGACCCAAATGTCTAAGGCTGGATAAAAACAACATTGTCAGATTTCATAAATGTGCAATGATAACTCAAACTAAAAGGAGACATTCTGTCACAGGGAAACAGAGCTTGTCAAAGAAATTCATCTTAAAATTGGGTAGCTCTCAAATTACAGGCTAGAGAGCTTTATTTTTAGATATAAGTTGTATAATATGTACTGTTTCTCAAAAACTAAAATTTAAAAAATGGTACTTCTTTTTTAAAAACCGGGACAAGTATTTTACTATTATAGAGCCATTATAATTTATATTTATCACTAATAAATTTCTATTTTTAAAGAATTTTAATTTTTAGACTCTATTCTGCTTACTCTTGAAATTGAATATCAGTTCATTTTCTGCCCTGTGAAACCCTTTGTTCTTTTACCATGTCTAAAATAAGCTAATGTATATGTCTTCTCCCTTAATTAACAATTGGTAAAACTGGACATACTGATTTCATGTTGCCTTCTGTAAAGTCAACATTCTCAACATTGCTCTCAAATTTGTTTAAACATATCTTTGAATATATGCACATATATTTGAAATATATATATATTGAATAGTACATATATTTTAACATGTTTTTTAATATCTTTGAAAATACATCTTTGAATAGTCTACTTCTAGGAGTCTAGTTTCCAAGTCTTTGAGATTTACTATTCTATCATCTCTTCTTTTTTGTTTTTTTTTTTTCCCCCTTCCATTTCTCCCTGACAACAAAAGGTCTAAGGAAAATAAACTAAGGGTGAAAATATTTACAGGTTGTGATTCAAAGAATTTCCATCTGGGACTCCCACTTGAAGAAAAGTGTAAGATTAAGAACTTTCACTGACTAGCTTTGTTTTCCCTGCTGGCCTTAATGTTCTATCATCTTGTTGGTGGCCGGTCACCCACCCTGCTCCCTGCCAGCCCCCACCCTCACTCCTCTGTGTGGTAACCTCTAGGCTGTGCCAGGAGGAGGAGAACAATCAGTTTATGAGGACAGGCGGGAACAGCATGCCCCCAACAATCCTGCCAGGAAAAGCAAACAGCAGCACAACCCGCCTTGGCTCTCCCCTTTCCCTCCAAATTACACCATCAGATGATGTTTATAGCAATGGAGTAAAGCCCTTGGACAGAACTCAGTTGACATGCCCTGTCTGAGAAGGGGAAGTATTTCCACCAAGACCTAATGAGAGGAAGGCCTCCCAGCCTGGAGTGGGGATGGGCAGGGGGACAGCCGGAGTCAGGTGTTTTAAGTGACTGGTAGTTTTCCTTAAGACAACACGCGGCCCTCCCCAAAACAGCCCAGCGGTGTTCAGCCCCATAGCCAGAAAAGGAACAGATTGCAATACAATACAGTGGTTAAAAAAGAAATCAGCACAACTTCATGGGAAGGAAAGACTCTTTTATAAAGAAAAGAGAGGAAGCTACGAAGACAATAAGAAAGAATAAAAGACTCAGGAGGAAAAATTCCAAAGACTTGGAAGGGAAACTATAAAACTCAGAATTATTAAAGAAAAGAAAACTGTATAAAAGGTATGATCTAACAGTGAGTACTTAAAAGAGAAGGCAAAAAAAAAAAAAAAGAATGACGTGTTTAAGTCTTCAAGAGTTATTTGACAATTCACTCAAAAAAGTAACACAGCATAGGGTAAAGAATGAAAGGGTCAGGAGGTTACATAGGAACAAGAACCTACTGATGGCACAGGCTGAGAAACATCAAAATGAATTATTGAATAGTTCTGGGATTTAATTGTTTGGAGTACTGTAAACACTTAACTTTAAAAATCTTTATCATACAGCACTTACTGTTGGTCTAGCACTTTATAGTTACCTGTCCTATTTTGTAGGGTTGTTACAAATATCAAATAAGATAATATACCTGGACCAGACTAGAAAACAGCTCTTCTAGTCCTTTCCATTAAGTCAGAGTTGAATGAATGCTCCCCACTCTCAACTATTTTATAAATGGCATCCGGCTCAACCCCCATGACAATCCTGTGAAATTGGTAGGAAATATAATCATGTTCTATTTTACATCAAGGCCCATGGAAGCCGAGATTTTAGTCCTTGATCACAGAGGTAACCGCTAAGATGGTGTGAAGCATCAACTCCCTATAAAAGCATTTTTGAAAGATATTACTACTGGTTTCCACTTCAGAAAATTCATTTAAAATAAGCTTTATGATAATAAGAGTGGGAAAGGAAAGAAACAGAAGAATTCTTTGATCTAGTTCGTTTACTTGGGAAAATGGGTATATCCTATGACATCTTCCTAACGTTTGAGTATCTGAGGCACTTATTGTGTTTGGGAATAAGTGCCCAAGTGTTTTCCTACAATCACGCTCAACCAACAGAACTGATAAACTAAAACATTCTGTGTTGCTTTGATTACACTGAAACAAAAAGCTGCCTTTTCACCATGACAGATAACCGAAATGAAATATTTTCTTAATAAATATTTTTGGTTTGCTAAGTCGCACGGCCAGCTTTCATATTATGCATCAAAACAGACAGTCTTTTCCAAGTTTTTTTTTTTTAAAGCACAGCTATTTTGTAAATAAAACATTAGGCAAACAAAAACCTGAGTAGCTCGAAAGGGCGGACTTGAAACTAAGCTTTGATGACTAATTCTTAATCCATCTATTATAATTAATAAAGTAATGTCAATGACATAACTGAAATTTCTTATATAACAGTAAACTTGAGATTATTGGGCTTTTGATTATTCATTCGAGTTATAACAAAGTTCTACCCAAGATCATGAGAGAGAGCAAAGAAACCCAATATTACATTGCTGTTCAGGTAACAGCTCTGCATAAAAATACAGGAAGAGAAAAAGAAGCAAATGGTAGAGAAAGGAACTGACACTGCTGTGGACCATACATTTAGACTTACTTAATCTGAATTAGTTTGCACAGCAGATAATTTGACCCCTAATTTAGTAAAATGAAAGCTGAGTCACAGAGCAATTAAGTGATATGTCCAAGATCATAAATAAAAGTAGAAGCCAAGATTCGAACCTAGATCTCTCAAAATTCCAAAGCTCAAAAGACCAGAGTCACGTGAGCTTGCACCTATCTACTTCTCCCAGCTGTTCTCCCTCCCTCCTCACTCAAATGCTCGGGCTTCAGTTACTCCAACAGGACAAGGTCTTTCCTTCCTCAGCACAACTAACCTGTTTTTGCTTTTACTTAGAAAACTCTTATTACCACTTTCTCTTGCTAGCTCCTTCTCATTTTTCAGTCTTCAGCAAAAACACCGCTTCCTCAGAAAATGGTGCCACAATCCAAAATGTGGTCCCCTGGTATATGTCTTCAAAAGCACTCAAGACTTTTCCATTTCACTCATCATGTTTTGTAATTAAACATTTAATTGTGTTTCCTCCTTTGATGATACCTTCCCCACTAAACTGTTAGCTTCAGCAGTGCAGGAATCTCCTCTGTTTGCTCTTCACTCTCTATTTAGGACCTAGCACAGTGCCTAACACACAAAATGTATCCAATAAATACTTTTGAGTGAATGAGAAGGTGAGATATGGGAACTGTCTAAAATTATTCATTATCTAAGGTGCTCCCAAATTCTTTACTATTTAATAAGGTTAAGTCAGTCAAGAGTATTTAGAATTTATGGTGGTAGAAGACTTCTTCAGGTTTTTATTGGTGCCAAAATGAGATACTAGCAATGAGAAAAGAAACCATTACTCACTTTATCAAAAACACATAAAAATCTATGGAAAACGTTATGGCTCTGAAGCCCCTCACCACATTGGGAAATCAGTAATGTCCTGGGTTTGATGGTCACTCCCTTTGATCAAGAAGCCATGGCTGTTTCTCACTAGTCACAGTCATCATAGCGTGTCTGTTCTGGGTTACCAAAAGACTGTGTAATTAAACCACATGCCAGGTCTCTTTATCAACTCTTCAACATTAATTACTGCAAACTAATCCAGGCTAATCCTTTCAGGTTCTATAAAGGCATAGGCCTGGCCTTCCAATGATATTTCTGACTTTTATTCTGGGCTTCACTTAAACAGAATTTGCTCATGTTACTTCCTGTCGGTGAAAAATTAATGCACTCTAGTTAAGCAAAGATTGAATGGCAAGTCAAAATTCTTCAGTTTTCATTCAGTTGTGTTACCACTTTGCTATGTACACTTGGAGGCCAAATAATTTTAACCCCTCTAACTTAACTTAGCTTTCCCATCTGTAAACTACGGTCATCCCTCTAACAGAGTTATAGCTAGTCTGAGGGCTTATAGGACTCTCAGAGACATCTGGGTGACTGACCCTTGCTCTAACTCTGCAACTCTAAGATCAGAAAAAGTCTTAGATGAGACTGTGCTAGCCCGGGGGAGAACGAATATGTTAAAAAGAAGAAGTGTGGTGCTGGCTTCCAACACATATACTAAAAATTTAAATGAGACAGAAGATTAGCATGGCCCCTGTGCAAGGACAGCATGTAAATTTGTGAAGCATTTCATATTTTTTTAAATGAGAAATTAAAAAAGTGTTTTGATGTTCGTGTACACTGTATTATACCTGTCTCTATAGTCATATGGCATAGCACCAATATTGATGATCATAAACATCCAGCTGGGTTTGGTTGGGGAATGGTTCTGCCCATTGCTCAGTGACACTTCCTATAAGTCCCAATGTGATCCTCAGTCACTCAGACTAATCATATACAGTGATGTTGAAGTCCTCTTTGCAAGACCCTGAGGCGTATAGAATATGACCGTCATAGGCAAACACTGGTGATCTCTCTACTGTGTATCCCTCTAGCACTTTTTTCCATCTATATATTTAGATAAATACACCTTGACTGATTTTCCAGGTAGTATCTGTGCCTAGCTTCTCTATCACTCAGAACCTACTATTGATATTTGTCAACATGGTAGTAACATAGGTTCAAATGTGCTTTGGAAAAAATTAGTATTTCACAATTAAGAATGATTATCACCAACTTCCCACAAAGGTGAATTTTTTGAGCTCCGCTTTCTTTCTTTTTTTCTTTTCTTTTTTTTTAGGCAAGACAACCCTTGGTTGACCTCACAGATTGCAAGGACCTTGTCAGCTTACAATACCTTTTATTTATTTATTTATTTATTTTTTATGCCTACAGCACCTGGTCTTCCTAGGTGGTCTCCCATCCAAGTACTAACCAAGCCTGACCCTGCTTAGCTTCTAAGATCAGACGGGATTAGGCTTGTTCAGGGTGGCATGGCCTTAGTGAGCTCTGATTTCTATAAGAAACAGATACAATGGTATTTGCAATCAGCTCAAACTCAGACTCTGATGCTACTTACAGGTTTTATGTCTTCAGAGTCTCTCAAAACCTGAGTATCTCTATCTGAAAAGCAGAAATTCGATAATTGTTGTGTCTATCTCATAAGGCGATTGTGAGGGTAACGGAGACCAAAGTTTTGCCACCCCGAAACTGCCTTTGAGATATTGATTTTAAGCTGTCTATTAAGAAACAAAAAACTCAGAAAGAATCTTTGATCCTCCCCTTTCCTGCCCAAGAGATTTGGATCCAAAGGCCTACTCCAGGAATGGAATCTTAGGATATTGCCTTAGCCTAATTTGAATTAAGTATGGTAAATAGCAAGGCTTTAGGCAGGGGTCTGTTAGCTAGATAGCCTCTGTGTCCCAAGTTTCTGAGTAGCCCAGAAAGAGTTTGCCTGCTACCTATGATTTGCTCTTCCTAAACTACGTGCAAATTGCCCGGTCTCACCTCTGAAATCCAATACCCCTTCCCCACCTTTCTCCTTTGTCCAAAATGTCATATATACTCAATGTTGCCTCACTGTCTTTGAAATTTTCATGCTTATGTGAATTCCATATGGGTATGTATTAAAATTTTATTCTCTCCTGTTATCTGTCTCTGTTAATTTAATTATTAGCCCAGCTAAAAGAACTTAGAAGGTGGAAGGAAAAGTATTAATATTTTTATAGCCTTCACAAGGGCAAAAGATAATACAGAAAATACCTAGTGTTGTCCTGCCCCCAGAAGGTGCTAATATTTTAATATGAAATCAGACACCCAAAATCTGAGAGAAGTAAATGAATTTAAAAGCTCTGCATTCATCAGAATATTTTATGGTAAAAATAACAGAAAATTAAACTCAAACTGGCTTAAATTATAATGGAGATTCACTGGCACCTGTAACCGAAAAAGTCCATGGGAAATGTGAACAGCGGGCAGTGTGCATTCACAGAAGGTGCGACACAATTTCTGTGCGTTTGTCCCAGCTCCCCCTTACTCCACACATTACTTCTCCCTCAGGCCAGCTTCCCTCACTGTTGCAAGAGGCCTGCCAGCAGCTACCAGGGCAACACTTTCTCCTTCACATCCAGAAAAGAAAGGACATGACTTCTCACAACCAACAAGAGTCCTCAGTTTTAGAGACTCTTGAATTAGACACTGTGACCAGGTAAGTACCAGGCACTGGCATATAGAGCTGGGGAAACTGAGTAGAGAGGTGTTATACAATGGGGAAAGGTAAAATGAATGTTACAAAAAAACCCACAATGGCTGTTATAGTAACATGATAAATGCTTAGTGGGTGACAATGCATTCCAAAGTTGTGGTTGTTTTGTTTTGTTTTGTTTTGTTTTGTTTTGTTTTGTTTTGTTTTGTTTTGTTTAAGGAAATAAAATACCTATGAAGAAACACTGAGTTCTAAGGTTTCCAGGACCCTAATAAGCCCAGATGGCAGAGGAGGAGTGGGGAAGGAGCTAGCAGGGACTCTTTGAACTGCCCACTGGAAACCCCAAGGTACTGCCCAGCTCAGGAGGAAAGTTTGCTGTCTCTAGGGGGCCCTGAGAGTTTGAGCACCACCATCTTCAAGGCTGCTCTGAACACCCCAAAGTTGGGAATCATAGCAGAGTTCTTCCATCCGATTCCTACAGTTCTGAAACCAATTGGAGGAGCACAAGAAAACGTCCCACTGCTGGAGAAGTTTAAGTGATGAAAGCTCCTCTTCTTACTTTTCCAGAGAAAATTGCAAACACTCCATCAGAGCCGCTGGAAAGTCTGAAACACTGACACAAATGAGATCTCTGCTTAGAAAGAAAGTAAAAGCCCCAGGACAAACCTCTTAAGATGATTTCCTTTGCCTAAATAAAGCATTTGATTGGATCGTGGGGCTCATCTGGCTATATGGAATTAAAACCCACTTAACGCAAAGGTACGTACGCAAAAAGTGAATTTATTAGATGATTACTCAGTATCTTTCAGCCAAGAAGTAGAGCTGGCCTCAGAAGGGGCTAGATTCATTTGACCAAGGAGTGAATGCCCAATCGCTTTAGTTTTCTGTCACAACCAGCTTTCCTGGCTTAAGTTTTCTATGAGTCAGTTCTGTATTTACATATTTCTTGTTCAAGAGCTACTGCTACGATGCTGAGTAGTTCCTACAAGCCAAGTCAGATTTCTGAGAGAAAGAGCCCACTGTTACATGTCAGGTCAGATGTCTGTCCTTGGCCAATCGACTATGGCTAGGGACGGCTATACACTTGGGTTGGGGTCTATCAGTGGACTTTGAGAAAGGTAATGAGCAGGAAAGTCGAAATGACCGATATGCATATGTTAGACATGTCAGTTCTTTCCTCTTCTATCAAAGTATAATCAGTGCTAGAGGATTTCATAAAAACATCAGAAAAACAGAAACCATGAGAGCAACATGAACTAAGTGTAGACAAGTAATCTCTCAGCTTGGCCCCATTCTAACTTTTTATGTCTCCTTGATACAGCACAATTTCTTAGTGCTGCATTTTTTTCATGTGCCAAATAATTATACTTTTCTTTGTAACTCATAGGATTATGGAAAAGATAAAGAAAAAATAGATATGAAAGTAATTTTAAACATTACAATGATGTTATTTACACTCTGCACACTATAAAGCATCTCTTCTCAATTCTAACTCAAACCCCAGTGTTTACATGGAAATACTTGAGTTCAAGGATCATTTATCAAAACAGCCATTTTGGGTTAATTCTCCTAAGGAGACACAGATCTTACATCTACCACATTACTATGGTGGAGTGTTTTACAAGTTACATGCTTACACAGCATACACATGACAGACACGAGAGAGGAGAGCTGCAAAGATTACAGAAAGGCAGGAAAGTAAAAACAAACAAAAATAACAACAAAGTAAAAACAAGAAAAAAAAATCCTCATCCCCAAGAAAATGAAAATAGATAAGTTCATACAGCCTGCAATATGTACTCCTTGTCCACTAAGGATAAAAAGAATGGACATAGGCTGCAAATGAGAAAATTGGACTTAAGAGAGAAATTCCTGGGCATGAGGGCTACTAAGCATTTCCTACCAAACAAAAGTATTCAGTCAGTCCTTCCCATGCAACAAATGATGCACTGTTTGATGCATTGTTTGACTGATGCATTGTTTGACTGATGCATTGTTTGACGGCAGGATTTGTTGCATTCATCTTTGTTTCCTCAGCATCCAGCATGGCGTGTCACCCTGCAGACACTCAGTTAATGTTGCTGAGGATATGAGTGTTCAAAGACTGAAATGACAGCAGTATATAGCACCCATTCTTGTACCTTCTCTGATCAAAAAGCAGTTCCTTGGTACCATGCAAGGGAAGGGGGACATTTAACTTTCTTTATTCCAATGTAAAATGTACCAATTATGAGAATGTTCTTGCTTTTGTGGATTTAGAAGTGATCCCCAAGAAGCAAGTGTCCCTCTATATTGTTATCTTTCTAGAGTAGTCTGACACTAAAAGCCTGCCATTTACCAAAAATTCTCTAATTTATGTGTTATGCCTCTTGATCTACTCATGAAGGTTGGGCTGAAATTTGTCAATAACTTCTAGTCCTTAGTGCTGTGTCAGAAAACTGACTGAGGTTTTAGTACAGTGGAAGGAAATGTGGCATGCTAGAAAGTCCCCTGTGAATTTGGGATAGTTCTGATCTTGCTAGTAACTGCTTATCTGGTCTTAGGTACCTCATTTGGCTTCTCCTAATCTGTTTCCTCATTTGTAAAATAAGAGAATTAAACTAGGTGCTCTCTCACACCTCAGTTCTATCACTGCATGGTTCCAAAAGGCATACCAGAATCTTAGAGTTGCTTACTATACCTAGAAAACCAGTTACTGCTCAAAGGGAAGATGAAAGCAAGAGTGATATTTAATTTTTTAATTCCACATTTTCAGCAACTTCTGAGTACATTTAAAGTATGAGTCTTAGTCAGTGACTGAGGGAACACGTTTTTATCTCTGAGGAGACTGGGTCTATCTTTTTCCTCCCCATCACCATGAGGTAAAAGTGGCAACACCAAAAAAATTTTAAAAATAAAAATAAAAAGTCAACTTTACTACCAAAATGACTGAAAGAAAAAAAGTCAAAGAAAAAAATTTTAAGCCCAAAACAAACACCAAACAGCAAAATTCCAGTCTGTCAAATACAGTAATTTGTGATTGAAACATCACTGTTGAATTACTTCAACTTGGTTACCAGCAGGTCCAAGCAAACAAACATCACTGAGTATAGAAATGATCATCTCAATTACGCCACAATCTAAAACAAGTTTTTAGACATGTGTTGTTCCAAAGAACAAACAGGAGTAGATCAGAACTTTCTTTAGCCTTTGTAGGGATAAATTAGCCTGGCAAACGTCCCTTTAATCATAAATAATTTTTGCCTAAAGGATTCAAATTTACTAGAACAATCTAAATCATCCCTTCCAAATCTGTTGCCCAAGCCCTAATGTCCTAAGGCATCCATTGTTTGTAACTGAACTAACTTCTCTTTTTTGCATTAAAAAGGTACTTGCCATGTACCATCCTTGGAAGAATTGAGAAGAGTCACTCAAATCATTTTCTGAAATCCAGTTCAGAAAGGCTGATTAAACAGACTCAGCACTCCTTACACTTCACCTCTTCACAGTAGTTTGGGGCCTCATGAGCCACAGAAATATGCCATGCCAACATGAACGCAGTGGGTCTCTGCTTCCATAGATTTATTTATTAGTCTTATTGAACTCCTTTAAATTTAATATTACACAAAAGTGTGTGTGTGTGTGTGTGTGTGTGTGTGTGTGTGTGTATCTTTATTTTATTTCTCCTTTGGTTTTTCTGGGTTTTTGTTTGTAGCCTATCCAAACTGGTAAACTTCCATAATGCCTGAGATAATGATTGCACCAATCAAAAACATCATAAACTGTGTATTTAAGTATTATTATTCTGAAATTATTTTTAAGTACTATGAAATACATCAAATTAGTAATTCAAGTAGTGCCACTGAGATTTTATGTATATTTGAAAAAAATGAAGATATAAAGTCAATGAGTTTAAGTGAACACCCCATAGTCCTAAATTAGAATTGAAAGTACGCACATAAAGCCATAATGTATTTGATGTATATTATAGAAAAAGAAAATTATCCCTAGTTCTATCCAATAAAAGCTTAGGAACAATAACCAACCCAGTGTCAACAAGCACCCCTGGCACCTAGATTATGATCTCCAAATACCATTTCCCACTAAAAGAAACCAGAGTTCTTTGGAGAACTAGCTAATTCCACGTCTTGGGCAGAAAATTTCCCAGATAAGCCTGGAACATCTTATCATGCTAGAGAGAAAGGAAGCTATCAAAGACTATTAGAGTTGATGTCAAAGGAACTCAAGAACAAACTAGAAATGCCTTCACAGGCCTAAAATGGGCCAATGTGAGCAGGAAGGAGGACAATAACTACAATAGACTGAAACACATCAAATATGCTAAAATCTAGGAATTCTTTATAAAACTGAAAACAAAACCAACAAAAACAAACAAACTTAGTCACCTTTGGAAGATTCAAGGGAACCAACCTATTTTTAAAATTTTACTGTAGTAAAATATACATAACATAAAATTTAATATCCTAAACATTTTTAAGCGTATAGTTCAGTGGCATTTAGTACATTCACACTGCTTAACAAGTATCATCACCATCTCTAAAACTTTTCCATCCTCAAAAACTGAAACTCCATACCCATTAAATACCAGCTCCCTATTACCCCTCCCCCAAGTCCCTGTCAACCTATTATTTTGAACTGGTAAATAAAGGTTAAAAGTGAAACATTTATCTTGCCTTTCCTATATGACTTATATCTCAGGGTAACCAAATGAAGGGATTCTCTTTTTGGAAGTACTCCAGCTAATACATGAAGAAGGAATATTAAAATTAAGAATGTCACCATTTTGTAAACCCCAATAAATTAAAGAATCAAAACAATGATTAGTAATGATAGATAACATCACAAAAGAAAACATTTTATACCCCCTGAGGCTTCAAAGTACAAACTGCAACCTATAAAGTAGTATACACACATACACACACAACAACAACAACAAAATTACCTAAATCTGATCAAGCCTCTATAGCTAACTCACAAATATATAATAATACAGAGGACAGAGGAACATATTTAATGGCACCATGGAGATAGATACAATCGGCAAAATCCAGACCATTAAAAAAAAAAAAAAACTACAGAAAATGACCTAGATTTTTCAATAAAATGTAAACAAATTTTAAAAAAAGAAAATTTTAAAAAGAAGATAAAGAAAAAACCTGTATCTCAAAAGAGACTTAAGAGACATATCAAACAGTTACAATTACATGAACCTTATTTGGATTCATAGTCTAAGCAATGTAAACCCTAAGTGGCTATGATAATAAGAAATTAATAATTTTTTGGTATGATAAATTAATGTGGTTATATTTAAAAAGAGAGTCCTTATCTTGGAAAAAGATCTTTGGAGATCAAAGATTATAATATCTGTAATTCCTTAAAAATAATTATGGGTAAGGGCATGAAAGAAAAGAAAATGGCCATAAATTAATCATTGTTCAAGCTGGGTAATACATAAAAAAGTGTTCACTATAATATTTTGCTTACTTTTTTAATATGTTTAAAATTTCCATAACAAATTTTTTTATAAAAAAGGATGAAAACTAAAACTCAAAATGAAACTCTTGGGCTTAATGTATAATTTTAATTAGCTTTGGTCACATAACAGCTTTTATTACAATCGAAAAACTGTTTGGGGGGCTGGGTGAAAGGATTAAGAACTACAAATTGGTACTTACAAAGAGTCACAGGAATGTGAAGTACTGCATAGGGAATACAATCAATAATAATGTAATAACCATGTTACTAGTGCCAGGTGGATACTAGACTAATCGGGGGATCACTTTATAAATTATTGAAATGTCTAACCACTATGCTGTGCAGCTGGCACTAATATAAAATAATACTGAATGTCGACTCTAATTGAAAAATTAAAATTAAAAAAATTTTAAAACTAAAAAATAATAAAAAAATTTAAAAACTTGGTCTTAAATAGCTCAATCTAAAAGCTGACATTTATGCTTTTCTTCTGCTATACACGAAAGTATGTAAATTTCAAATAACTGTGGCTTTTCAGGGTAATATAAAGCTCAGCAAATCTCATTGCTATGTTTGTCATACTTGGAGCAGCATTCCTATTAAATGTGTTCTTTAGTGTGAAATGTTGGCTAAGCAATTTAAATAAATTTCATTTTAAACTTTCTAAAGATATTGGCCAAATCTTCACTCATGCTTTCTGCTTTCAAAGGTTGATGAAATGGTAAAATGAAAATGTTTCTGTCTTCCTTTAAAACTGTTGAAGATGATGTTCATAATATTGCCTAGAGCTCTTTATATATGCTCAAATCAATAATTCTTTTTATAACTCAGTTGCAGAAAAAAATGTTTATCTTTCAAGGGGAATAAATCTTTTTAATCATTCAAAAAATAATATAATGAATTTTCCTTTTTTGTCTAGCCTTCCAGGAAACTCAAAGCTAAATTTAATTATATCTCTGTTTTTTTATGTGTTCCCTTTCTCCTTTTACAAGGTTTAAATATTTTTATATGAGTCATTTATTGTAAAACTGTATCCTTTAGAATTAGTAATAACATATCATTGATGTACATTTTACCCACATTTTAGCATCTCTGAAAGTGGCATGCATCTTACAATCAGCATAGTTTTCCCAGAAGCATTTTTTCTTATTTAAAATTACATTAATAATAATGTCTTATGTATTATTGTAGCTTAGATTTGACAAAATGTGAAAATGTCTTTGGCAATTATTCTGTAATATGAAAATACTATTTTAGCAGAACTGGAAAACTGGAAAAACTAGGGATGGAACTAACCCTTATTAAATACTTCAATTTATCTATACCATATTTCAAAGAACTCTTTCTCATGCCTTCCAATTTTTTTAAAATAGTATGTAAGGAAGGAATTGGCCTTTGCTATGCATAATTATTTGGAAACATTTTGTATTCAGCTTATGCTCTTTGTTCCAATAGAAAATGCTATATGAGTTTCACATTTTAGCAACACTATCAATATGTAATTCCCTAGACTCACGTGTACAAGATATTTTATTTTAGATTCTAACGGCTCAACAAAGTTTATTAAATCAATGGCTTCACATAACCACTATTGTCACTATCCTTTGACCACCACACCACAAATCGATATCAAGCTGTTTATACATTTTCTTATAGAATTATAAAAGATGTTCTCAAAGAATCTCATAAAACCATGTCTTTTAATCAATGTGGGCATTAGTATCTTCATTTATAAAATTAAGATGATACCTACCTTTGACCACCACACCACAAACCATGTCTCCCAGGGAAGAAGAGAATAAACATTCCCTCCTTAAGTATATTACAAAAGTCACTGCTAGAGTGGACCCTTGGAAAAAAGGGTTTGGGATCAGCACTAATATCCACCTACCTTACAAACTAACTGAATCACATTAGGCTTTTGCTCCATTTAAATATATTTTAGAAATTATTGTTTGGCCTAAATGTAAAGAATATGAGCAGAACCTGCTATATTTGTGCTTGGAATATAATAATAATATTTTTTAACTATTTTGTTATGCTAACCTATGAATTATGTGTTTCTCTTGAGGATCTACCGATTTCATAGCAGATACTATGGGCCACACACGCCTGAAAGATCTCACCAGGCACACCACTCAGAGATTTCTTTCTCCTTTTTCATATTCTCATAGCCCTTATCATTTCCATCACCTTTTGGCATTTATTTAAACATTTCCCTGTGGCTTTATTTGACAATTAATAGGAAAAATACAGCATACTGTGGTGGTTAAGGGTATGGGCTTTAGAGATCTTGATTTGAATCCTGGCTGTGCTTTCTAGTTGTGCAACTTGAAACACATCTTTTAATCAATCTGGGCATCAGTATCTTTATTTATAAAAATAGGATAATACCTACCTTGCAGATGTGTTACAAAAATTCTGAGCCTGACACAGTCTCAGGATGGCTTATTAGCATTTTTGATTACACCTTTGCCAAAAGCCAAATGGACAACTTCATGGTCCATATCTTACAGTGAGAAAAAAGGATAAGCCATCATCAGAAAACTCCCAGGCCTGGAAGCCATGGACTATTCATTACAGTAATGACTGAGCATCTACTCTGTACTCCAAAACATCATGCAAGTCATTGGAAATAGAGAGAAGCATACAGAATAGTCTCTGCCTTTTGGAGAACTGCCATATCCAAAAAATAAACAGTAAATAAACAAATAAATAAATAAGAAGAGACAAATCTCCATTGCAGAAGAATTCCTAATAATTTATGTAGCTATTCTGGCCTCAAAGAGGATGCACATGACCCTCCCACTCTTTAAGTCTGGGCTACACATGGTGATGTCCTTCCAAAGAGGGCAGCATGGAAAGAGGGAACAAAGGGTAACTTTACAACAGAGAAACCTGACAAACACTACCTCAGCCAGATGACTGAGATCTATATCAACAGTCACGTCATGTTGATAGTAAATGCCCTTGATATGACGTGATGAGAACGTTACTTCACCTCTGCGATCCTCCTCCTCAAAACCCATAACCCCAGTCTAATGATGAGGAAAACAACAGAAAAATCTCAATTGAGAACATTGTACAAAATACCTGACCAGTATTCTTCAAAACTGTCAAGGTCTTCAAAAAGGAAAATGTGAGAAAGTGTCCCAGCCGAAAGGAGTCTAAGACGCGCTGACTAAACATAATGTGGTATTCTGGAGAAGATCCTGGAACAAAAACAAGACATTGGGTAAAAACTAAGGCAATCTTAATAAAGTATGTACTTTAATAATAATGTATAAGTATGTACTTATAATACTAATGTAAGTTAGTAATAATGTATCAGTATTGGTTCATTAATTGTGACAACTGTATCACACTAATGTAGGACATTAATAATAGGGAAACTGGGTGTGGGGTATATGGGAACTCTACTCTTTATCTATTTTCCCATAAACCTAAAACCATTCTAAAATAAAAGATTTTAAAAATCAATACGAGGTAGCAAATGACAAGACAAAATGGTATTGATTCACTCATTCAACAAATAATTCTTGAGTACCTATTATGTATTACACACTTCCTTGGTGACCAGGGGTAGAGCATCAAACAAAGAGAGTAAGATTCTTGACCTTGAGGAGTTTACGTGGGATGTGTGTTGGGCCTTATAGAACTAAATGATGTTCTCTGTTGCAGCTTTCCTTCCTTGGGAGGGAAATCCCTGTGGCATTCCAGTGGCAATGTGACCTCCATTACCTCTCATTAAATAGGGGCAAATATGATCCAGGCCATAGTTTGGCAGAAAGAGATGAATAGAAAGAGAACTTGCAGAAGAAAGGATGGCTCCTGGGACAACTGGGAGCCACCTGGCACAGCCTTCCAACCCCCAGAAAACAGCATATCCCTTAAAGCCCAGGGAGCATTTGCCCAGTCACAGAATGTAGCCAGTGGAAGATCCCTTCATTTTACAGGAAAGGAAAATGAGGTCCCCCAAAAGAAAGTGATTGCTAGTTATCACAGGGCTGTCTCTGAATCAACTTTTTAATATTCACTCCCCACAGGCTATGGGCATTTACCCTGTTGCTAGAAATCATCAAAAAATGAAAGCTAGATGCACATACTTGCTCAACATTAGACATGAACAACAAAAAAGAATCAAGAAAAGTAGATCTAAAATAAAGATAACTATGGATTAAATAACTTAGGTGATAGGCATTTCTAAAATGATTATGCTCTATAGCCAATCATAGAAACTTGTAGGACACTGCAGGGTAAACATACACTTCCTAAAAGGGAACACGTTCACTTTAAGTTCACTGTAACTGAAATAAAACCCAGTTACTATGTATTTCACTAGCTAAGTACAGTTTACAGGTGAGCTTAAATGGTACAGGGGGTGAGGCGGACTGATATTCCTTTAAAAGATAAAAAATAAAAGACCAGCAACAAAAAACATTAAAAATCTCAAGGCAACACCAATTAATACTCAGGTAAAAACAGAACAGAGAGGGGACCTCTAAAGTAAGAGCTTGTTTTATGTAGGTAATGAACCAAATCTAATCAGATAACCGTGCTATTCCTGAGAAACTCTTTTAGGGCTGTCAGCAGCATCTTGAAGCCTGAAGATGCCACTTACGGTATCAGTTTTGAGGCAGCTCACTCCCTTAACAATGTCAGCCCATTCTGCACAAAGTTAGAAATATGGCCAGATGGCACACTCAGGGAAAATTACTTTTGAAATTGAGTTTTCAACCTTTCTGTTAAGGATTGTTTTTAAACAACCACGAGGCCAGAAGATGCTTCCATGTTTTATCAGGGAACACAGTAGTACATTTAAAGTGGAATTTTAATGAAAAGATAATGAAATAAGAATTATAAAAATTATAATTCTTAGCTTAACCTATAACACTGAGCTAAGTATTATGCACCCTGGAAAGCACATAAGAATCACCTGGAGAGACTTAACATGTTCTGACTCCGTTCCAGACCAATTACATTAGACTCTTCAGGGTGGAGTCAGGCTTCAGTACTTTTTAAAGCTTCCCAGGTGGGTCTTTGTGCAGCACAGTCCAGAATCCACTGTTCTATAGGGAGTTAGTCTAAATGTTGAATATCAAATACACTTAATTAAAGTAGGATAAACTAATCAGGTATCCTAGGAGTGCAATGCCTTAAAATATCATCCAACTGAATACAAAACTATAATTTTAACAATTCATTTTTTAAGTCAAAATACCCCTCGAGGTATTACTACAGCAGAAGAAATTACCTCTTGAGTTCAGGTATTTTTTTCCTCATTACGCTCATATTGAGCATGAGGTACAAATAAAGTGAGAATGAGAAATCTCATCCCCACTCCCCACTCTCCTTGGTTGGCCGTTCAAAATAGAAAAATAAAGACTAACTTCTCTTAAACGTTTCAAAACAAAATAATTAAAATGCATATTTGGGTAAATAACCATGAAACTCAATAAGGTATTTCCTGTATTTTTTAAGACACAGACTCAGGGTCAATCATGGAAATAGCTGCATAGTTTTGACTCTGCCAAATGGCTCAGTAGAATTACATCACAGGAGGGCTGTACCCTGTGGGAGAGCTGAAGAGCATGTACCCCTTCAGCCACTGGGGCACCTGCCTGCTGTGCCGTGTAGTGGTAGCTTTCTGATCCCGCCCACCCGTCCACCCCCTCCAGGATGTGAACTCTTCTAATCAGGTAGCATCATAACAATTTGTCCAGCCTAATTGGTGGCCGTTACCCTACCCTGATTGAGGACACTCAATAAACAATAATGTAAAAGACAGCTTTAATTGTCCTGAAGGCTTGAACTTTCGCCCAAAGAAAATATCAGGGGTGGTGGCTACATTACTGGTGGGTTTCTAAAAAAAGGGTCAGTCTACCTTGGAAGGGAGTAAATCTTTAAAACAGCCATGGAAATAAGAATCAAAAACCCCCAGCCCATAAATGTTATTTAATAAGCCTTCTCTCCAGAAGACATTCAGGTAATAAAGGGAATGAAATAGACACTCCCTGGTTGCCTGGTGCAAATACCAACTCGTTCCAAATGGAGAATATAGCTGTGAGACCACTACAATATTTGGCTTCCAGGTGGTGGTGGTATGTTTGTTTCCTGACATAAAATGTAGGGGGACACTATTCAACGATGAAAAGTACTCATAAATGCTGGAAAATTGGATGAGCCTTAAAAACATGCTCAGTAAAAGAAGCTATATATTGTACCATTCCACATGTAAGAAACAGCCGTAAAAGACACATCTACAGAGCTGGGAGATAGATTAGTGTTGCCTCGGCTGAGTGTAGGAAAAGTGATTGACTGCCATTGGCTAGAAGGGATCCTTTTGGGAGCGATAGGAAAGTTGTAAAATTGGATTGTGGTGATGATTGTACAACTCTGTAAACTCACTAAAAATCTGGAATTGTATACTTAAAACGGATGAATTTTATGTCATATAAATTATTGGTTATTGTTTGGACCTAAACAAAATGCTATTCTTTGGACTAAATAAAACTGAAAAAACATTATCGTGCCCCCTCTCTTGGGTCTAGGGGGTGTTTCCTAAGCTGCCATGCAGGTCATTTTTCTGTCAATCACACTCCCCATAAATTCTGCTCTTTCTCCCATTTCCACCTATAAAAAGTTAAGATGAGAGGTAGAAGTGGCAGAACACATTACCTAATCTGAGATTCTGTGCAGTCACAACAGACATCAGGTCTGGGAACTTGAAAAGGCAATCCAGCATAAATCCTTCCTGATGTAGAAAAGGAGAAAAGGTAAACGCAATGAGGGTCGGGGCGGCCTCACAAACGTGGCGCTCCCCATGACGGTAAATGGAACCCCCTCGGAAAAATCCGACTCCGGCAGAATTGAAGTCGGAAGGCTGGATCCCTAAGGTCCACAGAATAACCAATCAGTTGACAGGGTTCCTAACAAATACAAAGCATGCTTTTACCAAACCCAGGTTAGTTTTACTTTGGAAGTAGGAACTCGGTGTCCGCGGGAGCACGAAGTTGGGGAGTTCTGCTCTGAGGCCGCGTGGAACCGGTGACTGCTGGGGCGCAAGGCCACGGGGTGGGCGGGAGGCAGAGCCCGGGCTCACGGCTCGGGCCACAGCTCCGCACGTGGGGCGCTGTGCGAGGCGCACCGTGGCTCCGCAGCCCGGTGAGGCCGGCTCCTCAGGGTGCCTCCCGTCGGGCAACCACACTCCCCGCTCAGAGCGCAGCCGCGCGCAGCGCGCTGGGGTCTCACCGCGTCGCCGTCCCACGCTCGTTTCCACACCCCCGACGCCCGCTCGGGCAGGGTCCCCGGGACTCTGACCCCGGCCTTTGCGCCTCCCCTGGGGACAGACGCGGCGTCCAGGCGGCCGAGCCCTGCACCGCAGGGGGGAGGCGCCTGGGCGCAGGCCTCACCCCGGGGCGGGGAGGGGGCGAGGGTGGAGCCCGACGCCGCCGCGGGTCTCTGGGGGACCCGCTCCCAGCCCCCTCCCCGCGTGCCCCCCGCACAGTGCTCATGCGCGCGGCCCAGCCTTTATAGCGGCCGCAGGAGCCGCGCTGTCCGCACTCAGACGCAGCGGGGCGGCTCCGACTCAGGTGCAGGGTCCCCGGAGTCCGGCGCGGGCGAGCGGGTCCCTGAGCCTGCTCGTCCGTGTCTCTCCTTTGTCGCCCCCAGCTAGTCTGTCTTCATCTTGCACCCTCCACTCCGGTCCCGGGGTGCACATCGATTCTTGGTTTGGCTCGATCTGCAGCCGGAGCGTCGCCTCCAGATCGAGAGGGCGCTAGCTCCGGGGCAGCGGCCGCCCTCTGGGTTTCCTAGGGGTGCTGGATCTCCGCGGGGTGACGGGCGCGGTGTGGTGGGGTCTCAGGAGCCTCTGCTCTCCCGGAGCCTTCCTCACATTCTCTCTCTCTCCCAGGTCCGAGCAGTCCCCTCGACCACCATGGCTGCAGCCTGGGTCCCGGTTCTCGGCCTCGGTGGGTACGCGCCCCTCTCCACCCCAGCCCCTCGCGCCAAGCCACGTAGAGGCTGAGCCGGCCTCGGTGCTGTCCTCTCTTCGCAGGTGTCTGTCTGCTGCTGTTGCTGCTGCTGCTGCCGGAGCCCGCGGGCAGCGAGGGAGCTGGTGAGTAGCGGGTTCCCGGTCGCGGAGGCAGCGCTCGGTCCAGGCGGTGGAAGAGGCTGAGGGCCAGCAGGTAGAATCGCGCTGAGGTCGAGCCTGTGGACCGTGGCCCCGGAGTCCGGAGCCCAAGAGCGCGCAGGTCGGAGTGGCCTCCTGGCGCACTGCCATTCATACCTACAGCCGATCTTCTCCAGCTTACCCATTTCTCACGCGCGAGGGGGGAGGAGGTCCGATAGGGGTGTTCTTCCCAATGAGCAGAGGAAGCCTCCACCACCCACCACCCACCCCCCATCCACACTCAGATCCCTAGAGCTCCCCTCCCCTCCCCCGCACTCGAAGCAGCGGCTGCGGAAGGTCAAGGCAATGGGTATTTGTTGAGCCCCACTGGTGGACTGTCTAGTCCCTGAGGTTTCGCAGCGTTTAGGGCCAGGAAGAAGCCTTCCGGACCCGACTTCAGACTGACAGACAGAGGCAGAAAGGCTTACTTGACCCCCTGGCTGTGTTTCTAAGAGTAACCCCTGTAAAAAGCAGCATTCAAGAGTCTTAGCGTCTGTTCCACAGGTAGAAGTCCGAATATGGGTGTGTGGTTCAATTTGTTTTCTACAACAGTAAAGGCAAACTCTATTGACACATCTATCCTTTGTTTTCCTTGAGAGATGAGTCTAAGACACACACACACACACACTTTCACTAAAGTCAGTGTTGTCAGACAAAGGTAGAGCATTTGATGCTACTAAAAATGAGAGGAAGGATTAAGGCTGTTTGATAGCAGATATGAGGATCGTAGGTATGAGGCTACTGTTTTTGGTAAGGATTTTAATTTCCCCGGCAATCTAGAGTGTTTCAGAGCTAAGAAATTGGCCTTGGACCTGGCATCCTGCCTTCCCTTCCACCGACATGGACAGTACAGGGTACAGCTCAACACAGAGGACTCTACTTAGAAGAGGGTCCTTGTTAGAGGAAGGCTACTCAGTTGGACAATATGACCAGACAGTATTACTCTGTCTTGGAAAAAAGTTAGGTTTGTTGTTGGTTTGTTTTTGAATTAACATCTGTTTCAAAAAGGTTTGGATAACCACAATTGCCTGTGTTTGGAAAATTGTATTCAATAACATTAT
Source organism: Eidolon dupreanum (assembly GCA_028627145.1). NCBI lineage: Eukaryota > Metazoa > Chordata > Mammalia > Chiroptera > Pteropodidae > Eidolon > Eidolon dupreanum. Next base: position 69,029,237 of record CM053509.1, read on the forward strand.
TCTCAATTTAATATTTACAGTAAATATTCACTGTAAAAAGCAGATTAGTATGTTGTATTGTTATCTTGTTACTTGTTGCCAAAAGCTCGTCTCTACTTAACATATTTTGCAGAGAAACTTTGATTCGTTATTAGTTGGATAGACTGTGTAAAACTCAAGAGTATTAACAGTACTTTCTAGAAATGCATTCACTGCCTGATATAGCTCTCTGGACAGATCTGGAGCAGAAGTAAACAGGTTCAATTCAGATCAAAATACTCCATTCTGAAGGGACCAATTTTCTTGTTTCCTGTCCCGTGGCAGTTACAGAATATTCCTTGGGCTATGTGACCTTAGGCAATTTAACCCCATGGCTTTATAATTTTTTCATCTGTAAAATGAGTGATTGAGCTAAATGACATTCTGTAAAGTGAAGCATCTTTTTAATGGTTTGCTTACATTAAGATATAATTTAAAGGCATAGTATGTAGACAAAAAACAAACAAACTAGTAGAAATGGTCCTCTGAAGCAAAGGATGACTTAGAGAGGTTTATGCAGTGTCTATGAAAATATTCCTCACAGGCTCAGTCTAGATTTAACATCATCATCTCAGGCAACTATGTACATTGTCATCAAGAGAGATTTTTATATTTCTAGAATGAGTTAATAAATGGTCAATGACTAATGTTTTCTAGTTATGATATAGTTCCAATTATGTATCTTCAAACAAATAAGAACTGAGAAAATTCTCCCATTAGTCTTTATAGTGGCTGAGGACTAGATTAAATTAGAAAATTTATTTTTGGCTTGCTAAAATCTGGAATGGTGTGGAATGGCACATGAGTCAATATTCCTAACAAGAAGTGTAAAAAAAAAAAATCAGAGAAATAAAACTTCAACCTCATATCTTAATTCTCCCAACCACCACTACCCTAAAAGTCCTAAGAATGGTTATAACATTCCCTCCTTACTCTTTAGTTCCCATCGCTATCACATGCTTTACCAGAGGCCTAGACATCAGGAAAGAGAAAGCAGATGTCCTCTGCCCAGGGGGCTGCTCTCTGGAGGAATTCTCCGTATTTGGGAACATAGTGTATGCTTCTGTGTCAAGCATATGTGGTGCCGCTGTCCACAGGTAAGCCCAAACGTGCCAAAGGGAGAGAAATGCAAGTGTCATTATTTCCTTTCCCAATCTAGCCACATGGACCCCTCCCATCTTTTCTTTCTTTTGGTGCCAATTTTGGCCATAGAACATGAATACATTTTAAGGTTTTCCTGACTATCCTTGAACACCAGCTATACAGGGAATCTTTCTAACTAAAGGCAAATTGCATTATTTCTTGATAGCTAGATTCCTGTGATTCTAAAACATTTCTAATCATGTAATATATTACTGAGTTTTTACTGTGTGCCAGCCGTTTTTTTTTTTTTAATTATTGGGGTGACATTGGTTAATAAAATCAAATACTTTTCAAGTGTACAGTTCAATAATACGTCATGTGTATATTGCATTGTGTGTTCAAGCCATGCCTTAATGTCCATGACACCCTTACAACTGTATAAGGTAAGTACAATTTTACTACATTTTACAGATGAGGAAACAGTGTGTCCTTATCAACACTTAAGTTTGATAGCACAAAACCATTTTCCTGGGGCAGATTTTGTACCTATGTAAGGAGGTTTTTAAAAAAGGCTAGCAGCTTCCTTGAAGGACTTTTCTGCTGAACTATTTTCTTGATTAATCAGAGCAATAGAAGCAATATGGCATAAGTCAATCGGATGCCCCTGAAAAGTGTGGTGAGAATTTCAGCTGTTATTTTCATGTTTCAGGGGAGTAATCAGCAACTCAGGGGGACCTGTGCGAATCTATAGCCTACCAGGTCGAGAAAACTATTCCTCAGTAGTTGCCAATGGCATCCAGTCTCAAACACTTTCCAGATGGTCTGCTTCCTTCACAGTCACAAGTAGGTACAGTTGTATTGTTCTTACTTTTGTGTAAATATTGCTTCCCCACCCCCAATTTTTTTTTCCTGCTTTTCTCAGCCCAACTTCTTTGACCTTGATGGGAAAACCTGTGATCAAGATTGAAGGGGTCAACTATGGCTTAAAGTCAGGGGACTCAAAGGGTCAAGGACTCATTCAAACCAAACTTGGGTGAATGGGAGAAGAACAATCTTGCTGTCAGAAGACGGCAATAGAAGCTGAATGGTCTGCAATCAGAACGCCCCGACACTTATCAAGTAGCATTAAATCAAAAAGCTGGTGAATGCATGTGAATTCATTTTTGGTGATCTCTTAAAATTTGATTTAATAGGAATCCATTTTGGTTCTTTGAAATGAGAATGCAGCAGTTACTCCTGCAATTGCCAGCATTCTATTACATCTATCATGCTATAGAACCCTAAATTAGATTCATTATGTTTTGATGACAAAGAATGAAGAAAAAATAGCCTTCTCTTTATTTTCACAGAAGGCAAAAGTGGTACACAGGAAGCCACAGGACAAGCAGTGTCCACAGCGCGTCCACCAACAGGTATGAAGTATGGAACCTATAGTTGCCTGGTACATTGGACTGGATGCATGTCAAATATGTAGGTCTACTACAGTCCTGACCTGTTTCCTTGTTGGGGCATTGCTTCCCCAGTCCAGAAAAAAAAATTCACTTTCAAAAAAAGTCTTTTTTAAGAATAACACTACCCGTCATAAGCTTTTGCCTGTGTGGGCTTCTTGCTATGGAACCGTCTTCTTTTTACTAATGCCAAATGCTTCGTTTTAGGTAAACGACTAAAGAAAACACCTGAGAAGAAAACTGGCAATAAAGGTGAGTCCATTTAGGAAAATAACGTCCCCTCTACCTCCCTCCCTCCTCTTGAAACTACTAACGAAGAGACTTGTTTGGGTATTCACAGATTGTAAAGCAGACATTGCATTTCTGATTGATGGAAGTTTTAATATTGGGCAGCGTCGATTTAATCTACAGAAGAATTTTGTTGGGAAAGTGGCTCTAATGTTGGGAATTGGAACAGAAGGACCACATGTGGGCCTTGTTCAAGCCAGGTACCAACCTTGTTAAAATGGGAGACCTTGAATGATATCTTGAATGATGACAAATGATCAGTCCTTTTAGTAGGTACATTCATTTTAGTTTAATATGAACATATTGAGTTGTGGACAATCGGGATTCCTAAACTGTAAATTCAGGATTTAAGACTGTTTGAGCAGACCGGGTAGGTCTAAGTGCTTTCTTTTTGGAATTAAAAGATTCATAGAATTATATGCTATTTGAGGACCAGAAGGCAGACTACAAGGTCTTGTTGCTCATACAAATTACTTCTGCATATCTACTCTGCTCAATTCTTAATTTGTCTTTACTAAAGGAAGAAACTGTCTATTTCTCCTCCCTATTCTGTTATTACTTTCAGCTCTTTTCATATTCCCTTTATCGGAGATCTGAAGTTTGACCTTTTAATTTTTATTCATTTAAAAAATATTTATTGATGGCTTTTAAGATTATAATACGCTCATTATAAAAAGCTTGAAAACCATATAAAGCACAAAGAAAACAAATTTCTTAAATATATTCTCCAGAGATAGTCGCTGTAAAATGTTTTATTTCCTTTCAGTATTTTAATACTTGATTTTACATGTGTATTTCTTTTTCAAAATCTCAGACTATAAAAATGTTTTGTGTCCCGTTTTTTTCATCCATTAATATTCTGAGCATTTTACCGTCTTACAAATCTTCTTCAAAAGATAATGTTTCATAGTGTTCCTTTGCATGATTATTTAGCCATTCTTTTATTGCTTCTTCACCATTACGCATTACACTGTGAACATCCTTACGTCATCTGTGTGTCATCTCTGATTAAGCTAGATTCCTAGAAGTGGGATTAGGCCAAAAGGTTCAGAAATTTTTAAGGCTTCTGAAATAAAGTTAAATTGCTTTCTAGAAAGTTGATGCAGTTTAAACAACTCTCAGCACTATTACAAATATTGATTTATATTTTATTTGTTCTTATGTTTTTTAGAAATTGGTTTTTAATTTGACAGATTTTTTTTTGGTGAGACTTATTTCCAACATAATTTAACCATTTGTTCCACACCTTTTAAAAAATGAGCTTCTTATTCCATTGATTTGTGATATCAATTTTATATACAAGTTTAGGCAAGTCTATTTCTTTAATTCATTTGCTAAGTCTTACATATTTTCTACAATGCTTTAATTATTGTAGCTTTCTTTATTGTACATTTTAACATCCTACAAAGCAAATTCCCTTTAGTACTTTTCTTATATTTTTCTTTGCAAGATGAAAGCTGCACTGCCTTGCACACTTGTACAAAGATTAGCTTCTCTATAAACTTCCTGGTTTATAGTTTTTCTATTTTATAAAGGACACTAGATAAACTATATCAAGAGTTCTTGTTTAAGCAGAATAACAGAATATATCATTAAAGATGCAAAAATAAGACTAAATTCCATAGGTTATAATTTGGATAGTTAAAAAGTGACCATAAAAGTGAAAAGGTTATCAACCCACAAAATCTGATTTTGTGACCAAACATTCCAACAGGTAGATAGAAATCATACTATTAGGTATGCAGAAATATAATCTCTGCTATACTTGTCCCTCAGAAATCTTGACTTAATGGCAATCGATAATGGTAAGATCTTAAAATTTCGTACTTATAAAATATTGACTTAGCTAAAAACAACACAAATTGTTTAAACAGTTTTTTACTCAACATGGTCTCTAATGAACACAGAGTAGTTTTAAAAGTGAGCTGAAATTCTTTACTATTAAATATGGAAAATCTCAAATCTCCCATAATACACATAACTTTAAGAATAGCAAATATGAATATCATTTAAGAAAAATTCAATATTGTAATATTTTATAATTCACTTCCTTAGAACATTTCCTTCCCATTTTTAAAATGTTGCCTTCATGTCATTGAAACTGCCTCTTCTGACCAGAGGACTGGGTTAATAGACTGTTCAGTGCTTCCAGGATACCCCACTGGAGTGGACCTAGCCTCACAACCAGGAAGATCTGCCTTCTAATATCTGGTGCCCAACTCTGCAGACTTCCATTAAACCCAGTGCCCTGAGCCAATCCTGGTTTCAGGTGCTCCATATAGTTTATGCATGGACTTCCAAGTCAGACAAATCTGAATTTAAAGTGTGGTAATGCTTTGTTGGGCAAATTACCTAAATGCTCTGATTCTTTCTTCATTTATGTAATAGGGATAATTTTTACCTTACGGTTATAATGAAATAAGATTATACATTTCACATATTGCCCAGAATATAATAAAAGTTCAAGGTAGCAAATTTTTTTGTTACATTTATGAAAGATCCCTAAAAATACAAGTAAGGATGCAATGCCTCAGTTGACAATATAATGTGGAATTAAGAAACTCGGGCATTGTTCAGTTTAAAGACTTTTTTGAAGGTATATAATGTTGCCTTGTTTTCCTTTTCCATTTTTCTCTGGATAACATTTTTTTGTTTGTTTTCATTTTTGCACTTAGTGAACATCCCAAAATAGAATTTTACTTGAAAAACTTTACATCGGCCAAAGATGTTTTGTTTGCCATAAAGGAAGTAGGTTTCCGAGGGGGTAATTCCAATACAGGTAAGTAGACTTTGGCACCTGGGATGTAACACAGCAGAGGGCTATGATCAGATATCTGAAACAATTATGCTATTTTATATGAGATGTGAAACTTCTTCCTGGCACTGAAATCTTGGCTAGGTATGCTATTTGATCATCTGAGATACTCGATTTATAATGGAAAACATACTGAAAGGTTAACTGATAGTTTATTTTTTAAATATATAAAGCATTGTGATTTATAATCCTTATATTGAAGACGGCAGTTGTAACTTTAGAGAAGTACCTGTTTGGAATGCTAAGAAGCAGCAGAGAGCAACAGATGTACCTAATGAAAGCAGATGTGGTGCAAAGAACTAGAGTAGTGTTATGGCCCCTGAAGGGAGACTTCTTGTTCTGAGCCTTTAGAGGCACTAATCAGTCACTTAAGGGTAAGATAGAGAGCTACAGTACATGAGTGGGAGTCAGTTTTGTGTTTCTGGCTGATGATTAATGTAAGGAAAGGAAATATGAGGCTTATGGGCAAGGATGGGGTAAGTAATGTGGGTCATGAAGACAAAAAAAAAAAATAGGCCTGACAGATCATTTAATTTTCCCATCTTATGCATCTATCATAGAACCGGGTTCTATATAAAATTCTTAAACTAGGTGGCATCAAGTTGGTACAGGGAAATAGAAATGTCATTTGTGCAGTGGTACTGTTCTAGTTTCTTTTCCAAACCTAGGAAAAGCCTTGAAGCATACTGCCCAGAAATTCTTCACAGCAGACACTGGAGTGAGAAAAGGGATCCCCAAAGTGGTGGTGGTATTTATTGATGGCTGGCCTTCTGATGACATTGAGGAAGCAGGCATCGTGGCCAGAGAGTTTGGTGTCAATGTATTTATAGTTTCTGTGGCCAAGCCTATCCCAGAAGAACTGGGGATGGTTCAGGATGTTGCATTTGTTGACAAGGTGAGGAGGTGAGGGGAGTCTGTTATAGTAGTGATTCAGTTTTGTACCTCGAGGCATAGTGCTGACTGCCCTATATCTGGATTAATTTTGAACATTAAAGATTTAATGTTTTCATAACTTTTAAGAAACAACTTTTGATCTCTTGGATATTTTTTGTCTTCTCACCTCCCTGCCCCCCATTAGGCTGTCTGTCGGAGTAATGGCTTCTTCTCTTACCACATGCCCAACTGGTTTGGCACCACGAAATATGTAAAGCCTCTGGTACAGAAGCTCTGCGCTCATGAGCAAATGATGTGCAGCAAGACCTGTTATAACTCAGTGAACATTGCCTTTCTAATTGATGGCTCTAGCAGTGTTGGAGACAGTAATTTCCGCCTCATGCTCGAATTTGTTTCCAACATAGCCAAGACCTTTGAAATCTCAGACATTGGTGCCAAGATAGCTGCTGTACAGTTTACCTATGATCAGCGCACAGAATTCAGTTTCACTGACTATAGCACCAAAGAGAATGTCCTAGCGGTTATCAGAAACATCCGCTATATGAGTGGTGGAACAGCTACTGGTGATGCCATTTCCTTTACTGTTAGAAATGTGTTTGGTCCCATGAGGGATAGCCCCAACAAGAACTTCTTGGTAATTGTCACAGATGGGCAGTCCTATGATGATGTTCGAGGTCCTGCTGCTGCTGCACATGATGCAGGTAAGGGCCTTGTCTTTTGTCTGAGGAAATGAAGAGGAGGATGAGTGAATTTTAGGAGTAAATATAAGCTTAAGCATTTATTTTATTGAACAAACATCTACAGTGTCGCAGTCATGTTCTAAGAGCTTTACCCAATAACAACTGATTGTCCAGGCAGCTCTACTAATCTTATTCTACAGATAAGGAAACAAACTCCTCAAAACACAAAGTTAATTGGTGAGGCCAGCATTCAACCCCAGGCAGTCTGGCTGAGTCCACACTCCTAACCACTGTATTGTTAGTGGAAATACCATGAGAACCATGTCACGTATCAAGGAAACATGTTACAGGTACTCACATTTGGCTCAGACTTGGAATATATCCATCCACCGGCCCAATTACAGTTTATAAGTTACTATGACTCTATTTGATAGTTTATCTTAACTTTTCAGTAGTTTTCAGTCTGGCAGTAGACTTTAATTTCATCTAAACTTTCTCTTCAGTCTTTTTTTCTTGAGATAATAAAAACACTGATATTATAAAAGGGTATGAAAAGATTTTTTCCCCTTACCCTAATCTTAATCTTATCTTACTTTTAGCAAAGGCCATTAGTTCCTGAAGCCATTAGCATAATGTGTGGCTGAGATCAAATAGGCCAAGATAAAATGGAGTGATTAATGTTCAGTAATACTGAAAAAACAAAAATACTAACTTGGGAAGGGGGATTAGCAGCCTTCCATTTTCCTATCTTCTACATTTCCTTTTCCCAATTTAATTCCTACTTAACCTTTCCCCTTTTGTACATTAGCACCTGTTAATGCATTTATGTACTTACATAAATATTGCTGGCATAGTTTTTAACAATGATACATGCAGTGTGATATAATGGCTTCTTTTTAGACATCGCTTATTTTATACAGCAGCACTAACCTATACTGAAGACCTGTTTGCTCTCATGCCCCTGAAAAATGTAGCTTATTAAGTTATAGTTAACAGGATTGGATTCAGGCTAAAGTGAATTCACATATAGCTTCCCCATGTGATTAATTGAACTTAGGAGGTTGAACCACATTATTTTCATGAAAATTAGTGATAGTGAAGTGAAAAGCCAGGAAGTAGGTTTTCAGGGCTAGGTCAGAACCGTATTTTTTAAAACAGTAATTATATACTGGGACTGAGTTAAACAATTTCAGTTTGAATGCAGAATTAAAAGCAAGGAAGACTAAAGGAAAAAAAATTTTTTTTCTTTTGCCAGGGAGAGGGATTGGCTGGTGGAAATTGTTTCAAGTAGCTTTTATGTCATCTAAACCTGCCTTATTTATATCTTAAGCATTCAATTCACAACACTGAACACTATATTCCACTAGAAAGGGGATGAAGACTTGGAGAGGAGGAAAGTAACAATTTCAGAAACTCTCAAAATGCTATGGGGAATTTCACCCAGAAGAGAGAAGGTAGCAGATAGAATCTGCTAAATCACCTTTTACAACTGGGACTGAGGTGAATCAAACTAATGCAGTTATCACCCTGACCAAAACATAATTGGAGTAAAAGCCTTCTAGTAGCTCAGGGGAATGCAGATGAAATACCTCCATGTAACTGTAAAAAATTCCAACTTCACATTTTTCTTTGGCTGTTTTTATCACCAGATTTTTGCTTTGAGATTACAGACAAGTTCGAACTATTGGCCAGTTTGCCAATGTAACATATAGACTGAAATAGAAGGAAGTTATTCACAGAAGACTGGTCACCATTATCCCAGACAATGCAGCCTTAGAAAACTTTCACCATTTGTGTATCCCATCTTTTGTGCCATTCTTTTTCTCTTGTAATGGCTTAAGTCCAGTATAACCATTATTTGATGACAGGAGGCAGTACCTTCTTGTGCCAGTCTCAGAGGGAAAGTTCACCATTTCATTGTTTGCTGTGGGGTTTTTAAAAAAGATATCTGGTTAAGAAAGTTTCCTTTTATTTCTTGCTGTGTTGTATCACATCTGGACACTGAACTTCATGTGGGAAAAAACAATGGTAGCAAAGCTTCTGGTTTTAACCAAACTGTTTAACTTAACTTCTCCTGTGAAAACCTGCCTAACAATTTGGTGGCAAGAATTTAGTTCCTCAGAAATTACTAAGCAGTTTTCTCTACAACCATGTACTAATGTATGAAAAATATATACATATAATTTTCATGTAAGCTGGACTTGGTTTTAATTCACTTAAAAATATTTCCATTGCAGGGATCACTGTCTTCTCTGTTGGTGTGGCTTGGGCCCCTCTGGATGACCTGAAAGATATGGCCTCAAAACCAAAGGAGTCACATGCTTTCTTCACAAGAGAGTTCACAGGATTGGAACCAATCGTTTCCGACATCATTAGAGGCATTTGTAGAGATTTCTTAGAATCCCAGCAATAATGGTGATATTTTTTGACAACTAAAAGAAAATGCAAGGGGATTTAATGTATAAGTTTACTCTCCTAATATTGAAATACTATAGTGCATACTAGGATCAGATACAAAACTATTAAAGATGGCAACAGCTGTTTTAAGCAAATAAGCATTCATTTGAAGCTACTACCTTCTAATTACAATTTAGACTTAATTGTTCAACACTCTGCTGAGGCTTCATGATCATGACCCTTAGAGACTCAGGAAAAACAATCTATCCTGGACTAAAATCTTAACAGTTATATTCTAACATGCTTATTAAATGCATAGATATGCAGATTGCATAACTCAATAAAATAATCTAATACTTAGACCAAAAGCAACATTCCTTCTCTAATCATTCTGTATTATATAAGGAAAATGAAAGAGAAACTTAGGTAGAAAACAACTCTTTAGTTCAAATATAAATACCTTACCCAAGTAGATATTGTCTTAAAACCAATTAACAAAGATATTTAGTATACTAAAAAGTTATAATTATGGATGCAATGGAAGGGAATTTGGTATCAAGTTGATTTTGTAGACTGTTTTCATAACATAACTGAAATATCACACTGAACAAGACAGGATTGTCTGGTATTTTTCTATTTATATCCTTTTATGTGTATAGATATATTTGGCTTGTACTCAGTCTTCTGTGTACCAGAAAAAAATGCAAAGTTGATAAAATTTTACTTACCACTTATAAACATTTAGCACATATTTCAAATAGCAGAACTGCAGAAAAAATTATAGTTTGACTATTTAAACGATAAAACTTCTAGTGCCTATTATTCTAAGCTACCTTTTATTTTTCCAAGTGTCTCTCTCCCTAGGGTATGGTAAAAATTCTATATTCACTAATTCATGCAGAAAAACCAATTTGATTTTTTTCTTAAATCATGCAGTAAGACTGTATTTTTTGATTCATTTATTGAAAGCCTACCGCTCCAGGCATTATACACAGCCACTACCAGGTTAAACAGTATGAGGTACTTTTAGGTTACTTGGTTAAACAAAAATGTTTTATAATTAACATTTTTACTTAAGCATACTTGTGAAATTGGTTCCTAAGTCATCAGAAATCCATTAATGTAAATATTACCTCACCAAAAGTTCTCCTCTCAGGTAGAAGTGCTCTGTCATCCCATCCTACCTATACAGGTCCTGTCCTCTCCTTCAACCACCTACGCACTCTGTCTCCCAGCAACATTCATTGATCCTATCTGAATGGTTTACAACCAGCTGATGTGAAAATGGTGTTAACTGGTTGGAATATCTATACTCCAGTAAATCTTTTGAATCTAACAATTTAATAGTCTGTGTAGAAGGAAAGAAAGAACTGTGTATCGGAGAATCAAAACTGAAATTGCCTGACACTAAAAATTTGATCAGAGTACGGGAATATAATAAACCACCCCTCCCTTATAAAGTGACAAATATGAATTCATGTAACAAGAATTTTCATAAAAACTAAAATGGGTTTAACAAGATTTTCCCCCAATAAATAGACAAGTTCTCACTAAGAGTATTGCTCCTTATAAACAAGTGAAAATCTCAGCCTCTAATCAACAGTCCTTTGTTTTTAATTCTATAAAGGACAAAGTTTTGAGGCATCTGAGGTAACCAGGGAAGCTAATACTTTGAGCAGTAAGAGGGCAGAAATGAGCATTTTATTATTACCAGTTATTTTTATAAGTAAACCTAAGATAAAGAGGTAACAGCTAAAAAGTAGAGTAAAAGGATTTTTAAAAAGATGTATTATAATCCAACTTTTGTTGGCACACTTAAATTTCCAATGTACTAGCCCATTTATAACTTTTAATGCATTAAATGAGATGCTGGTCTTCAGTGGATCACTTACTTTGCAATGAGGAAAGTACATGAATAAAAAAAGAAAAAGGCAGAGTATGATTAAATATTGAAAGCCAACATACTAAATTTGGATATAAAAATATAATTAAACTTTATGAAGTACCATTTAATAGTGAAATAAATCTGCATAATTTCCCATAAGTCACAAATGGAAGCAAATAAAATGAAAATGACATTATTTCTGTATCCTTTCAGTTTTTTTCCAAATGTTTAATATTGTGAAGAAAAATACAAAATAGATAAGAGAAAAATAAACATATATACTGATTTTTATTCATTTCAGTTTTAACACATTCCAAAGAGGTGAATGTTTATGCATTGCAATGATGATAATCACATTTCAGTTAAACAGTAACGCATTGGTTTAGAACAGCTGCCAGAAATACTAGTAGCTTTGGAAAAGCTTGTCCTTAAATTACTAAAAATAAATAAATAAATAAAAAGAAAAAAGTGCCCTTTTAATTTGTTCATTAAGTTGAATCTTCAGAAATCCAAAAAACTATTGTAAGAAAATTTCTGAAAAGTCTTAGTGTTTCACCAGCAATGACTAAAACTGTCACTTGGATTTTTATGCAAGAGGACAAAATTTCTCAATATACAATGTAATTTTTTTGCAGTAGGCATTCAAATAGAATTTTACCACAATTTTTCTTATATTACCGTCTAATTCCACTTGCAATTTCCTTCAAAGAAAAAAGGTTTTACCTTTATGAAGGAAAAGTTTCGAGTTATTAATTCTTAACATTATTTTTAAAGACAACTTTTAATGACAATGCAGTTTATTCTCTGAATTTTGTGGAAACACATATGGCTAAATAAGAATGACAACACTACTAACTGAAATTCAGATTTAAAAAAGGCTGTTTAAAGAAATGACTTAAAACTGTATCTCTGGTTTTTTTTGTTATTTTGAATTATCTAACTTATTTCAACAGATTTTTTTATCCCCAAATGGGATGAAATACTTAGAAAGGCATTCTTAATAGTGTTAATTGTTCTAATCTTATTAGAATATCAATGAGCAGTACAAAGTTTAAAAGCATAAAAATGAAGGACTCACTGAGAAATCATCTCCATTTCCTAGTTTAATGATGGAGAGTAAAGTATTGCACTTAATTATTCAACACAAAATAATGTAGCCAACAGTAACATACAGGTACACAATTTAATATTTATTATATGCATTTTATATACATTATTTTGCAACAGCTGTACGTTTGCTATGTGGTACAATCTTAAAAATTTGCTGATTCATAGTTTGTAAAACAAAAACCTTACAAAACTCATCAAAACTCGCAAACTGATCAGAAAAGTTTTTTTGGAAGACTAGAAAAAATATTTTATTGTTTTAATCATGCATTACACAAACAAAATCTTTAGTTACACCATAAAATTAAGCACATCTGAAAAAATAAAACAGGGATAACTAGTCCAAACACAGCAAATTTCTGTATCCTGATTCAGTAATTTTTGTATACTATTTGTAATGCAAATAAAAATTTACTCCAAATATTTTTAAACAAGATAGTTTTGTTTGGAATCATGGTAAATCAAGATATGTATCTGGGGGAAATCACCTCGGTATGTAACTTAAACTATAAAATATCCCATTTTTAGTCTATTTTAGACTATCCAAAGAGTTCCAAAATAGATATACAGGTTCCTTTAGCACATTAATAAAAGGATATAAAGACCAACAAAAAGTGAAATAAATAATAGGCTATTAGCAAGATGGATAATCCTTGATAAATAAACTTGTAAATACAGTAAGATGTACAAAATATCACATAGTGATAGAATGCCAAGATTAGGGTTTTTAAATTTTTTTAAGAGTTCATTTGGAGTACTAAACCCCACCGTTTCATTTTAATACACTTAATAATCCTTGGTTTATGAAGACAATTATGTGATGATGAAGGTGATTTAGCATCTTATGGAGGACTTAGCTGAGCTGTATTAGGCAAAAGAAGGAAAGAGTGGTCACACGGCAGCGGGTCAGTGAGATCTCTGTGTTTGAGGGTTGTATAATGCAGAAAAACTTCAATACAATCTTGAGCACTGTTGTGACAGGCTAAATATATAAAAAGACTTATAAAAACTAGAATTTTATCCAAACATTTTGTGCAACTAATGCTAAAATATTTTAAGTTAAATTTTCCTTTTTTTCTTTTAAAGCAAAATAAGTTTAAAAGGGAATCTGTGGCATTCAACTGATAAACAGAACATCACTAAGAGATGAAAAAAACTACTCTTGGAGCTCACTTCCCCCCAACAAGAGCACCACATTCCTAACCCTAAGGCAGCACACAGAGTCCAAAATAAAAGTCCTTTTGTAAGATCAGACTCCACATTGGCTTAAAGATACCTAAAAAACAGAAATATGCTCAGTTCATATCCAGTACAGGCCACAAATACCGGAGTCCTTTTTTTTGTCCCACAGAATACAGTAATTACAATTAAATTAATGAGCCTGACATTAAGATGTGATTTCCACCAATTTATGCCTGTCCTAAATAACCTTCACCAGGCAGATTACATGTAGTGTCATATCAGTAACCTTTTTTGATGGCAGTGATGCAGACCCTCTTCCTGTCCAAGAAAATCTGTAGTTATGATGTGAGTTTTCTTTGATTCACACAAATACTTTGGCAAGGGCATCAGCCCCTGCACTGGCAATATATGCTTTTGATGGATGGAAAGCAACGTCATAAATTGATTCATCTAATTTCTTCCTATGTGCTGTTATTTCTTGCACACATGTCTTGCTGTCCAAATTCCACAATCTAATAGAACAGTCATGGCCTGTAAAAGAACAAATAAAGTGTTGTAGAGTATCAATTCTTTTATAAAGTTTGTGGGTAGTATAGGAAGTTCATTTCAGACTTACTTCCAGACATCAAATAGATTCCATTAGGATCCACTGCTAAACTTGTAACAGCATCCAAATGAGCTACCATAGAATGGATCATTTTACCTAAATAAAACATAACAGAGAAGATTAAGTCTTCAAATAGTTACTAACTTGAGAGCTCAGACACTATAAAACAGCATCAATATAAAAGAGAGAATCACTATAGCAAATTTTTTTATTGTGGTAAAATATACCTAATGTAAAAGTTACCATTTTAACCATTTGAGAGGGCACAATCCAGTGGCTTTCATAACATTCACAATGATGTACAACCATCACCATTATCTAGTTCAAAGCATTTTCATAACTGCAAAAGGGAACTCCACACCCATTAAGTAGTCACTCTTCACTTTTCCCTTCCCCCAAATCCCTGGTAACCACTAATCAGCTTTTTGTCTCTATGGGTTGCCTATTCGTACAAATAAAATCATAAAACTTGTGGCTCTGTGCGTCTGCCTTCTGTCATTTAGAAAAATGTTTTCAAGATTCGTCCACTTTTAAAGAGAATTTTAATTTTACTGCAGAACATTCCCAGTTACTTTTTAAAAAAGACATCTGTATGACATGAACTTGACAGTATCTGATAGTGGAAAACTTAATGACCATACAGGGTTGCATCAGGGACTTCAGATCATGTAAACTCGAATTAAAATGAAAATAGGAAGATGCTATCTTAGATTTGGCAAGCAAAAAGGGATTCAAGAGCAAGTTGAAATTTAAAAGTTGTAAACTTAAACACTTCGGGGCAAAGGCGTCAGCCTCTGCACTGGCAATATATGCTTTTGATGGACAGAGAGCAACAACAAAGTGATTAATCCAAGAAGTGAATAAAATAGCAAATATTGATACTTTAAATAAAAAATTTCCTCTCCTTTCATTCAGCAACTCAAATGGCTGCTCCTTAATGAGAGACTGAGGCTTTCTACAGAATTCTAGTTGTAATCATTTTGGTTTCTGGTGTCTGATGACACTCTACACTGGAACAGGAAATAGATGTACTTTTGTCATTTGCCATGGGGGCTACAGCTGTTAACCTGCATACAAAAGCGCAACATAATAAAGAGTGCAAAAAGTTTCTCCAAAAAACAAAGTCCTATCAATTTCTGACAATACTAACCACTTACTGGTTGAAGACAAAATTAAAGTTTCTCATCATTTCAAACCACATTTGTCTGATTAACAGAATACTTTGAGATTCTTCTCTACTATCCTTGCAGAACAGAAAAATCATTCAACATACTATCTTTAATTGCTTACTCCAACATAACTCATCTATCAGTTCTAGAATCCATTCCTCTCAGTGTTCCTATTAAAAAACAAACAAACAAACAAACCCAGAGTATGAAATGGTTGTCCTCCAGGACAATAATCTCAAAACACTAGGGGTTAAGTAACAAGTATCATTAATTAGCTTAGCTAAAAATGTCAAATCTGTAACAGTAACTCTTAATTCTGAATTTTCTCCTGAGAATGATCCTGTATGTCCTAAATTTAACATGTCTTAAAGTGCATACCATGAACAAAAATATTATTCTTATCCTGGCTCCAAAAAGTTTTTCTCAATAGATTCAGTTTCCCTTCTCTTGGGCTTACCTCTTTGGCTTTGCCTATAAAAAAAACTTCTGTGTCAGCCAAGTTCCTACCACCATGAGTCTGATCAAAATATGCCCTTATCTGAAATTTCCTACTATCCTCTTCACTTAAAAAAAAAAAAAAAAAAAAAAAAATATATATATATATATATATATATATATATATATATATATATATATATATATATATATATAAACCATTCTTTCAAGGCGTCTTTCTGTAAAGACTCCTTTATTTAGCAAGGCTCATCTTACATCATCTTTGCATGAGTGCATGCATACACATACACACAAATACACTTATTTTCTCTAGACAACAGTTAAGTCCCCAAGAAAGCAGAAACCATATCTTATACATGATAGCAGCTAGTGCAGAATACAAAATACTAATACATTTCTGTTAATATCTAAATATTTACTGAACCCATTCATAGTACTGATTTCTATAATGTTCTGGATAAAATATTACACAAATTTACTAATTTATTTGACAGGATGGTATTCTATTAATGATTTAGCTAACCAGCAAATACCAGTTATGGGGATATTCTACTTTACGATATTTAAATAAATTACCAATTTTTAAAGAAGGATTTCTTTGCAAATATGTAAGAACACAATTTCCAGTTTAACTCAGTGTGTGTGAGAGAGTGAGAAGGGTTGATTTAGAAAGAATTTTTCTATTGTTTAGAGCTTATTGCTTCAATTATCTTCATACTAAAGATGAGGTACTAGACTAGGTAGCAGAATAAATTGGTAGAATTTATAAATAATTTGAAAGACAAAGGCTCTTTGTTATTAAGTAAAATTTCATTACCACTTTTTCTTGATTTCTGCTAGTAAACGGTTCTGAAAGACTCAACTTTTTGCTTTTAACACAACTACTAAAATTCCTGAAACTTCAAATGTAAATCTTCAATAATTAAAAACTCTTTTTAGAAATAAAGGAAATTATCTTTCTGCTCTTGCAGCAAAGATGAAGATCTTCAGGCTTCATAAGAATTTTCAAAGAATTGATTTGATAAGGTGTTAAACTGAGAACATTCACACGAATATAAATCGTCTTTCCTATGCAAAATATAGACCTGTGAATAGCCATTCTTAGCTGTTCTGAGTTAAAAGGAATCTGCCCATGAAAGTGTTATCTGAACAAAGAGATCTATGTAAGACTCTAAAGAATAAAAATTATGACTATGCCCTATATAGCCTTCAAAGAGAAATCTGTAGTTCTGATTTGCTGTTTGCCTGATAATTGTTCCCTGCAATAATGTTGCAATTAACATTTAGGTTTCTTATTTAGAAGTCCTTCAATACCCCTGTTTAAGCTTCTGCTCAAAGAAGCCTCTCTAGCTGTCAGATGTTTCCTGAAGGAGAGAAAACAATATTTTATGTAGTATTCTAGGTAATGATAGATAAAACGGGTCCTTAAAGAAACAACCCTATGGCCAAGTTAAGATTTGAGGTGACTTCTATATATAACTGGTAAGTTTCCTGACAGCAATAAATATAGGAAAGATAAAAATAAATCAATTTCCACTATATCATCATTTAATCTACTGAGAAAATTTTAAGACATCTAAAATGTCAAATACCAGAAAGATACCTCCTCTGCTATACTAATTCACAATAGAATATAAAGGAAAAAATTTCAAATCAAAGTATATTTACTTAAATACTATGACATGAAGAAATCATTACAGGTAAGCAAGGTATTTTACACACACACACACACACACACACACACACAAACACAAATAGAACTTAACATATCCTGTAAGCGTGCTACATTAATTAAAGCAAAAATCTGAGTTAAAATGGTTTAACTTGGCAATTTTAAAGTTGAAAAGTCAGTATTTTATATAAAAGAACAGCATTTTTGATTGCCTCAAATTTACAGATTAATATGACTGAAAAGAAAATAAGACAATCTACTTACCCGTTTTATTGTCAAAAAATTTGATGTGTCTATCTTCATGAGCAGTTATTGTAACAGGAAGTGTGGGGTGACTTACTACTCTGTTAATGTGATTGCTGGATTGTAAATCTAAAAAATAAAGGAAGATAATGTACTAAAATTCAAACCTTCAATTAGAAGCTAGATGATGACTTTTTTATTCTTACCAAAAAATAAAAATCAAAGCATTTGTATAAACCAAAAAAACCTGAGAACTAAAATTAGGGCTGTAGGGAGATACAATTTCTTAAAAAATAAATGTTTAAGCTATCATGTCCTATTATATGAACAGTACTAGGCTCAAGTTTAGAAAAAATTATAAGTATTTTAAAGCAGACTATATAGGTGGTTTAGAATTTTTAAAATACTTACAATAATTATTACTTTTAATAACCAGCTCATAAAAGAATTATAAGCATTTAATGAAAATTCATAAGGATAATTAGATGTTTGCAAGGTACAATCACCATCCTACCCACACTGACAAAAAACGTTATCAACATTACTAGACTTTACATAAAACAATCATTCCACACGTATACATAAACTCTTAAACACATTACCAAGACAACCCTGTGTGTGCGTGCACACACATAATTACCTATGTTTAAGAGGGAGAAAGGAACTAGGGTTGAAAAGACACTGGAGAAGACACTTTGAGTGTAATTTGGTTTGAGAGATTTGATCATGGAACCATTTAAATGTTTTACATAATTATAAAATGATTTTTAAAAGTAATAATGAAAAATCAAAAGCAAAATTAAACGAATTTAATTATATATCTAATTAACTGGTAAAGCTCAAATAAATAACCTATTTCAAGTGACTTTAAAGCACAGTAATTCGGCTGCCCATCCCTTGTAGAATATACCCTAAGTACAAAATATTATCAGGAATCAAAATATTGGTGGTGGTTTTGGTATTATTATTCTGAGATGACTATATATGTGTACTGTGAGATAAATACATTATGATGATCTTGCTTAGAACCAGGAATTTTGGTATGGTTAAAATAAGGTAAACACATTAAATCAATGGGATAAATCTGAATTTGAATTGAAGTATCTGTATGAATTTATCAGTGTTTTCCTTTTATAAAAAATGTGTTTGTAGCTCTGTCCACTAAAAAGGCCTAAACCAATGACCAACTCAAGAACACCAACCCAATCATCTAACACCTAGACTGTAGTCTCTAAATGTCACTTTCCACTAAAAGAAACCATGGCTCCTTAGAGAAATGGCTGATTTCACATATGGGGCACAAAATGAACAAGATGAAACTAGAACATCTTGTCAAATCAGAAAGTAAGAAAACTATTAATGATGACAAGGTCATTAAATTCTGGAGCCAGCTTAAATAAGCTCCCACTGGCCAAAGATTAAACAATCTGAAGAGCAATAACGATAATACTTGTAATGGATTCAATCACATCAAATATATTTATTTCCAAGAAAGATTGTAATAATAATAAAAATAAACAACACCCAAAAGACTCCCTGGTCACCTTTGAAGGATGCTAGCGAACCACCCTATTATTGTTTTGAAAACTGGTAACTAAAGGGGCGGGGGGGGGGAATCAACAATTTATCTTGCTTTTCCTTTATAATCTCTAACTCCAGGGTAACCAAATTATTGATGAGGGGTGGTCCTTTTGTTAGAAGTATTCTAGCAAATAAATGGAGAAGTAATGATAGAATCAGAAAACCATCTTTCAATAATTAATGAATTAATGGACCTAGATAATGATCAAGACTGAAAACATAAGAAAAAGACAAACAACCAGACAATATTTACTTCTGATGAAAGTTCACAAATTACTACTAGTAGTCTAGCCAAAAACACGTAAAAACTTTAAAGTGAAGACAATCAAAAACATTAAACCTGAATTTGAATAAGCCTCTAGAGCTTTAACCAATTTACAGGAAGTAAAATGAACAGAGGAGCACATTAAATGATACACCAAGGATCCAGCTAGCAAAATCCAGACTGTGGGAAACACAAAAGGACAAACTGCCCAATTTCTTCAATAGAAAAATGCAAGGGAAATAAAAGAGACGGAGGTGGAACCTACAGATGAAGAGAGACCTTAAAGGCCTACAGCAAATCACAATGCATGGGCCTTATTTGGAGTCCTATTTAAATAAATTGTAAAACACATACCACATCCTAGACTTATAACACTGGCTATTTATACATAGTTACTGAAGCTAGATGATGAGTTCATGAGGTTCATTATATTATTTTCTCTACTTTCATATGTACTTCCATTAAAAATTTAAAATTATTTCCCTTGCTTTCACTTTTACATTACTCACTCCTCTGTCCCCATGTACCCACTCAAGCTTTTAAGCATAATTTAAATAATCTTTTTCAAGATTTCAAAAACAAACAAACAAACAAACAAACAAAAAACCATGAGTACTTACCAGAATCTATTTGTGATGAAAACATCACCAATGACTGTGATGTTTCTAAATCATAAATTACTGTATTACCAGTGTTGAAAGAGGACACCATATGAGCTGGATCACAGCCTATAAAGTCAACCGATGTAGGTATTCCATGCTCTGAAAGGGGCCCAAAAAGATACAGTGCAGATACAATTGAGAAATCTCTGCTTTTCTTATAAGAAAAAGGAATTCAAATATTCTTGAAATGTTAATAATGAAAAAGAAAGCAACTGTGTTAGGATGGTGAGTATAACAGATAACTCTCCCTCAATTATTTAAAAAGTGTTTATAACATTCTATTTACTATTATAAAAAATATATAGCTAGAGAGCTCTTAAGTGAGAGTAGATGTGTAAAAGTTATTTGTTCTATGCATTTTCTTCTAAGAGAGGGGAAAAAAATCCTGGATGAGTTTTTTGGTTCACTTGCTAATTACATTATTAGATAATAAATTAGCAATCTCACATCATTGTCTTGGGAGACTGTTCACTTGTCTGAGACCTATAAGCCTTATCAAGTAACTAATACAAGTTGAATTTTCAGATTTGTGAAAATGAAGCTTGGAGTCTGAAATCCACTGATGCAGTACTATCCTACAGTGGCCTGAGCAACAATTTCTCTTTTTAACATAATAAATTCAATTGGCCAGATCAATGCACAACTAAGTGAAATCTGGAGTCAAGCAGTTAATTACCTGGGTGAAGCTAGAAACAAATATCTAAATGAATTTTTACCTCAAAAGCTTGGGTAACTGAAAAAGTAGTAGAATCACTAAGGTATCTAAGAGAGCCAATAAAATTAAGCATATACACTACTCATCTAAAATGTTTTAAAACTAAATATACTCTTTAATAAAAATAAAAGGTCTGATTTTTAAAACTAATTTTAAAAACTGACTTGGAACATAAGACCAACACAAATACATAAATACATGTATGTAAATAAATGTCACTGCAAGGTAAATTGGTTAAAAGCTTCTTTGACAGGAAAAGAGTTTAAATCATGCAGGTAACTCAGTTTGTACTTCCCAGTTAAGGGTGCTGTTTCAATGACTATGGCTAGACTGCGCAACCACTCTGCTCCTACATGGTTTACAAGAATGCTTGAGACCCAACAAAATTAAGAAGATACACTTTGTGATCCCTTCAGTCTCAGTGGGCAGCCACCTGGAGCAGGCAGAGGGTCGCATGTCTGAGTAGCCTCATTTGTCTCCTCCACTGTTACATACAAATAGTTTTATTTTTTTAAATAGGACATGTCCTGAAAAAAGTAGGAAAGCACTAAGCAACAGGACATACTTGCAAAGCATCTTTATGTATAAAAAAATGACAAAGTAAAATTATCATAATCTTTTTAAAATTCTTTCAATATATCTCTTGAAACAGCAAAGAAATAGTAAATTATTGTTCTGTACTTTTTGGCTTCCAAAAAATAATTCCCCCCTCCCCTTTTTTTTAACAGAGGCAAAACTTACCTTTGTCTCCATTGTAAGTGCAAATACATGGCAATTTTTCTTGTGGATTCCATAACCTAACAGTGCCATCTGCTGAACAAGACAGTAATTGGTTTTTTATGCCACTGTAAGCAAGTCCCCAGACAGCATCTGTATGAGCAACTAAAGTGCCAGCTAGAACATTTGGCTCTGGGAAGAACAAATGAAACAAAAATTAGCTACTAGAAGTTTGAAAGAAATACTCTGGTATATAAAGACAATTTATCATATAATTAAGTATAAGACTACACATAACAGCTATAAAAAGACCAAAGTGTATACAACAGCCATCTCTTCTAAGTTGTAAAGTTACAGGCTATTTTTAATCTCTCCCCCAATACATTCCTGCATTTTTATATTTTCTGTAAGAAACATATACTTTTTAAAAACAAGCTTTATTGAGCTAAAATTCCCATACCATATAACTACCAATTTAAACTGTACAAGTCAATGGTTTTTAGTATGTTCAGAGTTGTGCTACCAATGCCACACCAATTTTAGAACACCTTCATCATTCATTAGCTATTCCCGCCCCCAATTCTTCCTCCCTGCCTTTCTGTAGCCTTAGACAACCACTAATCTATTTTGTTTCTACAAATCTGCCTAGTCTGGACATCTTATACAAATGGCTATTTGTGACTGCCTTCTTTCACTTAGCATAATATTTCCAAAGTTCACCCATGTATCAGTACTTAATTTCTTTTAATTGTCAAATAATATTCATTGTATGGACATAGTATATTTTACTTATCTATTCAACTGATGGACATGGTGGCTAATGACATTGTGCATCATTTGTCCTACAACCCTGTTTCTCTAGTAAACTCCCACTTTCCATGGATATTTCTTAAAATCTCCAGATATTTCCCAACATCTCCTCCAATCCTCACAGTTGCCAATTACCCTTCCTCATAAACGATTCTCTCATGCTTCACTAAGAAAATATAGCACTGAAAAAGGAAGCTCTCCCCATTTTCCTGCCTCCCAAGCTATAAATCTGTTGGTGTCTAACACCATTTTCTCCTTGCTTCCAAATATAAGTAAGGAATTGTCCTTACTATCGAAGACTAATTCTACAAGGTATATTCTGGATTCAACTCACTAATTTGCTTTCATGTTTACTACTTCTCTACTAAACAAATCCTCCTCATCCTCCTTGGGATTCACAAGTAAACAAATAAGCTCCAGCATCTCTCAACCTAAACAAAAAACCTTCATTATCCTTACACTAAACAGTAGAAAAACAGAGTAAATAAGCTTTTTTACCTCCCATTTACTCTCCAAATCACTCTAATATGGTTTCTGATACCAACACCACACCAAAAAAACCCTTGCTAAAATCACCCCAAATGATGAACTTTATTCTACCAAACTTCATAAAATTGTTTCTTCGTTTTCTTTCTTTGCTGTTGTCATCACCCTGCTTTTCCTCCAAAGAGTGTACCTTGAAAGGTTACCCAGAGTTCCCTTTACTCTCTGGTTTCAGCCCCAACATCCAACCTCATTCTGTCTGGCCAAAATCCAGGTGATGTATTTGTCACTTATAAAAAATAACCTTTCTATCCTCATTGTGATCTAATTAGACCTCTCTGCAACATTTCAAAGTGCAGATTGCTTCCTTCTCAAAATGGTTTCTTCTTTGGGTATGTTCCCATAATTCCAAACTCTGCTGTACTTCCTCCAACCTCAAAGCCAGATTTTCTTAGTTTCCTTTGTTGGCTCTCTTGTTCTAGCCACTCTCCTAATGTCAGAGTTTCTTCTCTTCTTACCCTATAAAACACACTCTCTTGGTGTTATATTATCCATTCTCACATTTTCATACTGATATTACCCATTTGATAGTATCAATTCTTAACATGCCCCAAAACCAAACTCATCACCTTTTATCTTTTCACCCCTTTTCTGCCCCCATTTCAATAAATGTTACCATAGCAGATGCAACTTCTTGTGTCAAAAGGTGATGAAAATGTTCTAAATTAGATGGTGTTAATAGTTGCACAATCCTGCGAATACAGGATTGTATTCTAAACTGTATACTTTTAAAGGGTAAATTTTATTACATGTGAATTATATCTCAATAAAGCTGTTAAAAAAAACTAACAAAATCAGAGTCACTCATCTATTACTTTACCCCTTCAATCTATTCATCAAAAGATTGTGTCTATTCCACCTTATTTCCCAATATGTCTTAAATCCACTTCTCTCCAACTGTTCTGCTACCAACTGCTTTACCACTCCACACTAATCTTGGCATCACCTCTCACCTTGCCCACTGGACCCACTCCATTACAACATTATACTGGTTGGTATTCCTCTCTCCACTCTCCCCCTATGTCCTTGCAACAGCCAGTAACCTTTTTAAACTCTACATTTACAGGTCACTTCCTGGCATAAAACTCTTTCCCCCCTTATCCACAAGGGAAACATTCCAAGACACCCAGTGGATGTATGAAACTACAAATAGTACCAAACCCTGTATATACTACTCTGTCTTATCCTATACATACATACGTATGATAAAGTTTTATTTATAAATTAGGCACGGTAAGAGATTAACAACTAATATAGAACAATTATAACTACACAATAAAAGTTACGTGAATGTGGTCTGTCTCTCCCTCCCTCTCTCTCAGCAAACTAGCACAACTTTCTTTTCCCTTCTTCACAATTTCATGGACAGAAGATATGTTCTTACTGTTGATCTTTGCAACCTCAGCATAAATATATTTTTTTCTTTCCTGTCGAGAACTTTCACCTTTTCACCTAAAGGAAATGCATTTTATGGCTTCTCTCTGGCATATGCAAATTGCCAGCATCATACTCTTGTGCTCTGGGGCCATTCTTAAGTAAAATAAGGGTTACTGGAACACAAGCACTGTCATACTGTAACAGTGGATCTGATATCCAAGATGGATATGAAGTGACTAAGGGGCAGGTAGTGTATAAGGCATGGATACACTGGACAAGGGATGATTCCTGTCCTGGGCGGGATAGAGAGAGATGGTACTCAGTTTCATCATACTACTACTAAGAATGGCATGGCAATATAAAACTTATGTGTATTTTTGGAATTTTCCATTTAATATGTTTGAACTACGATTGACCTCGGAACTGCAGATAAGGAGGGACCATATGCTAAAATTTCCCTTTAAACCTTTAGATTTTGGCCTCAATGTCACTATTTTAGACTACATCTAAAGAAAGTTCTGCCTGTTACTCTCTCTCATAATGCTATTCATAGCACTTATCACAATTTGTAACTGCACACTTCATCCCCTTGCTTATCTGTTTAATGTCTTTTTCATTAGACTAATTGTTATTTCTTGATGTAGTGTTTCATACTATACCTGGCAAATTTAGGCACTGAGTGTGTGTTAAATAAAAAGACCAAAGAGCTTGAATTCTTTTTAAATGAATCAATCATTAAGTAGACCACTGTTTATTAATTAATGTTTTAATAGTGTTTCATTTTGGGACACTATAAAATTACCATAAAGAAAGCACCAATTCACAGGCTTAAACATTCATGGCATATTTCTTAATACTTGTTTAAACAACCTTATTAAATAATATTTGCGGTATTTCTGCCAGCTCCATTCACTCAAAAAAATACATTTTGAGCCTTTTACTTACCATATGTATCATATGGATCCACATTAGGGCTAGGCATATTCCACCACTGGATGGTTGCATCAATACCACCACTAAAACACTGTTCTCCATTAGAACTAAGAGCTAATGATAGAACAGGACCACTATAATAAAAATAGAGGGAAAAAAGTTACTTATAAAGCCTAAGAAGAAATTCACATCAACATCCCCCGACCTCTGAATTTATGTGGTATCTAAAAACTATTTAAGGTAAATATGTACATCTGAACAGTACTGATTATATTCTCATTAATACAATTAATAATCAAACATTATATTATTCAATTACTATCTTTTCTAATATAAAACATTATTAGAAAATAACAAGGTTCAAGAAATGATAAATAATAGTTAACAATAACTATGGTTGTTAATTAACTACTAATTCAGTAAAACTTACATGTGGGCCCTAAATGTGTAGATAGGCTCTACATCTAAAGAGGCACTCCTAAAACAGGGGAGAAAAAAAGGGGTGAGGGAGAAGGCAATTAAATAATAATAAATCACTGGTTAATATTCAAGCATCATTAGGTAAGCTCATATGAGTGCATAAAAGATATAGGACCATTAAGGAAGAATAATTACTTATATTTAATAACAAATTTGGAAGGGAAAACAACACAGGCTATTAAAATACTTACTTTTTGGCAGGAACTGTTTTTTGTAAATTCCAGAGTTTCAGAGTATGGTCCTCAGAGGCAGTAACCAACACAGGTTCTACAGGATGAAAAGCTAATGCCCGTACTCCATCAAAATGGCTACGTAGTGTATACTTGGGGTTCCATGTCTTTCGAAAGGCATCTTTATTGGCAGGCAACTAAAAAGAAAGAGCACAATTCTTCGTAGTAAAAATAGTAAATTGACAGGCATGTGGAATTTTTGTTTCTTTGTTTTGGTGTGTTTAAAACATTTAAAACTGCTTTGCTAAAATGTCCAGTAGAAATTTAATGTACCTTAAAACATTGTAATAAATCTTAATCATTTAATAAGAACTAAGAATAATAATTCATTAGCTTTCAAATATATAGATCAAATGAAGAGCCCCTTAATCTGTTTTACCTAATCATCAGGCTAAACCCAAAGGTCCCATTAATTGTCAGTGAGAATAAAAAAACTACCATGCTGCAGTACTTTTACATGAAAACAATAAAAATTATATAAATTACTACCAAAAATCCAAGGATACAATATTAACAGTAAGTTGCCATTTAGAAAATTAGCATGTGAATTTTTTAAAGGCAGCAAGTTAAGGTACTTTCTAAAAGTCTAAGAATATTTTCATCCCATTTTCATTAGCATTGTTGATACTGATAAGAGGTTAATCTTTTTACCTTCTTCTCCATCTGTAAAGATAGGCTGTGAAACCTCTTCCAAAGTAGTCAAAAGTTTACTAGAATTTTGTTCCTTATGTACTTTAAAAACATTAATAAGAATAATACAGCCCACCATGGCTGATATCTCAAAAGTATGCTAATATAAGTATAAAATGAAGAAAAAAAAATGAATTTCTTAAAAAAATTAGCATGCTGAAAAACCGCAAATGCAGTAATACAAAATCTAAACAAGTATAGTTAACTCTCAATTGGACATTTATTATCTATAAAAAATTTAATTCAAGACTAGTTTCACCTCTAACACTGTCCTTCCTATCCTTCCTCCATTCTCTCTCCATCCCTCAAATGAAGGACTAAGTACATTAAAACTTTATATTAAGTATTCAAGAAATGGCAAGCTAACTTTAACATTATCCTTAAAAAAACAAAAAACAAAAAACAAAAAAAGTTCAAAAATAAAATGTGCTTTTTAAGAAGTATCCTGAAGTGATTAAGTGACTAAGGTTCTCTATTTTTCTCTTAACACCAAAATATGGCTTAATTGAGAGTTGACTACTCAGATATTTATTGACCAATATTTTAAAGTAATCAATCATCCTAAATTCCTAACTAATCAACCACAATACCTAAGAAAAATTAAAATACCACAAAAAAAGTTTTAAAAAAATAACCTACAAGTAACTTCAATCAACATACTGACACGCTTAAACTTCTTTTCCATGCACCTCAACATTAATTCTGTTTTATAAGTGTTTCCAAAAAATAAGGAGCCTTCTATTAAATCATTAATAAATTAAAAATAAAACTGCACTTACATCATAACTATAGTCTGCATCATTTGTTACCGTCAAGTCTGCAAGGTCTCCAAGGCCCAGTACACTTAACAAAACATCATCAGAACCCATAATAAATGACTTGCCTCCTCCAGATGGAAACGTTATTGGTTCAGCTATAAAGAACAAAACCGCTTCTTAAATGCTGAAAAATCATACAGTATAAGACAATATTGTGGGGGAAATGTAAGCACTTAACAGTTATAATACAGTAATATAATTTTTATTTTCCCATGTCCCTCCTTATTTCTTCCACTTAAAAAAATGAGTAGTAAAAAATAAATATTTAGAAATTGCAACATAGTCTTCCACAAATCAAATGTACTAGATATACTATTCCAGGGTGGGAAAGTGGGCACAAAAGCTTTGTCTTTTTACATCACTTATCACTTTGGTACAATTATAGCTACAGTATTTTTTAAATGTTATAGGTTGTTGCTAAGTCCTTTTGCTTTGTATTATATTTGCTTAGAAGTGCTGGGTATTCTAGTCTCTGAAAAAAATTAATATAAGCATTCAAATGTAAATGGTCTCTGGTCTTTAATACAGTGTATCGGTTTACTGACATGATGGCTTAAATTGCTCAGATTCCTCCAGTAACAACAATGGTCTAGAAAGAG
Organism: Eidolon dupreanum; assembly: GCA_028627145.1. Lineage (NCBI taxonomy): Eukaryota > Metazoa > Chordata > Mammalia > Chiroptera > Pteropodidae > Eidolon > Eidolon dupreanum. The sequence continues at coordinate 69,057,601 of CM053509.1, forward strand.
GGCAGCTCTACCACCAACAATGGCAATTTCCCTTTTATAAAAGGTTAATCCATGTGATATTCAGAATGCCTTCCAGCCTTCAAGCTTCATGATTTTTAACTTCCCTTTTATTTACCATGATACTTCTAAAGTAACTAATCTACAAAACTACAGAACTTTAAATTAAATATCTTACATCTTTAACATTTAAAATCAAACACTACTATAATTAAAATAACTATAATAATATATTAATATTTTGTAATAGTTATAAGAAGTAATTCTCAGTATCATTTCAAACATGCTTTGAAAGCAAAATTTTAATCTTAAAATGCAAAGGGAAAGTACACAAGTCATCATAATACAAACAACATATGAAAACATTTAAAATTTATGAGCAAATAAATTTAAAAAGGAAACATAAAACTCAAGCTAATTGCCAACTGTGAAAAATTCCTATGAATGATATAAATTTAATATACTAGAGGAAACATAACAAGTATATATAATATTTGTCAGTCATCACTACTACTAAAAATAATTTTAAGATATAAGTCAACTTCTCCTAGATATATACTACAGCAAAAGTAAAATTCATCTTTATTTAGAATATCTTATTTATCAAAGTAAGCTATAATATCAAAGCAAGCTATAGAATTTGACTCAAATCATCAGGTCCTAAATGATATTGCTAAAATGATGTTGTGAGTCAGTAACTGATGTAGAGCAAAAAAGACTGAAAACATATATGAGGATACCAGTAGTATTTAATCTTTTTTCTTTTAAAAAATTTATTAAAATATGGCCAACATACAATATTATATTAGTTTCAAGTATAATCTTTCAGTGATTATATTAAATCTGAATAATCTGTAGCACTGATCCTCCCTAGAACTAGTATGTAGTTATTGGTAATACCAGAAGCAGCTAAGAATGATAAAATCAATTATGTTTAAAAACAATTATATAAAATTCATTAGATATTTACTCAAAGCATTTTTAGCCAGTACAAGGACATATTTTTTAAGATCTTAATTTGTTTATAAGGCAAGTTAGAACAAAATGACACAATTCCGCCCACTCACAATTATACAAACACTTAACACAAATCTTAATAAAAGCCTAATAAGACAACTTTAATAAATTATTTTGCATTACTACATATTCACTGTGCAGAGATACTTTTGATTAGTTGTTAACCAATTTAGAGGCATGTGAAGAGAGGTGCTTGGGCAATATTAGCTAGTTTTAAGTGAGTTTTAGATTAACTGTATTAAAACAAGTTTGTATTATATTCATTTCTAATTAATCATATGACATTTCTCTATCTTGATATATACACATATATTTACTCATATAGAGCAAGCTAAGCTGCTCACTCAGCATTTATTACATACATATGTATGTGAAAAAAAATCTCTCAAGCTACATTTCTACTTTCCATAATCGCCCATCACAACTGTGACATGTGGTCATCACAGTAAATACTAAATTTATTTGCCCTTGTTTTCTTGCAAGGGGAATTAATCTGTATTCTATAAATTCATTTTATTAACATTAATATAATTAGAGCACAAGATTACATAAGCATAAAAATGTCATTAACAATTCAAAGAAAAATTAAACTATCAAAAGCAGATATTAATGATGAAACTTATGACACTTTTTATTTAATAGCCTAAAAGACTTCATCAAAGAATATAAGAATACTATTATCATATTAGCATTTCCTTTTAGGGAAATCTTAGGGTCTATAAAATGGGAGCCTACAACAACGTCCTTCTCATACTTTATAACTAATCCTCCTTTTTATTAACAGTAATGACCAAGGAAATCTGTAGCTCACATATCAAACTCTTTCTTCTTCAATTTAATTAAATGTAAGAACACACCCAATAATTGATTCGATTTATGCCAGTGTCGACACGTCTTATTTACTAAAAATAGTCTGATTGTAATGCCAAAGTTTCTCTTTGAAAAGACATTTTTTTTTATAAAATAAGGTATGACAGACTTCAAAAGGAAAGTATTAAGTTGGAGGTTGCCACTGAAAATTATGAACTCTAATATTCCCTTAACTCTAATTTGAAGCTGAATTTGAATCTTTTAAAATAAATTCTAAGATTTACCCTTTGAAAAGTATAATGAGGTTTATATTTATCTCTCAATCTCCTCCTCCTACCACCACTAAGAGTTAGATCACTGACTTACATTTTTTTCTTTAAAAAGCACACATACACATAAGCACACACACAGAGCTCTAAATTGTTTTAAGTGCAAAATCTGCAATTAAATGTATAACCCTAACTACAAAATTTTAGCAAGTTTTTTCTGTATTTGGTAAAACAGACCAAAACTAAAGAAACTAACCCACCACTAAAATGCATAAAATGAAAAACAATGGGGTTGGTATGTGCATTTTATAAAATATTTCCTTTCAAAACAGAAAAATAGCTCAATAACAGAAAAGAGATCTACGAAAATCAACTATTTTACTTCTGTTACTTTTCATGCTTTAATATGTTTTGTTTTGGTTTTATTATTTTAGTGATTTTATTTATCCTTCCTCAAATTTTCTTATAGTTTATGGTAAGTATTAAATGCATGCAAAGATACTATAAGAGAAAAAAAAGCAAAATTATTTTATAGCTGTAAGGAAAATGTGCTATTAGAGAACACTAAAAAGAGAATAAGATGTTTTCAAAAACATCAATGATTTAAACTATATGTTATATTATTAGATAATACACATATTTCACATATCACAATAAATTCTTTGTAAGAATTCAGTCTTATTACTTAGTATTGTATCTTGACCTAGAATTATAAATTACTCAAGTATATCTATATATCTTCATCTAAAATCAATTTTGGAAGTAATATCTAAGTAGTACTTTCATTTCCTATGCATTTCTACTTTAGGCAAATTTTAGAAAATTCATTATCAAGTACTATATACTTGGTAGCAAGTTAAAGAATAATGCTGCTGCCTTTTCTAAAATGATTACATTAGGCAACTGTTACATATGTACAATTTTAGAAATAATATATATATGTAAAGTTCCAAGCACAATGTCTGGCACTTATTTGTCTCCTAATGCTAGTTATTATTAATTGTTAAAATTTAAACAATTTGACTAAATGACTAGTTCTTTTTCTATATGTACTTTTTAAGGTCTTTTTAAAAACTATTTTCCTGCTACTAGATCTATAAGCTAAAGATAGATTTCTGAGAGGTACTCTGAACTGATCCCTGATAGAAATAACTCCAACATTAAAAACAAAAACAAAACATAAAACATAGAAGCCCAAAATTTCAAAATCCCTAAGACAATTACACAAAGAGCTTGCCCAACACCTTCTCTGAAGATCATGTAAGATGATCTTCAGCATTTTAAAACAGCAGTAAATTTACAATATTAAGGAGATGTGATGTGGAATTAATTAACATCTTCTGCAATGTAAATAAACACGGTAGCTAAATTTTGTACCTTCCTCTGCTCTTGCACCTTCATGATCAGTCATTCTAGTAGAGGCTGACCTAGACTGATTAATGATTCCTGAAGGGATGTGGGGCAGCTCATCATCTCCCAGATCAGCTATCATGTCGCAGAGTTTTGTCCTGTTGACCCCTGTAAATTAATGTCAGCAGTAGAGGTTCATTTAATGGCTACCGCTTGACTTGCTCACAGCCTTTAAAACCAATTTACTAACAAAACAGGATTTTTAAGAAGTTCTAGTTACAAAATCTCGTATAATTAAAGATGTCTTCAATTTTCCATACCATCCCCCCAAAATATTTAAATGATTTAAACATTTAAGATAGTCACTATTTCTATGGATACATATATCCATTGTTTTATATATACACACACAAAATTGAGTCTTCTGTCACTCAAACAAAGTTCTGTAAGCTCATACAGAAGGTAAACAATAGGAAATTTTGGTGTTTAAGGTTAATACTAAATAGTGTAAAGAATAAAACATTAGTTTTTACAACTTAATTCACTATTTTGAAAAATTAACAAATAAGTACAAATATTTTATGAGGGTGCAACAAACAATTAACTTTCCCTGGTGTTTACATAAATATTTTCCTGCCACATTAACACAAATTTGTCATTAAGAAACCAACCCCAATTTTCCTCTATGATTCTGTACTTTTCTCAAATTTGAAAAACCTGATTTACCCAAAAGCTCTCTAATTTTCTCATAATAGTATGAAAAGTCAACACTGTCACAGGCCATAATTTTAAGGGGAGAATTTCAGCTGCTGCTTGAATAATTCAGGCCCAAACAGAAAAACTCAAAAGCACCTGCAGTATTGTGGTATCTTTGTTCTATCTTTGAACTTCAGAAACAACAGAAGTACCTCTCATGTATTTTTAAAAAAGTTTTAAGAATGACAGAAAAAATAATTTGAAAAGATAAAAGAAAATGCTTTATAGCCAATATAAAGTAAAACCAAAATAGGCGAATCTAAGGTCACACATTCTGACCTTATATTTACTAATGTCAACAATTACGGACTAATTAGAGTGCTATGTAATTATTAAATTTCACTACAGCTATTAGAATATTAGTAATTCTATAGGAACTATCATTCATCAAAGTACCCCTAACAAAATGCCAGTCAGCGAGATGGTTAAGACTTAATGTAAATAGGTGGAATATTACACATTTATTAGCTCTATTTTACAGTAATCCCTAACTTCTTAGAAATGCTTATGCTTCAGCAATTCTACTTGTGTATGGAAGTATACAATTTAACAAGCAGTATAAATTTTCTACAATAATAATTACAATGGAGAAACTCAGTATAACCTGAGGATTTTCCCTGACAATGAAGTGACTGTAAACAAATTCTCTAATAAATGAAAAACTGCCAGCTGAATGTCTGATCATCCATTAAATTCAACATGAAAGAAAATAAATGTTATCCTTTTTCACAAAATAGCTCTCCTTTATAATTTTCCCACTTATGAGTATCACCACCATTGATAACTAGTTTGTTCTTAAAATTTTGCAACCACATCTGAATAATTACTCTTCAACTTACAAAATGGGGGTAGGGGATGTCTTAAAAAAGAATCCTCTCTTAAAGTAATCCTCAGATTAATCTTTCTCTATATTGACTTTATTCTAATTAAAGCTTTCACTCTTATGAATTACTGCAACAGATTCCTAATTGGTTTCCCTATGTCCCAGCTCCACATGCTTTCAATCAAATTTGATATCACATTTATTATTATCATCCCTACTCAGAAACCAGTAGCACTTCAACACTCTTTGGATTAAGACTAACTAAAGTCTTGTACCTTAACCTTGCAGGCGCTTCATGATCTGACCCTATTTTTTTTTTCTCTTCTTTTAATGCCACTCAATACAAATCTCCCTAAGTTTCCAGTCAAAGCAGTTTCCCTAAAGTATCAACATTCACCAAGGTTGTTTCTATCATATTTTGTCACATCTGTCCTCATCTATTCCTCACAAAGGTGAGAATCCTTCCTACACATATACATACACACAGACATAAAGTTCTATCCTCTAACATGCATCTCAGCCTATTATAATTCTTAATCCTCCAAACAGTTCCATCTACTTTGTAAAACTTTTGTTGATCTTTTCCTGCTCACTCTTATTATATATCTGTGCATCATAAAATTTTACTTTATTAGATATTATTGTAAAAATAATTTAATCATACGATAGCTAATGTCAAATGCAATTAAGACAAGAAAAAACTTTGTCATTAGAGATATCATGAAGTCATATTCTCCCTGAACACATGGACTAGAACATATGGAAGGAAAGAAAAGTCAAAGACAATATGGAAGTTATTGTTCAAACTGAGGATCCCAAATTATATAATTCTTTTTCCCCCCCTATTTTGGCCAAACATTAGTCTGTGTGGAACACAGTGCCAAGTCTAGACATATGAAATTTATCTATCACTCTACTGTTCTAAATAAAATAATACTTTTAAAATAAATCTGTTTTCCCTTTCTCAAATGTTCCTTCCCTTTGTTACTCAACTGTATATTCTGAAGTGAAACTGTTAGGCAGGCAATCTTGAAAAGATAAGTTTATTTTAGAATAAGGATTTAGTTATGTCATGTTTATTAGATTTGTTCTATTTTTTGACTATCGTTCTAATGAAAATAAAGCTTTCACATGACAACTGTCATCTTTTATAAAATGACATCACAATATTAAGGAAAAACAATTAAGCTGCAAAATGATCCTGCAGTTTAAAAAAGCATACTGATTCAAAAAGCATAAATCTCATACTTTCTGACCCTCATCAAAATGCCTAAACTGAGACTTTCAGGGATGAGGAAAAAAAAGAAAAAATTCTGAGTTGAAGAATTGAATGGTCTGTTTTAAAAGTGTGAAATTAAAGTCAGAAAAATAAAACCGCATCTCTTAGCTGAAAACAATATCCCTTTACTATAAAACAACTGTTTTTACAGGAGAAAGAATGTTAAACAGTTTATGGGATCTCTGAATTTATATTCTCTCCTAAATAGAAGCAGCTTAATCATCACAGATACTTTATAGTATGCACCAAAGGGCTTTTTTTAAAGTTCAAAGTTACTGCTACAAAATAAATTCCCCTTAAATGTATCAAAAATATTAATATGAAGTTATTTGGACTAAAATCACACCTTACAAAAACTATTACATTTCCTGGTGACAGTTTGCAATCTTGGATCTGTAATAGCAAATGACAAATATTAATTTGAAACTTAAAAAAAAGATCCAGGGATACTCACTTATAGTTTATATTAAAAGAAATATTTAAAAAGTTAAGACTTCCCTTTTCCAATGTACTGATAATCAAGTCAGAAGATGTACAGCAATTCTATAACAGCAGTAAAGGAAAGAATAGGAATGACATACAAATCATACTCAATATATAGAAAAGATCAGAAAGTCAGGATAAATTAGAATAATTAGAAAAACTAAGGTAAGTCAATCACTAAGAACTAGCACTGTAAAACATACATATTTTCAGAATGTGAATCTTTGAAATGGGAAAAGCCTCTACATCTTTTGAAGGAAATAAAATAATCTTATCTTAATTAGCCTCAATTTAATAGGTATAATATAGCATAGGAATAACAATAAGCCATAAGGGCATCTGTCAAAGGAAAATATATTATAATCCATAATCTAAACTTTCCAATTTGAAACAAATATCAAATATTAAGGGAAATCTTCAGAGTTTTAACTCCTCCCTCATATTCTAAATAAAGATGCTAGATTTCAGGTGCTTCATGCTTACTTCAAATGCTATATACAGTGTGATTTTTGTTATTCATTTTGAATTACATATTTTTATGGTTATAAAATCTAACAAAATGGACACCATAGAAAACTAGAAAAATCCTACTGGACCAAGATTTTAACAAAAATTAATTAATTTAGAACTTGCCCCTAACTCCCTTCCCCATATAGAAAACTTAGAAATTATCTAAAAATGAAAGAAAACTGAGTTTTAAGCTAGATAATAGTGTTGTACCACTGTTAATTTCCTGATTTTCAGTATATTACTGTGGTTGTGTAAGAGAATATCTCTGTAGTCTTGGAACATACGCTAAAGTATTTAAACAGCAACATGTCTATAAATTACTCTGTTTTCTGGACTGTTCAAAATCATAAATGTGTATTTATGTAAATATACATAAATGTATATTTACAGAAAAAAGGATAAAGCAAATATGGTAAACTGTTAACATTTGGAGAACCTAGGTGAAAAGTACATGAGATTCTTTGTAGTATTCTTGCAACTTTTCCTTAAATCTGAAATTGTCAAAATAAAGTGTTAAAAAGAAAAGGAAGCTTAACCCATTTGAAACCTAAGATCAAAATAACTGCATCAAGTCGCTTCAGTTGCATGGTCTTATCTTTTATAAGTATTAATAACTTACAGTTCTTAAGTACACCTTACTTAGCAAGAAATTAATAATGAACTATATCTATAATTCGAGGCAAGGTTGTCACTTTTAAGTCATTTTCTTTTGCCTCAGATGGGAAAAAAGAAGGGTGGAGTAGAGTGAGCAAGTTAGAAGACAGACAAATGTTAGATTCTTAGCTCCTGATTTTAGAAGGCTTTCCATTTAAGAGTCAAACACAGCTGAGTCTTTACAAAGTTAAAAAGCTAACATTCTAGCCATATTTTTCTTTACCTTAAAAAAAAAGGTATTTAGATTGGATTACATCTGTTGATCCATATGATAAAGTTAACAAGTAATTTTCTTCCCTCTTAAGAAGCTGAAAATAAAAATCTTTAGAAATGTAGTGTTATGATCCAGTAGATAAGACTCATTCACATTTTGGAATAAAGGGGAAAAAAATCAAAAGGCTACAGTTTATGAATTATTCTAACTTGTACAAATCTTCATGTGGGAAAATATCAGAATAAAATCCAACAAAAACAGATAATAAGAATGCTAGAAAATTTTTGTATATTTTTCATGTAAAATTGTATCTTAGTATTAATATTATGATCTATGAGGATTAAGACCATTCAAAGTTTATAATCCATCAATTAAAAAAAGTTTTTTTTAATTCCTTAAGTTTTATCACTAAGGCAGGAATTCAAGCCCAAATTTTCTTACTGAATTCTATATATTCCCTAATTATTCATTCCTGAGACACGTTGCTGGAAACTTCATCTTTATATCTATGTACAGAGGTAACCTTAAAGACACTGGTGTTCACAAAAACAAAATATGAGAAACGTTCTAAAGGTTTAACTAATGGAAGCTAGGTTAAATTCACGAAATGCAATACTATGTAAAATTAAAAAATTAAAATTATATTTTATTTAGATGATTATAAAACTAAGAAAAACTAATTTAAATATGATGATATTCTTGTTGAAAAAATTAAAATGGTTTATGTGTAAATGCACTTAGAAAAGGCTGGAAAGATATGTGCCATGCAAAATACTAATCTCTAAGTGGCAGAACTGCAGGTGATTTTGACTTTTTGTTTCTACATACTTCTTATATTATCAGAATAATAAGTGTGTGTTTTTATGGTTATAGAGGCAAAGTTAGTTCATTTTTTGAAGAAAAAAAAAAAAGACAAAATCAAAGTTAAAGGGGGTTGGTTGAATAATATAGTACACATCTGGATAATAAAATCATACTGAAACATAAGAGCCTCAAGGCATAACTCTGGGGGCCCCCAGCTCCTGATTTAATCACAGTAGCTCTCTTTCACCCACTTCACTATCAGGTTCTCCAATATTCTGTTTGACAATAGGATAGCTTGTTTTATTAAAAATAAAATAAAAATAAAAATAAAAAAACTGAAAATGTTACAGAGGAATATTTATTGACCTAAAATGACACTTTCTATTTAAGCTACTAGCCAAGTAGGCAAATAACAAAACTTTGCATATTATGGTCCTATGAAGGAAAATTAATTAAAATTTTATGGGGATTTTAAAATTTAGTTTAGTTCATGTGTTTCTAATATTTCTCATCAGGTGTTTCTAATATTTCTCATCATCTGGTTCTATATTTCTCAAACAGGTATGTTTTTAAAATAAAAAACATTTTTTTAGAAAACTTTAAAATCTACAACTAAAAAAGATTTTCAGTTGACTGTATCAAATTTCTAAACCCCAAAAACATATAGATCTAATTATATTCTAAAAGGAAAAATGTGGGGTATTTTAAATTAAAAGCAACATTATCCGATATTTTCTAAAGAAAACGTCAGCAGATTAGTCAGTTTATGAATACACAGACTTAGCAATGTAATATTAAAATAAACTACTTGATTTTTTTAGAAAGAGATTTAAACCTTGAAATTCTAATTCCATGTGTCTATATTAAAATATGCAAAAGTACTTTTATACTCAACATGCATGAATTAAACTGGTAAATGATGTTAGAGCAGAACACTGCCTCTGCCCAGCACTTGATGTTTTAAAATACAATAAGCAGTTTGACATACAGTCTAAAATTTATTAGAGAATGGTTTGTCTTTTTATTCACATGCAATAACATAAATTAGCATAAAGTTATGAAAGAAAATTGCCTAAGATAAATCCACCAAACTCCACTTATTTGCCTCCACAATAAATTAAACCATTGAAAAAATGCTTTATTGGAGGAAACTTACACCATTACATCTGCCATTTTATAAACTAATTTGTCATCAGAGAAAGTAATATGAAAGGATGCTTATATGGATTTTGCCTTTGCCATCCATTGTTTTCTCCTTGACAGTCAAAAAAGTTAGACTAGAAGGAATTCGTGGCCAATTAAAAATAAAGTTTCCCAAAAATAAAATAAGTTACAAGTTTCTCCATTTAATAGTCACAGGTCTAAAGATATTTTTCATGTGGCTGTTTTTAAGTTTGATTCACAAAATGAAAATGAATTACTTCTCTAAGAGGTGCTAAAGCTAAATTTATACGTTTACAGTACATCAGTCAGGATACAACATAGTGAAAAATACATCGAGGCACCAAAAGACACTCAGCTATCAACCAAACAAATCCTACTGCCACCACACCCCTTCTCCTCAGGTCTTTCTCTACCAGAGTAGCCAAGAAAATACTATCCAAGAGAGTTTTTTGGTTTTTTTTTTTTTTTTGCTACTATTATTTGTGGTTGGATTAGGCCAGAAAACAAAAATTATGGAAAGGGTTTTCCTATTCTTTGTATTTCAGGATTCCCAAACTAAGAAATGTTAACCTGACTATGAATTGGTTATAGCTATAATACTCTATGTATCAAAAATAGATTTATACTTTCTCCCTTTTGAACAAATTTCCATTATCTTTAATTCAAAGGCCAATAATTTTTACAATCTGGTAAACTTTTTAAAGCTTACCAAGCCCCCTCCCCTAAAAAAACCCTTGAAACTTTTCTTTCATCCTATCCACATTTTAAAATGATTTTCTACTTGATTGATAACACATTCTAAGTTATAGTTAAATAAATTTCAATTATACAACAGACAAAGTTTAAAGTTAGTTGCCCCCTTTATAAAGCAAAAAGTACATAAAAAAACAGAACTGAAGATTTTTTTTCTCAGAGATTGGTATACAAAAATTATAAGAGAATCTGCACTTACTCTTTACCCCTTTCTTCCCCTTTCGTTCCTTCTTGTACTGTTCCTTCAGTTTACTTATTAGTCCCTGGTCTACATCCCAAACCTCAGTAGTTGGGGAGAGGTCATCTTTATCTACATGCAGCATATTATTAAAAGAAAAAAATCAGCAGTTGGCAATACAAGCTGTTGGCAGTAAATTGTTATAGCTTTACACAGTCATAATAAATATGTACTAACAGCATATACTCAAAATATTTTAAAGGTGCAGTTTCAATTTTGGTATTCACAACTCAAACTCTAAATGCCCATCTCATAAATTTCTAAACATTTAATACAACAGTCAAATGGTGCTTCATTTCTATGAATCACAAATTTGAAGGTTATTATTCTTTCAATAACTGATACTCTTTCAATGAACTGACATTAAAAATCTAATGCTATAAAAAATAGATCACTGCATCTTTATAAAAATGTTAATAAAGATTATTCAGCCAGCATCTTAAAAGCAAATGAATGAATTACATGCGAACTACTCAAAAGTGCAAGCTGGAAAGGTCAGTGCCGTTTTATTGATGAAAATATTCATGCACCTTCTGTCACACTGATTCTGCATGCACAGGATTACTGTACTAATGGGGAGGCATTCTAGTCCAATACATACATACATATAGTTCCAAAACAGTGTCTCAATCCATACACAGCATTCAGAGAATCACCACCTCTGCCCCACCCCACTCAAATAGTTCAACATCTCATTATCTTCTTCCATTGGTCTACAACTAAAATTAGCAAAAAAAGACAAAAACACTCAAATTCCACTGAAGAACTTTTTTAGAGTTGATTTTTTTTTAGAATACAATAAAAGCAACAAGCATGGAGAAGTGAAAATATATATTGCTGTTTATCTGCTGAAGATAACATGTCAGCTATTTTAGCTAAATATAACAAATCCATATTTGCTTGAAGTAAATACTTGTGTGTGGGAAAAACTCTAGTAAACTAGAGGAAAAAAGCATTCAAAAGCAGTTTAAAAATGTCTATTAGAATTATTTTAATCATTAAGTGTTTTTCCTTCCTCTATTTCATTTTAAAACAGCCATGTTATTAGCAAGCTTAATACTCTACTACAGAAAAACAACTTGGCATTTATACAACCCTGTTATTAAATGAAAATTACACCAAAACATACAGGTTAAGTCAATCAATAAGACTGACAGAACAGTGAGATTTTAGGAAAATATACTGTTAAAATTTTGATAAAAATATTCTGGTTCACAAGTCTTATAAACACCCTAGGCGTCAATGACTTAATTTATACAAGGACATAAAAAAGCCTTTTTTTCTGCTATAGATTACTATACATAGTAAACTTAAGAAATACTCATATTTGAATGGCACATAGAAATTTCATTTTTCACTGTAGCTTGAGTCTTTTCTATTGCAATTGTTATCACTGTCTCCCTTATGGATGTTCCTATGATCTTAAGTAGTCAGTATGTAAAAGGCTAAATCCAAAGCTTTAATTTATTAACTTGAATTCCTTGACATTAGGTTGTTCAAAACTGAAATTTATATGTAAGATTATTTGTCAAATCTGTAAATTGTATACTGTTTCTAATACAGTTGTAATACTGATTTAAATAGAAAATTCACTTTCCATGTACTCTAATTATGAAATTTCCTGAAAAATATGCTATATCAGGAATTGCCAACTTATTGAATCCATCAAGAAAAAATGTGATCTAAAGACTTAATCATTTGCACTCATCATAATAAAGCTAACAATTCTTTAAGTGACTACTTAAAGCAAGACAATATGACGCACTTTTAGCAAATACTTTTGAAACCTCTTAGAAACAAACAAAAAACTTAAGTGGTATAAACTTTATACAGGAAATTAGATAAAACAGAAAAATTTAATAAGATAGCCAAATAGGTTTTTAGAAGACCTCTGTAGAAAAAAAAATTAGCTGTGAGTAGCTCTAACTAAAGTAGCAAAGGGGAGTGGAGTGAAAAAAGCAAAGGGAATAAAAAAGAATAAGCTAAAGGAAAAAAATAAATATTACTTGCAAGATAACCTCAAGTCTAGAAAACAAAGGTAAACTTAGGCAGTGCAAAGAACAGGTTGGTGAATGCAGATGTGCACAAACAACATCCTGAAACTTGCCTGGTAATAACAGCTGATTTGATATTGCTTATAAGAAATAGTTAAGAGCAAAAGGGAAGAGCCAGCATAATCTTCTACATATTAATTCTGTTTTTAAAAAATCTACAGGGGAAAAAATACCAAGAAATGAGGTTGAATCAGTTATAGCGATTTTTTTTGTTTAAAAGAAAACACAAATATGCACAGAAAAAATTGACCCTTGACAACTCAAAACTATAAAAACATAAAATTCTATTATGGTAATTCTAACTACCACAGCAGAGAAATTATAAAAATCTACTTAATGTAGCATAAATTTGTAACTAACTTTACACAGATATTCAGTACTTTAATCATTATATTTAATTATAAACATTTAGGTACTAATTGCATTTTGTAGACCTATAAATTTCCACAGATAAGTGTAATAGTGTAGGAGAAAATAACTAAATGTCCTTAAAATGTCTAGTCTTCATTAGAGAAATAGCAAAATTAAAAATTCCCAGTAATATTTTTGATTGTGAAAGAGCTAAAAACTACTAAAATTAAACTCAGACTACTTAACATAGATGACAAGAAAAACAGTATTTAAAAGCTTTCTAAAAAGCCATGGTTTCATAGGATAAGAGGATTCAAACTTAGAGATACATGAGCAGATTGATAGTATAAAAAATAACAAGATCATCCAATGTAGGCGAATATGGAATACGTTTCATTGAACGGCCTATTTTTTTTTAATCTGTACCCTTTATTCAATAACTTAAATATGAAAACCACCACCTTCCCATTTATAAGTAAATTCAAAATTTAAGTAAATGAATTAAATATACAAGAGTATGTGTATATCTATTTCTGTTTTTGGAAAAACTGAGTATGACACCTATTGAGTAGAAAAAATAAATTCAAAAACACAGCAAAGATCCTATGACAGTTTTCATTTCTTAAGGAAAAAAACTACTTGAACCATTTTGTTCTTAAAAGAGCCCTTTCTCTTATTAAGAACTTAAAATACTTTAAAGATGTTTAGTCTGTTCTGGAAGGAAGAGACTTTGTCAGTTACCTCTATTTACACAAAGAGATTCAGGTCACTGTTGAATATTATTAGTAAAAGTAAATAATGTATTGAGCTGTCATTCACTAATTAGGTCCTCTCTAGAAACTACATTATATAGTCTGTCTTTAGACAGAAGGATAAATCAACTGTATATAATATGGTACTTTTATTAAAGATATAATGCCACATTTTATAAATTAAATTACTGTTAATTTTTGTATATTCTTTTGACTGAGAGTTAAACTTTCAGTCATTTTAGGCAAAGGAAATAGGAATGGATATGTGTTAAGATTCAGCTAACAAATGTTCAAAAACTGCTTTTGATAATTTTTTTTAAACGAAAATAATCTAAATGTATATCAGCAGAGCCTTAGTTAAATAAAGGAACATACTGATAGAATATTATGCAGCTATTTAAAAGCTGATGTTGCAGAAAATTAATGTTAAGTGGAAGGTGTAGGCAATCAGCACACATCAAAATCCTTTGTTACATATACATATATTTCTATATAAATGTTAACCATGGTTCTCCCTACATAGTAGCATTATACTGAGTTTTAATTTTCTTCACATACAGAGTGGGTTCTAAACTTCTTAAAACATACACAAATTAGAGAATTATTATATGATTTAAATAAATCTATATAGTTATAAAATAATCCAGAAAAACATAAATGGTAGTTTAAAAATTACTGGGAAAACAATTATGGTATTTCCAACATTTAATGGGTTGCACAGAGAAGCTAAAAAAAAAAAACTTAGATACTTTTACTGTTTCTCCAGAGCCAGGCTAATTCTTAAGAATAAAATTCTAGAATATAGCCATTTTCAACTAAGTACAAAAATGTATATTCAGAGTCTAGAAAGTAACTGTAGAGTTTTTACAAATTTTTAATTAACAAACCTCTTCTCTTTTCACTTAGAGAAGTGAAGGTCTGAAACAATGCTTATAATTATAAACAATGAAAAACCTGGTAACAAAATTCAGATCTTTTAAGTACTCAATATGTATCAGGATAGTCAATAAATATATTATCTATTAAGTTTTATCTCTCCTATTAGCAATATTCAGTTTCAAAGAGGCATTTCAAAAATCCAAGTACATTTCCTATCACCAAAGTAGTACTTAAAAATCCAGTGAAAATTCTTAGTAACTAAGCAAAGTTGTTCATGTGAAATATGTTAAGGTACTGAGTAACCTCTAAGAAAGCTCTGCAAACACAATTTGAGATCTACCTACCAGATAACATCCTGATATTAAAAGATGATTGAATAAACCTTTAACAAGAACAACATACTGGACCTCAGCTATTACGTTAAAATAATTTTTGCACTTTTATTTTACTTTCTAATGGGGTTTTTAACCCTCTATAAACAGAATTGGGTTTTCTCCCTTTAAGTTATGGCTGGATTATTATTAGTATTTCATATCACTTCCAAAGGCTAGGCTTTAACATTACACATTGATTATATATAATAAAGTTTAATATCTTCACTAAATCTTGTTCAATGGAGAGCTACAATTCAGGATTATCAGCTTTATTACTTCCTAGCAATAAGTCAGATAACACCTAACAGGCATAGTGAAAGAGTTAATTCTTCTTGAAACCTAGATTCATTACCAAATTAAGTAATGGGAATTTAAAAAACTACACACGCTCATTTTTTTAATCTGCTAAGTAAAAAAGAATTGAATTTCTAACGTGACTAAATGTTAAATTTCAAAAATCAAAATCCACCAAAAGCTATATATGAAAGTTTAGTCACCCAATCTAAAAACCCATACAAAACACCCTGAGATTATTCAATACCACTTCCCCTTGCTGTCAGTTTAGCTGCCATCATTTGTGTACATTCATTCAGATACATACATTCCACATACACTATTTAATAATACATCTTTAAGGGCTAGCAGTTTCCCCACCCCCATAATTCTTTATCACCTTACCCCATTCTGTGCCATCCCCTGAACTTCGCGCTTCTCCAGCTCCTTCACCATCTTCAGCAGTTACTAAAAAATCAAATTCTTTCAGTGCTTCCTCAGTATCAGGATCATCAGTTAGGTCAGCAGCTAAACCTTCATTACCTATCTGTAAATGGAACATAAGCCCAGAATTACTTTTATCATAAATTTTAAAAGGGTCCTTTGTTTTCACACAATTATCTTTACATTTGCATTTCCATTTTCAAATTACTTAAGTACAAAATTTTGTATTTTCCCTAGTTCTCCAATCTCAAATTACACCCTAGATAAAATATTTTCAACAGTGCTATGTGAAGACCATTGTAAGATGTGATGCAAATAATGTGTAGTAAGAAGGATTAAAACTTTAATCACCAAAAAAAGTTAACTTCTGCAATTATAATATATTCACAGTTACTCTTTTAAAGATCCATTCACTTAAATTCTGATATGTTGTGCTGAACTGACCTCACTCACTCTGAACTGCAAATGTAGTCTGTAACTTATAGGAATATGGCACAGATAATACGGATATTAACTAATGCAGCCAATAGCTGTGGTAGCAATAACAGTGCTTTACCTCCCAGAACCATGTTACACATATTGAGTACATTACACATATGAAATGTGGCAAAATGGTTAAAAACTGCTTTTATAGACTGGAAGCTTTTGAGGAATACTGGCATTTTCCCCACATTACTACGACATCCCAAAGAACCAAAAATGAACCTATCCATTTTTTTTTTAACATATCTGAAATACTATACACTACTATGGTAATTCACAAATGGATCACCTAATCTACTTTTTTGCTCCTATAGCTAACCCACACCATTACTAAAATAGATAAACCTGTTTCTTAGGTTATGAGCCAAAGTAAATTATTAATCCTTATCAAAGAAGAATGTTGACATGTACATTTATAATCCATAGTTTACTCCTTCAACTAGGGTGGAAGTATCCCCACTGAAGCTTCAGTTAATTCATCACCTGCTTACTGTACATGAAGAAAAAGACTATAACAGTGATTAATTGTGGCAGGAGTGGAGAGGGTGCTGCTTTTAAAAAAATGAAGGTTCAAACCACTAGACTATAAAAACAAACTCTTTTTCATTATTTAGTGACTAATACAGCAAATATTAATTTCTACGATATAAGGATAACTCCATAAAATCTGATATATAAAACTTTCAGTGACATAAAACAAGAAAGGATCACTCCTAATATAACTAAATATATCACAAAAATTTGTATTCAAAATACATGAGTATATACATTTTAGCTAATAAGAATAGAAAATCGAGTTCCTACTTTGTGTTTATTCATCCGATGTTTGTCTTTTCCTTCTGGGATGCCTTCAATCATGTCATTTTCCTCTTCTTCATCACTGTCATCAGCATTTTCTAAGAAATTGAATGTCTCAAGAACATCACCAGGAGGCCTATAATAAGGGAAAAAGATAAATTCAAATATTCCAATGGTTATTTCTAGTATTTCTTTCTGGTTCCTATTTTAAAACAGTACTTAAAACTGTATTTAATGATAGCAATACATGTGCATGGCTTTGTCAAATAGAGCACAATCTATAAAAGACAGAACTGATGAATCAGACTTCCCCAAATTAAAAACTTGCTCTTTGAAAGACACTGTTAAGAGAATTTAAAGAGAAGCCCACAGATTGAGAAAATATTTGCAAGTCACATATTTGATGAAGGACTTGTGCCCAAAATATACAAAGAACACTTAAATCTCAACCATAACAAATGAAACAATAAAAAAATGGGAAAATTATTCAAAGACACTGTATCAAAAGATGTGTGGATGGCATAAACACTTGACATTATTAGTCTTTAGGAAAATGAAAATTAAAGCAACCATGGACTGTGAAGGGCCCGAGACTTTATTTGCATGCTAACATGCTATTTCTTTTTAGCATTCATGATGATGGTCTCTGTATAAATATTTTTAAAATTAATTTTATAGTGTTCCTCGGGGGAATCCTTTCAATCTGGAAAAAATCCTTAGAAATACATTCTGTAAATATATCCCAAGAAACTGTCTTTTATTACTACTTCAATAATCTTTCCAACGCCATTTTACCTGTTTGGTTTTTTTTTTCTGAAACACCTAGTTAGGATGCTGGCTCTCCTGAACTAATCTTTGAATTTTCCTAGCTTTTTAGTCCTGTTTCTTTTCCTTTTCTGGGAGAGCTTTTTCAACCTTATATTCCAAGTTTTACATAACAATTATTTCATCACACTTTTTAATTTTTATTAGCTCTTTTTTGATCTCTGATAAGACCTTTTAAAATAACACTCCATTCGTTTTGTAGATGTATTATCTTCTCTCAGTCCTCTCAGAAGATTAAATATAGTTTTGGAAGTCTTCTGTTCCCTGTTTTCTAAGTTCTTTTTCTGTTTGGTTTCTTTGATTTCCAATTTTCATATTAAAGTCTTTCCTTAAGTGTGAGGCACTGAAAAGATAACTGGATGTATTGTGTACATGAATGAATCTTGTCAAGCAGCTGGATTTACTTCTGCATGATAGGACAGAGGCCTTAACTATTTCACTGGCAGATCCCAATTGTCAGTTTCATTAGGTCTCTTTTATTAATGTGATCAATTTCAATATCGTTCTGAAACAGATCTAAGACTAACTGCCAATATATTACAAACCAAATAGCAGAAGAAAATGGGATCTCACTGCTCAGCTGTAGATTTTCAGATGATCCTGTTTTCTGTACAGTAACTGGCCCTGCAGTTGCTTGATTTCTTAAGAAATCATTAGTTCAACTTCACCAGAAAATATACCACCAGCCTAGAATAGGGGAGGGGTGTCAACTGACTGCATAAGATAAATGAAGGGGTTTCAGATTCTAACTGCCTCTTACATAAACTTCAACGCAATTCTCTATTCATACCCTCCTCTAAACCTGACTCCAGATATACCTGATACCTCTAATTCTTTAGCCTTTGGAGTTCTACTGGCATGATGGGACTTTGTCTTGTTCCTTTTCTTCTTCCTCTTGTTCCTGAATGCATTTAGTTTTAAGCTCAGTTAACGTTCCTCCATTTTCTTTCCAGCTTCCAAAACTGTTAAATTCTCCCTATCTGATGGACAGTAGCCTCATCCTTTCTGTATAATCAGTTTTTTGTCCTTATGTGTTAATCTTAAAAAGTCTTTGTCATTTTAGTTGAGGTGCCTTTAATCCACCATACTTAAGTGGAAGACTCCATCTATGGTAATATTATATATTTTTTCCTTTGTCAACTATTTACTATCCTCTGTCATTCTAAAACGGCAATCAAAAAAATTTTTAAAAAGTAATATATCCATGTGAAGGGAAAAGAAAATGAAGCCAAGGGTAAGGTTGTCAAATAAAAGGCTAAAAGAATTACTGCATTTTCTAGAGAGGGAAAACCCCCACAAATCTGGCAAGATTCCAGAGTAAAAAGAAAAAGGGAGCAACTGGAGCTTCAAAGGTAAATTAGACCAATGACTAAGAAGCAAGACAGCTTTCTCAGTTACAAGATCTAAGAGGACTTTCTCAGGAATCTTCATAAAGTGGATGTTTGGTTATATTATGCACTATGCATCGTACAGCCCCCTAAAATAAGCCAAGAAATTCAACAGTGATATTCACTCAGGAGAATCTAGTAAACATTATTCTTGGTGGAGTCACATCTCAAGTGCATACACAATCTTTTATCGTAACTGACACTATGTGCCAAACATTGTTCTAAATGCTTTACATATTAATTCATTTCTTCTTCATATCAACTCTATGAGCACCATTTTACAAATAAGAAAACTGAGGCAAAAGAAGGTAAAGTACCTTGCCCAAAGTCACAGCTAGTAAGTGGTGAAATCAGAATTCAAACCCAGTCTGTCTTCAGAATTCACATTCTAAACCATTAAGCACACTGCCTCTAATAATATGATCTACAATTTACCATTCCTCTAACATTAAGGCTGCTTTTGAATTTTTACTGTTAAAAATTAGAATGGGATAAGCATCTTTTTGCTGAAATCTCTATCAACATGTTATATCATTTCTCATTCCTAGGGGTTTTCGAATACCCTGATAATAACTAAACCATACACATGTCCATTAGTGCAGACTCAGAATATCTAAGTGTACTCATTGAGGAGATCAACCTTGAGTAAAAACTACTATTATGTAAATGTCTGTGGACAAATGAATGAAATATGGTGTGTGTGTGTATTACACACATATCTACACAAACTAGAATATTATTCATTCATAAAAAAGACGAAAATCTTTTCATATGCTACAACACAGATAAACCTTCAGGACATTATGCTCAGTGAAATAAGACAAATCACATAAGGACAAATACTACATGATTCCACTTAATGAGGTATTGAAAGTAGTTGTTCATAGAAACAGAAAGTTCAACAGTGGAAGAAACAGGGAGTTGCTATTCAATGGATATAGAGTTTCGGTCATTCAAAATAAAAAAGCTCTAAAGATGTGCTCTACGACATTGTGTTTATAGTTTTAATAATATTGCACTACACACTTAAAATATTTGTTAAAAGGGTAGATCTTATGCTATGTGTTTTTTTACAATAGGAAAAAACTTTTTAAAGTCTTAATCTTGCAAAGGCAGGAAGCTTTACAAGACACAGTCTGTTGCAGATATTTAATTCATATTCATGTGTGGTACAGTAAACTGCATTACTCTTAAAACATTTATAAATCCTTGAACTACTTAGCTAATAAGTTTTGTTAAAAATACATACTTTTTGCTTTTTCCTTTATGCTACAAAAACGTTCTATGCTCCTTGAAATTCAAAGTAAACAAAATAAGGGCTCTATTAGCTGCCAAATTGTTTTTATTAAAGAGACCTCATTTCTCAGAAATAAAAAGGTTAAACAAAAGGCTCATGTTTGTTAACTTGAAAGTCGTAGAACATGTTTTAAATAACTGCATAATGTACATATTATTCTTTTGGGGGAGGGGGAACTAATTTATTTATTTAAATTGGAAAGTGTGAAAAATACTTAATTATAAATAACTTACACTTATTATAAATATAACAATGCTCATCACATATATTTTACTTTTTATTTTATTTTTTTATTATGGTGACATTGGTTAATGTGATCCTGTAAGTTTCAAGTATACCATATTATTAATTTAAGCTCTACAAGAACTGAAATGAACCCATTTGATTTTTCCCCAATCCTCTTTTTCCCCTCTTTGTCCTTCCAACCTGTTATTCAACATAATATCTAATGGTTAAAAAAAAAAGGGGGCGGGCAATTCCACCTGCTTGACTGCTTGCATTTAACAAGTCTGTATTAACCAAAAGTATATCTGGTAGATGGCAAACAACAAGAATTGACAAGGATGTAATCAGAACTCTTGTAAATTTCTGGTGAGAATGTAAAATAATCCAGCCACTTGGGATATGAGTTTGGAAATTCCTCAAAAAGGTAATTCAGTCAGTAATTCCTAAGTACATACCCCAAAAAACTGAAAACATGTCCACACTTATATACCTATGTTCAAAGTAGCATTATTCTTTATTCCAAAATGTAGAACCAACCTACATTTATATAAGGAAGGTATAAACAAAACGTTGTGTATTCGAAGTACAGATTATTTGGCAATAAAAAGAAATAAATTGCTGACACGTGCTATAACATGGATGAACCTTTATAATATTATGCTAAGTGAAAGAAGCCACTCACAAAATAACCATTTATGTGAAACATCCAGAACAGACAAATCTATAGAGACAGAGAGATTAGTAAAGTTGATTGTGTTGGTTGATGGGAGGAATACAGGGAAGAACGGGGAGTGGTAGTTAATGAAAAGGGGATTTCTTTTTAGGGCAATGAAAATGTTCAAAACTTAGATTGTGGTGATGGCTGAACAACTCTGTGAATATTCTAAAATCCATTAAACTATTTACTTTAAATGGGTGAAATTTGTGATATTTAATTTATACCTCAATTGAGACATTAAATAAAAAAAGAAATATCTGTTAGCTTCTGACTGAGCTCAATGCAAAATCTTGTTCCTTTCGCACTAGTGTCTAAATAAGCACTGCTACTCTGGTTACAGAGTAGCATTATAATTTACTGAAAATACTCTAGCAAAAATTTAAAAACCAGGATGTTAAAATAGCTCAGAATTACATGAAATCACCTTCAGATTTTAATTTTGCACCTATTTAAAAACTACAGCCATTTTCCTGGCATCAAAACTTAAGATAAATTTTAAAAACAGTTAA
The DNA here is from genome assembly GCA_028627145.1 of Eidolon dupreanum. Lineage (NCBI taxonomy): Eukaryota > Metazoa > Chordata > Mammalia > Chiroptera > Pteropodidae > Eidolon > Eidolon dupreanum. Next base: position 69,080,092 of record CM053509.1, read on the forward strand.
GTAAAAAATGTATTTGCCCATGGTACTATTAAGGGGGTGCAGAAGTCTGTATATCTAAACTCTATCTGCCTTAAAAACCATCAATGGTAGTAACAAGAAGCTAAAGAGATTCATAATACCCATTATATAATAGCATTAATCTACACTTATAGATCATACCTTTTAATTTCTTGTCCTTTTTGCTTAGGAGATTCACCTCCATTCAGGATCTGTTCTAAATTCTTTGTTTCTACTGATCCATTTGGTTCTGAATTGGATAATCCAAGTAATGACCTTACCCGCTGAGACCGTACATCTAATATTGTATCTGTGTAACCTACTTCCTGAAGATATCTGTAAGAGAAAATTAAAAATATTAAACCCTACATATTGTTAACACCTGCAAACTTGTCAATCCAAAATTATATCAAAAGATTTTGGAAAAACCCATAATCCTATAAAATATACTCTTGCCTCTATAACTATCTTCTCTATAAACTAGCTCCAGTTTTAAGAGAACAAGGTCAATCACAAACCAAAATTAAGAAAGGATATAGTATAGCCAACACTAATTAAGGACCAATTATCCTGAAACCTAAAAAGCCCTAGGGCCTTAAGAGGCTCTTGAGTTGATGACATATATATTTTTTAAAAAGTCCAGAAGGTGGTAGAGAATGAGTAGAACTAAACCTCAGAAGAGTATCATGCTAAGTTAATAGGTATGTATGTATGTATGTGTGTATGTATGTATTTGATGTGCTAAGTTTAAACCTAGGTTCTTAGCCAGAGGTAGATGGACAGATGGATTTTAGATCCTTGTAGGATCTAAAATCTCATGGCATTCCTATAATCCCACGATCTTCAAATTTTCTGTATATCTGAACCAGAGTACTTAATTTGGGATCTGGGATGAGACTGAAAAAGATGAAAGGGACCCAATTATGACATAAATATATATGGTTCATGAATGGCTTTGCATAACAAATTTAAAAAGTTCTTCCTAAAGTATTTCATAAGCTAAGGAAGGGTGCTAAAAAGGAGCTATCGAAAGATTTCATAAGCTAAGGAAGGGTGCTAAAAAGGAGCTATCAAAAGAACAAAAGATTTTAAGGTGAAAAATAAAGATGGGGAGACTGGTTAGGGCACTAACAGCAAGAAGTAAAACTGAAGAAGAGGAAAATAAACATGAGAAAAATAAGCAAAATATAATCTCAGCAACTTGGTATACTAATAAATATGGCAGTAGAATGAAAGAAGACATAAGAATTTTGGAAGTATTTCAGGTTTCTAGCTTGTATAGTTGGATAGTAGTTCTGTTCAATGAAATGAAGAAGGAAGGGTTAGCATCTAGTTTCTCGGGTACCTATTGGATAATCATGCAGTGTCTATGAAAGTGTCAATGTTTCTTAGGCACAATAATAAGAAAGGTCAAAAGCTCAGAAGAGATTTGACTGGGTAAACAGATTTGGGAGTCATTAATGTTTGATGGTATTTAAAGCCATTTAAATGAACTTATCCAGAAAAAAAAGCTTAGGTAAGAACAGAAAGTCTGGGTATACAAACATTTAATTGGCTAAGAATAAGAGAAAACATAGGAAATTAAAAGAAGGAACTTGAGAAATTAGAGGGGCAAATGATAGCAGAGAGTGGTATCACAGAAGTAAAGAGTTTCAAAATGGAATAAAATAGTTAATGTTCCACTTTTGCAAAAGATCAAAACTGAACAAAAAAGGTCTTTTAAATGTTTGTGATAGCAGTTTCAATGGAACATCAAAATGGAAAACATACTAGACAGGTAAGAAATGGATAAAGAAGACTATGGAAATAAACTACTCTTAGAGAAAGGTGAGAAGAGACAATATAAATCCAGGCAATGGGATCAGGCATATCTGAGAAAAATACTATGCAACTAAATATCAAGGTAAAATGAGAGGACAAACACATGGGAACTGACTTGCGAAGTGAAATATAAGATGACTGTTGGATCATGGAATATTCCAGACCTAGGGTAGTTCTAGGTAACAACAAGATCAAGGGTCTAACCACACTTCTCTGGGTTTACTGAAGTGAAGGGAGAAATGTCTAGAGTTGAGAAAGCTGGGCAACTGTAAATTACCCAGGATATCAGGAGCACAGAAGTACCAACGTTTTCAAAACATAAGGGAGAAGAATAAATAAAAGACAGTAAATAAGATTTGCCACAGAAGTACTTCTAATACAACAAAGATTTCAAACATTAAAAAGGTGCCTCAAAAATTAAAGGTAGGATTTGGCAAGACACTTCTGAAGTTTCAGATAACCAGTTAAATTCCTTCTTTAAACCAGTCACACTTTCACTTAAAATCAAATATGTGAATTTTGCAGTGATGGGCATGGGAGTGTCTACAGTATGAACTCTATATTGCTTTTGTTCTGGCCTTCAAGACATCCAGTCTTTAGAACATTCTACCCTGCAAATAAAAAAACATCATCAGCCCAAGGAATGTTCAGAACAACTCAGAGGAAACAAACTTTAAAAAAATTGAAGCATCTAATAACGCATAAAAAAAAGCAACATGAAAACTATACACATTATCCCACTATCATTAAATAATTTTTCACTTGCAAAGTAACTGAATATAAGCACATCACATCTAGATCCTTAAAGCTCAAAATAAACCATTACTCACTGTCTTAATAGCTGTCTGCCTTGCTTCCAGGTTAACTGGCTATTCTGAGGCGCTGTGGGAGCGTCTGTGTCTTTGGTTTCTTCTAAAAATTAACACAAACAAACAACAACATCAAAAAAGAAAGTTTCATACACATTATTTCGACTATTGAAAATACTGCCAAAGTTCTTTAAAGGATAAATTCCCACAAAAATAAACCTAAATATTTTGTTAAAAAACAGAAGAAAATTAACTTATTATTTACTGTGGGTCATTCATTTTAAGTGTGTTTATCCCAATAACCCAAACACTTAGGTACTACCTCCCCCCTTGTTTTAAAATTGGGAAAAGTCAAGTGTACATTAACTATTACCACCATGGATTCAAAAATCAAAAGCCCAGGGTTTGAACTGAAAAACTATTAATTTTTTTTTTTAACTATCAAAAATCTGCTGAGTTGAATACTTTTGACCTTAAAAAGCTATGTTTAACATTTAAATGAGTGATTCATATTCAATATGTAAGAAATTAGGCATATATGAAACTACTGAGCTAATTTTGAGTCGGAACCAGTAGACTCTAAGTCTGTATCACAAGACTTTACATAATCAATTTCATTTTTAGAACTAAAAGTTAAAGCATAAAATAGTTTTTACTACAGGTAAAAAGTCACTTTTTATTCTCAGGTAACAAAGTATGTGTATTAAAGAAGAGTTTAGTAAATTGTATAATTTTAAGTGGGTTAAACTCTCAACAAGTATCCCTAGATTGAAATTTAAATTTACTGGCACGAATGCTGTTACAGAACATTTTCCCATGAATCTGAAATAAAGATAAAGCATAAAGGCCATTAAAGATCAATCCTCATAATGAATGTTGAGAATTTAAAGTGGCTCACAGTTGTAAGGCTCTTAGACTCAAGTCACGTGAACAAATACCTAATGGTACCAATTCAAATATTTTCTGCAGGTATTACTTCTCTAACCCTAACCTAACAGTCCTATTATTAATATCTTCTTATTCTTCCCCTAAATACAGAAATTTCTATAATTTCTAGAAATAATTATTTCATTCTAATAGTTCCTCTATTTTTCTATTTATTTTTTCTATTTATACTATTTTATTTTTTAATCATACATAACACAATCATTGAACAAAAAAGTACATTTAAAAAAAAATAATACAACTGTCCAAAATCCTATCACTGAAGTATTTTAGAGTTTATCATTCCATATTTTCCATCTAAAAATACATATGTAAGCTTCTCCCCTCCATTAAAAAAATGGGCCATTGTGGATATGCACTATAAGCTGCTTCTGAAAAAGTATCTTGAATATTCTCTCTATGGCAATAAAAAGATTAACATCACATAAAATGATTATGTAATATTTCATAGAAAGTATATACCTATTTAATTTAACCAGTCCCCTAATGTTGAAATTAGTTTCCATTATCCACTATTATAAATAATGGTGCTAAAGATATCCTTGAAGTACATCATAAGCATACGGCTCAATGAATTTTTGAACACACTCATGTAACCAGTACCTAGATGAAGAAACAAAACATTATCAGCATCCCAAAAGCTTTCCTGGTGTTCTTTTCCAGTCACTAGATACTCCCAGAAGGGCATATCAACACTATCCTGAATTCTGAAAACTAGATTTTTTAATTTCATAACAATAAACCATTTATATCAATTTTCAATTTTATGTGAGCCATCCATGTTGTCAGGTTTATTTACTATTTGTTCACTTTTGTTGCTAAATAGCATTCCATTATGCTAAAATAGCATAATATATTTATCCATTCTAATGCTGAAGGACGTCTGAGTCGTTTCTAGTTTTTTACTATTAAAACTAATGATACTATGAATATTCCTAAACAAGTCTTACGATGAATATATGTAAGCATTTTAGGGAGTAGAATACCTGAGAAAGGAATTACTGGGTCACAGGGCATGCTATGTTCCCTTTAGTAATACCACTGACAAATGACTTTCAGAGCAGTTCTATCAATTTACAAGCCCAACACCAGTAAGTCTACAAATTCTGCTTGTACATGTTCCACTCCTCACCAACACTTGACTTTTTCTCTTTTACATTTTAGCCATTCTCGTAGGTGTCAAACTATATTGCACCGTGGTTTTAACTTTTATTTCCTCAGTAACTGATAAAATTGAGCATCATTTCATATGCTTATTGGCCATTTGGATGTCTTATTTTATAAGGTGCCTTTTCAATTCTTTTGCCCATTTTTCTACTGTTACAGGTTTTCTCTCCCTAAATATTGGGAGAAAAGAGCTCTTTACATATTTTGATATAACCCTTTTTACAAGGTTAAGTTTACATTATATATATTGGGATTAGTGAGATGGAGGTATAAAAACATGCATCTCTTATACTTCTTCCAAATTAATATTCTGCATATTTTCTTTTTTTTTACATTTTTTACATTTAGTCATATAAAGGGCAATACTGATTCATTTAATGTTTATCTCTATCTATACACTTTGATGTAAATGATTTTACGTGGTGCCTGCATGGTGTATTTTTGCCTATCCCTTTGGTTTTTTCTCACTGAACATCCTGAATAGCTTTTCTATCTCTGTAAAAATGATCTATTTTGTTATTATTGTGTCTCCTAAAAATAAAATACTTGATTTTTATTCATCAATTTGATGAAGTTTTAATAGTTAAGTTTAAAACAAGTCTATTTTTATCTGACTTCAGTTGTGGGTAGAGAGATTTATCTGCTCATTATTTTGCTTTGTATAAACTGTTGCACTAAGAACAGTTAGCCGATTCTGACTCTGGCTCTGAGAACAATGTGCCTGCAACTAGCCTCTTTCCTCACATTTACACAGACTATTTGGGGGATAGCCCTTGAGTTCTAGAAAGTGATAGCTTATTTTGTGAATATTCTAGCCATATTTGAAAGTAGAGAAGACCCAAAAGTAAATCAACTGCAGGTTGTTTGTATGGAATGTCTCTGCCTAGTTCTACTTAACATCAAACTAAAAACAAATTAATTAAATTTTTTAAATTTACTATAATACCAAAATTTAAAAGAATCTTTACATAAAGTTTTATTGTCCCTACCATATATGCTTTTACTCTTTAGATATGGAAACGACTATAGAAGTATAAGAGAAACTGTACACCCAAATAATCTTTTTCTCGTCTTAGTAACTAGCATCCAAGAACAGCGAAGAATTCAATCTGTACCATCAAAATGTGCATATAAATGAGGTTTAAATATACCTCAGAAATTGCTAGTAATATTTCCAAATATTATATAAATCAAACCATTCCTTACTTATTAGACTTTTAGACTACTCAAATTGTAATTATATGGAATCCTAAAATAAACACTATATTGTTAGCTCTTCCTATACCCAGCCCTCTCTTCCCTGCATAATTGTTCATCAGATACTACTCTCAGATTCACTATCTGTTTAGAAAAAAACAAGGCCAATGTGAGATAACTGTTTCTTCTTATTCCTTATTTAGCTGCCACTAGTTTCCTAATTCAATTAAATACCCAATTTCTTTAGAATTAAAATGAGTTATCACAGCTTCTCCAGATAAAAATAATTTTTTAATAAAAAAAAAAAGTAAGCCTATATATGAGACAAGAATTGCCTACAGGTGGAGGAAGAGTTATTTATTACTTCATTACCTTCCACCTCTTAATTGCTACCAAAAATGCATTCAGTTTTACATAGGTCTTGATACAAGGAAAATAGGACAAAACATCTCAAGATTGAGATGTAGACAAAACCACTTACTTTTATTCATTTATTATTTTTCCCAAAATTTTAGACAGCAGTACAACAGTCAACCATCTGACTAACCAATGCAACTAAGGTAAAATGGGGGGAAAGAGAACATGTCTGTTAAATAAAAATGAGTTTAAACCAGTTTTTCTTGAAGGAGGGGGCCGTAAATAAGAATAGAGTTTACCTGATTCAAAGGTTGGCATTTTCAAATCACCTTGGTTCAGTTCTGTGCCATATTTTAATTTGTGATACTTGGCCCTGAAAATTTAAAAATAAATTGTTGAAAGAAAAAAATTTTCTTTTTTTACACAGTTAAGTAAATACTGGTATGTTTCTCAAATAACAACTAAAACATGATATGAATGTCTGTTTCTTTAAACTTTAATTTGCAAAAGCTGGAGAAAAAAATGTACTGCTCTAAAAGGAAAAAAAAAATAAATTATCCAACTAACATATACACCCAGTTAATGAAAAAATTTTCCTGTTTTTAAAAAATTCCAAAACTTAGATTCTATAACAAAGTTATTTCAATTTAAAGATTTTAATCTCTCTCTTTCTCATAAGAATCAAATCAAAATATCACCTTGCATTTTGAGCAAGGTTTTTTATCTTTCAAAGAGCTTTTAAATACATTGTACAATGATATAAAAGAGGATAATATCTTAATTTATTTTATTCATATAAAAAAATGAGACACACATACCTTTCTTGTTTTAATGCATACTCTAACATCTTTATTCTTCTTACTAAATCCTTCTTCAAATTTTCTTGACCTTTTCTTTCTCCTTGCAAAAATGCTATTCGGGCCTAAAAATATAAATGGTCCACTTATTTTCATTTTTTCTTAACTATACATAGGAAACTGAAAAAAGGAAAATGATAAAGGTAAACGTCTACACTTTTATTTATCACAGCAAGACTTAAAATTCACAAAACTAGTTGACCAAACTTTCAGTCAGATAAAACGAGCACTTTAAAAATAAAGATAACTACAAATTAACTACTTGCTTATAATCCTTAAGGTCACTAATATTAATAATTTTACATAATCTTGCAAGAAAATTTTATACATAAAAATTGCATCTAATTTCTAACATGTCAGAAGGAACTGAAAAGTAATATTATATTCACAAGCAGATATATATTTGCCCCAAAATGAGATGTTTCAATAAACAGTAATGCTACCTCAAAAGCATTTATTTCATGGAATACTTAAAAATTTATGATCTTTTCCATTACACCCACCCCATTCCAAACTGTTTCAATTCTTGAAACAACAATGCCAGAGTACTGCAAATACAGCAGTCCCCTACAAATCTTAGAGGGATATGTTCCCAAATCTCTAGTAGATGCCTAAAATCTGGGATAGTACCAAACCCTACATATACCATGTTTTTTCCTATACATATCTATGATAAAGTTTAATTTATAAATTAGGCATACTAGACATCAAAAACAATAGTAAAAAGGAAGAATTATAACAATGTAATGTAATAAAAGTTATGTGAATATGGTCTGTCTCTGATAAACAACATGGCTACTAAGTGACTTCACAGGCAGGTAGCATATACATCATGGATAACCTGGACAAAGGGATGATTCACATCCTGAGCAGGAAGGTGTAAAATAACTGGAGATTTTATGATGCTACTCAGAATGGAGTGCAATTTAAAACTTATGAGTCACTAATTTCTGACATTTTCCATTTAGTATTTTTAGACTAAGGTTGATCACTAAGTAATATTCCATTGTATATATGTACTACGGACACTTTGGTTGTTTCCATGTGTTGGCCACCATGAACAATGGTGCTATAAACATCAGGTTGCATATATCTTGCAGATAAATGTTTTCAAGTTTTTTTGGTAAATACCCAGAAGAGGGATTGCTGCATCATATGGTAATTTTATTCTTAACTTTTTGAGAAACCTCCATATTCTTTTCCATAGTGACTGTACCAATTTACATAAAACTGGAAGCAACGAACAAACATGACAGACTCATGGACACGGACAGTGGATTAATGGTTACCACAAGCGAGGGGGTGGAGAAGGTAGAAAAGGGTAAAGGGGGTCAAATACTTGGTGACAAAAGGAAATTTAACTTTGAGTGGTGAATATACAATGCAATATACATATTATTGAATTGTATACTTGAAACCTATTTGATCTCATTAACCAATGCCACTCCAATAAGTTTAATAGAAAAAGGGGGAAAAAAATCAACAAAAATAATTACAAGAAAAAAAAATCAATGAAGCCGATTCTTTGAAATAAATTAGTAAAATTAACTTCTAAGTAAACTAACCAAGAAAAGACACAAATTAGTAACAAATATGAAAGAAGAGTCATTAGTAAAGATCCTATAGATACTGTTTGGATAATAAAAAAATATTATGAACTCCATGCCCACGAACTTTTTTTAATTTACTGATGTAACGCTGGTTAATAATATTAAACTTTAAGTATGCAACATTATAATTAGATATCTATATACTCTATATACTCTATTGCATGCTCATCAAAGATCCAGCTTCTTCCATTATCATATATTTGACAAATTTTTTTAAAATTATACTTGACATACAATACTGTATTAGTTTCAGGTGTACAACATAGTGATTTGACGTTTATATATACATTATGAAGTGATCACCATAAGTCTAGTAACAATCTGTTTGCATATAGTTATCACAATATTATTGACTATATTCCCTATGCTGAACATTAAATCCCCATGACTTACTTTATAATTGGATATTTGTACCTTTATTTCCCTTCATCTTTTTTTGTCCTTCCCCTATCTCACCTCCCCTCTGTCAACCATTAGTTTGTTTTGTGTCTACGAGTCTGTTTCTGCTTTGTTCATTTATTCTGCTTTTTTAGATTCCACATATAAGTGAAAACGTACCGTATTTGTCTTTCTCTGACTTATTTCACTTAGTATAATTCCCTCTAGGTCCATCCATGTTTTTTGGCAAATGTCAAGACTTCATTCTTTTTTTATGGCTGAGTAATATTCTACTACATATACATACATATATATATTTATATATGTATGTATATATGTGTGTGTGTGTACATATACTCCCATGTCTTCTTTATCTATTAACCTGTCAATAGGCACTTAAGTGCTTCCATATCATGGCTATTTTAAGTAATGCTTCAATGAATCCAGGGGTGCATACATATTTTTGAATTAGTGTTTTCAATTTTTTTGGATAAATACCCAGAAGTAGAATTGCTATGTAGTATGGTAGTTCTAAGTTTTTGAGGAATCTATGCCCACAAATTTGATAACTCAGATGAAATGGACTAATTACTTGGAAGATACAATCTACCAAAATTCATACAGGAGAAACAGATCATCTGAATAGTCCTCTATTAAAGAAACTGAACCAATAATTAATAATCTTCCAAACCAGAAGGCACCAGGCCCTGATGGGTTCACTGGTGAATTCTACCAAATATCTAAGGAAGAAATGATACCAATTCTCTACATCTATTTTAGGAAATAGAAGCAGAGGGTACACTTGCTAACTCACTTAATGTAAGTCAGCATGACCCTAATACCAAAACTAGACATCACAAGGAAGGAAAACCACTGACCAACATCTCTCATGATCACAGATGTAAAAATCATCCACAAAATATTAACAAATTGAATCTAACACTCCTTCTCCACACACACACACACACACACACACACACACACACACACCCATGTGTGCATGCACATACATGTTAAGAGAGAGAATATTATATAATAAGAGTCATTTCAGGTTATTTCAGGTATGCAAGACCGGTTCAACATCTGAAAGTCTATTAATGTAATCTCTATCATTAATTGGCTAAACAGGCTAAAAAAGAAAAAGCATATGACTGTACTAATAGATTCAGAAAAAGCATCTGACAAACTCGAACACCATGACAAAACCCCTCAGCAATCTAATTACAGGAACACTTGCAACTTGATAAAGGTCATCTACCAAAAACCTACTGCTAAGTATCCTATTTAAAAGTAAGAAACTAGATGCTTTCCCTCCTAATACTGGGAACAATATTTCCCCACTCTTACTCAACATCACATTCAAAGTCCTAGCTAATGCAATGGACAAGAACATTTTAACTGGAATGAAACACAGAGGATTAGCATGGCCCCTATGCAAGGATGTCACACAAATCTGTGAAGTGCTCCATTAAAAAAAAGAGAAATTTAAAGTATGCAGATTGAAAGGGAAGAAATAAGACTGTCTGCAGATGGCACAACTGTCTACATAGAAAATTCTAAAGAATTATCATCATCAACAACAACAACAAAAACTCTTGGATCTAATAAGCCATTATAGTAAGGTCGTTAGATACAAGATTAACATAAAAAAGTTAAATGCCTTCCTATGTATCAGCAATGAACAACTGGAATTTGAGAGTGAAACTAAAAATACATTTATATTAGAAAATACCATTATATTAGAACTAAAAAAATATAGACATAAAGCTAACAAAAGATGCACAAGATTCAATAAGGAAGTATACAAAAAAAATCTGCTGAAAGAAATCAAAGATCCAAATAAGTGAAGAGATATTCCATGTATGTATATTACATGGACAGAAAGACTTGGTACTTTGAGATGTCAAGTCTTCCCAACTTGATCTGTAGATTCAATGCAATCCCAAGGAAAACCCGAGCACGAAAATTCCAATTATTTTGTGGATATGGACAAATTGATTCTACACTTTATGCAAAAGGCAAAAGACCCAGAATAGCCAACATAATATGGAAGAGCAACAAAGTTGGAAGATTGACACTGCCAGACTTAAAGACTTACTATATCTATGTAGCTGTATCTCTCTCCCTTATACCTCCCCCCATGTATAAAATACATACATTTAAACTACATTTAATGTGTATTTTTATACACATTAAAATATATAATGTATATTAAATGTACAGTACAAAACAAACTTCTAGAAGATAACACAGGAGAAAATCTAGGTCAGCTTAGGTTTGGTGATCAGTTTCTAAATACAAAAATCAAAAGCATGAAAAAAATTGATAAACTGGACTTTATTAGAATTGAAAACACTTGTTCTCTAGAAAAGACACTATTAAAAGAATGAAAATACACACCATAGACTGGGAGCATATATTTCCAAAATACCAAAGAATTCTTAAAACAACTATTAATAACTGGTTCTCATTAACAACTCAATTTTTAAAAGGGCAAAAGATATGGACACCTCACCAAAGAAGAGATATGGATAGCAAATTAAGCATATAAAAATATGCTCCACAAAATCACTCTTATCAGGAAAATGCAAATTAAAACAATGAGATACCACAGCACATCCATTAGAATGGCTGAAATTCAAAACACTGACCAGGATGTGAAATAACACAAACTGTCATTCATATCTGGGGAAATGCAAAATAGTACAGCCACTTTAGAATATTCTTTGGCAGTTTATTACAAACTAAACATACTCTTACCATAAGATTCAGCAATCAAGCTCTTTGGTACCTATATAAATTAACCAATAATCTGTGTCCAAAAAATCTGTACCTGAATGTTTAAACCTGCTTTATTCATAACTGCTAAAACTTGGAATTGACCAAGACATCCTTCAATAGATTAATGGTTAAACAAACTGTGGTATATCCATACATGGGACTATTATTCAGCAATGAAAACAAATGATCTATCGAGCCATGAAAAGACAGGGAGGAACCTTAAATGCATATTCCTAAGTGAAAGAAGCCAGTCTGAAAAATTTACATACTGCATGATTCCAACTATAAGACGTTCTAAAAAAGGCAAAACTATAGACAGCAAAATACACCAGTGGTTTCCAAGCATTTGGGGGTAAGGAAGATAAACAGGTGAGCGTAGGTAATTTTTAGAGGTGGTGAAACTACATATTCTGTATGATGTTGTGGATCCATAACATTATGCTTTGTCAAAACCCATAAACAAGAACAATGCAGAACAAACCTTAAATTATGCACTTTAGTAAATAAAATATCAAAATTGGTTCATTAATTGGAGCCAATGTAACACACTAAAGCAAGATTTTAATAGAGGAAAACAGGGTTTGGGGTAGGGACATGACACACATGGGACCTCTTTGATTCAATTTTCTGCCATTTCTAAAATTGTTTAAAATAAAGTATTAATTAACAGGTGCTGATAAGAATGTGGAGAAATAAGATCTCTTGTGCTGATGGGATTGTAATACGATGCAACTAATATGTAAGAGTATGGAGGTTCCTCAAAAAGTCAAAAATAGAACTAGTTACTCCACTTTTGGGCACATATCCAAAAGAACTGAAAGCAGAGCCTTGAAGAAGTATCTGCACATCCATATTCATAGCAGCCCTATTCACAACGGCCAAGAGGTAGAAGCAACCCAACTATCCATCAGTGAATGAATGGATAAACAAAATGTGGTATATACATACAAAAAAAAATTATTATTCAGCCTTAAAAAGCAAGGAAATCCTGTCATATGCTACTATAATATGCTATATCAAATAAGGCAGTCACAAAAAGACAAATACTACACGAATCCACTTATATGAGGTCTCAAAAGTGGTCAAATTGATAGAAACAGAAAGTAGAATGGTGGTTACTAGGGAGGTAGAGGTGAGGAACTGATGTTTTTAATGGGTTTAATGTTTCAGATTTGCAAGATTAAAAAGCTCTGGAGATTTGTTTAACAATGTGATTATACATTACACTACTAATTGTGCACCTGAACATGGTTAAGATGGTAAATGCTTTTTAATGCAATTTTTATAAAGTATTTAAAAAAATTAAGTCTTTAAAAAAAGGCAAACCACATGGAAGATATTTGCAAAACATAGAGCGGAGGATGGGCTGATAAACATAATTTCTATCTACTCTCCAAAATGATATACCACCTAATAAAAACAGACAGCCTGATGTAAATACTGTAAAAAGACTTACACTACCAGATCACAAGATATTGAAATAGCCAATCAAGATATAAAACAGTTCTGAACCTAATAGTATTCAGAGAAGTAAAATTAAAAATACAATATAGAAACAATACCAGATTGGCTAAAAAAAAAATTTAATCTAACAGCACTATTTGTTGAGGAAAATATGCATCAACCTATAGTCTCATAAACAACTTATGGGGCCATAAACTGGTATAGCCTCTTTGGAAAAGTTTTGCATTATCTATTAAAGTCGAAGATACATTAAAACCAAAATATCACTAGACATATACCCAAAAGAAATGTGTGTATATGTGTGCACACTAGGAGACATAATAAAATATTCACAGGACAATTTTTTATAGTAGCCAAAGACTGCAATCTCAATATCCATCAATTAAAAAACAAACTGTAGTTTATTAGTACAATGAAATCCTATACAGTACAGAAAATAAACGATGCAGATGAACCAAGATAATGTTAGAAAAAAAGCAAGACATGAGACAACATGTATATGATTCCATTTACAGAATGCTTACTATCAGGCAAAACTAAACTAATGAGCAATGCACACTTAGATAACAAAGAAACAATTCTACAAAATGTCAGAATACTGGTTACCCTGATGTGAGAAGGAGGCAGTGTCATTTGAAAGGGGCAGGTTGTAAGGCTTCTGGGGTGTTGGCAATGCTCTATATTTTGACCTCTCCAAGAGTGATATCATGGTTGTTCTCTTTATAACTGGTTAAACTGTGTGATTATGTTTTGTACACTTTTTGTATATTCATTATATTTCACAATTTTAAAATGTTCAAAAAATTAATCTCACTCTTAAGGGTTAGAATTAAGGAGTATATTTTATTATGAAGACAAGTCAAAGATCTAGGTCCTTAGTTAAGAGGGGAAAAAAAATTCTACAATAAAATGCATAGTAACTTCAGTAAAGGAAGAACTTTTTTTAAGAACCATATTTTTTAATTTTTTTATTGCCAAACTCAACTAATTTTAACATGTTCCTAATTATTTGACTTCAAGGTTATAAAAGTACATAGATAATTAACCTGAAATTCATTATTACAAATATATTGTACAGACAAAAATGAACTTTTATAAATGCTTCCATATCCAATCAATCTCAGTTAATTTGGAGTAACAAATCTTATTAATGTTTTTTAAGATAATGTCTCTTCCTTTGAACAAAGGTGAAGGTATTCACTGGACCTTATTTTATTTATCACTTGAGTTTATTCAACAATCAGCATGTGGTTATAACATGACAATCTAAAAAAATTACTTAATATTGACAACAGATAACTTTTAACAGCAAACATCTCCAGTGCAAAATGATCAACACTGATTCAGCTAATATATCAGCCTAAAGTTATTTCACAATTACTGCAGTTTCTAAAATAAGATTATCTCGCATAAAACAAAGAAATACATTACTTAATAAAATGTTTTACTATAAGAGTTTTCTTATTTTAAACAAAATTTAAACTAAACAAAAACACTAGCTATAAGTGAGTTTTATTTAATGATTTTAAGACATTCTTTATAACTACTGGAAAACTGAGATGTTTAGAAACACCACCACCACTGAAGAACTTTAACATCCATGGAATTACCAAAACTGTGTTAAATACTTTAGGTTTGGAAGCAAAGAAAGGAAAAATCAGGTTATAATAACCAATAATAAATTCTTAACACTCCTATTTAAAGTAGTGGGCTATCAATAAACATTAGTATCCTCTCCCCTTAATGGTCAACTAAAATTATACACGTTATTCTATTCCAAGCACTTAAATACTTTAGGTAAAGCAAGGTTCAGCTGTAAATAATTTAAGCTATAAGTATACAGAGTCAACTAGCTCACTGGCATTTTATATAAAACATAAAATACAAAAAAAAATCCATATCACACAAAGGTTTGAAAATCTAGCTAACAGAATCATCAAGAAGCTTAGATTTTAAACACATACACACACTTAGCCTCATAATTTAGTGTGCTGAGGCACACTGCATGGAAATCTGTATAAACATCTAGTAATACAATCAGTTCTCCACTTAAAGTGCATACAAAAGGTATACTCCTTTCAAGAAAAATAAAAAGCTCGCTTAAATATATAGCCTATAAATATTTTCATTTTCCAATTTTATACCTAGCTAAGAATTCCAGGGAAAAGAGAAATGCTAACAAAATACTAAGATTTCCAGAGGCAAATAAAACCTCTATTTTTGTGGGAGAAAGGCTCTTTCCTTTCCATGTGCCTGAAGCCATGAGGTAAGGCAAGACGAGCACTTTTAAGTACTTCCAGGAGCTATGGAGGAAAAAGCAGTCCGAAGCAATGTGCTTTCTTCTCAGGGTGCTCTGCTGGCACTACTGCTAGCTCTGTGCTCCACAGGGCCCTCTACCCCACCCAGCCCAATAAAATGCACAGGCTGGGATACAAGGCCAAGTATGGTTATGTCATATATCGGATTCATGTGCCTACGGTGGCCACAAACACCCAGTTCCTAAGGGTGCAATCTATGGCAAGTCTGTCCATCATGGTGTTAACCAGATAAAGTTTGCTTTAAGCCTTCAGTCTGTTGCTGAAGAGCAAGCTGGATGCCACGGTGGGGCTCTGAGAGTCCTGAATTCTTACTGAGTTGGTGAAGATTCCACATACAAATTCTTTGAGATTAACCTCATTGATCCATTCCATAAAGCTATCAGATGGAATCCTGACACCCAACCAGTCCACAAGCACAGGGAGATGCGAAGGCAGAAGTCTGCAGGCCACAAGAGCCGTGGCCTTGGAAAGGGCTCCAAGTTCCACCACATTATTGGTGGTTCTCGCCTTGTAGCTTGGAGAAGACACCATACTTTCCAGCTCCACTGCTAATATTAAGTAATGTTTGTTAAAATTCTTACTTAATAAACAATTTAGGGCAGTCATGTCTGTTTAAAAGTGTTGTCTGATAAAACTAGTTGTCTGCAGATTTTTTCATGAATGAACTGTCAAATTATGAAAGTTACAATAATGTATGAAGACTAAGTGATGGTATATCGTATTTCTCATAAACATTTTTGTCTGCTTTATCTTATTAAGGAGTTTATATGTCAGTGTTTAAAATGCTGTTTGATATAATAGGTGTAAAATAAATTCTGTGAAAAAGGAGTACAGAACTAGTCATGTAGATTTGTTGGTGCACATGATGACACTATAGCATTATTAGGGTAATGCAATGCTCTTCTGGTTTATTCTCAAGGGGCTATTTTTTTTGGAGTTTGGCAAGCACAAATATTTTAAATTGTGTTTTGCTTGAAAATGTTAAGGATATCCTAATCCGTTTTCATGATCATACATAGAAAAATGAAAGCTGACTAGGAGTCCTACTTTTTTAGATTTAACCTAATATTGTTTATAAAACTGCTGCTTCTAAAATGAAAAAAGTTTAAAAGAATGCCACCATTATTAGGAAAACTGAACAATCCTGTTGCAAGAGGGTTCTCCTACAAATGAAACAACCTGGTTAACCTAAATAAAATTGGTTTGGTCCCCATAGTACCACTGAAGTTCACATAAAAGGCAGCGGCTCCTGGTTCAATCCCATGACTCCATAAGATATGCAGAATAGTGAATTTCATGCAGAGTTGTCAGTAATGGCAATTACACTGGTATATATTGAAACTGATGGAAATTAAACATAAGGTAAATAAGAAAAAATTATTAGCCTTAAAGTCTGTTGTGTTAATTTGTGACCATTATGAACCCTCCAGCCACTTTAGGGGGAAAAACGTGGTTGGCTTTACTTAAAAGTACCTCATTACTTAGTCCAATCAGTCTAACAAGTCATCTTAGGTCAATCCACTTTATCTATTATTCCCATAAGGCTATTGAGAAAAGTCATGTAGTTGGTGTCAATACAAAAATACAAATTCATGGTTTCTGATCTAACTTCATGCATTGTCTAGTTATTTTTCTCGTCCCTGCTCAAACTACTCTCAAAATTCTTACCATTCCACAAACTTTCCTTGCTTTCAGTTGTGCCCACCTTAAAGCAATGCACAACATTGTGTTCCAGGATGAATTAGTGTGTGTAGGAAATACAGACGAGGAATTGCCCCAATTTCCAATTCTGGATTTGCTTACTCAAGAATAGGCAGTTTGACCCCAATAAACTTATTTAAAAAAAAAAAAGAATAGGTAGTTTGATTAAAAAATCTAACTACGAGTTTCCTTCAACTAATTTTTCTCCTACTTTCTTAGGGGTCTTAAAATGCCCAAATGATTTCCAGAAAACATGTAGCCGATTCATAAAACCTCCTAACACCAAAATTTTTTTCCATTCAAAAATCTTAAATCATCTATTTTGTATGTAGAGGTTGGTTCAACTGAAGGAATGTCAGTTAAATTAAAGAAAAAAAAAAAAACACTGTATTTTTAGGTCTTCTATTTATAATAAAAGCTAAAACAAATTTTAATAAAAATACCATCACCACCCTCTAAAATCACAATGTCATTTTACATAGCAATAGTTGGTTTGCTTTAAACCAACCAAAAAATGTCAAAGCTAAGAATAAGTAGACTCTGTTAATTCTAACACATTTTGTTATTTATGTATCTTTGAAAAGAGAAGGAAGTTATTTTTGGAATATGGGTATAAATTTTTCAAAAATTGACTAAGTACAAGAGGCTTCCAATAAATGACTTTCAGGTGTGTGTGTGTGCGTGCGCGTGCGCACGCTGATGAGATTCTTTGGGGAAGCCAATAAGGAGAATGTTAACTAAATGAAAAATTACTGTATTGTCAAAAAATAACAAAATGGTTTTCATAGTACTTTACAATTAAAGGGGAGGAAAAACACTTTTCTTGTGATTGGAGGACAAGCTTATGTTCTCCATGTTTCTTGAAACAAGGCATGTTTCTTGAAACCATTTTTTAAACCCCCAAGAGATATTTCAAATTTCATAATATTAACAGGTTACAAATAATAAAAAATAATCCTATAAGCAAGTTTTCAAGAACAGCTTAATTTATTACTCTTTCTCTTAAAACTCAAAGCATTTTGAGTAATCAATTATAGCAATTACTGAACAGGCAAGCTATTTAAAATCATTACAAATCTTGAGAAAAAGACAGCTAGGTAGTATAATTTTCAGCAGATGTCCACATTTCTCTACCAAAACCCTTTAGGTCAGATATGTTCTGGAAATTATTAGTAAAATGTATATATCACATATTACACAACATCTCATCCAATGCAAATCGTGGCAATAACAAAATCAAACAAATACAACAAAATATATGAGTTTTCAGTAAATGGGATAAACCTGTAACTCCAGGTAAGGTTTCTGCCATCAAATGGTTAACAAAAACCTTTTGATTTTCATAACTTTTGGACTTGAGAATTGTAAATGAAAAGCTATTGTAATAACCAACACAAATATTTGTCAAGTATACTACGTGCCAAACAGTTTTAAGTATTTAAGTGTACACACTTACTTATTCCTCATAATGATCCTATGAGTTGGTATTATTTCTCTCACTTTACAGAATAGACAAAAGCGGTACAAAGAGGTTAAGTAACTTGGTCACTATCACAAGAACAGCAGTGGAGGCACTAAGACTTGAAGACTTGACTAATTCCATCTCACTCCAGAGTACCTTCTCCTGCTCACCAAATCTATAAACTATAAAGCTGCTAAAAAGAATGGGGAGAGAAAAATCAGCTAGAGAGATAAGGGCAGGGTTGATAATCTCAGATGCTACCAGTTCCTCTTCTCCCAAACCCAAAGCTGACATCAATAACTTTGTCTCAGAGTTAGAAAAGAATTCTTAACATAATTTAGGCTGTAGGCAGCCATGACAAAACAATTTGAACTGGCAAGCAGGCAGAAAAATAATCTGCCAGCCCAATTTCATCCTAAGAAAATTGGAATACTAAACCAAATCAACTGTCCTTGTTGTGCCACTAATTAATATACGCTACTAAAGTTCCACAGAAGTATAAAAATTTGTCTTTTTTTCACCTATGTATTCCTATTACCCAGGACACTGCCTGGCATATGTAAAAACTTAATAATTACTTGTTGCTTAATAAATGAAGTCATAATTACAGTTTCTCAGTATTCTCAACTGTAAAATATGGGAATGACTATATATGTACAATCTCTTGCTGAATCTCAAACCTGGAAGTACTTAATCCATCTATGATAAATGACATTACTCTTAAAAAATGCAAAGAGGTTTTTCACATGCATAAAGGAAAAATTCACTTTGGTTCAGTGAGTATGTTTGTGATTTCAGAAATTCTGTTTATCTAATCTATGTAATAATTCAGTACATTAATGATCAAAAGCAAAAAAATAATACTTGACATTTAACAAACTTAATGTGAATAAATTAAAAGAATCCTAATTTAGGAGTTAAGTGTTTATACCTACATTTATTGTTATAGTACTAAATCTTACCAATGTACAGTTTAACCTATATTTTTAAATTTCCAAGGAAAACAATCTGAACACAATCCCTGATATATATTAACTAACCTTAAGAAAATCAATGAGGCAAACGATAATTATTTTTCGAAATTCCCTTTAAAATTTCACATAAACATTATTACCTAATAAAAGTTTCCCCCAAACAGGATGTCTGATGTAGCTCATACCTACTATAGCCGTCAGCAGGGCAAGATACCCTGGATTTGAGTTCTCTAGAATTCAGATGGTAATCTTCCCACAAGAAAGGCCTATAAAAGTTTTAAATTTACTTCTCATGAAAAATCCTTGAGAATTAAAACTTAGTTATGCCACTTAATTATCTTTTCAAAAAGGATGACTTATAAATATCTAGGGAAAAAATATTCACGTAATTTCTTATTAGCTCACGTTAAAACCATTCATAAACATAACAATTAAAATGAGTACACTGCTCAAGCAATTTTGACAGGGGGAATTCTAATTGCTTAATTTGTTGCACCCTTTAAAAGTAAAGGATACTTTAATGATATAAATAGATGAGAGCTAGCATATAGAAATTCCTAGGATGTTTCTTTTTTATGGAACTAACTCAAACTCTTTAAAAACTTAATGCAATTCAGGAAAACTTATTATTTATAAAATATAATGAGATGATCTTTAGTACTGGCTGTTAACTGTTTCATACACACTTATATAGGAAACTATAACATTAAGAAGAAACTTTCAGATCCTTACATAAACATATAATGTTGATCCATGTTTTGACTATTTATAGTTTTCACCATTAAGACACACAACACAACATGAAACTTGGTACATATTTCTAACCAAAAAAATCCTGGCCCAATGACCAAAGGAACTAAACAGAAGTGATGTGACAGCATATTAGAATATTAGAGTACTCTAGGGCAGGGTTTTGGAGGGTACTGTGATTCTTAAGAGATACCACACACTTGGCATTTTAACTTAACCTGTTAGTGTATATAAGGAGTGCCAGAAAATGTAACCATAACTGTCTCCCTAAAACTGATAGTTAAGTTAGCAATATTCCTAGGCTCCTTTTTCATCAGCCTTTAACCAGATATGGTCCTATCATTCAACCTCGTTAAATTAAACAAAGGAGGTCTTTAGACTGAGTTGGTTTTAATGCCTTAGTAGCCTACATAAGCAAACCAAAACCTAAGCCTGTTATGCAAATGCCTGAAAGGTTAACAAATCAAAACCTAAGGACAACTAATAACAAACAGCCAACTAGGCTTTCCCAAATAATGTTAACTCCTTAAGCTACAGCCAATCAAGTAATTAAGACTCACTATATTGCAATGCTCGCTTTATTACAGTGGTCTGGAACCAAACGTGCAATATCTCCAAGGAATGCTTATATATGTTTGGAGGGTAGAGAGGCTGAGAAGGAGAAGAGATACAAAGGAGATAAAGCTGGAAGGTAAGCAGAAGCCAAATTGTGAAAGGGTTTATTAGAAAATACCACTAAAAAACTATTCAAACATATCAGTGCATATAATATAGAGACACTAAAAATGTTTATGAAGAACACTTTTGGTCATTCTCAAATACAATCGTGAAGATAACAGTATAGGGAAAGCTCAACAACAAAATATAAGTCCTATTGTTATAGCTTAAAAATATTTTTCTGGCACACAAAAATCTTCCCTTTCCTCCTTCCTTGTCTACACACACACATGTAAAAAATGACTGGCATATTCATTATAACTTTCATATATTTAAAGTGGGTATCTTTAGGTGGTATAACATCAACCACTTTAACTTAGACCTCTGGAGACACAGATTCGCAAATTTCACTAATATATAGACCTCTTTAAAAAGAAAAATGGTCCTCAGTTTCTAATATTTACCTAAATTTTTATCCTAACCCTATTTAAACCTATGCAAAAATAAATCTTTAAGTAAACTCTTTATGCATACAGATCTTACATAAACATAAAACCAAATAAACTAAAAACTAAGTACAAAACTTCCAAACAAAATTCAATTTAATGAGAACACTTAAAAGAATAAATGGCTGGTTTTGCTGAATTTAAATCTCTGCTCACATAAAAATGGTACTCACTGCACCACCGTAAACTGCAAGTTTGGATTGCCTGTACTACCAAATGCCCCATGTCAAGGCATGTCATTTTTCTCAGTTTCACACTATTATGAAACATTAATTCCGCATGCTAGAAAATCATCTGGTCTTTACTTAACTCAGAAGCATCTTATTCATTCTGACTACCTCTATTTTTTTCCTTAATATTAGTCTCCAACAACCAAACAGTATTATGTGGCACCACCAAAAATAAATACAAATTCTAACCTGAGAGTCAAGTGACAATATTCAGTTGTGATATAGATGATCCAAAACATGTTTAAGATAATTTACCATCGAAACTAAAATTCTAAATTTTTTAAATTCTAGAACACTTTCAGACTTCGTATGAAAATCACGTTCATTGTATAATTCTGCCAGCAAACAGCGAAAAGATAATTCCATTATCTGATAACCCATAGCTATCAAGGAAGATGTTTCCAAAGGTATCTGTGAAATCAACTTCCAGGAAGGTTAAAAATAAATCGGACTGGTCAGTCCAAAATAATTTCAGGGGTAATGAAAAGGACAGACTCCAGAAGTTGACTTATGAGAGGGCTGAATTAGATGTCTTTCTAAGATCTGCTAGCTGTAAATTTTAATCCCTATGATTAGCACCTCAGGATTCTATAATGACATTTCTGATATTAAAATGGTTAACTCATTATTTATACACATCAAAACTAAAACAGCTCAGTTGGTTTTAGAAAGAACTGTCTATCTTATTATGAATAAAACATATACAACTTGAATTTTATTTGACCGCTTTCTCATTAGAAAAACTGATTCATAAAATAAGAAAATTACCACGATTAAAAAAAAACTTAAGAAAACTTTTAAAGAACTCACTTTATGTAGAAATCAACAGCCACTACAGAGAGCAGAACTGGGTTGGAACTCCTTAAAAAGTCCCATTCCCAGAGAACTGTCATTTGACATTCTGGTGGTTCCCTGGAAGACTCTAGTAGTAAAGCTGTCTTTATTTGACCTGACTCTGAGCTCATCCAGTACTAACAGTTTTTTATCTGGGTGACATTGATCAAAAACAATCCGAGGCATTTGTTAAACACTGTGGCTGCATGAGGTGACTGACAATATTTAGGGCAAACAATTGGATAATAGAAAAGCTTAAAAGGAAAAAGCTGGGAATGAGATATCCATGGAGACTTTGGAAAGCTCCAAGATATTCATGGAAAGCTAGAACGCCAAACTCATGTGTAACCTTTGCACATGCTCAAAAAAGACCTAGAAAGGCCCTAAACTCTCACTTCTGGCTAACCTTTAGTCTCTGAATGAGCAGGAGACAACAGAGCTGTAAACTGGCTGAGTGTTAAAGGTATGTCACAACACACACACAGACGCCTCAGCAAAGACTGGAAGATTTTCATGTTCCAGGCATCCAAGGAAATCTCTACCTATTCATTAGCTTAACCGCTAAGCTAACTGAGCAGACTTTGGTAACCATATACAACAAAAAAATACAGACTTTATAGTATTAGTTACTAAAGTCACTAAACAATAATAAATAGCAACAATAAATAATTCTGGGGAGAACAGAGAATCTGATTTCTACAGTTGCTACATTATTTAAAATGTCCAGTTTCCAACAAAAAATTATGAACCACAAAAGAAAACAAGAAAGTATTGTCTATATACCAGGGGTTAGGATGGGGTAGGCAGTCAATATAAACTGTCCCCTAGGAAGCCCAATATAAAACTTACTAAACTAAGACTTTAAATCAACTTTTTAAAATGTGTTAAAACTAATAAAGGAAATGATGTCTAAAGAACTAGAGAGTATGAGAACAGTGTCTTGCGTCAAAGTGAGAACAAAGACAACTTTTTAAAAAATACAAGAGATTATAAATTTGATATAGTAAATAAAATGAAAAATTCAACAGGGGGTGCAACAGTAAATATGAGCAGGCAGAAGAAACAATCAGCAAATGTGAAGATTTGTCCACTGAGATCAGCCAGCCTCAAGAACAGAAAGAATAAGGAATGAAGGAAAATGGACAGAGCCTCAGAAACCGTAGAACATCATTAGGAATATCAACATACATGTAATGGAGAGGAGAGAGATAAGAGGAAAAAAAGGGTAGAATATTTGAAAAACATTAAGAGGCTCAATGAAGTTCAAGGAGAGTAAATTTCAGAGATCCACACAAACAAACATCAAAATCAAACTGCCAAAAAGGCAGTGAAAAAGAGAGTTATTTTGAAAACATATACAAAAAAGTTACTCAACGCAAAGGATCTTCCCAAAATTAACAGCCATTTTTTCATCAGAAACCATGAAGGCAGTGGGATGACATATTCAAAGTGGTGAAAGAAAAAGACTGTCAACCAAGAATTCTATATCCTTCAAAACCAAAGGAGAAATAAACATTCCCAAGAAACGAAAACTGAGAAAGCTTGTTACTACTAGATTTACCCTAAAAGAAATACTAAAAGGAGCCTTCCAAGCTGAAATAAAAGGACACTGAACAGTAATTCAAATCCACATGAAAAACACAAAGCACCAGTACAGGTAACTTCACAGATATCTATAAAAAGCAGTATGAATGTATTTGTAACTTTTTTCGTTACCTGATTTTAAAAGTTTTTGTATGCTATAATTAAATTGTTATTAATCTAAACTAGATAAAATGTTAACTATAATCTCTGGTACAACCATAAAGAAAATAACTTAAAAAAATATATACAGTAAAAGGACAAGAAGTTAAAATGGTACACTAGAAAATATTTAACATAAAAAAAGGCAGTAATGGAAGAAGGAGATGAACAAAAGTTATTTAATCCTCAGCAGTGAGGTCTTCCCCAGGGACCCTGCTTAAAAACAGTAATCTCTTATACGCAGATCCATTCCGGGTCTATCATCCTTCTCTCCTTTACTTTCCTCTACAGCATTTATCACCAGCTAACAAACTTTCTTTTCTTTTTCTACACACTAGGATTAATGCTTCAAGAAGGTAGGAGCTTTATTTTTATAGCTTTATCCCCAGTGCCTCACACACACCTACTTGATAAACAACCGATGAATAAACGAATGAACCACCAGTAGAGATAAGCCTTATAAGAAATGTCCCCCGTTTTAAGAGCAGCCTAAGAGAAAGGGGTATATGTACATATGTACTGTTTGTAGATTTGGCAGCAGGAATATAAAGAACTCCCCCAATTGATGGGGTTTCTTTCTTTGTTAAATAGGAGGTAAAGACATCTGCTGAGTTAGAGGAAGAGGTGGCAGAGTTGAAGATTTAGAGTAACTAGCTGCCTTGTATGCTTCTGTTGAAATTAGTATCTAAATCAGATTCGAATTCTGATAAGTATGATTGGGTACTGTTGCCTTGAATCAGCAAACACATGACTGTGTAAAACTGTCCACCAAATTTCATGCATTCTTATAACTTAAAAAGTGTTAAAATTTTAGAAGAATCAATAAAAAGAATGCCTTGAACTCAGATGTTGAAAAGAGTACCATACCTGATGTAAAGAATCTATAACCTGAGTACTGAATTTATCAATTTTATTATTAAATAAGTTAGTTATACTAAAACAACTGAAAAAAGAGTCTTAAGATATCTGTAAATGCGTTTTAGCAGCATTACTCACAATCGCTAAAAGGTAGAAACAACCCCAGTGTCTATCCACTTATGAATGGATAAGCAACCTGCAGTGTATGTATACAATTGAATATTTTTAGCCTTGAAAAGGAAGGAAATTCTGACTCGTGCTACAACATGAATGAACCTTGACATAATGCTGAAGGAAACCAGTCACAGAAAGACAAAGACTGAATGATTCCATTTATATGAGGTACCTAGATTAGTCAAATTCCTAGACACAGAAGGTAGAATAGTAGGTGGTTGCAAGAGACTGGTGGGATAGGGGAATGGATAGTTATTATTTAATGAGTTTCAGTGTTACAAAATAAAGAGAGTTCTGGAGATGGATTGCAGTGATGGTTGCACAATAGAAATGTATCTAATGTCACTGAAGTGCTACCTAAATATGGTAAAGGTGATAAATTTTATAATTTACCATAATAAAAAAATTGCAGGGAAAAAAGATACATTTATAGTATTGTACATGTATTAAAGTAGCATAAATGACATAGTTACTTTAAAAATTTTTTTCTTTAGAGACTGAATTTAAATCAAAAGAAATCTGTATCCCATGCCATATGTTTGTTCATACGAGATAAGCAAAACAGAAGCTGAAGACTTGAGATATCCAGTGGCTTAGAGGACTTAACAAAATTAAACCTGGTTTCCAAAAACTAGGATTTAAGGATACTAGAAAAGGTGAACACATCAGCAAGGAACACAAGGACACTATAAACTAGAAATAGAGAGTATGGCTAAGGAAAAAACTAAAGGAAAGTCAAAGACCTAAAGTTTATTAAGCCTGGTAAGGTGGAAATGATAAGAATCTAGGGAGAAAGTGACCATATACTAATGGAAGATGTAAGAGAATTCTGGAAAAAACTGACAGAAGACTGGAAGAAAATCAACTCTAACAAGTTCAGCAGAGACATAATATTAACCTGCAGTTAGGCTCTAAATAAAATGAAGCACAAAAATGATAAACTGTATATAGCCAAAACTTTTTAAGTGACAATGACAAACATCTGAGACTAACAGAAGTCAACACAAGAAGTTAGCTGTAGAACTCAGGGAATTACAAGCTAAGAGAACCAATTATAAACAATGAAAGATTTAAGAAAACAAACCTATGGCTAGGCTAAAGCAGATTAAAAGTCATTCAATAATTTTTAATGAAAATGAGTTTTAAGGGTAAAAAGCTCATTAACTACCATCCAGCCTTATACTACCTCATTCTTAAAAATGAAGATAGTCAATTACCACCAATATTTGAAAAAAGAATTAGGTAAGAAAGAAGAGAACAAAAGAAATTCAGAGGAAACTAAAAATTCAGGACAAGAACAAAACAAAAACTCTGTGCTCAAGAAAATGAATTAAATAAAAACATAATACCATTCTTTTTTAAAAATTCAAATAAAACACTTTTACAAATTTAATAAAATTGAAAAATACAGTTGAAGAAAATATCTCAGAAAACAGACCAAAAAAATGTGAAAAACAGGAAACAAGAAAAACTTCAAGTCAGCAGGTCCATCATCAATGCAACAGAAAATATGCCCTAAGGGCTTGGGACTACAATAATGCTTCTCAAAAAAAAGATTAGTACTGTCCTCCCACCCCTCAAGGGTTTTTTGGAAATATCTAGGGACATTTCTAGTTGTACCAATAACAAATCAGTTATGCTTGCATTTAATGACAGGAAGCCAGCGTACTCAGAGCCCTGCAAGCACCACACACTCCAACACAGAAGTGGTACCACCTAAATGTCTACAGTGCCCTCTACTGAGAAATACTAGACTGGCATAAAAGAATTCTCTCAGTGCCTAACAATGATTTTCCTGAAATTTAATAAAACCAGAGTAAACAAAAGATACTCCAAAAACTTATGCATACAAAAAAAGGATCAAGAATCAGAACAGCATCAAACCCTTCAAAAGCAGCACGTTCAAAGAGAAATGCCTTCGAATGTTTACAGAAACTCACTTCCAGCCAAACTACCAATCAAGTGTGAGACTAAAACAGATATTTTTCAAAAATTCAAGTCCCTAAAACTTAACTCCTATTCAACTTTTCTCAAGAAATGATCAGATAACATACTTCGGCAAAATGAAGGACTAAGCCAAGAAAGGATTCGGAATTAGATCAAGTTTAAAAAAAAAAAAAAAAGGTGGGAATCCTGGCTGGAGAACAGCAAACAAATTTTACAGTAGCAACTCTGTTAACAAAATAGCAGACTGAAGTTTCAGAATAACAACTCTTATTATAAGTCTTAAGAACAATTCTAGATAAGAGCAGGAGAACTGAAAGCTCTGGAAGGGCATCCCACTCCACTCCCTTCACACAAGAGGCAGAAATGATAGGATGTGACATGCTTGCAAGTTTGAAAACCCTGAAGGATTTGTAGGACCTTTTGGAAAAATAGCAATAGGTGCACATAAAATAAGCAAATAAAAAAAAAGAGGCAAATAATTCCAAGGAAAACAAAAAATGTAGAGAAAAGGGAAAGTATTCACAGTAT
Organism: Eidolon dupreanum; assembly: GCA_028627145.1. NCBI lineage: Eukaryota > Metazoa > Chordata > Mammalia > Chiroptera > Pteropodidae > Eidolon > Eidolon dupreanum. The sequence continues at coordinate 69,108,157 of CM053509.1, forward strand.
GCTTTTTGACTCACAAATTATTATTTACATGATCATAAAATGCAAAAATTAGTGATTTAACTAGTTTAATCATCAATATTGGAATATGGTGAGAAGAGATGTAAGAAGTGTGATAAGTCCTCAATTACCATAACAGGATATTAGAATATTTAATATTGCAAGAAACAAATAATAGTTGTATAATTCTATTATTTAAAAATAAAGATGTAAATATTGAAGAAAAGTTGAAAGTGGTTGCTTCTGAAAAGCTGGACTAGAGAGACAGGAAGGGTAGGGGACAAGCTATTCTTGCCATAAACATTCTAATATGAGTGTTTTCTGAGCAAAATTAATTTGACAAATGACAGGATTTCATAAACCTAACACTATACACCATCAAAAAAAATGAGGTAGAATTACATACTTTGCAATGGAACAACATTCGAAATAAATTATAGTATTAATATATTCACTGCCAGGCCTTTTTTTGTAGGCACTGGACATGAATGAACAGATGATCTATGTATAGATATAGAACTGACCCTTGAACAATGAAGGGTTTGGGGGCGATGACCCCTGCATAGTGGAAAAATCCCCATATAACTTCTGACTTCCTGAAGACTTCAGTGTCTCTCAGTGTCCATGTGGGATTGGTTCCAGGACACTTGGATATCCAAATCCACGGATGCTCAAGTCTCTCATTTAAAATGGCACAGCCAGTCCTCCACATTTACAGATGGAAAATACTGTTTTCAATGTGCAGTTGGCTGAATCCACGGATGTGAAAGCCAGGGATACAGAAGGCCAACTATATCACTGAAAAAATTTGCATGTAAGTGGACGTGTGCCATTCTAACCTGTGTTGTTCAAGGGCCAACTGTAGTTACAATTAGGATTTCTAACCATAGCGCTATTGGACATTTCTGACTAGATTATTTATCTGGGGGATGAGGGGCTCTCTTGTGAATGTTTAGAAGCATCTCTGACCTCTATCCACTAGATGTCAGTAGCACCTCTATTCTGGTTATGAAAACCAAAAATGTCTCTAGACACTGCCAAATGTCCCATGGGAGCAAAATCTGCCCCACCCTCCACCCCACTGAAAATCACTGTTGTATATGTATAAAAATACACACCCCAAAATATACTAGTAGCTGTTCCTAGGAGATTACTAAAAGAATATAAAAAAATATTTTTTATAATCCTGTGGCTTTGCTTAAAAATATATTGCTTTAACAATAATTAAGATTAAAAACTAAAATAAAAACTTTAAAAGAAACTAAATGCAACCACAAAATTTTTAAAGTTCGTAAAATAAAATCTTAATAAGTAATAGAGTAATATTTGACACTTTTTAAAGCAATCAGTAAAAAAGGATATGGGCAAAAGATAAACTAGTGTATAAATTTGTTAAAAATACTATGTTCAACTTGCTGTTTTATGATTATTTTTCAACAATGACTATACATTTGCATAAAAAACAACCCACTACCGAAACATCAATTTTAATTACAAAAAAAATACCTACTCTGACTTAAAGGATTTTATGAATTTGACCTCAAAGGCAAAAGTAGTACAAGCCAAAATAAATGAATGGGACTATATCAAACTAAAAAGCTTCTGCACAGCAAAAGAAACAGTCAACAAGATAAAAAGACAACCATCCGAATGAGAAAATATATTTGCAAGCAACGCCTCTGGCCTCTGATAAGGGTCTAATATCCACAATATACAAAGAACTCATGCAACTCAGTAACAAAAAACAAACGATCCAATCAAAAATTGAGCAGAGGACCTGAACGGACACTTCTCCCTAGAGGACATACAAACGACCAACAAACATATGAAAGGATGTTGGGATGCTCAACATTGCTAGCTATTAGGGAAATGCAAACCAAAACCACAATGAGATACCATTTTACACCTGCTAAAATGGCTATAATCAACAGGACAGGCAATAACAAGTGTAGGAGAGGATGCGGAGAAAAAATTCATACACTGCTGGTAGGGCTGCAAATTGGTACAGCCGCTATGGAAAACAGTATGGAGGTTCCACAAAAAACTAAGAATTGATCTACCATATGATCCAGCAATCCTTCTACTGGGTATTTACCCCAGAGACTTGAAAACACATATCCAAAAAGATATTTGCATACTGATGTTCATAGAAGCATTATTTAATGCGGCCAGGACATGGAGGCAAACAAAGTGTCCAACGATAGATGACTGGATAAAGAAGCTGTGGTACATACAATGGAATATTACTTAGCCATAAGAAGAGATGAAATACTGCCATTTGTGACATGGATGGACCTTGAGATAATCATGCTAAGCAAAATAAGCTAGATAGAAAAAGTTGAAAATCACCTATCACTTTTATGTGGGATATAAACCTAAAAGTAACAAACAGACAGGACAAACAGAGACACATGGACAATAGACAAGTGGTTAACAGAGGGAAGGGGGTAGGTAGGTGGGGTAAAAGGGGTAAAATATGTGATGACAGAAAGAAATCTAATAATGGGCGGTGAACACACAATGCAATATATGTATGCCTTAATGTTGAATTGTACACTTGAAACTTACTGGATTTCGTTAACCAATATCACCATAAAAACAAACAAACAAACAAACAAAAAACCCTACCATGCAGTGTCTACTGTTTTTTCCCTAAATAAAACAGAAGTTGTCAAAATCCCATCAACCAAAACTTAGTTATTTAAAAATATTTATATAGTCTTTTTCAATGTTTTATATAGTTGATTTAGCACGATACAGAACTCTGCTTTTATTTTTAATTTATCATAAGCAATGCCTACTCACTAAACATTCTTCATATAAAATCATTATTATTTAAGGGGAAAAAGTAGGTCCCCCACCCAGTACATTAATCTCAAGCAAGGATTCATTTTAATTGGAAATTGTGATTTCTCTTACACTCCATTTTGGGGGAGGGGGAAAATAAATTATTTTGAATACTTAAAATAAAAAAAAAATGCACAGACTAGTTTCATTCTGATGTAGGAAGGAGGCAAGAGAACTAAAATGTTAAATCAAGCTACCTTCAGAGACTGCAATAAGCTGACCAGCCCTGCCCATCAGGTCAGGCCAGGACATCTACAGAACAAAAGATTTCTGCTGGGATTGCTAACAACCCATTTCCCATACCAGTGAAGAAGAAACAGGAAAAAGAGTCTTTAAGTGGCTGCCCTACACAAATAAAATTGTTCATTCCCTATGGCTAAAACCATAGGGAACCTATGGATTAAAGGCTGGGAACTGTCAGCAGGCTTTCCACACTACATACTCTTCCCCTTCCCCACTGTACATCCAAATCTAAGGAAATGGGTATACTAAGTCTTTAAACTGTAACTCTCAGGAACTAAAGAATGCTATATTAAATTGACATCACTCGGGGCTTTTTTGTCCTGGGTTTTTGTCCTTGCTTTCTCTAGTCTTTGCTTTTCCCCTTCTAATAAACTTGCCTTTTGACCCTAACTCTGGCATGTGTGTCCGCCAAAGAACCCTCATCTGTCTCAATGCAGGGCTTGGTCTCCCCCTACTCAGGGAAATTTGCTATTCTCCATCCGTTTCCAATATCAAATGAAAGAGTTAGGGAAGAGCAGTTATCTACTATTAATATGTTATCTCTACCTTAGGGGCTTTCTCCCCTATTATGTACTATAAAAATTACAAGTCAGCTTCTCATACCTAAATTCAGCTTAATGGAATGTCCTCAGCAACTTCACTCAACAAATATTTAGCAAACACTTATTATGTAACCAGGTCCTTTACTGTCAAAAAAAGATAGATTCTCCTCTCAAAGAGTTTACTATCAACCTTAAGGAAGGAAACAGACAATAAACAAACAAGTTAAAATTACAAATTACTTTAAGTGTTAAAAAGAAAAGGAACAGGGTGCAATCATATACATGACTACGTGACGTATAAAGATTCTTAAGTATAGATTTTCTAGAATCCTGAGCCCCACTCCCACCTCCTTTTTTAAATATAAGCTTATGGAAATCTGGTCCAATTTTTAAAGCTCTGGGGAAAAGAAACAAAACAAATACTAGCTTAGGCCCCTCTGAAATAGTTTTACCTAAGACAACTGTTAGTGGCATATTATTACACTCATCCATTGTTACACTATCATTATGTTTATTCCTCTTCCCATCTGTCCCACCCCCTTTTTTCTATTTCATATTTTTCTGTTTTGGCTTCTTCATTCTCCAGGATTTCAGTAACAAACTCACAACTTAAATGGAACCAAGCCCTAGTTAACAGCTTTCAAAGCTAAAACATTCCAGACTACTAATTTAAACTGAAATTTAAGTGAACCATTACATAACAAAGCATTATACAAAACTAAACATTCTGTTTACAACTGCTAATAACAACTCGAACAAAACAAAAAGAAAGGGCAATCAAATAGTTTTGAGAAAGCAGTATGGTAGCTCATACAGTTAAGAAAGAAGTTACAACCGTTTTTGTGAAAATTTAACTCAACTGTCCAGCAACAGTGTAGTAGTAGTTAAATCAACTATGGCACATTCACATAAACTACTATGCAGCTGTTAGAAAAAAAAATGAGAATGCTCTCTATTAGAATGATCTCCAAAAAAGTTAAATGAAAAAGTGAAAAATAGGGTATATAGTTTATAAACTGTTCTACCAGAAAGGGAGGAAAATAAGTGTGTGTGAAATATGTATATATATGTATTTGTTTGCATTTATCTGCATAAACACTGGAGGAATACATTATAGTACTAATAAAAGTGATTACAAATGTGAGAGTAAGTGTGAGCAGACTCACAGTTAATTAAGATTTCATTGTGAACCATGCATTCATTATCTATTGAAAAAAATTAAGTTTGAATTTTAATTAAAACTTTAAAAACCTTTTCACAGTCTATCTAAAGATGATCAAAAATTTCACTACACATTTGTAATTGCTTCAGTTATAGTCTTTTAAAATCTTGTCATGCTAAGCCTATTAGTGATTTGTTTACAATTTTTTACCACTTAGGTGGTCCCAATGAACACCGGGTATTGGTATTATTACCTTAAGATGGCATAAACATATTGGTCAAAAGCAACTCAGCAGCTCCTGGCTTCATTACCTGCTATTTTATGTTGAGTGAGTTATTTAACCTCTTGTTCACGTTTCCTTCTCTCTAAAATGGAATTAACTGTTACCTATGATCTAAGGATGGTACGAAAATTAGAATGAGTCCCAACATAGAGTGTTCATTAAATGTTAATAAATGATCATAATAGTTCCTTATGGACATATAACGCCTTCATCTATGTAACCAAACACCACAGTGTGTTTCTATGGAAACCAATAAAAATTCAGAGCACACTCAAAAAGTTCCTGTTAACAAGTGGTTTCAATGTACCAGAAAGAAGAGTGAAAATAATAATAAAAGTACAACAACATAAGTATACACAGTGCAAGTCACTGTGAGTGCAGAGAAGGGAGTAATGTTTCTAAAGTTTGAAATATCAATAGGAAGAATAAAGATGAAGAAGAGAAAGAGGTTAGAGAAATGGATTATACCATTTACAGCCTCTGATCATGTAGGTTCCCAAACCTGATTGATCATCAGAATCAGCAGATAGGCACTTTAAAAACAGGTTCCACCTCAAACTACTAAATCACAATGACCAGGGACAGAATCTGAAAATATGTATTTCTGAAGCATCCCAGGGTGATGATGATTATTAACTAGGTTTGTGAGCAACCAAAGGTCTCTCTCTCTCTTAAAATTAAAGACTTTACAAGCATCTCCATATAAAATAAATTTAACCATTGCCTTTGGTAGCTACACTAGGAAAGCCTCAGGCAAGGTGGTATTACAGTTAGTCATTCCTTTAGATCAAGCCATTAAGAGCCTTGTAAGGTAAATACTTAAGTGTTATAAGTAATAATGGGGCTGCCATTTATTAAACAGTAACTCATGAATGACTGGAAACAATGCCCAACATCATTCCATCCAAATACCAAATAAACGTCATCCAAATACCAAATAAACGTCAGGAGAAAAGATACAGAAATTACAATTTAAAAATGGGCCAAAGACCTTAAGAGACACTTCACCAAATAATATATAAAGATGGCAAATAAGTATATGAAAACATGCTGAACACTGTATGCCATCAGGGAACTGCAACTTAAACCAAGATACTACTACAAACCTATTAGAATGGCTAAAATCCAAAACACTGACATCAAATTCAGACAAAGATGTGAAGAACTCATTCATTGCTGGGGGGAATACACAAAGTTACAGTCATTTTGGAACACTGATTAGCAGTTTTTTGAAAATTAACCACCCTCTTATACAAGCCAGCAATCAAGCTCCTTAGTTATTTACTTTATTTACCTAAATTACTTGAAAACTTACATCCACACAAAAACCTGCACATGGATGTTTATTCATAATTGCCAAAACTGAGCAACAACAAAGGCGTCCCTCAATAAGTGAATGGACAAATAAGATGGACAGGGTTCCAATTACAATGTTAGTTGGATCCTAATTCAAACTGTTCACAGATAACTGAGGAAATGAGAAATTTGAACAGTGGACATTTGATAATATTAAAGAACTTCATATTTCTTAAGAATTTGGTATACAACTACAATAATGGTATTACTGTTGTCTTTTAAAGTCCTTATCTTTTAGATATATACTGAAATATTCATGGATAAAATATGCTGCTGGGATTTGCTTCAAAATAATTTGGGATAGTGGAGAAGCAGAAGTATAAGTAACAAAAGACTAGTCATCATGAGTCACTACTAAGATGAGTGACAAGTTTGTGAGAGATCACGGATAATAAAAAATTAAAGCAAAGGTATATGTAATACAACCATATTTACAATATAGAAGATAAAATGTTAAGAGAGGGGTGTGGACAGAAGGAAACTATTAGATTACTCCAGAGAATTCAGGGAGGAGGAGCAACCTAAACTAACAGAATGACAGTACAGAAATGAAAACCAGATTAAATTAGGATTATTTCTTTAGATGAGTGGTTAGGTTTCACGGACATTCTAGGCAAAATTTTTTATTCACTCACTGAGCTAAGATATGTATTAAGAATTTCAAATAACTCAGCATGTAGTAAATGCTCAATAAATATTAGCTATTTATCTGAAAGTCCATTATCTACACAGGTTACCCCACCATTTTTTCTTTGTATCCTGTTAATTTCTGGTTTACCACATTTCATTATTTCTAGAGTGACAAGCTCCATGAGGGCCAGGTCCTTACTTCAAACATCATTTATATACCCAGGGCCTACCACAAAGTAGCACTCAAATATATTCACTTAATAATTACACAAGATCAATAAAACTCAAAGACTCAACATATACAGGGGGAGGACCCACAGATCTATCGTATTTAGTGATTGGAAAGATGATGATAAACATTAACAATAACAAGGAATAAAGGAGAATGAGCAAGTTAAGTGTGTTTCACAGGGGTTTAAGAGGCAGTCATTAGAGATGAAGTGAATAATGGATGTATTGAATTTGAAGTAGAAAAGTTAAATAGGAAGTTAGAAATGTCTGAGACATCAGTAAGCCAAAAATAGAAAAGTGGTTAAGAACATGGCCGCTAGAGGCAACCTGTCCAGGTTTAAATCCTAGTCTGCTGCCTCCTAGATGCACCATCCTGCATAGATTACTTAACCTGAGCCCCCATATTCTAGTGCCCCGCAAAAAACAACCCCGACATAAAATTCAACTGTGCCAATCTCAATGTGTTGTTTCTAAGATTAATGAGTGCATATTGAAGCACTGGAATAACATGTAGCCAAAGGTAAATAATAAATGTTAGGTATTAAGATGGTGATAGTTGAAAAACTGATTTCAAATGAAATATACAGTGAAAATAAGAAGAAAACCAGAACCCCAGGTAACATCAACTGGGAACAAAGGAGAGAAAAACATGAAGAAAAGCGGTAAGTGGACCAAAGGAAAAATAGAGCATTAGAGTGGAAGATAAAGAAACAGTCAATAGCAGAAGGTATTAGTTAGATGCATATGGTATATCAGAAGGCCACATGATTTGGCACGTTGAAGGTCAACCATCAGAAAAAAACAGGGTTCTACAAAGTGTTCAGATGGGTGTTAAAGAAAGAGAAGAGCAAAAAAGGCAGATTATAGAACAGGGATAAAGGGTAAACAGAGGAGAAAATTCTACATTAGTGGTCATTTGGTTTTTAAGGGTTTCAAAAAGAAACAGGGAGAATGACATATGGCTGTGGACTCTTAATTCTATCTTATAAAATATTTTTTACTCTACTGTCACCATCATTTGAAATAGGAAACTACATAACAGAAAAATTTTATGAAAGCTAAAATTATGAGAAAGGGAGTAACTTTACGAAAAATCACTATACTGTTCTTATTTTTGTAATTTCACGTAAGATTCATAAAAAATCTTGTAACAGAAAAGTCACCGTGATTTGCAAATCATTATTCTAGACCACCCTAAGAAAACGTTGAAACTAAAGGGTGCCCAGAAACAAAGTTCTTTCCCTTACAAAGAAAGAAATCAAGTTATATGTAAGTGAAATATCTCCTATTAAACTGTATGCCAATATGCAAACACAAACACTAATTAAAACTTTTAATTTGCTGGAGAATTAGCAGTTTTAGAATACAAACTTCTGAACCACATTTTCTATGTATTATCTACGTCATGTTTTTATAGTTGACAAACATGCGCTTTGTATGTACATGCAAATATTACATATCACTTACAGAGAAAACTGTAAGGACATGTTGGCAATAAACATGAACTAGACTTCACACATTATGGGGGCTCAAAAAGCTTTGCTGAAGTGTACTAAAGTGGTGTATGCCACATAATGGTAGACAAAGAATCATAGGACAGATTCCATTTCTACGAAAATTGCTAAGGCAATACAACACAGTGGTTACAAGAGTGGTAATAAGACCACATACAGGCTTTGGATTCAGAGAAACCTGGGTTCAAATATCAGCTACGATACTTTATAGCTGGGTGGCCATGACAAAGTTATTTAACCTAAGTCTGTCTCCTCATCTGTAAAATTAGAATGGTATCTACCTTATAAGGTTATAGTGCTGATTAACTGGCAGTTATAATTTTATATAACATGAACTGACAAAATCACAGTCTATTTTTTCCAAGTCTCTGGAGGATGAGGCAGAGGCCTGCCTATTTTTTAAAGTTTTACAAGTGATTCTGACTAGCACTTTCATTTAGGAGTCACTGTCCTAGGGCCTTACTAACAAAGCTTCACCTCAATCCAAGGAACTGCACCTCAATCCAAGGAACTGCCAAAGATAAAGAGCTTTAAGACATGTTCTCTGGTTTAGTTCCAAGTTCCTAAGACAGACCTTTACCACAAATTTCTTTACAGAGAAAAGAACCATACTGTAAAGTTCCAATTTAAAGTCCTTTCCAAAGCCAGGAAAAACATGATTCCATATAGGAATTTTACATCAAAATTAGGTAGACCTTAGACTCTGTATTCACTACTGAATAGTTTTAATACTGAATACTTAAATATATGTGTAGATGAAAAGTGTACCCAAGGCTGTATACAATGATATGCAAGCTGTCTTATTTCTTTTATCTTTCATAAAAATAAGTTTGTTTACAGTTTAAATCCACTGATGCTTCACTTAAACCCTCCCACTAAATTTTTACTCAACATACATATTTTTTTAATGTGTACAAGCAATCTTACTAGAGACAAACATGCATAAAGCAAATTCAGTATTCCAAAAGTGAACCTGAAACTCTATTAACTAATTCAAAAAAATTTTTTTTACAGAAATACATATAACAAAAACACAAACACAATCATGAATGTTTTACTCCAGAAGAATCAGTATGAAATAATGAAAATCCCTGGAACAAATTAAGAGTCTAAAAACACTGCAGAACTTCAAAATAAGGAAACAAACAAGCTGAGAATGACTATGTCAGAACTACTATGCCAATAGAGCAACTGAAAGCAAGCAGGTAAAAGGAAATCTTCCTTACGAGACTTTCCTGTTACTGTCAAGGAGAAAAGAACCAAACGGAAAAGCAAGAGCTAGGGCAGACAATATAGATCTCATTAATGTATATATGTTACGAATTTAGATAAAACAAAAGCATTTTCTCAGCTACTTACATTAGCAAAGCTTATGCATGACTAATGCAATTGCTAACTTGAAAAACGGTATAATCCAAGCTTTTCTACAACAGTACAAAAGTCATAAACACTATGTCAGGGACTGGCGAAGTATTTAATATTTAGTGAGCCCAAACCTCACTGCATTTGTAAACACAGTCTTTAAAAAATAAAGGCCGTACTATCTTCACTCACACAGAATATTAAGTTTGTAACACGGTGTGGTAGAAAGCTGTGTATCAACAGAATTCTGTGAATCCCAGAGATTTTAAAGCAGACTATACCCAAGTTAAAACAACAGACAATTTTGACTTAAGCTTTCTGAAAGTTGTATTTTTAAAAGCCAAGTAGTATATCAAAGCACAATTCTAAAACACTGAAATGACTAATAAGTGTTAATTTATAATTCATTTTTTCAAGACTTGATAGTGTCAAAATATCTAAGTAGTCTTACTTTCTAAAAGTTTAACTGTACTCACTTCATAGACAAATAAAACTTTACTAGTTCAAAAACAAACTGAAGAGATATATATTTGTTTGAGGAAACTCTAAGTTCATCCAATATTCCTTCTTTAAAAATATTTTCCTAACTATTCACGATAGGCATATATAACATGTCAGGGAACAATACTGCTTACATTCTAAATATATGTGTCTGAAAAACAGGTGCAACACTGTTAGGTGCATGCTTTTTTGCTTCCAAGCCTAAATATGACCTGGAAAGGATTAAAAGTAAACACAAATACCCAAAAAAGTTAAATTCTTTTAAAAAGATGTAGCCATTCTTAAATCCGAGGCATGAACTCTTAAACTACCAACATCTGCCAAAAGTCAAGTAGAGTAGCCCATCAGTTTCACCTAAAGAGCACCGAGTTAGGCTTAATCACGAAGGGTCCTGAGGATAGTTAACTTTGTTTCCTTTCTGTGAGTTAGTAACGTGAGACATTTTACTTCCAGCTAACATTAAATCTTTTCTAAGTCGTTTCACAAGGACAACAGAGATAGTCTGGTTTGGCTTTTTATAGGTAAAGAAGGTGACCGAGAAGAGGGAGACCTGCTGAAAAGTACTCTCAAAAGAAAAATTCAGTACAGGCATACCTCGTTTTATTGCGCTTCACTTTATTGCGCTTCACCGATGTTGCGGTGTTTTAGATTTTTTGCAAATTAAAGGCAATACCCTCACCAGCAAAAGGATTGCCATTTGCTTTACAGCGGTGTTTTGGGGCCCAACCGCAATATCTCCGAGGTATGCCTGTATGGAGGCTTGATGAGTCAGTCACTAAAGTAAGGAAGAACTGATAGGGAATATAAGTGAATAAGGCAGCATCCCAGGTAAGAAGGTAAAGTTAGCGGTAGGAAATGAAAACTTCACAGGTCAGCCGCAAGCCATTGTGCTTGGTGGCAGCTCTGGAAAGAAGCGTGGCTGTCAAGGGGCAAGTGTGTCCCAACTCCAGGGAAGGGGGCCAAACGTGCCAAATTGGAAAGGGGGGGGTGACCCGGGAAAAGCTGGTAAAATGCCCATCCCAGTCCCTCTCCTCGGGTTCATCTCAAGAAGCACAAACGAGCAAACCCAGTGCCAAGCAGCTCCACGCCAGACTCTCCCAGGTCCCTCCCACAGAAAGGAGCTCAGCACCAAGCCCCGGAGGCCCGGGCAGGCCGCCTCCGGAGGAGCCCCCGCAGACGCCATGCTAAAAGCCAAAATGGCTGCCCCAAGGTAACCCGCACCGCGCAGCTAGTGAGGGTTGAGGAACAAGCTTCTGCGGGAAAGGGGGAGGAGGACTCTGGAAGAGCCGTGGCCAGGACCAACGCCCCCTGAACAGCACAGGTAGGTTCCTCTTGTCTCCCCAAGGCCGCAGGCTCCGACTGAGAGGAGCCCGGCCCCACCCCCCAACGGGAACCCCGCCGCCGCAGCCGTCCCGCACACCGACCCCATCGAGGTACCTGCAGTTCGGCCCGCTCCACCTCCCAGTGCGCCCGCTCCATCTCGAACCGAGCCCACTCGTGCTGGATGTAGTGCAGGATCCCCGGGATAGTGTACTGCTGCGGCCGGGACAGCTCGGGGCCTGCCGCGGGACCCGCTCCCTCGGAGACCGGAGGACCCCCGCCACCCGCCGCTCCATTCCCCCCTGGTGAAAGGCTCATGTTCCCCCCAGGTCCCTGCTGCTGCCGTGAAGGGGCCGCCATCCCCGGGCCGCCACCACCGCCTCCGGCGAGCTCGTCCATTGTGTGTGGGGCCCCGGCCGGGGCGCAGGGCGAGACGCCGACGGCTGGGGGAAGGGCCGGGGAGGCTGGCCCCGCGCTGGCGGCGGGGCGGAGGCCGGCTGGGAGTGGGGTGGGGAGGGGGCGGTTGCTGTATGCCTGCCGCGGGTCAGAGCAGGGAGCTGCCGGCCGCCGCCATTACAGTCCCTCCTCCATCTGCCCGTCTCACTCACACTTTAGGAAAAGGGGGGCCGCGGCGGGAGGGGGAAAAGGGGGCAGGGTTGGGAAGGGGATAGACGTAGGGCCGCCGCTCCCGCGCAGCATGCCGGGTAGAGAACGCCTTTGCCGCCGCACGCCTAGTGGCCAGATAGATTCGGGCCTCACCCTACGCAGGCGCACTGAGGGCGCCGTCAGGGTTGCCGTTAGAGGCAGGGCAGGAGCTCTGGCCCCGCCCCTATGCCCGCCCCGAGATTCGCTCCGGGTGTCGAGCGGAGCATACCGGACAGTGGCCCTTGACTCCAACTTTTGGAAGCGATTCGGTGTCTGGCTTCCCATTAATCAGTTCTCTCCGCTCAGTCAGCCCCGAGGTACCGTTCCCCACTCAAGGGTCTCAGCGATGTGCCTGCCGGTGGAGCTAGGTTTTAACCTGGTTGGTCGCCCTGGCCGGCCGCGGCCAGTCCCAGATTCCTGACGTTCTTTTGCATTCCATGCGTGTTTCAGGCAGTCCCAGAGGGTCGGGCCTCTCTGCCTGTCACTCTTTCTCTGGTTCTTAGCACCGGTCAGTTCCTGGGGCTTTGGGGGCGTTCTCTTTGGGCAAATAGCCTAGATCCTTCCAGGCGTAGTGAATGATTCCCCGTCTACGTTTCGACCGCGGGCTTTAGTCCTGGTTCTGTGGTCCCGGTCGCCCGTCGCAACTTGTTCCACTTTGGTTCTTCTCTTATTCCGGGATGAATTGTGTTTTGGGAGTTTGGGAGGAAGGTAGGGGCGATTGTTTCCCGGGCTTTTTGTTTCCTTGAGGGGAGGGAATGAAAAAGTTTAGATCTTTAGATGGTGGATAGAGGAAGAAAGATAACTTTGAAAGAGAATGATTCGACTAACAATTTGGTGTTTTAGAAGTGAATGCGCTTACAAGTATTGTCATTCATACCAGAATCTTTTGATGGAAATAAAAAAATGAAAGCTTCGTGAATACAACTTAGAATCTTAGATGAATGGCTAAAGATGTTTTTTGGGGGTCATTAAATGTTGTTTGAGTGACTACAATACACACATAAAAGACAAGGTTACTCTTTTACGTACCAGAATGTGTATTTTTATGTGCTTAGTTTCCCAGAAACATCCTTAAGGAACTAGTTCCTAAAAGTTAAGATAGATAAAATTTAGTAAAGCTAATAACCATTCGGTTGAAAAATAGGACAAAAATAATATTCAACAACGTAATAAGGAAAAGAGGTTTAGTAATTACAGCTATGCAGGAAAATTGCATATTAAATGGATTACATTTCAAACTTTTTTTCTTCTCTACTAAAAAATTTCACTGTGGAATATATACGACCACTCAGGGTGTAATTTCAAAGAGATAAAGTAGTACATCATTTTATCACATCTGCTTTACTGTTATCAAATTTTAATGGAAAGCAGATTGGACTTGTTACCCAGGCTGCCATGTTTTATTTATATGTGAAATAAGGTCTTAGGTCACAGTATTGTTAACAACTATTTCTCCATATTTTAAAGAACTATTTCTTCATATTATTAAAATGCTATTTCTCCATTTTATAGCAACCAACATACAATCTGCTTATTCAAATCTGTTCCTTTTCAGGGGGACCTCAACATAAAAGTTGGGAAATCCAACTGCCTCCAGATCTATATACAACAAGAAACATTTGTGAGAGGGTGTGTGGTTGACCTCCGTGATACTGGCATCAAAAGAAGCAGAACAGACACTTACATACCTTAAGCTCAAGTAAAGACTGGATTTTTAATCCTTTTTTTCCTCCCCACTCATCTTCAAAAAACAAAAGAAAACTCTAGCTTCTCTGTTATCTACCTTATTAAGTGGCACTATATCCAAACGTGAGGCCTGGCTGTCATTCTAGTACCTTTCACTCAGCCCCCCACATCCAATCTCTTTCACAGTAACATCTTTCATATCTAGTCCATTATCTTCATTCCTGTCTAGTTTAAGCCTTCCCACCTGTATTCTTCCCCCATCTCTCACTATCACTGATGCCAGACTGATCTTCAAAAGGCAATTCTGATCCTGTCATTCCCTACTTAAAATATTTTAGTAATCACCAGATGTAGAATAATGCCCCAATTTTTCATAGCATATAAAGGTTCTTCAAATTCTAGATTCTCTCTATTGCCTAATCTACCATCACATCATCATGGCATCCCATTCTTTTCTCTAGCCAAACTGCACTGTTTTGGGTTCCTCAAGTGCATAATGATGTTTCATTTCATAGAAATTTAATACATGCTGTTCCCTATTGCCTTTTCTTACCTTCTTTCTTTGAAATTCAGCTCAAGTATTACTTCCTTCAAGAAGCTTTCCAAATCCCTAAATTATTTACAGACCCTCATCTTAATAGTGTCACATGCTTATCTCCTAGAACCCATTACATTGTATTTAAATTGTCTATATACTGGTCAGTGACACTCAGACTAATCACTGTGAAAGCAAGACCTGCGTATAACAGGTACTACAAATCTTTGCTTCACTCATTTGTTTTTAAAAATTTTTTTGATTGGCTACTACTTTTCAGATATTCTGCTAGTCCATACTGATCCACTGTGAACCAAGGAGACATAAGCTCTGCCTTCACAGACTTTCCAGTCTACTTTTAGGCAAATTACTTCACAGAAACCACCCTGGCTTCCTCAATATCCGTCCAGATCTGTCTTAAAACTGTCTCTTTTAAAATTTCAAGTGTGCTCTTTATGTGAATTCCAATTGAACATGTCTACATTTACTTTAACCCTGGTTTTATTAATGTCAATTAATGACCATGTTCCTTGGACATGTCATGTATCTGCAAGATCACCTCCCTGAGGGACAGGACCCATGCCCCTCTTGCTCACAGCTGTACCTCCAGTGTTTGAGTCAGTGAGATTCCCAATAAATGTTTGATGAATAACTTCAATTTGGACTAATATAAATATTTTTCTTTCACTTTAATCATTTTTTGTTTTTGCTACCATTATACCAATTATCTGTTAAGGTTCAATGACCAGAACTACCATGAGTATTAAAAGTAAAGGACACCAAGATTTTCTCCTCTGTTGAGAGGATATTTTTTTACACTATTGACATTGGGTTTTGTGTCCATGACTCCTGAGAACAGTCTGCAGTGAGCTCCTAGGATCTTGGCTTCTGCAGATTATGAGCTTCCTCAGACCCTATTATCACCTACAACTCACCTAACTGGAACTCCCTCCCTAAACTGTGGCTGAGTCATTTCCTCTTTTCAATCTCATCTTTGAAACTTCCTTTTTATTCTGTCCTTTCATCAGGCTATTCACCCTTCCTCATCTCCAATTGATTCTTAGTTTCAATATACTACTGATGATCTTCAGGAATGCCTATTTATATTTTTCTTTATATCAGTTTAGAATTTTAGGGTGTTTTTTTCTTTCTCATTATCTAATCTTTGACACTTGTGTGCTTATTCTATCTGATCAAAAAGGAACTTGTCATATATCATGTACATATATTATGTCATTAAAGGTATATTAAAGAATTCCAGGCTTTTCAATAAGTTCAGAGCAGTTAACACTCAGATGCCTTCTTCCCAATTACTATAATATCTGATGTACAAAGTTTTAACTCTGCCTTTGAGAATTATATGGTGCCCTGTAATTACTCACCTGAACGTCCAGTTTTAGACTTTGCTGACTATGTACCTGACATTTTTATAACAAAGAACTCAAGCTGGTTCACAAACACTAGTAATCTTTTTGCATCATCTGAAAAAGTTGTGACAAGAATTCTTATCTTCATGGGGAAGAGAAAAAGCTGAGATAAGAGTTCTGGGTCACTTCCACAGTGCCTTAGTAGAATAAGAAGCAGTTTCCACTCTTACATCACTAAGTGTGTATGTGTTTCTGGAAACAAAAGTTAGTATCCCTTCACTATTCTGCCTCCTACTGTCCTGTCAATGGGCTCAATATTGCTGTCTCTGGTTCCCAAATTATATGCACTTTTCATTTTTTACTTTTTTTAAAATTTATTTTTAATTATAGTTGGCATACAATATTATATTAGTTTCAGGTATACAACATAGTGGTTAGACTTTTATATGTGTTACACAATAATCACCAAGTCATTTGCACTTTAGGAAGCCTTTTTAGGTAGTTTTGAGGTGATTCAGTCACTTAGGTAAATTATATAGTATTTACATTTATAAATATAGAGAACAAATGAATATTAGAGCCCAGAGGAAGATCTTTGAGAAGAGCTGGCATGTGTTCAAAAACCAAAGAAACAAACTGTATAATGTAGATGGAACAGAAAAGGAGGAGGAGGCAGCTTTGACCTGCTTTATGGTTTGACCTGCCAAATGAGATCAGCTATCTACTTCTCATTACAGTAGTTGCCTGTAGCTAAGAAAATTGTAGAAATACCTTGCAGGGCACTTGAACTATTCAAATAACATTGTGTAGTAAAGAAAAGGAAAAGAATCTTCACAGATTATAGACAAATAGGCACCAAAATCTTTAGGAAACTCAGCATTCTATGCAAAATTCTAGTCCAAGTTCATTCCTGAATTGTCTCCTGGGTAATATGAGTCAGAAAGCAGTAGGCTGTGATACTATTATATAATAGCTAACTCAGAGATGTCAAAATTGAAGGAAATAAAACAAAGAACTCCCTGGAGCTGAGTCCCTCCTGGACATTGGCTAAAAGTGAACACCTAAGTCTATAAACATGAGAACCAAATGACTGGAAAATGTGACTGAATGGGAAATTGCCAAAGCTTTCCTAGGTAATAATTTAACAATCTCGGAAATGTGGTTTCTCTCCTGTTGTAGCAGCAGGGGAGAATGTTCAAAGAATGATACCAGACATGAATACCTTCCTAGGAAATCTCTGCTACAGACAGTGTTCTCTTTGGAGAATGTTTTAAATTTGGCAAGAATTTACAAAAACTTTTTTTTTTAATAACATTTTTAAACTGGTAACCTTTAGTTTTGTCTTTCTTTTAATAGACTAACCTAAAATACATGGCAAATACTCTACAAAAAAAAAGATATTTTAAGTTATGTTGTACATAGACTTTTTAAGACTTTATTTTGAAAACTTTTAGTCATGCTAAAACAAGTCTAATGAACTACTATTATCAACAATTATCAAGATTTTGCCATTCTTATCTATAGTACTTTGTGAGGATTTTTTTTTTACTGTTAAAGTATATTTAACAAAAAGTTTGGTATGAAAATGTATGCAGCCCATTTTTACATGATAGTAAAATGGCCCCTTTGAAGAGAGGACGTGGAAGCAATTGATTTCTCTGGTGAACACAGCCTTTGTTTATACTCATTCCAAGGCTTTTAATATGATGATACTATTCATATTGCCACCATTCCAATATTGTTCTGTGGCCCACTAGTTGCTGTCACCACACATTGACCTATCATGAGATTCATAAACGGATCAAATCCCTGAAATAGTCCTTGGACACGTCTGTCACCATTTAATTTCAGTTGATAACTTCTTGTCCAAAATTTTTTCAACTCAGTAGGGTGAGCTTTGCTCTCAGCATTTCAACGACACCTTGAAACAGAATTTATGACCTCCCTCACACTGGCAGGCCCCAGAGATGTTTTTACGTAAATCCCAGACATCATACGATATTGATACATGCTTCTCTAAGTGTCTTTAACAGATTAGGACCTTAAATGCCACAATACCATTTTCATACCTACAAAATTAATGGTAATTTCTTTATATAGTCTAATACCTAGTCCATATTCAGTTTCTTCTGATTAGCTCAAAAATGTTTTGTTTCTTTTTTTTTAAGAGTTGATGATTTCAAATCAGGATCCAAAAAAATCAACATATTTCATTTAGCTGATATGTCTTTAGTTCTTTTTGGGGGGGGGCGGTGACCTTCCCTATACTCTCCATCGTCATGCCATTTATTTGTTGAAGAGCAAGGTTATTTATCTTGAAGAATTTCCCACTTTTGGCTGATTCCATTTGCTGGTATTAGCATATTCCTTTCCCCTCCATATTTTCTATAAACTAGAAGTTAGCTGTAGAGGTTAGGTTCAATTCAGGTTATAAGTTTTTTGGCAAAACTACTTCATTAGGAATGTAATGTACTTCCTTTCATATCGCACCAGGCAGCACATAATGTCTAATTGTCTCAGTTTTAGTAACGTACTAAACTTGATCACTCTGATCTAGCTATTGTCAGCCTTAGCTACTAGCCAGCTGTCTTTTAACACATATGTTGTGTTCTGCCCTTAACAGTTTCTCCGTAGCACAGGGTCTGTCCTTCTACAAAAGAGGTTTCATGGGTGTTTCCAGGCCTTTGCAACTGGGATAGGACCTTTCCTTACACTCATTGGCAAAAGGGACTCTGGCAGCCCTCCTCTCAGTTCCCACTATGGTTCTTAGATTCAATATGGGGTTCTTACTGCAAGGGGTGAGGGGACTTCCTTTGGATGATAACTTGGTGATTTCTGGGTTCCTTGGCTCTTTTGACCCTTATAATTTCACTTTTTTGAACCTTCACTTCTGCCAGCACAGCTGTGGTCACCCCCTTCTCATTGCTAAGGGTAGTTTGATTAAACCCATTAGTGTTCTAGAGTTCTAGGGGATGTTTTTTACCTACTTTTTGGTAAAGATTTGCCTGTAGAATTTTTTTTTCCTGTCATAGTTGTTATCACTCTTTTCATGAGGGGATCCAGGGAGACCCCAAAACTACTTTATTGCTATCACCACTCCCTTGGCATTTAAAGTTTAAATCGCCTGCTATTTAACCTAAAGTTATTTATTATAGCCTTGCTATTAAAACACTTTTATTTGATCACTATTAGAGTAATTGTGACCTTTTTTGCTAATTCAGAGATTGTGAGATATATAAATGAATGTAAATTTAAGTATGAATATCCTCTGGGCAACAGTTGGGGAAGCTCTTGTCTGACATCTTTAATCTTCCATTTACAATTTCTACAGGGGCTATAACATTGCTACACTTTATTGTGAAATTGAGAAAAGCAAAAAAGGCTCCTGGGTAAAGAGCAGCCAAATAGGCCACCTGGAAAACTCTGCATTTACCGACATTTGATCTGAACGAAAATGATACTAAATTCAGATACAGGTATGCTTTATTCATTGGAGGTAGAGAGTAAGATTAGCTGAACTCACTAAGAGAGCAATCAGACATAAGAATTTTGGAAGTTTAAGTCCAATCACGAATACAGTGTGGTAAATGTAGTAGTATGAGCTTTACTGTCCTAAATTTTCCCATTATCTGATTGAGCCACTTCTGAGGCATTTTAGACTTCATATTGAGATCAACTAAAACTAAATCATTTGTTAGAACTGTACCTTTTGTGATACACTCCAGGGTCAAAATTGAAACTGCCAGAATATCCATCCATATTAGCCAGTAGAGGGTAGAGCTAGGTTGACACCTATGAATGGGGAGTGAAATTGTGCATCCACATTATTACAGCCATCACTGAATTACTGGAGTCTTTTTTTTTTTTTTAATTTATTGGGGTAACATTGGTTAATACAATTATATAATTTTTGGGTGTACGTTATAATTTGACATCTATATATTCTATTGCGTGATGACCATCCAAAGTCCAGTTTCCTTCAGCTACCATATATTTGATCCCCTTTACCCACTTCACCCTCCCCCAAACCCCCTATATTTGACCCCCTTTACCCTTTCCAACTCTTCCCTCCTCCCCCACCCCCTACCCTCTGGTAACCACTAGTCTTTTGTCCATGTCCCTGAGTCTCTGTCCTGTTCATTCGTTGTTTCTAGGTTTATATCCCACATATAAGTGATATCATGTGATTTTCAACTATTTCTGTCTGGCTTATTTCACTTAGCATGATTATCTCGAGGGCCATCTAGGTTGTTGCAAATGGCAATATTTCATCTTTTCTTATGGCTGAGAAATATTCCATTGTATATATGTACCACAGCTTCTTTAGCCAATCATCTGTCTTAGGACACTTTGGTTGCTTCCATGTCCTGGCCACTGTGCATAGTGCTGCTATGGACATTGGTGTGCCAATATCTTTTTGGATATGGGTTTTCAAGTCTTTGGGGTAAATACCCAGTAGAGGGATTGCTGGATCATATGGTAGATCAATTCTTAGTTTTTTGTGGAACATCCATACTGTTTTCCATAGTGGCTGTACCAATTGCAGTCCCACCAGCAGTGTATGAGAGTTCCTTTTTCTCCGCATCCTCTCCAATATTTGTTATTACTTGTTCTGTTGATCACAGCTATTCTAACAGGTGTGAGATGGTATCTCATTGTGGTTTTGATTTGCATTTCCCTAATAAGCTAACAGTGTTGAGCATCTTTTCATATATTTGTTGGCCATTGCATGTCCTCTAGGGAGAAGTGTGTGTTCAGGTCCTCTGGCCTATTTTGATCAGATTGTTTATTTTTTGTTGTTGTTGTTATTGAGTCGTATCAGTTCTTTGTATTGAATTATTGGAGTCTTGAGGCAAACCTGGAGATAAAGATCAGTGAGTGAGAGCACAGATGCTGTAGCAGGCGTAACAGTAATTGGATCTTTCCTCCACCATTTTACTGAGTGACATTTGGCAAGTAACTAAGTTTTCACATCTGTAAAATAGAGATAAAAACAGTCTCTAACTTGTAGAGCTATTGTGAAGATTAAATGAGTGTAGGTAAAGTATTCAACACAGTGCCTGCCTGTTTAGTAAGCACTGTGTAGATGTTTTCTACTGTTATCTTTCTTCATGAGTTGGTTTTTAAGTCTTATTTGCACATCATATTGTAAAGAGTCAGTAATGCCTCTCAGGTTATAGCAGTGGAGATCTTTGACGAGCACTATCAAACATGGAGAGCATTAATTAATCATTTGAATTAGAGATAGTTGTGGCCATGTCATTAACAAAAAAGATAGATCCTGTTAGGTAAGTAAATGGATCTCGAAATAGAAGTTTAACACAGTAATTTTTATGTTTCATTGCTTCTTTTAGAGACATGATCTGCAAAAATAATTTATTATTGTCGCTATAATTTCCTAAGTAGTATCTTCAGACTTCAAAAATATTAATGTAGCTTTTAATAGTGCTTGATTTTAACTAAGGATACACTAATTAGGAAGATCTTAAGTAATACCTTTAATGTTTAGCTTTAGTTTTATAGTATTGTTTTCTCGTATATTTTTTAGGGAAAAAATTCACATGGTAACTAATTTTTTTCTCCAGGTAATATGAACAGTAATATAAAGTAAATGACTTTGTAATTTTGAAACAAATTAATTGCAGATAAATTACAGGTTATTTTACAGAAACATTTTCCATAATTCCATTATTGCACTTAAATTCCGTTTATAGTCAACTTCTCAGAGATCTATTTTATGTAAAGTGAGATTCCTCTGCATCTCAGTAAGGTTTTGTTTGTTTCTTCTTCATATGACACAAAACTGTAGGAGACATCAGCAAATCAAATTTTAACTTTAAATTCCTTTAGTTTGATATGAAAATTTTAAATCTGTAACATTGTACTTGACCCTGTAAGAGCACTTACATGCTTGTCATTTGAATGCTAATGCAATGCCATTAGATCACTACTCTTGAGAAGGGAAAATGTATAAGAGTCTATCTTCGTATGTCTTTCACAGTTTTCACAAGAAATCATCCAACAAGAATTAACAAAAATATCCAACAAGAATTAACAAAATTAAGAAATACAGAAATTTATCAAAATCCAAAGCATCTGGTTTGAAATACATGTTTCCAATTTGAGAGGAGATTTGATTCACCATTTTATAGGAATGCGAAGTAATATGTAGTGATCCTAGTTCCCTTTTGGAGTTTCTCTTTATTGACACATTATAACATCACAACAGCAAATCCTGGAAGATCCCAGCCAGGAGACCTCTAGATCTCTGGTCTCCTATGCTTTTTCTCTAAAATTAAGATATTGGACATCTTTTTAATCCAAAAATTCAATGAAGATTTTTTTTAAATGCCTACAGCACCTGATATTCCCAGGTGGTCTCCCATCCAAGTACTAACCAAGCCCGACCCTGCTTAGCTTCTGAGGTCAGACGAGATTGGGCACTTTCTGGGTGGCATGGCCGTAGACTACAATGAAGATTTTTTTAATCATTAAGCACAAATATTCAATTCATGTGTCTAATTTTAGCTGAACAATGTAGAATAAGATTGCTCATACAGGGGTGTTTCTTCACTATTTCTAGCCTATGTCCAATTTGTGTCAAATTAAAAATTTAGTTTTCTATTTTAAATTTTAAAATAAATTACCCTCAACACTAAAACCAAATAAAAGATGACTTTAGAAGAAGAAATTTGATTTTGATTTTGAAAGATACATATCAATATCTCCATTGTGTGTGGTAATGGGAAGGTTGAGTCCAATTACTTGCCCAAGAGCAGCTTTTCTATCCTGAGGAGAGTGGAAGGTAAGATATCAACAATAGCAGCAGGCTCAAGTGAACTCCAGCCATCAACTGTTTGTATCTTTAAACTGTGCACACCTCCCACCACCACCAGATCTGATAGTCAGTACCTCGCTGGCAAATGACTGGTGGAGAGTCTATTCTCAATCCCTCCATCCGCCACTCCACACACAGACAGATGACTAATGAATAAAAATAAAACAATTACTTTCAAACTGACAATGTAATAGTCTATTTATAGTATATAAATTCCTCATTCTCAGTTTTTGAAGTATGACTTTTCTTCCCAATGCCTTAATCATATTGCTGTAAAGACCTTAAAATTTCTTCCATTCACCCCCCCTAATTTAGGGTAGAAAGTTTGATACTTGAACACCTCCACAAATACAATAGCTACCCTTTTCAGTAAAACTTCTAATGTGTGTCTGCTTTATATACATTTTAAAGTTACAAATAACCATACTTATTTGGATTTATATTGTTTTGGAACAGAATTTGATGAGACTTTTTCATCAATTTACCTAAGTGGCTTTAGATCAAGATCTGAGAGTCACATGAATGAAGCTTTAGGAATTTTTTCAGATATGCTGTTAGAAAAATGGTAGGCCATACATACTATTAAGGTTTATTCTCAAAGTGTTTTCCTAATTTTTCTGTAGAACTGATAGCTTCAGGATTTCTCCAAATCCCGAATTTGATTGGAACTTAAGATTTTAAAGTGTTTTAGCTGTTTTAAAACTATTTGAGATTAAAAAAAAAAAGGCAGCATACATATAAATGTATTTAATGCCAAATCAAATGTGGTTGAAATATTTCTTGAGTGACCCAGGGATTTAACAAAAAGTAAAAGTGTCAGCTGAAGCTACTGAAAATATATTCTGAATCATAAAAGAGATTTACAGAGAGAAATGGGGGTCAGGGTGGAGAAGAATGGTTGGAAAGAAAAGCAGAACAGGTGGCAGGTTTCGTGAAGTCAGATTTCAGTAGTCCTGAATGCAGTAGGAGGAATCTGTTAGGAAGACTATCTAGCCCTTTATCTCTTTTAGTCCTCACAGAAAGTCTGTGAAGCAGCTGTCATTATTCCCAGTTGACAGATGAGAAAACTGAATCATTGTAAATCAATTCGGTAAATTCCAAGCCAAGAAACAAAGTGTTTTAGTTTATAAAAAAAGAAATCTCATCCCCATTTCCCCTCATACCTCCCTCTTCTGGCCTTAGGTGACCACTGATATATTTTCTACCTATAGATTTGCCTTTTCTAGATATTTCATTATAGTGGAATTATACAATAGGTGGTATTTTACATTCAGCTTCTTTCACTTAACATGTTTTTAAGATTCATCCATTTTTGTAGCGTGTAGCAGTATTCTGTTCACTTTTATTGCTGAATTGTTTTCCGTTGTATGTAGGTATGCCATATTTTATCTGTCTCATTAGGTGATAGACATTTAGGTTGTTTCCACTTTTTGGCTATTATGAATAATGCTCCTATGAACATTCATATACAAGTCTTTTTTATGGATATATGTTTTCATTTCCCTTGGGTATATAGTTAGAAGTAGAATTGCTGGATAATACGGTAAATCTGTGTTTAAGTTATGAAGAAACTGCCAAATCGTTTTCCAAAGTCGCTGTAACATTTACATTCCCACCAGGGTCTATGTTGGGGTTCCAGTGTCTCCATAGCCTATCACTCTGCCCTATTGATTATAGCCATTTAAGTAGGTGTAAGGTGGTATCTTCTTGTGGTTTTCATTTGCCTTCTCCTAAGGATTAATGGTGTTGAACATCTTTGCATGTGCTTATTATATTCAAATGTGTTTTTAGATCCATTTTCCATTTTTTAATGTGCTGCTTATATCTTCCTGTTAAGAGTTGTAATCCAGTACTATGTTATTTATTCAGATCATTCCAGCTTGGTTATTCGAGCTCTTCCTAATTGTCTAGTCTAGCTATCTATTTCTTTTTTTTTAACAGCTTTATTAAGATATAATTCGCATACCCATACGGTTCACCCATTTGAAGTGTACTTTTATGTACTCATGTATCTGTGCAACCATCACCAGAACTGCAGACCTCTTAGACCTCACCCTTTGAACCCCCATACCCTGCAACCCTTAATTAACTTTTTGTAAATTTGTGTATTTTCTGGATGTTTTATATAAATGGAATCGTGTAATATGTCATCCTTACAACCAGCTTCTTTCACTTAGCTTAATATTTTTAAGACCTATCTGTCTGGTCTCTTTTCCTTTTTTTTTGTTTATTGTTGTTTTTGTATGATTTCTGTCTGGTCTCTTTAATTTTTAACTATTTGGATGTTCCTTCTACGTAGTTGTGATCCATGTGAGTATAGAATTTGGTATTCTGATTTTGTCACTTAACAGTATTTTATCTATATTTTCCCATCCTTCTGCATAGTCTGCATATTTTTTTAATGGTTAAAAACATCAAGTTAGTGTTCATTTAATACTTAGTTTTCAGTTTGAAGTATCTGAGTTTGTTTCATTTTTTACTATTATAAATAATATTCCTGTAAACATTTTCGTGCATATTTTGAATTATACTTTTAGGACAGATGCCCAAGTCTGAAATGCTTGAGTTATAAAGTGGAATTGTTTTCATGATTTTTGTTCCATTCTACCAGGTTACAGTGTAGAAATTTGTTAACAATTTAAGGGACTACTAACTATATATATAGCTCACATATCTATTGCCTTATAACCTTATCAGCATTTTCTTCTAATTTAATATACATAAAGGGAGAAAATTAAAGAAGTCAGTGCTAAATGTTTTACAAGAATTACATTATTTACCTCATTTAATGTTTTCCACCAGTTTTTGAGGTAGCTATTACTCCCAGGAGACATTGTGAGGACTTGGTGTCAAAGAGGTTACAACTGGAGGGCAGATACCAAAGGTCAAGTCCTGGAAGATTGCAGAAATCTAAACCAGGTCATTAAGAATCAAGGCCAGAGAAAGAATGGGAGCCAAGGCACTGGATCAAGGGGACAGAAACTCAGGAAAGCCTAAACTAGATTGGCTAAATAAGAGGTCATTTTGATGAATTTCCGAACACATCTCTTTAGTGCTCTTTTATAGGATCCAGTCAGGGCTTTGTGAGAGGACCAACTTCATTTAGAGGTACCAGAAGAGAAAAGATGCTAGGCTGGCCTCTTGACGTTTTAGAGTTCATCAATCACATTTATGTTTAAAACATAAAGTCGCTACACATAACATACATATTTACATGTAGATGTATAGAGGTCTAGAAGGATACTCACTAAACTTAAAAACATTAGTTAAATCTTTGGGCAGGAGTTGGGGTACCAGGGTACTTTTTATGTCTGCATTGTTTCAATATTTATGTGATTTTTTTTTAAAAGGAAAATTATTGCTAAAAAAAAAAAGCTTTCATTCATTATTTCATTCATTCAACAAACATGTATTAGATACTCACTGTACACTGGGCACTGTGCAAAATCTAAAGTAAGATATAAACCCTACCCACAATCTATTTTTTTAGTATAGTATTTTGCAGACTTTGGGTCACATCCCTTTAATGTGTTCTGAGATTAAAAATAAGTGGGTCATATTGGATTATAACCCAAACTATAAAATAAAAATATCCATATGTCCATACTGATATAAATAAATAGATAAATGGATAGAATAGACAAATCTCCTGTTCAATAGAATTCCAAATAATTTATGTCGATACTCCTCTGTCAAGGAGATAAAACATAACTCCTTACCCCTTAAACACTGGCTACACAAAATGACTTCTTTCCAAAAGCGTACATTATGGAAAGCAGGGGGAATAACTTCACAGTAGAAAAACCTGACAAGAACTACCTCAACCAGGTGACCAAGGTCACTCACTATCAGTGATAGATCATATTGATAGTATGTGCCCTTGATGTGAAGTGATGGAAATGGTACTTTACCTCTGCGGTCTTCCTCCTAAAACGCATAACCCCAGTCTAATCATGAGAAAAACATCAGACATAGCCCAGAAGAGGGACATTTTATAAAATACCAGACCAATATTTTCTAAAACTCTGAATATCATCAAAGCAAGGAAAGCATGAGAAACTATCACAGCCAAGAGAATTCTAAGGAGACATGAAGATAAAATATAATGTATCCTAGATGGGATCATGGAACAGAAAAAGGACATCAGGTAAAAATTAAGGAAATCTGAAAAAGTATAGACTTCAGTAATAATAATATATCAATATCGGTTCATTAATTGTAACAAATGTACTATACTAACATAAGATGTTTATAATAGGGGAATCTGGATGTAGGTATATGGGAACTTTCTGTACAAGTATCTTTGCAATTTTTTTGTAGATCTAAAAGTGTTCTAAAACATAAAATTTATGAATTTAATAATATCAGTGGGCCACAGCTATCATTTTTCCTCAACATTTTATTATGACGATTTTCAAATATACTGCAAAATCGAAAGAATTTCACAGTGAATTCCATGTACTCACCACTTATATTCTACCATTAACATTTTACTAGACCTACTTTATCAAATAGCTAAATATCTATCTCTATCCATCCATTAATTTATCTTAGTTTTGAGTGCATTTCAAAGTAAATTATAGATATCAATACACTTCCCCCAAATACTTCAATATGTATATCATTAATTAGAGTAGCTAGAGTATTAGTTACTTTTTATGTAAACTTTACATAAGATAAATGGGTGAATCTTAAATGTACGTTTACTGAGTTTTGAAAAATCCACATATCTGTGTAACCCAAACCCCTCACTACTTCAGTTTTTACAAAATGAAATGGTAAAGAAAATACTAGAGTGCAATATACATAATATGGGTAAGCATTGCTTTGTGAACTTTTGTTTCAGATATATATGTAACTGTATACGGTGTCACAGTATGAAATATCCCTCTTACTGTCACAATAAAAAAGTGAAAATCACTGGTCTGGTAGGGGAGCTCAGTGTGTAATCAAATAATAATTACATAGGGTAGCAGGTTTTGTAATATATAGTGATGGGTTCAAAGAAAGGATAACCAGATTTTTGTGGTTAGAAAGCAGGGATTGGGATAGACAGGAAGGCTTCACTGAGGAAAAGGTGCTGTATCATCTTAATGACATTGGCCAACATTTACATAGCACTCACTATGTGCCAACTGCTGAGCACACTTCCAAGAATGTTACATATACTTGCTCCTCTAATCCTCACAACCCAGGTGGTATGTACTGTTTTTATTCCCACCTTACTTTAAACTGAGTACAGAAAAACATGCCCTGGATCACAGATCATGAAGCTAATTGGTAGAACCAAACAGTCAAGCTCCAGTTCATGCTTCTGACTATTATACTGTATGAGTACCATACATTTTCTTGGTGGAAATTTGCTTTTTAACTTGGGGAATTTTATTTCAATCATTCCTATGTGCAAAAAAATATATATTTTTGTCTAATATTACCTTAGAGAGGGTGAGGGAGAGTGAAGGAATGTGTGTGTGTTATAATTCTGGGGTATCTAGAAAGCATCTGAAGCTATAAGGGATGTTAGTCATCATCAAATACTGTTTTCATTTCTAGAAATTTTACTCTACTGTTTCATTCAGTGAATTGTTTGGTATTTTTCAAATTAATTATTCAGTGGCATTAGAAAAGAGAAAATTGACTTTACATTCCCAAAGCTATCTCATGTTGAGTTTATTAAACTTAAATGATCATTTAATGACCCCAACACAGTGAGACAAAGAGGCAATGTGATGAATTAAAGACAATAATGTATTATGAATCAGGAGACCCAAATTCAAGACTTCACTCTATATCTCAGATTATCAGTTTCCCATCTGCAAAATACAGGGAGTGTACATCAGGGATGACAGATATAACATGCATATGTTGCCACACCCTGCTTCCTAACCCATGACTGACAGTAATCATTCATGTCATTTTTTTATTCTGAACCTGAAAACAACTCCAGAATCTTCCCCAGCACAGTGCTCAAAGCAACAAGTACAGTTAGTCACAGTTGGCACCTAAGTTGAGATCTACTTATCATGTTTGGATATGACAACCTGTAAAGACTCTTTCAGTTCTAACTCCCAGAAATACACCATCAGAAATTAGAAAACTGTGCCCAATTGACATGTACTTCAGTCTATCCAGTTTGTCTTTTCTCTTGGCATTAAGTTTACATCACATTGGGTTCCAGAGGCACTAATCTGTTCCTGACCTACTGTGAATCTACCACCCTCCCTAGCCTTGGCCTTTAGGCGTCCTAGCACTCTTTGTGTAATGTTTTCCCCAAATAAATTTTATTTTCCTTGGTTTTTCATGCACATTCACACAAGCTCTTGGGTGTGGAATCTAACTTCCTGGCAATCAAAACGTCTTCCCCAGCCTTGTGTGTTGTTGAATACAGAGTTTTATAAACAGGAAGTTCATACCTGCTCTCTGACCACTCCCAGCACTTGTCTAAGCATATTCCTTCTTATTGCCTTACCTCAGTTTCATAATTATTTGATCTCCCTCCTCCCTGATGATTAATAAGCAGGATAGGTGCTTAAAGCATTCATCTTCAGTTCTCAAACATATATTTGTCTCTGAGTCTCTGCATCGTCTATTTTGGCCTTGTCTATTTTATAATAGAAATAATTTATAGTTGTGTTTGTCTATTTTATTACCACTGTGTAATTGTACAGTTATAAATTGTGTAATTGTTTGTGAACATGCAAAAAATGTTGTATTCAAGTTTTTCAATGCCTTTAGCTACTATTTTCAAGACTTGCATCCTAATGTGTATCAATTCAACATGTCCTTGTTTGTCATCCTTGCTCTTGAAGTCATTGGGAAGGAATGCTGTGCTTTTAAGGTGGAAACCAATTTGATCCCTTGGTGTAACATTGCAGTTGGATCATTTTACATCTCATTTTACCACTGACTGCAACCAGGGCATTTAAAGGCATAGGCTTGACCACAAGTTCCTTTGAGACAATTTTTTTTTTTTTTACCTGGCAGTTGGAATCCAGGGTATAAGATTGTAATTTCTAACTTTCATAAAGATGGTTTTAAAATAACATCTTTCATAAAGATGGTTTTAAAATAACTCTGTTAAAAAAAAAAAGATGGAATAAAAGAAAGGATGGTAATCTTAATTACTAGTCATCTGCCATAATTTACTGACAATAATTTATAAAGAGAATAAAAGCAGCATGTACTACCAAATGATTAAACAACACAGAATATGTTGCAATCCCACCTACAGTAGTGAGCTTATCTTCCTGGAAAAGGGAGTGAATGACCACAGGCCTCCCCCATGGCACAGCTGTCATATCCTCAGCTGAGCTGGTCTAGATAACATCCTGTTCTGCACACTGAATAAACATAGCAGTGCCAGGCTTTGCCAGACTGGACCTTGCTCTTTCTAGCTCTTAATGTTTGGAATTGTTGTGACATAACCACCTGTCTGATAGGGTTTGGGAAATAGGAGATGAGCTGGGAAGGCAAAAAATATTATAAAACTCGGTCCAGATATTATCCCATAATCTGTTACAACTCCTCTGTAAAATTATTTCACATTATAAAAGTTTAAGAACTATTGTTAACCTTGCTCTTTTACACTGACTTTCACAGATATCACAAAATGTGAGTATGATATCATCAGATGAGCCAACAAGGCAGCTCCAGTGCTCATGATGAAAGAAGCACTGGCCATTGATCAATACTGTGCTCTTTTGATTATTTCAAAATCTATATTAAATATGAGAAAGAAACATGAGATTCAATACAGCTCAGTTAGAAATAAAGCCACAAGCATGAACCCCTGAATGATGAAGACAAGTTAAGAGGTGTCATAGATGTGTGCATGTGCTTGACCTCTGGGTTGCATCTCACGTGTGACATAAAATAATCCAGGGACTTTAGGTGTCTTAACAGCCCTAAACTTCAGTTTGCTTGTCCTTAAAATGGGGATTACAGAGGTACCTGCCTCAGAGAATTGTGAGAATTAAATAATATATGTAAATTGCTTAGTATGTGACCTTATAGGACTTGTAATTGGGCCTTTTTAGAGGCCTATGATAAACAGTTGATATTACTACTGTTACTGAACTCAAGGGGTTCATTTTGTCTGCACACATCAAAGCCAAAGGAGACACCAACAGGAGTTTTCAGCAAAGAAAGAGGTTTATTTAAAGAAATGGCGCCAAGCCCAGACACAGGTGAGCTAGCACTCCAAGATCTGGCTTCCCAGGTGCTGCTATGGGATAGGCTATACAGGGGAAAACTCATTAGTCATGGTAGCTAAGGGAGTTGGGGTCTTGGGCTCTACTGATTGGTTGGGGCTAGGGTAGGACGTAGCTGAGCATTGCATCAGGTCCTAATGTCAGTCATGGTGTCGTTCTGTCCGGTTTCTAGGGGATGCTGGTAGGGTCTTTCTCCTTCGTGGGTATGATGCAAGATGTTATCTTTAGTTTGACCTGTTTCTATGCTTAACAGACCTGAGGCTTTGTTTCTAAGACTGTTTGATGCTGATAGAGGGCTTAATTATTAAGGGAGGGTAGTGCATTATGCAGAAGGAAAGAAAAGTAGCAATTGAATCAAGGAGAATGAGAAGAGAAAAGTCATTTTGAAGTGAAGATTTGCATATTACACTACTACTGCTTCCAGACACGAAGGAAAGAAAAGCTTCACTATAGATCTTGTCTCCATTATCCATAAAATAAAATTCATATTCCCTAGCATGACTTCTAAAGCCAATGTCATCTTATGTGAGCAGATCAGTTTCCTAGGACCATTCTTCTTCCACCTGAACTACAGCCACAGTGAACTTCCCAGAGTTTTCATACCAGTTTTTTCTGCCTCAGAGTCACTTCTTCTAGATCATTGTTTAAGATCTTGATTAAAAGCCTCTTCTCTGGGAAGCTATGCCCAACTCTCCTATGATGTTCTTTGTCCTTGCCTTCTGTGCTCCATACAAGGATACTTGTTCTGATTATAACTCATCACCTTGTACTGCTGTAACTCATTTACCTATCTAACACTTTCGCTAGGTGTGAAGATCAGAAATAATTACTTCCTTTCCGTATTCTTCTGGAGCCTGACACATAGTTGGCGCCTAACAAGGTTGATGAGTCAATTGAATGAATATGAGTAGAAGTACTATGGATACTCAAAAATGTTTTGTAAGACAACTAATGAAAATGTTTATGTTCTTTATGAAAACCTCATTTAGTTCACATTGTGAGGACCAATGATATCAGAAGACAGTTCATTTATTTCTGGTTCATCTATAAAACACATTTGATATGATTCTTTGAGAAATTTGATCTTGCCTTTCTGTTATTCTCTCATCCTTCAGGTTCCAGTTACTACCGCCCCTTGCCATAACTTTTGACCTGTATTTGGAAAAATACTGGCTAGAAAAAAAATGATAAAATTTTTCCTCATGGTGAATAAACAAGGGCAGACCCGACTTTCTAAGTACTATGAACATGTGGAGATTAATAAGCGTACACTTCTAGAAACAGAAGTCATCAAGAGCTGTCTCTCTCGATCCAATGAACAAGTAAGTTTCTGATTCTCTCTTTTATCTCTGCATTCAGCTCAGCAGTGGCTGATCTGTTATTACTGAGTCTCAAGGGCCATCGTGTTCTTTGAACTACATTTTTCAACAGCTGTTAGGGAAAATAACAAATCGAATGAAATGAAGACTGAAGCATAGCTCTCCTTACATCCCCTTAAGGAAAATAAAAACAAAACCATGAAAAGTCTTGGGTTCATGTTTAGGTCAGCATATTTGTCTCATTGCTCTATGGAAGTGGCAGCTCAAATTGACTCCTGCTAATAGACATATCTTCCTTTTTTGTTCCTACAAATTCGGCCCTTGAAACTCCTAGGAGAACCTGTAGCTAGCATGTGGTTTTCTATAAGCCAGAAGTTGAAGGTCAGAGGACTGGTACAGAGGTGAATACTCAAGACCCACTTTGTACCAGAGGATAATATGATTCTCATGTGAAATGAAGTTTCTCTGCTTATCATTTTTGTGAATTTACTACCAACATAATACTGGAACTAGTGATTGAAAAACTTGTTTTAAACCTGTCTTATTTTATTATGTAGATAGGAGAAATGGAAGTTAAAAATTCATATGAAACAACAGATCCATCCATTCTGCCAAAATTGAAGTTAAATTAAATCATTAAAATAAGAATAAATAGGAGTTTTTTAAACTGAGTTTATTACTACAAAGAACTTTAATTGGAGAATTACTTAATCCCGATCCTAAACTTTGAATCCATTGGAAATTACTGAGCAAACTAAGGTAAAAATCAAAAAGTTTGTTTAAATTACTCATTAATTTTGCCAGTTCTCCATTTCACTGCCCATGTAGAAAGGCTGCCTATGGGAACCACTGCTAAGCCATAAAATATTAAACTACATCAGTGCTCAGAATATAACGTGTTGGAACTGTGTTTCCCTTGGCTTCTAAATTGATTTTCCAGTCGGAACATCTCAAGAGTCCTCTTTGAATTACTACTTTGGCCTACCATGGTACACACTGCATCATGTAGTTGTCAAAAGGAAACAGAAACTATTAAAGGGCTGTGTTAATAGCCACGTACCTTAAGTAAAGGTAAACACACTCCAGAAGTATTCATGTTTGAATCTTTCTACAATTGCAATTCCACAATTTCAGACACCCTTTTCAATGATAGGGTACCCTTTGAAATATGGCTTTGGAATGAATATACTGTTAGAGATTTTTGAAGCATTCTAAATTATTTTAGACTAAATAGAAACCCACTGGGCTTTTGGCATAATCAGGCACCAAGGTAATACAAACTTAGCTTAGTTTCTATTTTATCCACAAAGGTGCTTTGATACATTTTTTTTTTTTTTAATGTCAGAAACTCCTGAGAGGCTTTGAAATATGTTCCTCAGTTCTTTCAAACAGGTTGTGTTTTCTTGAAAGGTCCAACTGAGCAGAAATCACACTGGCTCTATAGTGAGCTGAAAGCTACAGAATGGTTCTGTATTTACTACTTTTATCCTAATTTTAAATAAAAGCCTCAAATCCCTCCATTTTATAGATTGTCAAGTGGCTTTCCAATGGAAAAAATTCCATAATCAAAAATTGCTGCTTCATTCCCAGGTGCATCCGGGTACCCAAGAGCAACATATCCAGTACAAAAAGCCATACAGTTGATGCTCGGTCACATTTGGTCAGGCATACCCAAAGGTCCAAAGGAAGGGCAGCCCTGTGCCTTCAGCCTGCTACCTAATTCCTGTCCACCCAGGGCCTTCCCATTACCCTTTGTACAATGGCTTTAGGTGAGATGAATGGGACGGGAGTTGTTTTATCCACAAGTCAGTGGTGGTAAACTAGTTATTAATTCATATGAAGCAATGTTTACAATGAGAGATTTCTGTCTAGCATCTGCCACACAAAAGCCATCTTTAAATAATTTATAAAAGAGTCCACATTGATTATTTTCAGGGGTGTAGGAAAAAGAAATCAAGATTTTTTTTTGCACGTGTATTTGGCTCTTCAGTGACTATTAAATAGTACAAAATCAAATCTCTAATTGCTTCCAAAAGCACGTAAGGGAGGTGAAAAGAAGAAAATCTTTATCATGTTGGCTTATTTTCACATCGGAGGCAGTTTAATATGTTGAATATTCAGTAGCTTTGCCTGCTGAGTTCCACACAGAGCCAAGCAAAGGAATAAGAAGTACAGGTGGAAACCCATGTCAGCACTGACTTTTTTCCATGACAACTTCTTTACCGCCCACTAGAGATGCTTTCAAGTCATCCCCTGAATACTGTGAGGATGTGACCAACAAAGATTGTGTAACATTTTAATGTTGTATATTTCTAAGAATGTGTTGACAGATACTCAAAGCAGAACCTAAAAATTATGCATGCCATTTCGAAGACATCCCTGTTAAACATAGAAATTAATATCTAACTGTGTTTTGTGTAGTGCTCCTTCATTGAATATAAGGATTTTAAGCTGGTGTATCGGCAGTATGCAGCTCTCTTCATTGTGGTTGGAGTTAATGACACTGAGGTAAGATATTAGAAGAGCCTATGGAAAATGCAAGAAAATTAAGAATAGCAGTCTAGTTTTTTATTCCTCCTTACAGTGACATTTTCTTCCCTACTTGCCTCCCTAAGAATTATCTTGACTCCTTTGAAAGATCTTTGTTGTTATCAAGGTTAATAAAAGCTGTGTGGAAGAGAAATAACTAGTATTTTAATTGGATTAGATGTGCAGCTTGTAGAGAAGCACAAAACCACAAGAATGCCTTCCCTGACCCTGGGCAGTACCAGTGTCCTGCCCTTGTTCTGTGTGACACAGTGGAGCAAGCTTAGAGAAGTGTAGAGGCCCGTCAGTGCAGCATTAAACATAGGCTGACATATCAGAAGCCAGAGCAAACTGTAAATATGATTGTGCTGTGATTACATCTTTTCAGATTTTAGTTCATCTTTTCAGAATTGTTAACTCCAGATCAACAGCACCTATGGCCATGGATGCTCTGAAAGGAAAGAGTGCTTAAGATCTAAAATACTTTGAAATATCAGTTGGTTGTTTTTTTATCTGCGAACCAAACTTTAAGGTGGTTTCCCCATCTTCACAAATGGAAAAGTGATGACATGAAGAACCTGAGAAATTGCTTCAGCCAGTTGGTGATGAAATCAGGGAGTAGAACTCAGAATTCTCAACACTAGACTCGGTCTGGTTTCAGTCCAGCCAGATTCGTGATGGACACTAAAAACAATCTCAGAGGTTAAGGTTTTCTACATTTCTCTTACTAATAAGCTTCTTTTAAACAAGTGAGTCATAGAATTATTCTGAATATTTGTCCATGGGAAGCTATTTGCTCACATTTTCTGTATACCAAGCCACATGCTCTAAAACCTGGTTGCTGAGCGGACAGCTGCATGTCTGATTTACACATGGGCCACACTAAAACTAATTACGCCCTTCCTTTTTTATTTCAGAATGAGATGGCGATTTATGAATTCATCCATAACTTTGTGGAAGTTTTAGATGAGTACTTCAGCCGAGTTGTAAGTCTAATGACTAAAATGTTTTTGTCAGCAGGCCAATTTCTCAGAAATGGGTCTATATCAAGAACATATGTTAAAATAGAGCTTTAATGTGTAAAAGTTAAAATTCAAATGATGCCAGATTTTCATTACCTTTCCTTCTGGCTCATCTAAAGTGTTACAAAGCTATGTATGCCCTAGATCTTTATAAAAAACTATTTCTTCGAGACTAAGAACCTCCTGTGTCTTTACCTCAATTAAGAGATTTTGCTGTTTCACTTGCTCGCTCTTTTCTTCTGCTTCCCCTCCTAATATTCAGGACCCTTTTTTAATTTAAAAATCATTTCCATGGAAACCCTTCCTTTGAGGGTCAAAACCATCTCCCCTTAAGGGAGAACATGCGTTCCTTTCCAATAGTCCTTTTTTCTATAAACAGCTGTATCGAAATACTTATATACCATACAATTTACCCTTTTAAAGTGTATAGTTTTTAGTATTTACAGGGTTGTGAAACCATCACCACAATCAATTTTAAAATATTTCATTACCCCAAAAAGAAAGAAATACATACCCATCAACATTTCCCTCCCAGTTATCTCCCTCCACTTTCTCCACTCACCTCCTTTCTGTCTCTATAGGTTTGCCTCTTCTAGACATTCTATATCATATCAACAGGATTATACAATATATGATCTTTTGTGGCTGGCTGTTTTTACTCAGCATAATGTTTTCAAGATTCATCAATGTTGTAGCATGTTTCAGTACTTCTTTCTTTTTTATTGCTCAGTAATATTTCATGGGTCTGCCACATTTTGTTTATCCATTCATCAGTTGAGAGGCATTCGGGTTATTTATACTTTTTTGATGTTGTGAATTGCTGCTGTGAACATTTGTGTACACATTTTTGTGGAATCATGTTTTCAGTTCTCTTGGGTATATACCTAGGAGTGGAATTGCTGGGTGTTTAACATTTTGATGAGCTACTAAACTGTTTTCCAGAGTGGCTGCATGATTGAAATTCCCATCAGCAGTGTATAATAGTTCTAATATTTCTACACCCTCACCAAAACTTGTTATTATCTGTCATTTTTACTGTAGCCATCCTAGTGAGTATGAAGTGTTATAGAGGCCAGTCGACTGAGGTTTTGATTTGTGTTTCACTGATGGATAACAGTGTTGTGCATCTTTTCATGTATTTATTGGCCATCTGTATATCTTCTTTGGAGAAATTTCTGTTTAAATCTTTTGCCCGTTTTTTTATGATACCTGGTTAGCTCAGTTGGTAGAGCATGAGACTGTTAAATCTTTTGCCCATTTTTCAATTGTATTGTCTTTTCATTATTGAACTGTAAGAGTTCTTTGTATAGTCTGAATACAAATCTCTTATCAGATATGATTTAGAAATACTTTCTCCCATTTAGTGGGTTTTTTTCTCACTTTTTTGATGGCATCCTTTGAAGCACAATAATTTCTATTTTGACGAAGTTTGGTTAATTTATTTTTGTTGTTGCTTATGTTTTTGGTCTCATATCTAAAAAGGCTTTGCCTAACCCAAGGTTGTAACGACTTACTTCTATCTTTTCTTCTTAGAGTTTTATAATTTTAGCTCCTACATGGGTCTTTGATCCATATTGGGTAATTTTTGTATATAATGTGAAGTCGGAGTCTAACTTCATTTTTTTGCATGAGAATATCCAACTGTCACAGCATCATTTGTTGAAAAGATTGTTCTTTCCTCCCACTGAACTGTCCTAACACCTTTGTCAAAAATCAATTGACCATACGCTAACCATCAGAGTATTGCAAATTAAAACTACAATGAGATATCACCTCACACCTCTCAGAATAGCTATCATCAATAAATCAAAAAACATGTTGGAGAGAATGCAGAGAAAAGGGAACCCTCATACATTGTTGGTGAGATTGCAAATTGGTACAGCCACAATGGAAAACAGTGTGGAGGTTTCACAAAAAATTAAAAATGGATGTACCTTTTGACTCAGCAATTGTACTTCTGGGTATTTATCCAAAGAAAACCAAAACAATGATTCATAAAGATCTATGCACTCCAGTATTCATAGCAGCACAATTG
Source organism: Eidolon dupreanum (assembly GCA_028627145.1). Taxonomy (NCBI): domain Eukaryota; kingdom Metazoa; phylum Chordata; class Mammalia; order Chiroptera; family Pteropodidae; genus Eidolon; species Eidolon dupreanum. The sequence goes on from CM053509.1 coordinate 69,146,328, forward strand.
ACAATAGCCAAGATATGGAAGCAGTCAAAGTGCCCATCAACAGATGATTGGATAAAGAAATTATGGTTCATATATGCAATAGAATATTACTCAGCCATTAAAAAAAAAATGAAATCCTATCATTTGCAACAACATGGATGGACCTAGAGGTTATTAAACTGAGTGAAATAAGTCAGACAGAGAAAGATAAATACCATATAATTTCACTTATATGCGGAATCTAAGGAACAAAAAGAACAAACCAATCAAAAACAGACTCACAAATATAGTAACAATTAGGTGACAGAGAGAGGGGAGGGGTGATTGGGGGCCTGGGAGAATGGAGTAAAGGGTTAAAGAAGTACAAATTAGTAGCTGATGGGTGGTCACAGGGTGGGGACCACTGCCGAGGGAATGCAGTTAGCATTAATATGATGGCTAGATAGAGGGCCGAGGGAGGGAGCAATTGGGGGGATTGTTTTTTTTGAACTATATAGATGTCTAACCAATGCACAGTATACTTGAAACTAAATAAATAAATTTTTAAAAAATCAATTGACCATAAATATAAGGGTTTATTTCTGCGCTTTCAGTTCTGTTCCGATAATCTGCATGTTTATCCTTCTGCTATTGCCACACTATCTTGATGACTTTAGCTTTGTAGTTAATTTGAAATCCAATACTCTTTTAAAAAAGAATGAGTGAAGATGTTTTATGATGCTACCATAGGCCTTCCTGATCCTTGCTTAGACATTCTTGAAAAGTAGTAGTGGCACAAGCTGACTTTTCAAAGTTGTTTTGTTTATTTCATTTTGCTTTTAAATAAAATAATTAGGAAGGAACCGTTTCCAAGCTGCTTCTTCCTGAGGCAGTGAGTGGAATCTGCTCCACAGTTAGGAATATGGAGTGCACTGAAGCCTGTAGGGGCAAAACTCATGTTAAGAAGTTGTATCTTCAGTCTAATTCCTAATGCCAGAAGTAAAGTTTGGCAAACTCCTTCTTCATGGCACAATCAACTAAGCCTGTGTTCATTGCCTTACTGCAGTGATTCTTAAATATGTAGTTCTTGGACCAGCAGCATAAGCATCACCTTGTAAGAAAAACTCTGAGCCCACCACAGTCTATTGAATCAGAAACTCTGGGTTGAGACCCAGCAATCTGTGTTTTAACAAGCTTTCCAGGTTCTGATGCATGTTTAGGTTTGAAAACCACCATCTTACTGCATGAGGCTTCCTGTTAGCCATTTCCTAATTCAAATGTTGGAGCTGGGAAGCTGCCTAGTAGCCTGTGACATGGTAGTTCATCTGGCTAGGAAGGGATTGGTGCTTTCCAAAACTGAAAGAGGGCAAGAAGTTGGGCCATTTCAGAGACTTGGATTGGACAGAGAGCATTGAGGCTGGCTTTAAAATCCACCTTTGTATTGCTATTGATTGCTTGGAGAGAGCACCACAGAGCAGCACTATCCAAAAGAACTTTTCTGTGACCATGGAAATGTTCTATACCTGTGTGGTCCAGTACGGTGGGCACTACCCACATGTGGCTCTTGAACACTTGAAATGTGATTAGTGTAAATGAGGAACTGAAATTTTAATTGTATTTAATTTTAATTAAATCACCACATGAGACTGGTAGTTACCATATTGGACAGCATAACTCTAGCTCCTGCTTTTATTTTTGGACAGCCACTCTAAGACATTCTTTGCAAGTCAAGGTCTGTGATTCACAGCTGGCCATGATTAGCCACTTTAAGGGAACACCTATCAGGAAGAATATAATTTCCCCCAAATAGCAGTGTTTTAAACCTGGGAGAATAAAGAGTAGGTACAAGCACTGTCATTGCTTAAATTATATTCGGTAACAGTATAAATAACACATTGCCAAATTCTAGCTGTAATTCTAGGGAATGTAAGTGGCCACATAAACTACAGAAGAAAAGATTAGAATTTAATTTAAACCTGGTGATTATACAGGACTTGGAGGACCTGGGTTAGGATGACAGTAGAAGCAAAAAGGAAGGAAACAAGTGCTATAGGAAAGAAAATAGAAACTGTTCCACTCATGGAGAATGCCTTGTCATTTAAAATTTATTTTTAGGTTTCTGAATTTTAAACATTCTTTCTGGGGCTATTTTTAATCTTAGAGTTTCCAAATCTGAAATTTGGAGATCATTTTCATGCAGCTGAAAGAAGCATCTTAGCATCACATTTCAAAACAAAAAGCCAACCCAGTTATCATTAAAGGAGGCAGTTTTGCAAGAGAGAAGGACTGTTGCTCTTGAGGAAGAGGGATCAGTGTTGTCAGTGCTGCATTTGACACACCTTAAGTCTCTTCAAATATGAATTTCACTGTCTATTTTTTCTCCCTCTGTGACATTTTCATGACATGTCTATGTTCATCAAAAAAAAAAAAATACATATAAGCAAAAGGAAAGGGGAGAAGATCATAAGTAAGCCTATCACTTAATGATACGTATCGTTAGGTGCATTTCCTTTTAGGCTTTACATGTCTCTGTATACCTAACTGTATCTATATCTATTTATATACCTGGGAGAATAAAGAGTAGGTACAAGCACTGTCATTGCTTAAATTATATTCGGTAACAGTATAAATAACACATTGCCAAATTCTAGCTATAATTCTAGGGAATGTAAGTGGCCACATAAACTACAGAAGAAAAGATTATAATTTAATTTAAACCTGGTGATTATACAGGACTTGGAGGACCTGTATACCTAACTGTATCTATATCTATTTAATACGTATATGTCATTTTTAACTTGCTTTTTTATTCAGTAATATATCAGTACTTATATATCACATCATCATTTGTGGATCTGCTATAATTTATTTAACTAGCTCCCCTTGTTTTCAGTAATTTGATACGATAAACATTACCCTGAACTAGCACATGTTGTTGTGCCATTATCTGTTTCCTTAGGATAAATATCTAAGAGTAAAACTGATAGATTCAAAGGGTATATATAACATGATTAAAGTTTTTGATGTACAAATCAAATTACCTATCATTTGTAACAGTCAAGTTAATGTATTCCCTCTATATTCTAAAGATGACTTGTTCTAGCCTGTAAAATTCCTCTAAACTGCAGCCTATTTTTTTAAAATCACGATCCCAAACTTAGGCCCTTCTGCCCTCACGCGTCTACTTAAAACACAGCCTCTCCCACCTGTTTCCAGGCTTGCGGCCAGAGCAGCCGCTAACTCTGCTAAATGCATTGTGGTCCCAGTGTCTCATTCTCATCCTTGCACTCTTTTTCATTTTCAGAGTGAATTAGATGTATCCTTTTCAATGCTGTGAGCCAAGTTTTCCACAGTACTTGGCAAAACACAGGCTAGTCTTGATCAGGTAAGTGCCATGGGGCAGGAAAACGATTCAGCAGAATCTAAAATCCAGAATGCTAATCATCAGCTACTCTGACATGACAGCCGGAGGTACAGGTGCTTTGCAGAAGCACCCACCTTTTTTTACAAATCTTATTAAATTTATGTGTTTTTCAGACAGGGCAATATTGTGGTTGTAGGTCATAATAACTGTTATATATTAACTTCTTTTAAGCATGTGGAATAAACCTTTCCAGAATTTCAGTAACACAGCCAGAAAGTTCTTGGTCCTCATAGAGAGAATGGATTTTAATGACTCCAGGTATTAATCTCCAGAAATTCCTCACGTAATCGGAATAAGGCTTTCAGGGATGGTAAACTAGAGGGTTAAAATAATTGCCTGGCTTGTATTCGTTTTCTTTCATATCAGAAGATGTTCTCCTTTTCTTCTCTTTCATCTCCCTTTTAAAATATGCAAGGACCTAAACAACAAGCATGATTTGCTTAGAATACTGCAGGCCTGCAAATTCTGGCAGGAGCCACTGGATTTTGTGTGAACGCTCTGGGGAGAAGTTGACTTCTAAGTTAATTTTGACTTCAAAAATCTGTATACCACTTGAAAGCAATAAATAAGAGTCCTTTGAGGAAAAAATCAAGCTTGAATCTAAAATAATAACATTAATTATAACAAATATATAATTATAACATGTGTATGTATATGTATATATACATACATTTAGATATCTATGCCCAGAGCTAGTATATTCTGAGGAAATGGCCATTTTCCTTTTACTACTGATAGAAAATGTCATCATGTTGATAAACTTCATTTGCAGGCTGTTTGGAAGCTTCTTTAAATTAAGTGGGAAAATCTGAGCGCCCTCTAGTGGTGAGTGACCTAAATCCATGATCCCTTTGACCTAGAAGACCCAATAAATACCAGGCTGTATATCAGCATGTAACATTCCTTTTCGACTAAGCCTTTTAAAGCAATTCAAAGTATATCTCTTCTTCCTTCTACAGGGGAAGGAGAAAAATGCCTTTTGATTTAAAAAGTCATCAGAAAAATAGCAAAAGCTAATAGACACTTCAGTGGGAGTACAGGAACCCAAGTTCCTCTTTCTGTCCTGCCACCAACAAGCTGTGTATTGGACAAGATACACAACCCCTCAGCTTAGAATGATAGAATTAGAGCTTGAAAACCCTCTTAGCCTTAATACTTTATGTTGCCATGATTCTAGGTAACTGAACTGAGTTACTTTATACCTGGAAGGAAGGGAGAGTCTTATAGGTTTAGATATTCAGAGAATTAAAGTGAATCAGATATAACAGGATATATATTATAGTTGGATTAGTTGTGTTCATTTGTCTTATATGTTGACTAGATGTTTATTAGAAGTAGAGATGGATTCGTCTTTGTATCCCTATGGTGTATACGTAGGTCCATGTAATGCGCTCCTGCATTCTTGTCTGAATTTAATTTCTATACCAAGGCACACACTTTGTATCTTTCCCTCTTATTTTACTTAGTTTCATTTTTGCCTTCTCTTCCTCTCTGACCAACTTATATATTTACTGTCCTTAGGAAATACTTACCCATATCCATCTGACAGATTAGGAATTCGGCATCATTTAGAGAAGGGGACTAAATCTTTCCACACCTAGGAATGTTTGTCTTTGCTCTAGGTATACTCTCACGTGGATCCAGGCCTAAAAGTGGAGCAGGTAGCAGGGCAAGCAGAACCTGGGGCATCTGTCTTCTGTTGACATTCTTAAAAGGGTTTCTACCCTCAGCCATCTGAAAAAAAAATCAAATAAAAATCCCAGGACTCTGCTCTGCCTTATACATAGTTCTTCTTACCCATCACATGTGCAAGCAGTACCTCTACACACCAGCTTCCTAACAGTAGGACGAGGGAGTTTCAGAGGGACATCCTGTTTCCTGCTCCCTCTGAGTAGGGGCACAGACAATCCACATCACCACTCTGGTAGCATGTAACCAGGAACCTGCTGGAGCAGCTAATACTGTTGAGGTCTTCTCCCCAGGAAAACTTCCTTAGGCCTTGAAGGGTTGAAAACAGAGAACTGATATCACTGCAACCTGGAACTGGTTCTCCCAACACTCAAGAGCACATAATCTTCTTTGTGCTGGCTCAGGCTTAGGAAGACCTTCCTTGTCAGCCCACATGGAATAGACACGATTTAGGGTTCAGTTTTGGTGCAACAACAGGAAGATGGAGGTCAAAACCTCATGTAATTCCCGGAAAGCCCTTTCTTGCAGTCTTTTTCTCCAGATGCTTTACCATCCAGAAGCCTTTTAAGAATGGGGCAGTTTTCCAGAGTCTGCATGGTTACATTTTGAGAAATATAATACACCATTTACATTTCTCCTTAGTATGGGCTTGTTCTACTTCTAGTAAAACTAACAGCATAGAGCAAGACAGATGGGATTTGAAAAAGAAATGACCTAAGCACAAAAATCAGGACAGAGATTCTGGCTGTTGAAAACCCTTCTACTAAGTAGAAACTCTCTGTTGCAGTCATAGCAGGTGGGGCAGACTGCACCCTTGGGACCAAGCACATCAATGACCTAAATCATTCACGTGCCATGAATAAACTCCTGTACACTCTTCACATTCCACTCTAACCACTGGGCTCCACCCAGTGTTGCTTCTGTAGGAAAGTTTTCCCTATCACATACTTTGGTAGACTATTTAGGACTTAAAATTCCCTGAATTAAGATGGTTTTTAGGAACCAACTGATGAGCTTCCCAAAATGTGCTCAGCTCTGTAACCCCAGGTTTGCTGAATTCTTCAGACAATTCATAATTCAAGGGAGCTGTGTCCACCCCCTTCTGCTAAATAGGGGATGGTGTCAGTGAACAGTATTGTCTGGGTCATGTCCGACTCCTCAGTTCAGTGTACACCTACTGTATGAATGAAGGTACAGAAAACATTAACAGCCTTTTGGCATTTGGTGCCTTTAAAGAGGCTTAAAGACTTGTGGGGGTGGGGCTAGAATGGAAAGCAGCAGTACTGCCTTTAGACCTAGGCAACCAGGGTCCTTTTCCTGGGCCCCACTCTTGCTCTCCTTCAGCAGCACCCCTCTCCATGGGGTGAGGATGCTTATTCACGTCTTGGCCACCCCCCAGTTACCTGGGTCCCCAGAACTTACTGGGTGAATAGAACAGACATCCCAGAACCTGCTGCTAGGGCCTGGGCAGGCCTTCCCCAGCCCCCACCCCAGGCCTGGGGGCAGGATAGAGGCTGGGATGGTAGTAACTGTGTCTCACATGCATGGGAAGAAAAGTGGGGAGCAGGCTGAGTCCCTCTTTATATTCTCATGCTCCCTCCATCCCACGTATATGGTACACCTAGAATCCAGGTTTTTTTGATTCAAAAATATCTAAAAAAAAAAAAAATCTTTAGAACATTCATGTTTTTAGTTTACAAGTTTTTAAAGCCCAAAAGCCTAAGCAATTAATTCTAGAATCTTAAAGCTCATCTGGGTAATGTGAAAGTAGCTTGATTCATGCCCCCTTTATAGCAGTTGAGAGTGGAGGAGTAGGAAGGGTCTCCATCCCATCTGCACTCTCAGCTAGTTCTCTACCATGATGCTCCCTGGAAGAATGAAGGCACCAGGCAACAGTAATTAGCACCACCAAGGTTCGCAGTCGGGCCCTAATCATTGCCCACTGTAAGACGTGTTTCCTTCTTTACCGTCCTAAAATCACAAATACCTTTAGAGGTCCAGAAACCAGGACAGGGCTTCTCCAAGTAGATAATTTCAGCCAGACTTAATGAGAAGTCATAAAAGTACTTATTCAGATAGGGGCTACAAAAATGCTGACAAGAAACTCTCTAGGGAAGCCATCCTACTGTGAAGTGACAACTTCTAAATGAACTGAAATTTTCTCAGTGTTGTCTCAGAAAGTTACAATAATGGAGTCACTACAGAAGAATTTCTTTTGAGGTATGATGACTACATCAGGAATGGCTTGATAATATAAGGAAGGAGTAAATTAGCTCCCCTCTCCCTGAAGGTTACTTTTAGTCATAGGATGTGAGTACTGTGGAATTGGAAGAAAACTACATAATCATCAGGTTAAAAGCTCACTTCTTAGATGAGAGGCTGAGGCCCAGGGAGGTTCTGTGACGTGTCCCAACATTAGAGCTGCTTTGGGGCAGAGCTGGCATTCTGGGTTTTCAAAGCCCTTGACTCTAGGACTATAAATTAGATACAAGATTAAATTTGACATTTTTTTTTTTTTAATTTGTAGTCATCTGAGGTATTTTGTGGCAATTCAGCCTCTAACAAACACTAATAAAGTGCCTGTCACCATGCTGTCTTGGTATTGTCAAAGCTTCCCCCTGAATTAGGGAAGAAGTTTTAGAGAAACACTAGTGTTTGGTTGGAGGACTCAGAAATGAAGAAAAATCTTGAGGAGGGTATCTGAATGTCTTGATAAGCACTCTCTCCAAAAGTGGAGTTCACATTCAGAGATTGCTAAACATCTTTTTTTTTCCTTTTGAAAATATGTAAATTGAAGGCAGGGTTATAGGGGGTGAGAGCTGGCCAGTGAGTTCGAGGGAGTGTGTGTAGTTAGTCTAGTGTTTAGGAGGGGCAGGCCCTGAAACACAAGGAGCCAGGAGGATCCTAGTCAGTGCTGTCCTGAGTGATGAATCTCAGAATAATGAACAGTCCCCAAGGGAGTCAGCCATTCGCCTGAAAAGGGGGTGTGAACGTTCCATATTAAACAGTTCTGCCTTCCAGGCTTTTGGGGCTCTCATCAGCCTTAGCCATCTATTTCCTTTCAGTGTGTTCTCTGAGCCCTGCCCATCCACTACTATTCCCCAACCCCTCCCGCACCAAGTCCTTTTGCTTTACTCCCACTCCCTTTGCTCCACGTGTTTGGGTTCTGTTTTCCTCAGGAATATTGACAGCAACTTATGAGAAGTAACAGGAAAAATATAAGAGAAATGAAAGGCTTATTTAACCCAGAGCTGACTTTTCTATTTGTGTAATTTTACGTAAGCCTATATAAACTTTAAAAATTACACCTAGATGTCTTGTCACTTTCAGAATATGAATGAATGGTCTTTAAGGAAAACCTTTGAAAAAACAAGATACATTCCTTTTCAGTGGTCTGATTAACAAAAGACAGTATTAAGATATCCAGGACCGTACGGAATCTTCATGATGATAGTTTTCTATGCAGTAGTAGTCGTAGTTGATTATCCATGGAAAATGTGAACATACTGGCCTTACCTAATTTCATTGGGAAATTGAATTAAAGTATAAATAATGAGAGCAAGTTTTTTCCCACCATAAAGAACTTTGCTTAGCTAGGATCTTCAAGACATAAAGAAAAATAAGAAGAAGAAAAATCAAATAAGACAAAGAATCTTAGACCAAAATCTAAAGTTAGAAATTCCTGTTTCTAGGCCGTGCTCTGCCTTGGAATTGCTTTTGAGGTTCCATTTGAATGTATGTTGCTGTTTTCCCTTATTAAAGGACAAGTAGGCCACTACAGTGGTGTTAAAATACCATGTTGAGAACGTGTTTTATGATCAAAATTCCAGTGTAGAAACCCAAAAAGTTTGATCATTAATTAACAGATTGATTACGCATGGCCCCAAGATATTCAGCTCCAATCTACATTTCATGGAAATTCAGAAAGGCTCTTAGATTTCAGGGTTGGGAGAAAGTGCGGCTATGAATTCGCTTTTTGGGAAGCTGTTTCTAGTTTATGTCAGCTCCAACCTTAGGGTGCCCATGAGGGGAAACAAGTTGCCTCAAGGATCTTTAGGTCAGTCAAGTTCAGTATAGCCTGAAGATAAGAGTTTTTGAAATAGTCTTAGCTCACCACGTTAATAGACCAACAGCCTGGACCTTTTTTGCTTGGTCTTATTTCAAATATCAGGGTTGAGTGTGTGTGCCTATGTTTATTGCCACGGGGCTTGGCATATAGGGCATTTTTTTGGTCCCTGCTCACCTACCTGGCATATAGCCCAAATGCCATTACATCTGGCTTCACCAGTGTACACAAGTTGCTCATAAACCAAATCAGGATGTGAATAACAGCTGGATTCTTATTTTAAAGGAGTCATATGATTCCAGGGGGAAATTAGCTTTCAGGCTTTTGCCTCACATTAAATTTGGTTTGTGGTTTCCCTATATAGTGCCAGAAAGCTGCATGATTATTAGGGGTTTGAGCCAGATACGATAGACAGGCAGTCACATGCCCACAGTACAGAATGACCTCACTGAGCAACTTGTTTCCAAGGATGCTGGGAAATTCAGACTAGCTGAAGAACCTTGTCTTTGCTATGTGAGCATGTCAGTGATTGATAGGATTCAGCAGTAAATTCTAATCTGAATTTCAAAACACTTGGCCAGTTGCTCAAGGGGACATCTGAATTGCTGATCATCTACTTGCCAAAGATGGTGCAGTCTTCAGAGCAGTTTGATCTGGGAACCAATTCAATACAAATAGATTAAAATTAGATATTCTATCTCTGAGAAAGTCATCTTGGATGAGTTGACATTCTCAAAAGCTCTAAAGCTTTCCTTGCCCTTAGTGAATGCAACAGAGGGATTCTGTAGGCCACTTTTCATGCAGCCACCTGTGCTCCCCAACTCTGCCTTTGTACCTGGCTGTCATTCCTGCTTTGTCTTGGCTTCTTATAAGTTCTGGCTTTTGGGTCTGGTGAATAGGATTGAGTCAAGGGCCTAATATTCTAGTCCCAATTTGGTCATGGACAAAACAATCATCTATATAATTGGAAAATATTATTAATAGGTATATCAGAGTAAAGCTTTTTTTTTCTGGGTCACTTAAGGAAAATTCCCATGGGCTCTTGAAAAAGTTTATTCTACTGGGACACTGTTTGCACAGAGCTTAATGAGGTATTACCACAGAGCCTAATAGAAACTTAAAAGTCATTCACAGGGTTGTCTTAGTCTCTATAGATATAGTTCACTAAAAAAAATACAGTATAGACTTGGACATCTGGAATTACTGGGGAAAAATTCAGGTGGCAATGATTCACTTTACAAAGATTCACCATTTAATTTTGAATTCTCATTCCTTTAATCACTCAGTTGTTGAATGAAGTTTGTCTATTTGAAATGTCAGCTGATTTTTTTAACAGACCAGGAAAATGCTCTTTAAGTAGAGATGGAAACTAAGAATTCATAAACATTTAACCACTGTCATCATCTCATTCCGGTTCTTCTCCTTTCACCAAAGTTTGGTACTCAAACGAAGGGGCTCCTGGGGGAAGAATTTGGCTCTAATTAGCTAGACTTCATAGTCTAACAGTATTTTCTTCTCCCCCAATGCCCTATACTTTCTAGTCAGAATATCAGTAAGCTAAAGTGATTCCAAAATTCTCAAACGAGTATTTTTAGAGCTGTCCATTTATAAGTACTCTTAAAATTCAGAATTTTTATCTACTTGGGAATCGAATCAGCATTACCTTGTCTTCTTCATTCATTTCTCTTCATGGTTATTTTTCTTCAGCCTTTCAGACACAGAAGATATGTTAAGATGTAAGGTTATAAGGGCATTTTGGGGTAGAGGTTTGAGGACTAAGAGAAGGTATATATACTCTGTAGCTTCAGGCCCCTCCTGAGAAATCTGGAAGCAGAGCAGTCAAGACCAAACTTTGGGCTGAAATTCCAGCTCTGGCAGTTAAACAGCTATATGACCTAGGACTTTTGAGTCTGTTTGCGCCTTTGTAAAGCAAGGATATTTAACATGTGCATCGCGAGTTATAGAGAAGACTAAAATAACATATAAAACATTCAACGCAATGCCAGAACATAATGCATATTCAATAAATTGTGGCTATTACTATTATCATTATCTGGGAAAACAACATTGTTGTTCTTGAGGCCAGGTCATGCTCTAACCAAATGTCACTTGCTATGTTCTTCAGCTCTTAGTTCTCTATGTTTTCTAGCTAAAAAGTGTAGCTGTTCTATTTCTATGTCTATTGTCTAGTTAGCTTAACCAAGGTGAAACTAGGTGTGTATGTATGCATGAAGATAATAATTTATAATTTATAAATTTCAAATTTAATCTCAGGAATTGTTTAAAAAAAAAAACAACTGGAAAACTTCCAGGCTGATTTATGCTATTACTTATTGAATGTTAACTCTAAAACCAATTTCCTTAATATGACCCTAGATAATGTTTAATTTAGACAAAGTACACATCATTTTGGATGAAATGGTGTTAAATGGCTGCATTGTGGAAACGAATCGGGCAAGAATTCTTGCTCCTCTACTAATTCTTGATAAGATGTCAGAAAGCTGAATAATGGAAGGCTCTGCTAGGCAACATCAACACAGGAAATGAGAATATGGAATACCTCTCAACATCTGTAGCCCAAAATAATCTGGAAGAACATACACTGAAAAATGGGGTATCCTTCCAAAGACATTTTTAAGTAGGTGTTTTTCAGTTCCTAAAACAAAACTGTATTTTAAAATGATGTGCAAAGAAAAATTTTCTGAGACAAGTTTTATTTTTTAACCATAAGCATTTCTTCACTTGTTTAAATTTTCTTAAATAAAATTTTTGGCCTCTGCTTCCCTTTGCAAATTAAATTCAAGAATAGCAACATGAGGTGGGAAGAAAGTGTGGCAACTATTTATCAGCCAATAAAATTTTAAAACTGACTTAAACACATAGTACTTCGTCTTCTGAATGCTATCTTTTTCCTTAAAAAGTCAAAACTACTGTATACATAATGAACACTGCAGAATTAAACTTTGCCATTTTCTAAAAACCTGGTATCCGTTTTATGGGCACTTGGCAATTACAATACCATCAATGTAATTAACTATGGAGAATGTTACTACCAAATAATAAATGGTTATACATTAAAAAAAAAAAAGCCAACTATCCTTTGTGCCATATTATAAAGGGTTTGTCTTATTAGTAAACTTATTTGTAAATGAAATTTACTTTAGTTGAAAGTTTAAAAATAAAAGGCAAAAGGGTATCTCTGTTCAGGTTGGTATGAAATTAATCCTTCCCCCGCCCCTCCCTAACTTATTCCTTCAACCCCTCCTCCTGGAATGCCTTGAAGCAAAGAAAACTGCTAAGTTGCTATGGAAGAACAAGGCCCTCATCCCCTGCCCAAACATTTCCATATCATTTTGCTGCTCAGTCAACAGTAGAACATACAGAACTGTCTTAAGTAAAAGCATATTTATGTCCATGTAGAGGTAGGAAGGCAGGTGCAATGGGGGAAATAGAATTAAAGTCTTGGTACATTAAGATATTGTGCCATCCAATGGAATTCCAAGAGTTCTTTCATCTATAAATACTTTATCCTCCAAAAGGACATAAATGGACATTCTAGTACTAATACTTCATTTAGTGCTTACTGTTTTATTTTTTTCTTCTCATGTGTATGTGGAGGGGGGATTTTAAATTCTTTATCCATTCCTAAAAATCTACTTACATATTTCAAAGTTTGCATCTATAAAGAGGCAGGCAACCAGTCAATAATGGACTCATTAAGGAAGGCAGAGGAAACACTTCTGACCTGGAACAGTGGGTAGTGTGTGTGTACAGATCCACCTTTACATTGTCACCAAGGTCTGGGGAAAGCCCAGCCTAGATCAAAGTGCTTTGGAGGTCTTTCTGAGACATTAGTTGGGAAACACTGTCCTAGTTGATAGGCACTTAATTAGTAGCATATTGAGGTAACTGCTGAAACTGGTACACCATAAGTAACTAGGGAGTGAACAAAATTAACTTTTGGGTCACACCAAAATAGCACTTGAATAACATCTTGGCACAGATTTAAGTACCTTGAGAGAGAATAACAATTAAAAAAAAAAAAAACCACTAGATACCACAGGAAGAAATACTCAAGTACTTAGTATTTGTGGAGACCCTAGTAGATGTCTCATAACACTTGATTGATACAAATAAAATATAATGTGACTGTTCTTACAGGCTATGCCATCATCTCACTTCAGGTTTACTGCTGAACTGTGACCACCAGCTTTAAGTGACTTTCACACTCATGAAATTTATCTCTTAGACTGGTCAGCTTTACCTTGTTCTTGGATGACATTTCAAACAGTGAACTGATTTTATAAGACTCATCAATTTTACCTGCTGTAGCAAGGATTCAGCAAACTTTTTCTATAAAGCACCAAACAGTAAATATTTTAGGCTTTGTGGGCCATATGGTCTCCGCTATAACTATTCAGTTGTACCACCATAATGCAAAAACAGCCATAGATAATACATAAATAAGCATGGCTGTGTTCTAATAAAACTTTATTTATGGGTACTGAAATTTGAATTTCATAAAATTTACACATAAAACATTATTTTGATTTAACCACTTAAAAATTTTTAAATAATGCTTAGTTCATGGGCCATACAAAAACAAGTGGTAGGCCATAGTTTGCTGACCCCTGTTCTAGGCTAGTCTTAGAAAAAACTGGCTGTTGACAGACATTTTAGAGACCTAAATAATGGCAATACTATATGCATATATTGGATTTTAATTCTTTCTAATGCTAGTATAAAGTTTTAATCATGCATCCATGACTATTGAGACAATCACCACCACTATTTTTTTGGATTAAAGCATAGGTCATACATTTAAATATTCCTATTATGTTTTATTTTAACTTTTATTCTCAGAGAACTGTGAAGCTAACAATAAGGTTATTTAAATGCTGCCTGTGATTACATAGTTACAACATTCTCATGCAAAACATAAAAACAGTACTCAGATGATTGTAATGGGAGATACCTCTTCTAATGTAGAAAGGGAACCTACCTTTTAAACAGGTAAATAATGGGCAATTCCAAAACAATGCTTTCACTCCTAAAAAAGCCATTTGGCTAAATCAAGCCTAGCAACATTTCTTTCACCTAAATGCACAGATATGCTAAATCAGAGAAGTCTGGAAAATAGAACTGGAGCTCCTTCTTCAAAATCAGAAAATAGCGGTATCCTGGTAGTTTCTTTTCACGATAACACAACATTCAAAAATCATTCTGGGGTCTTAGATTTTACATCCTTGCAGATACAATGCTAAGTAGCAGATGTGGTGTTTAAAAAGTTAATATAAATAACTTGGCCATTTTTAGCAAAAGAATACTTAAAGACAGAACACAATAGTTGGATCACAATTAAGCATATGAACATATATTTCTTCTAGCTTTCCAGTTTCATTAAGTGTATCAACTATAGAAAAATACATTCTTCATATTGTAATTTCAAAAAACTAAATCTCAATGATTCAAAATGAAAGTATCTGGTTAAAGCTCAGGTCTGGTGGTTGCAGTGAAATAGTCACATCACACAGTTTTGTACGCTGCAAACATTTTAATGATTATTGTTGAGCATACATTTTGGAAATTTTTTACTTCAAACTGCAACAAGTTAAATAAATGTTTATAATATACAAAGAAAATACAACCGAAAGTAAAACTTGCTTTAAGTGTGCCTTGCATCTAGACCAGTGTTTTTTTTTTTCCTTTCCCCTTAATATATCTTTATTTTTGAGCTGCACAAACACACTTAAGAATTTGATCTTTATAGCATGGCATTTAGGAAATAAAAATATACTCCCACCTCAAAGAAATAAAAGATTGTGCATGATTATATGCCAAACAAAGAGAGAACACTAGAATACTCTGATAGTGCAGGCATCATTAAAAAGGAAAAAAAAAAAAGCTTGAGATGCTCATTAACTCTCTAAGTTTTAAGGAAGCAGGATTTCTGACCAAGTAGCTTAAAAGCCAGCAAAACAGGAATCAGTGATGGCAACTGTAGTGTATGAAGTATGAAATGACAAACTTGACACAAATACACTGTTAGAAATTTACCAGTGAACACTGAAGATCTGAGAAGCTGCTCTTTGGAACAGTCAAGTAGGACCACCTTATTCCAGTTACATAAGCCCTTGTAGCAACAGTGTTCTGTGCTATGTACTGGTTAAAGGATTTGTTTTGTCATTAGCAGCTAACGAACTTATTCCACATGTTCTTAAAGCCTTAATGATGGGAAAAAAGGCAAGTGTCATTAGCGTGGAGGATCATAAACTTCTCTGCACACAAGCACAAGAGGCTTCACTAGTATTTTAAAAGTCTCTGATGTCTCCCATTGCACTTCAAAGCTCAATTGAGATGAAAGCCTTTCTCCATTGTAGCAGCGAGCAGGCGTTCTCTCATGATTTCCTCCGAAGAATATTCCGGCAACTTTAGATAATGCACACATGTATTCACTGATGGATAGCTTGCATCAGTAGCATCAACCTACAGATGGAAAAGTGAAAATAACAGACCATGACTTTAAATATATATTTCTTTCAACTCTTAAATAACTAAACTGGATTCCTCATCAGCTAGAGTTTATACCTTGCGTACAACCGTGAGCCTGGGATGCAGGTTGGCCAGTCCACCCGGGGGTAGAGTTGAACAACCAGTGGTAAACTGCAAGAATGCTTTCCTTTCATCTGAAGACATGCCACATAAAACCCTCACGAACCTCAGAAAGCCAGGGCTAAGAGAAGAAAAATACAGTTACATTGATTTGACAGCTGATTTAAATGAAAAATACTATCACTACTTTTGAAGCCAGCAGTAACCTTAAAAATAAACAATATCCACATGTCAGAACAACAGCACTGTCTACAGACTCTTAAGTATAAAATAAGCTGATATAAGCTACTTTAAAAATACCTTTCAAGACTCTTGTACTCAGTAAGAACTGAAACACTGATGAAAGAAATGTAGGGATCAAATATGAAACAAAGCCAGCAAATCAGAAAAGTTCAAAATGCACTTGATTAATTTATCTAAATATGGCTAATTTACCAAAGGGGATCTGAAATAATTCATTTTTGTTACAATGAAATAAACGGCCACTATATGCCACAACGCAGGTGAATTTCACAATCATGATGTTAAAAAGCCAAACCTCAAACAATACATAACTGTGTGATTTCATTTATTAAAGTTCAAAAGCTAGTAAAATTATCAGTAGGAATAGTGACTAAAAAAGAATATGATGCAGAGGGGAAAGGGACTTCTGGAGTTGTTTCTTATTCAGGGTACCATTATAAAGGTGTGTTCATTTTGTGGAAATTCTCCAGGCTGTACATGTAATTTGTATAGTTGTTATATTTCAATAAAGTTTACTTAAAAAAAAACAGCTATGTTATTTAAGTATAAAATAATTCATAACATTCTCATTAATTTGGGAATTTTTTTAAAAAAAAAAGGAATATAGGGCCCTTGTAATCTTACAAAATGTCAGTGGTATAATAAAAATTGTTGAGGAACTGTTCCCGATTAAAAACATATCACAACTAAATGCAATTTCCTGACATGGGAGGTACAAGGTTGAGGGGAGTGCCATTAAAGACATTCCTGGAATATGGATCAGTTAATAGTATAGCATCATGAATTTGCTAATGTGGATACATGGGAGAATATCCATATTATCAGGAAATGTATTACAGAGTAAAGGGACACAATACATGCAACATATTCTCAAACAGTTCAGAAAAAAATAGTGTGTCTATACATATATACATATTTATTATGTGTAGGTATATGTGTGTATAAAGCAAGACATAGTTTAAAGAAACAGCAAAATTTAAATACTGGTGAGTCTGGATAAAGGTTTATGGGGACTTCTTTCAACTATTCAACTTTTCTGTAAGTTTGAAATTATTTAAAAATGCAAGTTACTATAAAAGCAATAAAGCCTAAGGGTTTAACTGCTTTCTCACTTTATGAATACAATACACTGAATCAAAGTTCTTTTCAGATCATATGCCATGTGATTTTGGGACATAAGCAATTTTGCTAATCTTAGAAAATAACCAACACATACCTGTCACGTGTATAACCCAATTTAGGTTCAGTATAATTAATAATATCCTCTGCTGCCCAGGATGGCGACTGGTTTCCACAAAGAATCATTTGGACTTCTTCATGGCTGAAGGAACTTAATTTCTCCATTGGAAAAACTTTATTAAACCCATCTACGTTATACATACAGCAGGAAAAAAACACACACACACACACCTTAGTTACTAAGTTATACTTTCAAAATACCAAATTTCAAATTGAAATATTGTTTGGAAAAATAAAATATAAATTAAAATAGCTTGAAATAATAACTGTGCTAGGGTTTTAAGTACAGAAATCTCATGCTTAATATCACAAATGTAAACAGAATATTTGGTCACTATGGTCAATAACCTAATTCTGATAATTTCCCAACCAGTACACTGCATTCGTCATACAAGCCAGCCAAACCTATAAGTGATAAACAGTTTTAATATATGTTCCTTTAATCTTCGCCAGAAGAACTTAGGTTCTAACATGGTTTGATTCATCCTAATCATATAATGTGGAAAGAATGCAACCTATGACCACTTCAAAGTGAAGAAATGGAGGCCAAAAGTGGGTCCCCCATTACTCGGGAGGAGCAAGCTGAGCTATCCTACAGCTTGCAATGTTCCAACCCGTTCTGGGTACTGGGCAGGACCTAACTATTTGGAAGACAAAAAGTTAGAGAGTAATTAGAGAGTAATCTGGAGATCACCAGTAATTCTTGACCATAGCAGTGCCTTAATTTCAACTTTCTCAAGGTAAAAAAAGAGATTAAGCTAAAGAGCCTTAAAAATTACCTCTAAAAGCTTCCATCTGTTTCTGAATACCCGTATGCATACAAAAGTCAAACATCAAATCTACATATTCTTCTGCATTATCCATTGTTATCATCTGCAAAGGAAAATTTGCCAACATTATTGTTAACATCTAGGAATATTTCAGAAGCACCTAGTACAACTAGCTTCAGTAAGAGGATGACTGAACTTAAAACCACATCAAAAGCAAAATTTTTACCTCATCTTCACCACTTGGCTTGAGATCTACAGCTGTAAAACCATATATTCTTGAGGAAGGGCAAAACTGGAAATTTAAACTGGGAGAACAAAATTAAGGATTAGATTAACATTTGGCTACCACTGCTATTTAATTTTCATAACATTACTGCCCAAAACATGAACCCCCTCCTACCCTTCTCCAGCAACAAAGGCAGTGTACTGCTTAGATGTTGAGTATGAGACATTTTTAAAGGCAAAAACCCTGTGCACAAAAACGATTAGGCCTACTGTTATCAAACCTGGCTGTGCCAAGGACTGCATGAAACCACCTTTCCATATTTCACTTTCCCCTTACAGCAAAAAAATCAATGAACTGATTTCTGAAATGAAATTAAAATCAGTTCATTATGGCAACATCCAATTTAGAAGATTTCTTTTTTCTTGCAGGAAGAAACTATTGCTTCAGTAAAGTTATTCACACTATGCCAACCACCCCACTGCCCATCAAACCTTGAATATGAGGGAAGGTGGGAGGAAAAGCAAGCCTTGCAGTCAACTTAAAATCATCATAAAACATACCAAGGCTATAATAGTTACATGTATAGTGACATGTATATAAATTAATATAATTTTATCAAAAGATCTGCAACATCTGAGTTACTTAATGCAGCCACTGGGGATAGGCTTATATACAAAGCAAACTATTTTGAGCTTTGCCAAGTAGGCTGGCTGGCTATATATATATATATTAGCTAATTTGTCAAAAATTTTTGGCTTTGGAGTTTTTTTTATACAAGATATATACATTTATCACATTTGATAAATCAGATAATCTTTCAGGTTTATTAATAAACTATATTCTGATATTCTAAGCTATCTATTAATAAATCAAAGGTTCAAATCAATAATAAGTATTTCCTATAGCATATTATTATTCTATAAGACTCTACTCATATATTGCAAATTAGTGGGGACAAAGAAACAAAAGCTTTAGAACTTATTCATTCATTAGGTTGAAGAATATTTATATTAAGCTTACCCTAAATCCTCTATGCTAAGAGGAGGCCCAGATCCTGATGGATTCTTCAGCACTAGTTCCTGTAATTTTGTGTTCTTCTCATCTTCAGAAAGACCTTTGCTACTTAAAATCTGGCGCCTCTTGATAGCAAGGTCTTTAATTTCTTTTAAAAATCTGGCTCTATGTGGGTTTACTAGTTCAAAGTCTTCCCAAGTTAAAATTCCATTAAACCAAGCTGGGGGTTTTGGTTTGGGGGGATCTAGAATAAACTCTGATTTTGAATCCTCTTCAAAGCTTCCTACTGAGAGTGAATCATGACCTTCTTCTGTAGAAGCTTCCGACTGACTTTCAGTACAATGTAAGTCTCTGTCACCTCGTGACTCATAAATCAGTTTACTCATATTGCTTTTAATGTCACCCATACACATAAGTTTAAAGAAAGGTTTAGAAATAGGTAAGTCCACAAGTCTATTGTCCTGAATGCATTTGGCTAAGAAAATTCCAAGGAAATGAAAGAGTTTTGTGATCCTTTCAAGCTCATCACTATCTTGTGGAAATGGTGCTGTGAACAGTCCACATGACCTCTGCACATAGTAGCCAGGAGGTTTCAATCCACCTCCAAGATCAACCTAATTTTTTAGAGGGAGAAATGCAAATAAAATTAAACAAAAGATCCATAAATGTTAAACATCTTATCAATTAGCTATCTAAAATTATTTATATATACATTTTATTAAATTATTTTTGTAACTAAATATTATCCTTTAAAAAGTTTAATATTATCAAAATTATTCAATAATAAATTAAGAGTCAGAAAAACCTGGCTTATATTCTGAAAGCATAACCTCGTTTTAATACTTTCTAAAAGCAAAATCACATATAAAATCAAAATGGGGGGAAACAAATCTTACATGACGAGATTCATCATCTGGAAAGTTATCATCACAAAGCCAAGCTCCCAAGTCAGTTCTCTGGAATTCGGCTGCCACCAAAGCATAAAACTCTAATGTGGGTCCCAAGCCAGTTCCTTCTTCTCCTAAAAATTCAACCTGAAGTGTAAACAAATTAATTGTAAAGGTAAGTGAACTTAAATGACCCCATTCTTGCCAAAATTAGTCATATCCAATCCAGTACTATACTTTTCTTATAGCAGCAGTATGATACATTCATTATAAGCAATACAGAAGTTTTTTTCATGTTTATTGTACACTATTATACGTTTAAATACTGGTGAGAATTGTTCAAACATTAATTTACTTCTCCCAACAACCGTGAAAAATAGCTTCTTTTTATCCATGGGGAATACATTCCAAGACCCTCAGTGGATTTCTGAAATTGCTGATAGTACCAAATCCTATATTTATGTTTTTTCCTACACATACATGCTATGATAAAGTTTAGTTTATAAATTATACACAGTAAAATATAAACAATAACTAATAAAACAATATACTGTAATAAAAGTTATGTGAATATGCTCTCTCAAGATACTTGATAACTGGGATGGCTACTAAGTGACTAATGGGCAGGTAGCATATACAGCATGGATACACCAGAGAAAGGGTGATTCACGGAAGGAACAATATTGCCTCATGCTCAAGGGAGTCAATTTAAAACTTAAGAATTATTTCTGAAATTTTTCATTTAATATTTTCGGACCACTGTTGACCAAGGGTAAATGAAAAAGCAGAAAATAAAATCTTGGATAACAGCAGACTACTGCATCATCATCTTTTTACATCAAAGGAAACTAAAATTCAGATAAAAAAATTAAAATCATTTGCTAGAGGAAATGATGGTATACTGAGTTGTATGTGTCTATGTAATACCAAAACCCAAACTCTCTTATTTCTGACTTTAGGTGATCACTTTAAAGGTTTTATCCATACTCTACCTTTTCCAAATGATTTAAGGCAGCTTACAAAAACATATAGTGCACAGTAAATATATATGCATGTGTGTGTGTGTATGTGTGTATAATCTAGGTTAGACATATATGTGGGTAGGAAAAATAAGATGAAGGCAAAGAAAGTTTAAAGTGAAAGACATAAGGCTTACATATTTTCTAGAGATATAATTGTTATGATCAGTCTATAATCCAAAAGATAAACAAAAAGGCTGGTTCACAACTGTTGACAGGAAAGATATTTCTTCCATCGTCCCTCATACAAAGAATAACATGTATATAGCATATAATCGACAATGCCCATAAAAACATTCTCTAGTAAATATCTTGAATTTCACACTGCCATTTGTTACATCTCAATACAGATCAATGATATAATACCAAGCACAATTTAAGTGAAGCAGTATTATAAAACTATGCTCCAAAAATAGAGATATCTAACAGCATAGCTTACTATAAAGGTAACTTTTAGAGTATCAAAAAGAATCCTTTCTGAATACTATTATTTGGTCCAGGCTTTGTTAAGAAATGGATAGTGTCCTTCAAATAGACCAAGCACTTTCCTATCTCAAAAATAAAGATATTCTTTGTTGCTCATTGTTAATCACAAAATCCTGACCCCTGGGATGAGCTGACATCCTCTTATGAAAGATGTTCTGCTAGAAATCCCTCTTCCTTTCTATCTAATGCAGATCAGTTGGTTCTCTTTTATTACTACACATATACAAAAATTTTATCTGAGGTACCTCAAGAACTGATTTCCGATCTGCATGTATTTGCATGACATTCTCGGCCCATTCCATCAGTGATTCACCACGAGGAACTTTTACTCTTTCATGCTTCAGACGACCAACTCGAAACTCTCCTGGGTCATCTCGCCTTACACTGCTTGTGGTCCTCGTTCTTTCCACAGTGGCCTCACGTCGGTTTTGTAACCACACTATTGCTCTGAAATAGAAAAATATCTATATAGCTGTAGCATACAGAAATATTGACTGTGCTACCAACCTGCTACATAAAAATATAGACAAATGTTTCCTAACTAGCAAAGAAACTAAACAATGGTTATGCTATCTATTACTGTGATACAAACTGAAAGCCATCATTAAAATTATATTGTGATTTTAAAATATTTTCTTTTTAGCAATGTAGAACTAACCCATCTAGGCTGGGAGAAAGAATCCTGAATGAGGAATAAGATGAAAGATCTACTCTCGTGTGTGTTACAATTTTTTGGTACTCTCAGGCAAATCAGCTAAGTACTTTGAGAATCAATTTCCTCCTCTATAAAAGAAATCATAACCAATGCCATTTATCACAATTGGCTTGTAGTTCCATGTGTACAAATGCTTTATAAATGGTATAAAATGGGACAACAATGTAACTTATCAGGGAAACAAATAATTCCATTTTAAATTAGAATTTTTTATATCTACTTTGAAAATACTCTGGATACTCAATCATTCAATAAATATTTATTGAGCATTTACAATGTGCTATACACTAAAGTAGTGCTATACACTACTTTAGAAACTACAGCAAGAGGTAAACAAAAGAGACAGAAATTCCTGACCTTATAAAACTTTCATCTAGTGGAAGGAGACAGAAATAAATAAAATAGGTAGTATATTAAATGGTAGTAAGAGAAAAATGATGGCCAGAATGTAGATATATTTCAATGCTACCAAAGCTATTTGCAAGCATTTAATTTGGTATTCCTGGCATCTTTAGCAACTAATAATTTATATAAGCTACTTAAGAACTATACAAAATGCTAGTAAAATCAATATATATGGCCCTCCATATTCACAAGTTGGCCCTCCATATCCACGGATGTGGAACCCACAGATACAGAGGGCTAAGGGACTTGAGCATCCATGGATTTCAGGGGTCCTAGAACCAATCCCCCATGGAGACCAAGGGATGATTGTATTCCAACCCACACTATGCCAAGAGATCAATCTACACTACTCCAAGAGAGCATATATCCAACTGGAAACAAAAAAATATTTAAATGTTGACAACTCTTTAAAAAGAAATAATATATTCCCTCTACAAGTCTCAATATAAAGTATAATTAGTACATTTTGAGCTTACATAACATTAAAAAACTTTTATTCTAAAAATATAAAAGGATACACTTCCTACCTTGACGCACCAAATGCAGTACATGTGAAATAAAGCTGTCTAGTTTCAAATGGGATTAGAAAAGGACACTTGCTGGTTAATTGTTCACACCAGTCTGGCAGAGCCCCACTGGCCAATGCCAATGGTTCCTGTAAATTAATAAATAACAATGTCTTAAGGCAATTATCTAAAAAGACAAAAAGAAGTGAATTCTTAAATGTAATTAAAGAAATGAATGCAATAGACCAAATGGCCCAAATCACTGAATCAGAGGGATAGGAGAGATGGTGGGAGGTAGAAAAGGAAGTCCAATGTTACAAACTAAAGAGTCAACTCTGACTTTATTACCTCAATCTGCTGCAAAATTTTTGTTGTGATTTTTTTGCTAGTGAATTCATCTGGTGGGAAAGTAAACTGAGGCTGCTCATCACCTTCTGTAAAATTAATAAAATTAATAAAAATATAAACTGATTTACTATTTAAAATGCCAGAGAAATGAAACAAGGCTTCTTACAAACCTTCTTGGGATATTCTTGAATAAGGGTCACTTGCAACTATATACAGAATACGCAGAAGCTGAAGGACGTCTTCTACTCCACAGGAATTCTGTCCATTGCCTGCTTTGGCCTGAGGTTGTTCTTTTGTTAAATTAAGAATATCACTGCTTTGAAGAGTAGAAATGGCCCCCTGGTTTAAGCCAGATTTTGTTCCATGCTCACAAAAATCCTGAGGAAACCATTAGCAAAACTAGCCATTAATCACATTTTAAAGAAAAGCAATACATCATCCTATTAGTAATCCTTTGAAAAGGCTGGGATTTTTTTGAAGAATTGCCTTCTTTTTAAAATAAAAACAGTATCGCCCAAGTTGAAAATTAATGCATTCTAAACCATTAAAGCTCACAAATAATGTAAAACCACCATAAGCCACAATTAAAACTATACACTTAGATTCCAATATCACAAACTATATTTAAAATTTTAGCATTGGCATATTTACAATGTTAATTCAACCTTATTTGTTTAGTATGTCCCAATAAACTTCTCTTCCTTAAGAATCTTTAAAAGCTACAAAACAAAGCACAAAGCCATTCCCAATCAAAATAATGTTTTGATGCCAATATATACCTTATATGCAGCTATGAGCTGAGAACAATTTCTGTTTTTCCTAATACTTTTATTAGTGCCAGTTAATTTCCAGTGGCGCAGGAAAGCGGCGTCTGCATTCTTCTGCAGGTAGGTTATCAAGTCATTCTTTGGTAATTCATCAGTGCCAAGGTACTGTTCCACATGCTCTATAGACCAACAACCCTACAATAGGAAAAACCAAATGTTGGCCTTTCCTGGTTATAAAGTCTACGCTTTTTCACATGCATTACATAAGGTAGTTTTAGGATCATGCATTTAATCTAATTTAAAGAAATTTCATGTTAGTGATTTTGTCCCTCAAATGTTCAATTGAAAACTGTTAGTTTTTTTCATTTTTTCTAAATAGTCAAGAAGTAACTTACCATTTTTCCATTTTCCTTTTCTTTGTCAGAGTCCTTCATTTCTCTGTACATGATTCTAAACATGGACATATTATTCAAGTTAATTTATATATCAAATGATTTGTGGTTATTTCTAGTAAGACTTCAATTTTTAAAAAATAGATGAATGATGCCATTCATTAGCCATAACCTTATATTAAATACTGAACTTAAGGAGAATTTATCAAAAAAAATATTAATTTGTTAAATATAATGGAAAGTAGCAGAAATTATATTCCTGAAAAAGAATTACGGTTTATAAATTTAGCATTATTGCAAAGAAAACATATATCAAACCTGGAACTTTTAAAGATATGAATAACATGCTGTATCATGTACTATAACTTTCACATATTGTTGTAAGAATAAAATGAGAAATGGTTTGCTTCTGTGTCTAGATGGAAAGAAGGATAAGAATAACAAGGACCAGAAGGGTTTATGTTCATGTAAGGTAGTTGACATCAAATTTTCTCTAATAAAAACTGAAGGTGGGGGATTGCCATGATGATCTATCCTATCTCAATGGGACCTAGGTTATTTGATGGGACATTATATAAGATTATCAATGCTGTTAAGAGAGCATCAGAAAAATACAGTTAACAAAGTCACATAAGGATAATTGTAATTTTTATATAAATATGTTATAATGTAAAAAATATATAAAGTATATGATATAATAATTATTATGGATAAAACTGAGCACTTTCTACATTGCAGAGAGTACTGATAACACTTTGCATATATTAATTCATTGATTCCTCACAACTACTCTCATTTTACAGATTGGGAAAGTGAGGCACTAAAATGTTAAATAAATTTGCCCAAAGTCACTCATAATTATTTGCTGAATTAATGAATGAATGAATGAATGAATGAACAAAGAGGTAGGCTTAACTCACAGACCCCCCAAAAATAAATAGAAAATATTTAGTACGTTATGTACAATCCCAGTCAAATAGTTCAACTATTATGTGAGGAACTAGTTTAGATTATTTCTAAAGTTCCTTTCAGTTGTGAACCTTAACCTTTCCATATCAGGGGTCAAAAATGATCTTAGCTGTTCCTATAAATCAACAGAACAAAAACCAAATCTTTTACATTCCTATAGTTCAAAATATAGAAATACAATGCTTCTTGGCTCATGTACTATGAAAATATCTACTTAAAAATTAAATTTAAATCTCTTACGTGTATGTTGGCTCCCAGATACGCCTAAGTTTATCTGATTTCACATTGCCATTACAGGACAATTGAAGCAATTTTTGTACATAGTAAAAGATGGTTGATCTAAAGTTAGTGAGTGGTAATTCAACTTCACGAGTTGTTCCAAGACCCGTTACTTTCAAAGTGAGGGCTAATCGAGGTGATGGGGTACATTCGACTTCTTCCAAGAGTTCTGAATGAGGTGTTCCTAAAAATATGGAAGATGTGAAAAACAATTACACTAAAGCAATTCAGAAAGAACAACGCTAGGAGACAGGCTACACAAAATCTAAACTCTTCTAACACATGTTAGCTAAAGATGTCAGCTATGTAGCACTCTCCTGGCCTCGACATTCTTGTTTTTTTAAATGGGAGTAATAAACCAAGGTTATTTAAAGACAGATGATAGACTGGAACTTATGCATATGATATTAATCTCTCATTTTTATTAGGGAACATATGCTAACTATATGAATATTTTGGTAACATTTTATTTTTATAAATGAGAAAACTAAAATTGTTCATATTTTTACATCTTGAGAAAACCATATACTTTGGTCAATTACTTGTCAATCTTTTGCTTACATTGAATGAGCATGTTGTGAGGCAACACACACATATACAATTAGGTTCATAGTATATTTGGTTGTATACTCTTCTTTTTATTAGCTCAGGAATTTTTTCCTCATATCATAGATAGAGCTTTCAAAAATATTTTATTCACTGCATGACATTCCACTGTACCTCAAATCCCCTTCTCTAACTCTGACTCTCCTGTCTCCCTCTTATTAGGACACTGGTGATTACATTGGGCTCAACTAGATAATCCAGGATAATCTCCTCATTTCAAAATCCTTATCCGATCACATCTACAAAATCTCTTTGGTCAAGTTAAAGTAACACATTCACAGATTTTGGAGGTTAGGATCTAAGTATTGGTGGGGCCATCAGTGTGCCTACCACACCCAAAACAGAGATGTAAGAGACAGAGTTGCCACTGAGGCCGACTGACTCTAGAGGCCATGACTGAAACCACTATACAGCTTTTCAAAGTAAAACATAAACAGGAATAATCTTTAGTAATTCTGACCTAGTAGAAAATAAAATAAATTATTCACCTTTAAATGAAGCCTTGCTTTCAAGTATTACATAAATAAAAATGGTATTTTTAATCTACTATAATCTGCTCTTTTTAAAAACTTTTTTAATGAATGTGGATGATGATTTTTCCTGAAAACTTTTATTTATAACCTGCATATACACATAGCACCTTACTTTTCTAATTGTAATTAATAATCTTATATGGAATCTATTAGCTCACAAAAACTAAAATATACTGTACCCGGAGGTGGAATTTCTAGATCAGTTGTCTGCTGGACATTAGTACGACCAGGTCTAGGATCAAAAGCAGGAACCAAAGCAGAAAACTGCCGTTTTAACACATAATCATCATCCCATGTTCTCCGGCGTCCTCCCTTAGTTTCATACTCCTCTTCTTCCTATTAAAATGTCATGTATGAACATTATAAAATTTGTTAGTGCAAAAGTGATATGCTATCTATAAAATAAGGTATATGTTTAAGTACTTCTCTACAGTTATTACCACTCCTTAATTAGCCATATCTCTTAGGCACAAAATGAGACAACATATATTTAGGTACATACATTTCTTAATGATTTAAGTTTATCAATAGGAAGTTGTATTAGTGTGTTTACACAAATCTATAGGAGACAAAATGACAAAGAACCATACACATACATTATACCAATGTCCTGGTTTTGATATTGTACTCTAATTGTGTAAGCTGTAACCATTGGAAGATACTAGGCAAAGGGCACATAAGACCTCTCTCTCTGTACCATCTTTGCACTTTTCTGTGAACCTATAATTATTTTTAAAGATGCTTTTTTTAAAAATGGAAATTGCATTATATACTAAATTACGTACAAAAGATATAGTGTTTGGGAATTGCTTTAAATTACTATGGGGCAAATAGTAAACAAGTTTGACAAAGTGTTGATAACTGTTAAAGTCAAACTTCTAGCATGTTTGAAAATTTTCATAATAAAAGTTTTTAAGGAACATTTTCTCCTGTCCTTCACTTTTAGTATCAACAAAAAGAGATCAATGAATTGTAAATATTGTAAATGTATGATGTAACAATTTTAAAATAACTATGATATATATACTTATATCCACACACATAGCCCCTTATATTTTTAACAATTGAAATTAACTTTTATAACAAATCAAACTGACATTTGACAGCTTTGGAGCCTGAGTGTCTGGGTTTTCATCCTGGATCCAAAACTTCTATGTGTGACCTTTAGCAATCACTTAATCGGAAAACTGGGGCTAATAATAACTCTTAACAGAGTTGTTGAAAGGACTGAATTAGTTAATACGTGTAAAGTATTGAAAAAAGTGCCCAGGACTTAATTAATGATCAATAAATGTTAGCTAACAGACTGATATTACTACCTCTACTACTACTATGAAAACTGTAACTCTTAGATAATAGTTATTAGCCTTTTTATTATATGTTTACTGTTAACCAAAGGCCAAGATAAAGGAGTCTCAAGTTAAGAAACTTCTGTATGCATTATGACAGAGCAATCATGGGCTCCATCTGGGATACGGAACCCAAGCAGATGGGGATGTTTCTTTTGTTAACTCTATTTTGTAACTCCCTCTCCACCCCCATATATTTTTCTATAGGCATTCTGGTTGGTGCTTTACTGTGAAAGGGGAAAAAATACACTGTAGGGAATATAAACATGAAGCTATTACCTGCTCCCCAATAGGCCGGCTCCCTGCTCCAGCAGGAACCTGTGGTAGCTGAGAGGTAACAGCATGGTGCGTTACATCAGATCGAGAGCCGGCTCGCCGCTGCAGGGATGGACGTCTCAGAATCTGAAATTAAAAAATGTGAAGAGACATGTCTAATTATTTGATCCACATATATCCCCATGCAGCCTTGATGTGAAACTATCAACCCACGTAACCAAAACTGTCATTAATAAAATTTCATATTCATTAGCTAGCTTCAGAAAAGTTATAAAATGAATGTTTTAAATTTATCATGCATCATATATTAATAGATGCAAAAAATATGCTAATGTACTGTTCTTAAGCAACATATACTAAAAGCATTTCTTAAAATTCTTCGCTCCATTAAAACTCAACCCAGGAAGTTTTTTGAAATCTACTAACACTTTATAAGAGAAATAAAAAAGATATACAAATTACAGTAAAGAGTATTTTCAGGCAAAAGGTAAATTCAAAGACAATTACAGTGGTTAAACAATGGGCGTTCTAGATCATACTGCCTAAATTTAGGTCCCTACTTTTCTACTTAACTCTTATTAATTACGGCAAATTATTTTTTCTATGCCTGTACCCCACAGCTCTGTATAAAGAATGATGAAATACTGCTTGCAAAACAGTAGGTACTAAAAAATTCTATGTAAAAAAATTCTATGTAAAAAAATTATTGCAGAAGAACTATGAAAACTTTATTCTTCAGGATTAGTGCAATTCTTCACACTTTTAAACCTGTTAAAACATCAGCCTGTGACATTTTTTCCAATATAACCAACTTATTTTCTTTTAAAAGAGAATTATAAATGCTCAAATTAAAAGCATTTTTCATAATTAACCATATTTTTCATACTGGTACTGTATTTTCTTGCTTTAATGTTTAAACAAGACTTTGCTTTTCCTCTCTTCATTTATTAACATCCTTCATTCAATTATTAACATCCTATCTTAGTTAAGAGAATGGGCGACTCTCTCTCTACCATAACCTCCTCGTATTCCTGGTCCTCCTGATTGTCATCTTCATTCTCATCGTCTTCCTCATCTGGCTCAGGCAAGTCCTCATCATCATCTAGCTCAGCTAACAGAGTACTGGCACGACAGCTATCAAGAAAATCTAGAAAACAAAACCAAGAACCTTACTCTCAACACAATTAACCAAGAATAACAAAATAACTATTTTGGTTTTACAAAACAAAAGCAAAATTCAAAAGGGACAAGTATAAAGGCCACATTTAGTAATGCCACCCTTCTTATACCACCGTACACACAGAATGACTGTTAAATCATCATGAACATGGCAGAAAACAACATGGAATAAAGGATGACCATAAACTAAATTTAAATGTACAAAATCATAATATAAAAAGTCAATAATATGGGCTACGCTAAAAAAATAACAACAATGCCATTATCAGTCTCTGCATAAGTCACAGAAGTATAACATGGTAGAAAGAGAACACTTGGGTGTCATTCATTCTGTCAATAAATATCTACTGAGTACCTATAATGCGGCAAGAATTGTGTTAGGCACCAGGTATATATACAGTCATATACCACATAGT
The DNA here is from genome assembly GCA_028627145.1 of Eidolon dupreanum. Lineage (NCBI taxonomy): Eukaryota > Metazoa > Chordata > Mammalia > Chiroptera > Pteropodidae > Eidolon > Eidolon dupreanum. The sequence goes on from CM053509.1 coordinate 69,176,701, forward strand.
CAATATTTTCTGCCAACAGATGATTTTTATTTTACCTATAATAATATAGTTTTTTCATACAGTATGTGATGTTTTTTGGTGATGGGGACTGGGAGGGTACTTGTGTTTTTATGGCTTTGGCTACAGAAATGACTGTAATGAGCTTTATTTTTTTTTTTAATATATAAAGATAGTCATGTCTTCATATACAGTTGCTAATGTGTTGGGCCATCCCAAATGATATTTCCAAATGCCAAACCTTGGAAGGAATATAGCCTTCTCACTAGTATGCATGTGCTCTCTCTTTCTGTATACATTACTTTTATAGCTATATAGTCATGCGCCACATAGTGACGTTTTGGTCACCAACAATGGTGGTCCCATTAAGATTATAAGGGAGCTGAAAAATTCCTATTGCCCAGTGAATTACACACTGTAATGCCATAGCACAATGCATTACTCATGCGTTTGTAGTGATGCTGGTATAAACAAACCTATTGCATTGCCAATTGTATAGAAGTATATTACATACAATTATATACAGTATATAATACTTTATGTATTTACTTAGTATACTATATTTTTTATCATTATTTTAGAGTGTACTCTTTCTACTTACAAAGTTTGCTGTAAAACAGTATGCCATGAAATGCCAGCGGCAGCCTCATATCTCATGTTTACATCTTTTGATTGCATTATTCTCCCTTGTGCTAATTTAATCCCATGTTTTAGAAATTTAGTGCAACCTTAGTGTACAGTGTTTATAAAGTCTACAGTAGTGTACAGTAATGTCATACACCTGCATATTTATTCACTCACCACTCACTCACACCACCCAGAGCAACTCCTATTCCTGTAAGGTCCACTCATGGTTAGTACCCTATAAACTGTACCATTTTTTCTCTTTTGTACTGTACTTTTACTGTACCTTTTCTATGTTTAGACATGTTTAGATATACAAATACTTACCATTGTGTTACAACTGCTACAGTATTCAGTAAAGTAACATGCTTTACAGATTTGTAGCCTAGGAGCAACAGGATATATAGCTATACCATCTAGTTTTGTGTAAGTGCATGCTGTCATGTTCACACAATGACAAAATTGCCTAACGACACATTTCTTAAAACGTATCCCAATTGTTAAGCGGTGCATGACTACTGTTGTAAACAGAATAGACATGGTCTGAGCTCCCATGGAGCTTACAGAGAGAGGCATTTAAAAACTAAACAAATGAATATATTAATATAAACTGTAAAAGCTCTTATACAGGAAAAGAACAAAAGTCAGTCAGTCAGAAAAGACCTAGGCTTAGCTATGTGACCTAGCAAGTTAATTAATCATGACTACTTAAGGATAATGCCTATTTATGGAAAAACATCTTTCATTTGATCCATATTATCTAGCACATAAAGAATTTCAATAAACTTGAATCCATTTTACCTCCCTCCTCCTTAGGATCTCTCTCCCTCACCCCCCAATAAAGACTGTGTCAAATTTCCATTGTCCTACATAATGGTGTTGACAAGCTATTTTTCACAAAAACTGAAAACAAAAAAAGGAATAATAGGACTAAAACAGGAGAATTTTTTTAATAGATCTAGAAGAAAAAAAACTTCTATGGCTAAAAAGACAGTATGTACTCCACATTCTACAAGAATATTCAGAAGACAATTTATAATTATTTAATAGACACTTACTTTGCATACCTCTGAACCAAATATATTTTTTTAAGTTTAATAATTACATGGAACTAAAAATTCAATGCCTTTTACTGGATGGCTGGCAAGTAGGAAAAAAGAGGCCCGAAACTATATTCAATTAGTTTCTATAGTACACATTTTTTAACACTTTAATATTCTGAAATCAGAATATGTCTTAGAAGCAATGGCAAGTCACAGCTAAACTGGCAACATTTTTTCCTTAGTGACATAATGCTGTCTCATAATTAATGGCATCTTAAATTTGATAAAATATATTACCTCTAATACATGTAAGGTGCCATCCTACAATTTAGTCAGTGGTTCTCGTGAACGTGACATGGTAGTACACAAAATAAATTAATTCTACTTTTAGTTTATTTTTAAAGGAAAATCATCTAACTTTATGTACTGAAATTCTGTCTCTTGTGTTACAATTCATTGAAGCCAATTTCTTTTTACTCATTATCTTCCCTTTAATATCAGAGTATAAGATTAAAAAAGTTCTTCATTTCATATACTTGACCATATCACAGAATCAAATCATGTCCCTCAAAATACACAGTAAAAGTTTGCATATACACAAATTATTTTATAAGACAGATGTTACCCTGATCCTTCACAGCAGCACTATTAAGAGTCTTTCAGTTTTAGGAATGTAGAAAAGGAAATTTTAATCATCTAACAATTTTTAAAAGGCAACCAACAGCCTTAACTTTTTAATATTTTCTCCCATTAGCATAACTTCACATGACCAAGAACTAAAAGCCTGACATTAACATATTAACAAGTGAGTAGGGAGGAGTAGAGGGCCTCCACAGCAAAACTTGAAGTAGAAAATAGCTTATTCAATACATTTATAATATTCCGGTATAATAATCATCATTTTGCTACATACATATTTAAAAGATAAAGTAGAAACAAATGTAATGATTTTCCTAAAACCATAAAACATCAGATCTAATTCTTGGCTTAGAATAGGAGAGGCCACATTCTCAGAAAAAAAAGAAAACCTATTAAAATGAAGTATACACTTAATAGTAGTTAAAACATTATCTTCATATAAATTTTCTCATATTTGAAATTAATAAAAATATTTTGTTAAAAAAGAACAGGCAATGTGATCAAGAATTTATGGTAAAGGGTATTTTAAAACAATAATAATGAGAGTACAATCTTTTGAAAGGCAATTCAACAATTACTCCTTTAGGAATTTATCCTAAGGAAATATACAAAAATACAATTCAAGGATGCTCATTCATAACAATGTTTATGGTAATGAAAAGCTGTAACTTAAATATCCTAAATGGAGAATTTATTAAAAATCAAATAGTCAAACAATGGAGTATTTGGCAGCCATTTCAAATGGTATAAAACCAGAGAACAATGTGAAAATGTTTTGACAATGTACTGAGTGAAAAGAGCTCACTGGAAAGGGTATAATCCCTTTTTGTTTAAAAAAAAAAAAGAAAGAGAACATACACCTCAAGTGGTATGTATCATTTATTTAACAGTGATTGTCTCAAGAAAGTGGGGACTAGATTTTTTATCTTCATTTATATTTACTTTCTATAAAACGTTCTGTTTTTCTAATGAGAAAATAAAATTATTAGAAACATTTTAATTGAATTATATCATTTTATCACTGACTATAGAGCACAGAAGCCATGATGATATAACTACAGAACTTTCTAAGTAAAGATGTCAAGTGTCATCTAATTAAGGAATTATTTCCAAAAGACCTTGATAATATTGTGATATTATAATTTATAATTAGAAATATATATTTGGTCTTTGTCTCTGTTCTAGACACTGAGCTCCTAAACTCTTGTAATATCCTAAATGATAAGAACAATAGAGGTGTCTTTTGTCATTCATTCCCAGGGTTGTTTTACTGTTTTACAGGGGACTTTTGGAAAGCTCCTAGGTAATCTAAGAATGAGAGCAGGCTGTCAGTGGAACCAGCCATAATTAGAGGGTTAGAACTTTCATCCCACCTCTGAGACCTCTGGGGAGGGGTGAAGGGCTGGGGATTGAGTTTGGTCACCAGTGGTTAATAATTTAATCAATCGTGCCTAAATCATGAAGCAAGCCTCCAAAAAAACCCAAAGGATGAGGTTCAGAGAACTTCCAGGATAGAGGACAGAACACAACCATGGGTGGGAAGGGTCCCCAGACTCCGAAGGGACAGAAGCACCTATGCTTGGGACCCTTCCAGACCTCACTCTATGGATCTCTTCTGACTGTTCCAGAGTTATATCCTTTTTATAATAAACCAGTAATCTACTAAGTAAAATATTTTCCTGAGTCCTGTGAGCCACTCTAGCAAATGAGTTGAACCTGAAGTGGGGATTGTGGAAACCTCCAATTTATAGTCAGTCGGTCAGAAACAGGAATGTCAATCTGGACTTGCAATTAGCTTCTGAAGGAAAGGGAAAGGAGAGAAGGGGTCACTGTTGTGGAACTGAGCCTTTTTCATGTGGGATCTGACCTCTCTGGGTAGGTAGGTAGGCAGTGTCAGAACTGAGTTAAATTATAGTTGGTGGTATCTGAGAATTGCTTAGTGTGGGAAAATGTCACACATATTTGGTAGTCAGAGGTAACGGAAGTGAAGTATTCTGTGAGTACTGAGAGTAGACACATTAGTGTAAAAGGAATATAATTTATTAATCTATTATACTTCTATTCTTCTCTGATAAGGTATCAGATACCTATGTTATGGTTCTTCTAACTTCATTAGTGACAAAAGGCAAATAAAAGATGACACACAAAAGTTCCTAGATGTCTTTTTATAATCTGATTTCTTAATAGTCCCTCATATCACTGTGACTCTTTTCATCTTATATAAAGATGCCATATTTGTCAAGAAAGAATAATTCTTTTCTAATCAAAAGTTAAAAACAATCCAGCAGAAAACCATAATAAAAGCATCACTATATAAATATCTAAATATTTTAAACTATAACTTACCATATAAGGAATATTCTGCTTCCTGACCTGTGTCACTCTCACTGGAGGTTGATGTGAGGCTGGTGGTTAAAGTATTACTTAATGACTGACCAACTGATAAAACTGTTGTTGCTGTAGCTACGTTGCTGCTGCTAGTAACACTGGATGTTGACATAGTCACTGTTGATGTAGTACCAGGTGTGGTCAAATTAGGGAAACTCTGAGCACCCATAAGAGGAGAAGCTAAGGATACAAATGAAACAAATCAGTACAAATAAGCAGGATTGTACAAACCTTAAAAAAACTAGGTTCTATATTTAGAAAAAAAAAATGAGGTCATAAAACACTAAATTATTAAAAGGCTGAAAAGCAACAACTTTGGGAACCCAACTGAAATCCAATTAAAAATTCTTGTTTCTATTAGCACTATTATTTTTCAAAAAATTAAGCCTAGCTTTTTAAAAAAAGTGAAGCAGGCAATGGAATAATTCCCAAAGATATTTTCCAAGGGAACTACTTTGACCCATCAGTAGCTTGAATTAGAATTAAATAACTTTCAGCAGCTAATACAATTTAGAACCTAAGTAAAAGTTATACCAGTGTGATGCTCTGATTTCAACTGACTAGGATATTTAATGGTCATTTATTTCCTCATGCAACTATACTTAACGATTTATCATAGAAGAGTGAAAAACAGAAGTGTTATTGTTTTATCCTTTCAAAATAAGAGGTTGTTTATCACACCTGATCTGATTCTTAAAATATCATGATTCTATAGAACTTCATGTTCCTGAAGTGCTAAATTTGACATAATTGCATAAAACATGGTAAATGATCTAGTTAAAGACTGAAGCCAGAACCCGCTGAACAAGAAACCCTACTTTGCATCCCTCACAGTGGAAAAAGCATTGGGTTCCATAAGGAAAAGCTCACTTACTTGCTGTGCTCATCACATTCCTCCCCAAAGTATTAGTGTTGTTATCACTGCTGCTTCGGCTTAGATTCATGTTGTTCGTGGCATTAGTCCGTGCTATGTTTGCCACTCTCCTTACAAAACTCTCCAAGCTAGATGTTTCTCTTGAGGACAGATTAGGTACGCTTGCACTAGAGCTCATAGGGGCCCCAGCAGCCAACAAAGAACTCACTGATAGTCTGTTACTTGCTGAGGAGCTAAGGGGTCGTTGTGAAGCTGCTTCTTTATTAGTTAACTCAGATACTGAACTAACATCAGGAGAACTAACACTAACGATTCCCATGGATATTGCACTAGACTCCCCAGGAGTACGAACAGAACTATCAGGGCCTAACTTTCTTTCAGCATTTTCACTTCCCGTTTCCGCTGTTAAGGTACTGGTGCTTGCACTGGAAGGTGACCCTACTTCTGTTTGAGGGACGTTTTCAGCAGATGAAAGAACAACAATTGGTTCATGGACATCAGCTCCTGAAACTATACTGTGTTCCATTACAATTTCTGATCTCCGTTCCGTTTTGGTCGAACCCAAGCTGATGTCGCTGCTACTGGCCACGCTACACACAGAACTGCTGCTTCCTTTTCTACTTGAGGAGCCTGCAGCAGCAGATGTCTTGTCTGGACAGTTGTTTTTCACCAAGCTGCTCCATGATTGCGTTGTGCCTGAAACAGTGGATGAAACAGGTTTGGGTGATGCCACTGTATCAGGGTCGTACCCTGGTGCAAGCTTGAGGTCAAATTTTCCTTCTGCGCCCATACGGTAAGAGTTTGAGCCACCAGCATCCCAGGTGACATCAATCCAGCCTGGAAAGGGACAGGAGTTTGTGAGACCCAGCAGAAAGCAGATAGGAGCGTGTCAGACAGTAGCTCCACAATATGGGATCAGCTTTTCATCAGTGTTGTACTTTTCTGAATTTCTATAGTCACTTAAGGTCTGCCAACCTAAATAAATTCTTCCTTTATTTCTATTACTTCTGAACTGTTTGCTCTGGTGATATTTAAAAACAATGTAAGGGTCATGTTTACAACTACTGGGGTATCTTTTAAGGTGAAGAACTATAAAAAATTTTTAAAAACTGATACAAATGGTAAAATACTGCAACTTCAAATATAAATGAAATCTAAGTAAAAGGATTTTTAGTTGCTAAGTATGATTATGTGGTTGAATGTTCTCTATAGAAAAAAAGTGTTGGCTTACCATTAATTTCTGAGTTTGGGCTAAATCCTATAATTGACAGACAAAAATTCACATATCACTGTAGAATTTTAGGTCACTAACTCAAATAACACTAAATTAGCATTTCGGTTGTGTTCTCAAAGTTCAGTGGTTACTTAGTTCTCTTATGATTAAGTTTAATAAATTTAAATAAGCACATAAAATTCTTAAAACAAAATTTAAAAGTATACTAAGCTCTTTTACTAGAACCTATATGCTAAAGCTAATAACCTGCAAAGAACTAATGAGTAAAATGATATTCAATCTATATTTACTTATACTTGGAAAATGATACTTATTCTTTTTTTAAAGCAACTTCCAAAAGCAATAAAATAAAGTGCCTATTAGAAAGGAAATTAATAGAAATTTTACAATCTTATTATAGTGTTATAAACTAACTACTTCAGGGAAAAACACAACACATAAAAATGTTTATTTTTAAGCATAATAAGTCTTTATAAAGTTTAAAAGTACTTTATCCATACACACACGTACTCCCACACACGCACACCATACACACACACACACACACACATGCCAAGTTCATGTATGTTTATGATGAGACTCAGAGGGGTATAAGTAATATTGAATTACCTGTGGGGATTCTCTGCATATGAGTTCTTTGAGAGGAAAATTGCCCCAAATCTATATAATCTAGTTTACATGAGATTTCAATTGCCTCAATTTATTCTTTATGCTGAAATAACCTCTGAAGAACCAAAATTTAACTATCTCTTCTGCAACATGGAGAAGTATGAGAAAAGAAAAGGTTCAAAAACATATCCCAACCCCAAATAAAAATAACATTTGTATTGTATTAACTGGTGCAAAAATATACTGCTAATTTATTTCATAGCACTTATCAAAATCTGTAATTGTATTTTTATCTGTTTCACCCAGAAGGCAGGGGATCATACTTTATTGTTGACCGTTATATATATATGAAGTCTAACAAAGTACCTTCACATAACAGGCATTCATACTTGCAGAATAAATAAAAAGTATTGTCTATATATTGGTTGGGATTTAATTGATATAATGTGGGAAAATAATTTTAAAATGTAAATCATATTAGGCCTGAGAATGTGTTTAAATTGATATCTAATGGGAACAAGACAGGGCACATACATACTATCCCTAAGTATACAGAGACAAAACTGAACTCCTCCTATGCCCAAAACACAGATTAAAAGATAAAGTTAGTAATAACTAGCCATTATTAGAAATGGTCAGCTTAAGTATTTAAAAGCTAAGAACTCTCTCTGACGTAACAGTTGTAAGATAGGACTTAACAGGAATGGCCAACTTGGTGAGCCAAAATTCTGATTCCCCACATTTGTTGAATCAGAAAAAAAAATAAGCTTTTCGTATATGCTAAATTCTGAAATTAAGATCTCCATCTTCCTATGCAGTTGCTTCGGTTCATTTTGGCCTAAGAAAAATGAACTGTACTCACATATCTCTAACTAGCCCACACACTTAAAAGTCAAATCAAACAATATAAAAGAAAGAATATTAACTATAATTAAGATGTAAAAATCAAGAACATTTGAAATGTCTGAGCTGAATGGTAATATTTTCATCTCAACCATTACTGGTTTTTATGAATTCTGGCAGTTATCGTCGATACACGCTCACTCACTATAAACTGGCTATGGTGACAATGATTTGCAATTAGGGTATGACTATAGAGAAATGCATTTGTTAGTAAGGTAGATCAAGGAAAAGAATCTTAAAAGCAATAAAAATCAATGTTTAAGTAAATTGATGCCTTTATCACACAGAACATGAATATATTAAGATATTAAATGCTAATCATTCTAAGCATTGTCAGTTTTATTACAGCTCTTTAAATATCTGGTGTTGACAGTATGAACATTTTCTTCTTTCTGTTTTTAATGCTAGGTGAAATTCATAGGAACCCACTACTGGTTATGCAAATTATCTGCTAATAAATCAGCCTTTTAAGTTATAAGAAAAAAATTAGTCATAATAGTTGCTTCTGGGAGTTGATAGCAATTTATTAAGTGGGTATAGACTTCCCTAAAAACCTATAGCAACAAAGGTTAAAAATGAACTGAATGTAAACAATAACCACCATTATAAAACATGAAAGTTTAAAATCCCAAAGAAAAAAGCTGGTAGTCTGACAAACATTGTGAAATTGCTTATCATCTAATACATAAGGAGGCTATGATTCTTGTTCTATGCTTTCCTGAGAGACAGTAACTATAAATGTTAATGCTTTTTCTTCTACGTGACTTATATAATAGAGTAAAACATGATTCCCTGACTCCTGTCAGGCTAACAAGATAAAGACAAGCACAAGAAATTAAGATAAAAAGCAATGGAAATTTATGAATAAACTTAAAAAAAAAAAACAGCAGAAAATGTGCTATGAGGGTATTCAACTTATACTAACTTATTAATCACTTTGAAATATTAGCAATAAATTTTGAGTCAAAACCTAGGAATTTAAAATTTTCCCTTATTTTTAAATAAATGATTTTTCCATTTTTGATGTGAAATAATACATCAGTTTTTCTAAGTAGTGCTGAGACATTTATACAATTTATATATTATCATAAAATAAAAGAAAAATATTTTGTTATTTAAGTACTTGATTTCTACACTACAAATGCTAAGCACCTACTCACCATTATGCAGTTCTCCTGTGACGGTGCCTTCTCCCTGTGGGCTGCCATCCTGATCTCGCCATTTCCAATCAAGGCCTCTGATCACCCGAGCCCCTGGAACCATGTATTTCAGAACCTGGGAGCGTACCAGACGTCTCTGTCTTCTAAGATTAGCTTCTGCTTCCTTAGCTGCTTTTCCTGTAAGGTAAAAATTACAGAAATATAAACAAAATCGCTTTTGATAAATACAATTATTTTAGTTCATTACGAAAACCTACTATCATCTCTTTACCTAGCTGATCTTCACATACTCCATTTACAGTGCCATAAAGTTCGAATCCAGACAGTGAGAGGTAGTGAGTTTGTCCACTAGCATTCTTCCCCATCTGTTTAATTCTCACATGTCGCCACCCTTGTTTCTCATCCTTTGGTGGATCAAGAGGCCAGGTTGCTGTTGACCTGTGAATGCGTTAAAGAAAAAATTGTGTAATGTTTTAAAACAGATGAAAAATATGTTTAAGAGGGGAAGATTTTTACATAATAGAGAACTATAGGAAAAACAAACTAACTTTCATATTGGGTCAACAGTTTGTAACACAAAAATCAAGAAATCAAAGGGAGAAAAATAGCAGTCAAGAAAATAAGTTAAATATGAAATGTTTAAATGTATACTATTTATTTGACTCTAACATTAAATGATTTATGAGTAATAAAATCCAAATACGAGAAATTTTATGAATAAATATGCTTTTATGATGAAAGTTTTTAATTATTGCAAAGTTTTAAATGATATATTTAAATATTAACTTTAAAGCTTGAAAATATTACCTATTAATCCTAATGTTAAGAAATTCCTTCCATATTACATCTAATGCGCAAAGTTATTTAACTCCACCTTCTATCTAACCCTCAAACTGTGTCACAATGTACAATTATAACTTATAAGAAATGTAATACTGACCTTCGGACTTTAAAAAAATTAAATATGGTCAATATATAAAATTAAGGAAAAGTGATACATAAAAATAATAAAAAATTAAGTCAGCCACTATTCAATAACCAGCAATAAACCATTCTTGATTTGTTGAACATTCACATGTATTATATGAATATATAAAGTTTAGTAAAAAGCTAATTCCATTTTTTTTGGTGTTTATTAGTGTGCTGTATACACACACGTAACACTATGTATCAATTTCTTTTTAAATAAAATATACTTAGCTTTCTAATGTTTAATTTAAAGCTTTTGACAAAGTTTTGGTAAAGTTTTGGTAAAAGATTTCAAGTTTTAATACCTAAATGTATTAAGTGATGTTTTTAGAATGAAAATCTTGCTTCAATATCTGACAAAGAAGAGAGCTCTAAGGGTATACAATTATAAAAATAAACAAAGCTCTTTATTGAGTTTTCCAGTTCAGAAAGACTGCTCAACTAACCCTGGTTCATTGAGACTGCAGTCATCTACATGGGTATACAAAGACGTCCAGTTCTGTCCATCTTTGGATACTTGGAAAACCCAATTTCTCAGGGCAGACCTTCCATAACCACGAGCATGACGGAGTGTATATGCTGATGGTATCACCCAGAGACCCAGATCTATGGCAAACCAGGCATTCTTGTCATCATTGCTATGACAATTTAAAGCTGAATTATCACGACTTAATATGTCTTCTAAGCGTCCATAAGGTAGATTTCTTCCTTCTGATGATGTTACTACTACAAGTCCATAAGCTGCTGGATTTACCCATTCGTATGCAGTTCTACACAAAAATAAAAATATATATATTAATTTAAAACTATTAAAATAATTGCATTTGTTCATATTAGCTTTTTTCCACATGAAGTCATGTCAATTTTTAAAATTCTACAGTTAATAATTCAGATCTTTTTTCTATACAAAAAGTAATTTAGACAGTCATAAATTTAACCTATAAGACAAAGCTCCTCAAAGATACTCAAATTTTATTGTTACCTAGTATTCTTTTCCCAGGTGTGTTTTCACTCTTCATTAAATAGAATGACTTACTTGGCATTTGTCCCAATCCAGAAAATGATTCCATTTTCATCAAAGTCATGCTGGTGCCGAAATATAAAATTTTGGCCTTCTCTTAATTTTCGAACAAAAACAAATGAAGATCTGTCAAAGTCATACCACTGCTTTGCTACCTAAACCAAAGAAAATGCAGAAGATACCTTAATAATGCTATTTTAAAACATACTGCCCACTTTTTCCCATCCCTTTAATGTGAGTTATTTTAATATAACAAATACTCATTAAAGAACATTTTGGAAAACAAAACAAAAAATAGAAATGTCCACAACCAAAGTACCCCACTATTAATATCACAGAGTATTTCTTTAGTCTACTATTTCAACGCATATGACAAAACAAAGTCTTTCTTGATCATTTTTCTTTTGTCAGTCTTTATACATTTTATAGCTATATAATGGCATTCAAATTAATGGAAATAACTATCAATTTGATATTCCTTTATTGACTGGCATTAAGTTTTGTTTACTATTTTAGTATTACAAATAACTATAATAAAATAACTATAAGAAATCACTTACAGTGTATAAAGATTATTTTCTTAGAATAGATTCCTAACAACGAAATTACTAGGTCAAATTGAATTACCATAACTCTGAAAATATACTTCCCAATTACTTTATTCTAAAGAGCTAAACCACAACAGAGAATGCTTATTTCACCATGCCCTCGCAAGAGCTCACCATTTTTAAGAGATACTGTTCCAAAGATTCAACTGTAGCTAAGGGCTCCATCTTCAACATCCTGCCAGTCCTGTCTATCAATGCAGTTTCACCAGGTGCACGTTCCAATCGAAATCTTAATCTTCTTGTAAGTATCTACACAGAAATGACCAAAATGCTTCAGAAAACACCTTGCATTTTTCTTATAATTGTAAAAATGAGACATGTTACATGAACACAGTAATTCAGATTTATAAAGAAAAACCATAAATGAAGGATCAATGTCTGTTTTCTATTAAATATACAAATATTTTTAAAAAGGTCCAATGAATAAGTAATATTGGTTTTCAAGAAAGTTACTTAAAGTTTCTAAACGACTTCAAATATACCTGGTGTAAATAAAATTATAAAATACTTTAACAGAAGTATCACATCTCTAATTTATAACTCAAATTTTTTCAGGTAAGTTATGAAAAGTACCTGATTAGGTTATTCCATCTACAGCTAATAAACTTTTAAAAATACAATAGCTCCCAATCCAATACGTTTTAGTAAGAACAAGTAAGAGACTAACAATTTGAAATAGTTTCATTGCTGTTTAAATCTTAACTAATTCCTATAGACACATCATTAAACATTTATATGTGCATTTGGATAGCATTTTAGACTGCAAAATTACCAGAAGACAACATTCCTAGCCTTCCTGTCTTTGTATCTTGCAATCTCCTGAAATGAGAAGTACATAATAAAAGATACTGGTATTCCTAGGACTGTAAAAGCAGAGGAATATCTAGTCTTTGAGGCTTATCTCTACTTCATTCATTTATCAAAGATAAAGCCTTAAAAAGGACAGACCAAAAAATACCCTTGCTCCTATATGTTATTCTGTCTGAAATGACACAAAGTAGACCTCTATATCTTCTTTAATAATACATATAAAGTCAGCTGTACTAACTACACTTAACTTCCTGGTCAAACTCACTAGTCTGGGAAGTCTAGTGACTTCAGTAACACTACTGGGTTCTTGGGGGTATGGAAAGTTTTCTACCTTCAGCAGGCATTGTTTTGGCAAATACAGATTCTTAGTCATTTACTACAGGCTATATTACATTTAAAAGAGACTTTTTCCATGCAGTGGAATGAATGATAGGTTGGACAAAGGCAAGATTTAAGGCCAAAGACCTGCTAGGAAATACTAAAGTAACCCACAGAAGATGTGATGAAGATATTATTGGTAAGAATATTTGTTTTGTCTCTTCATATCTGGATCCCAACTGCCAACAAAAGAATGACTGAATGAATGAATGAATGATAACGTCAACCAAATAACATTTAGGAAGAAATAGGCTTTTTATAAATGCATACGATGACAGATTTCTGAAAGAATCAATAGGATTAGCTAAGGAAGGCCATCTGGCTCTAACTATTAATATACAGAAAGCAAGAAAAAAAACTGTGCTTAACATATTTTCACATTTTCTCATACGTTGACACACACAGAGATGAACGGACTTAACTCATAATTCTAGAATAATGCTTTTTTCTGCTTTTCCACTGATGGTGTCTTTTTCCACTTGTGACCTACCAAATACGATTACTTAGAATATTTTATTGAAAATCCACAATGATTTGATTAAACAAAGTAGAACTGAAATGTCAATACATTGAAGAGTCATTAAAAAGAACAATCAAATGGCATTAGGGTTAAAGTCTTTAATAATTAAGTAGAACCATTATTTAACATACTACAGAGTTTTTGTTTGTTTGTTTAAGTATAAGACTGCTCCTAAATGCATTCAGCAATAATAATGACTACATTTTTCATGGTTACCTGTAGGTTATATGTGGATCCTGGTGTATCATATAAATGAAGAGGTAGGCGTTCAATAGATTCTAGTACAGCTATTAACTTTCGAATTAATGCAACCGCTGGTCGACTGTGAAGAAAAAATTGTTGTTATAAGAGTTTTTACATAATTTCATGCAAAAGTTCATACATAAATTGTAATAACCAACCTCATTAGATCCCTACTTTCTTTATTAGTGCAAAGTTTAATTTTGTATTGCACTGCATCTGAGTAAACAAAGATAATCTTATAATCCAATTTATTTCACTTAATAATAAACTATTGCATTTTTCTTATAAAGTTTTTATCTACTGCATTCAAAACAGATGTGTAATTTATTTTTTTAAAGTTTAAACAATTTTAAGTAACATTTGACACAAAAAAGAATACATAAAGCAGCAGTTTTGAAAATTATAGTATTTGTTGGCAAGGCAATATCGGTATAATGTTTTTGGAAAATAATTTAACAATTTGTATCAAGAAACTTTAAAAATCATCTATAACCTTTAACTCAGTAATACCACTTAAAGGAATTTATGTAAAAAAATGTTTCTACTGACATTAATATTTATTACTATTAAAATATTTTGCAAAGGCCTAAAATTTTTAATTCAATATTTAAATAATTATGTACCCATAAAATATGCACTCATTTAAAATACTTAAAACTAATAAAATTTGGTTTCAATTATTTTAAATATTCACATTCAAAAGTAAATAACATAGTAACATGGACATCATCAACCCATGACTAAGCTTCAACTATTATCTACTCATAGCCAATTGTTTCTATGTCCCCGTCCATTTCTCTCCTTGCTGTATATTTTAAAGAAAATGCCAGAGAACATATTTTATACAGTATTTTTAGTATGTAGTTCTTCAAAAAAAAGAATTCTTAAAAAACAAAAATCACATCATTATGACACCTAAAAATAAATATTATTTAATATCATCAAATATTTAATCAGTGTTCAAATTTCCAGCTGTCTTTAATCCATTATTAAATACGCTTTAAAAATCTTTCTCTTGAGAGAGCATTCAAGATGACATAGAAAGTAAAGGCTGTGCACACCTCCTCTAGCAATCACACCAATATTATAACAAAACTACAGAAGTATGCAGAGCCACCAGAAGTCTGGCTGAACAGAACCCCTACGACTAGGTCACATCAAACAACAGGTTATCTCAAAAGAGTAGGAGAGGTGGAGACGCGAACCAGCCAGGTCCATCAATTGCAAGTGGCAACTGAGAATTGGCAGAGTCACCTCCCCTACCTAAAGAACAAGGAGTCCCGGCCGCACACTGGGCTCCCCAGCCCAGGGTTCTAGGACCAGGAAGAAAAGTCCCCACAACCGCTGGCTATGAAAATCAGCAGATATTGTGGCTGAGTGAGGCACAGGACTGCGGGAAGTAGATGCCTTCTTTTAAAGGGGCCACACCAGGCCTTACTTGCTGACAGACTCACTCACTCTGAGCTCTAGTACTGGGACAGCTGCTCGAGGGGCACCAGGGACATATGGGGAGGTGCTAAGCTGTCAGGCTTCAGGGCGAAGGTTGGAGGGGCAGCTTGCTTCTAGACAGAGGTGCAGGCAGAGCCATTGTTCCTTTGTTGAGCCCTCCCCAAACCCAGCCTGCAGATGCAGGCACCATCAACCTGGATAACACAGGTCACTCAGCCTAGGTGATTCCGAGACTACGCCTCTCCCAACTTAAGGGCCCACCCAAGCCGCTCCCAGTGATGTAATTCCATACAAATGGTGATCTTAGCTCCTGCTGCAAAATTTCATAAAACCTCTCAAAGGCTCACAAAACCCAAAGAAACAGCATCTGGTCTCAGGATGGCCTATACCTCTTGCTGAGTAGCCCTAAACCCTGCACCAGTGGCAGCCAGCCTTGGTTTCTGACTCAGATACTCAAGGCACAGATGGTAGCCATATGTGGATTTCTTGGTGACTTACCAGGTGGCCCCAGAGGTGCACAGACTACAGCTGAACTTGGCCTGCAGCTAGACTTCTCCCAGGTTACTGCCACAGGCCCAACAGCATAACTACTACATAAAGCCACTCTACTATGATTGCGAGACTTAAGAGCCTTACCTAATATATAGAAACAGACATAGAAAGGACGCCAAAATGGGGAGACAAAGAAGTATGTCCCACATAAACCAGAACAAAGCTCCAGAAAGAAAAAAAAATCACCAAAATAGAGACAAGCAATACACCAGATGCAGAGTTCAAAACA
Organism: Eidolon dupreanum; assembly: GCA_028627145.1. Lineage (NCBI taxonomy): Eukaryota > Metazoa > Chordata > Mammalia > Chiroptera > Pteropodidae > Eidolon > Eidolon dupreanum. Next base: position 69,192,951 of record CM053509.1, read on the forward strand.
CTGTTTATAAGGATACTCATAAGAACTTGGGGGAATAGTAGATGAATTCAGTGAGAACTTTAACAGAGATAAAAAACAAAATTGGAGATGAAAAATATAATAGGGAAACCAGTCATAAATGAATAAAATATCTGAGATGAAGAATACATTAGAGGGAATCAACAGAAAGGGTAAAATGGAGGATCAAAATCAGTGACACAGGAGTTGAGGTAGCAGAGGACACCCAATCAGAACAGCAACAAGAAAAAAAGAATCCAAAAAAATGAAGATAATTTAGGGAGTCTATGGATAACATCAAGTGTAAAAATGTTCGCATCATAGGGTTACCAGAAGGAGAAGAGAGAAGGCAAGGAATTGAAAACCTATGACAGAAAATTTCTCTAATCTGGTGAAGGAAATAGACATGCAACCCCAGGAAGTTCAGAGAGTCCTAAACAAGATGAACCCAAAGGAACCCACATCAAGACACATAATAATTAAAATGTCAAAGGTTAAATTCAAAGAGAGAATCTTAAAAGCAGCAAGAGAAAAGCAATTAGTTACATACAAGGGAGCACCCATAAAACTGTCAGCTGATTTCTCAACAGAAACTTTACAGACCAGAGGGCTTGGCACAAAATATTCATATTGATGGAAACCCAGAATCTACAACCAAGATTACTTTACCCAAAGAAGTTATCATTTAGAATAGAAGGACAGATAAAGAGCTTCCTAGACAAGAAAAAACTAAAGGAGTTCATCTCCATCAAGCCAGTATTACAGGAAATGTTGGGGGGACTTCTTTTAGAAGAAAAAAATATGTATCAAAAGTATAAATAAAAAATGGCAATAACTATATATCTATTAACAAGTACTTCAAATGAAAAAGAATTAAATGTTCCAATCAAAAGATACGGTGGCTGAATGGACAAAAAAACAATACCTTTACATAGGCTGCCTATAAGACTCACTTTAGATTAAAAAACACACACAGCCTAAAAGTAATGAGATGGAAAAGATATTTCATGATGGACCTAGAAGGTAATGTGAAGAGTGGAATAAGTCAGATAAAGGAAGGCAAATGCATATAATCGCACATATAAGTGGAATCTAAAGAACAAAATACAAAAATGAGACAGGAACAAACAGAGAACATTCTGAGGGTTACTAGATGGGAAGAAGGTGGGAGGCAGTTGGTGAAAAGGGGAGAAGGCATTAAGAAGTACAAATTGGGGGTGGGAGGGTTGACTCCACAGTGTAGTGGTTAGCACGTCTGCTTTACACGCAGAAGGTCTTGGGTTCACGCCCCAGGTGGAGCATGGGCAATACCATGCATGCGCCAGGCCTCCCGAGTGTGTCGGAGGTACCAGGCCCTGGGTGCACCAAGCCCCAGTGCGTCAGGCCCCGGGTACGTGCCACAAGCACATGGGAGGAGACACCCAGCCTTCAGAGATCCAGTTCTTAAGGGGAAATGGCAACATCCATAGGTCAGGGGTGGAAGTGTGGCGAGTAGAATTAAAGAGGAGGGGAAGTGCAAACTGATAGTTACAAAATAGGGAGATAGTACAGCATAAAGAATATAGCCAATAATACTGTAAGAACTATACAGTAATAGATTTATTGGGGTGATCACTTTCTAAGTTACATGTATATCTAATCACTATGTTGTACACCTAAAACTAATATAGTATTGTATGCCAACTACAACTGAAAAATAAAAAATTATTAAAAAAATCGTTCGCTTTATTATGCATGCATTTATAATGTAAGCTATGTTTTTATTGACTAAAAATTTCCTATTTTGTGTATAAACACTATATTAGATTCTATTTTAAAATATACCAACTTGAAAATACTGTAAATATCAAAGTAAAAGAAATGTGGGCATTTACCTTTCATCATCTTCATTTTCACTAAAGGCTGTTTTAAAAACATTTATTCTTTCTACCAGTTGACTACAATCTTGTTTCATATCTAAATCTATGCTCTAAAGAAAACGAAAAGGAGAAAAGTATGAAAAAAATGTTTTAAGGCTGTTATTAATCAAAAACACAGGCTACAAAGATGAATATTAATATTAAATAATACAATCTAACTGAAATCATTATTTTCTTTCCATTAAAATTCTTTTAACTACTAGATGACTAGTAAACCACAGCTAACATATAGATTTTTTCTTCCTTCTCAATGTTAAAATAGACTAACAATTACACTGTTATTATCAATTTGTCCAGTGTGGTATAGGCAAGGTAGTTTCAGATTTATGAATATTTTATATTTTAACAGTACTATTTAATTAATATCAGAAAAATAACTGCTTTATAAAAATGATTTCATAGATAGCACTGATATAATGTAATATAACATAATTTTTAAAAAATGGGAATAAATGCAAATCATAAAATTAATAAAAGAAAATATGATACTGAAGTTAAAGTGAATCTTTAATGTATCACCACATATAAGGATTAAGATCAAGAAATTAAATGGGCAATAGAACTGAAATAAGGAGAAAGCTTTCATTTTTTACTTTTATGCTAGAATTTGTTACAATAAGCATATATGTTTCATTTTAAAAATAAGAAAAATTATCACAATAGATATTAAAGGTAGAAGAAACTGAAGAGAAATATAAGGTTATTAGCAAATACTTGTCAAATATTCATATAAACATCCTAAACATTCCTTGTTCATAAGTTAATTTTGTGCAAATAATTTAGATATTTAAGAAAGAAGGTCTATAGGCTAATTCCGTTTTTAATAAGGAAATCAAAGCAGTGAATAATGTTATATCAGGCTAAAGTATGTGTTTTCTTCAACAAAATCTTGAACAAATTATAATTAGGTAATTCAAAAATCTAAATAAGTAGACTCAATTATTTAATTCAATTGGCTCAAACTAGTACTACAACTTAAAGGAAAGGCTGGAGAAATTATAAATATTAATATTTATTACCTGACAAAGTAAATATCACTCTGCCAAAAGTATACCTACCAATAATTTCTAAAACTACATACTTTGTTTTGTACTACTTCATAAACTTACATTGTTTAAAACAGTAAGAAGTGCTTGTACCAAGCCACTACTGCACATTTCATATGGTGAAATTGTGTTTTCATCCTTCAAAAGTACAATTAGATTTTCTAAAGCTGTCTTCATTAAATCTCTCCAAGTGTTTTCACTCTCAATACACTACAAGAAAAAATATTTAATAAAGACAATCAAAAAACAAACAGGTCTCGATATTCTTCATTTATCAAACCATCAATTGCCATGAAAATAAATTAGATATTAAACAAGATTAAGAAATTCAAATTATTAAAGCAAATTACCTATACCAGGGTTAGCAAGCTTTCTTTTGTAAAACACCAACAGTAAATATTTAAGCCTTTATAGGTCATGTGGCCTCCATCACACTTCTAGAACTCTGCTGTTGTAGCCACCAAAGTAGTCACAGTCAATATGAAACTCAATAATCAAAACTGTGAACAATAAAACTACTTATGGACACTGACATTACATTTTCATGTAATTTTCATGTATCATGAAATAATCTTGTTTATAATCACTTAAAACTGTAAAAATCAGTCATTTAATTCTCATCTAGCAAAAAAGTAAAATAAAATAAAATAAAAATGTAAAAATCATTCTTACCTCACAAAGCTATACAAAATTAGGAGGCAGGCCAAATTTACCTCATGGGTGATAATTTGCTGGCCCCTAATCAATGCCCAGAATATAAAGGAAAAAGGGGAAAAACTAAACCAAAACTAAACACTGCATGTCATAAAATCTGGAGGTTAACATACTTGTCTATTTGTATGAAGTTCCCAAGATGACTCTAACTGAGTTGCTATGTTTCTGAGGGTTACCACTACTCCACGAGGCATGCTTTCAACAGCTTTAAAGTGGTCATCATATAAATCTCGAGCCATAGTTCGTACCTATCAAAATTAAAACAGCAAATGTGAATTTTCACTAAAATTTTACCAAATCTTCTTTTTTACATACATACATACACACATGCAACTTTTAGAATTAAAATATTTGTGCCATTATCAATTTCCAAAAAATACTTCTATTCATATGCCAAAGATTCTAAAGGTTGAAAAAGTACTCTAGTGTCAAAAAAAAGAACCAATAATTTTAATTTTTGGTTATTTAAACTTTGTATTCATCATATGCCAAAAAGCTTATTTCATTTAAACCAAATTTAACAATCTAAAAAATTAATTTTGCTTTTTTTAAATAAAAGTAATCTGTTTATGGTGAACCACTTAGAAAATACAAATAAGCAGGAAAAAAAAAAAACAGGAAAAGAAAATTAAGCTACCTGTAATTCCATCAACCAAAGTTGAACCTTTTAACATTCTGGGGTATACTTTAGGTTTTATGTCTTTTTTCTATTTACGTTATTCATACAAAATACAATTTACATCACACTCATATGTGTACATATTTCATCAGAAGGAATGACTGTATTGTTGGCTTAGATATTAATTACCTCTCATTTAAATTAATGTTCTTAGAGAGAACAACCCATACACGTCCTAGACTTGTGCCTAATGAAATTTCGAACGTAACACTTTTAAAATAAATGCTTAAATAATGTAAATTTAGGCTTTATACAGTTTCATTTAAATCACAAACTAACCTAACATAACCCTAATGTAATATAACACTATTAGCTCCAAAAATGAATTAGTAGTACCTTTACATTCTGATATGCCTTTCACAATTAAAAGATAAGTAGTAAGTTTTCGGTATTAGACAATACTGAAGAAAGTATCCCTTTATAAAACACTATTAATAAATAAAATCAGAGCTTAAAACTAATAAATTTTTACCTAAAATTAGCTTTTAATATATACTGTTTCCTACACAAAATCATGTGACTACATGATCATTGAATTACTATTAAAGAAAATGATTCAATAATTGCATATTTTTAAGATAATGAAAATATAGGACTGAGACAACGTTCTCCTTGATTTATTTTTCTTTTTTATTGTGAAATTTCAGTTCCCTGTGAGTTAGCCTATATTTTGTTGGTCAATACCACAAATCAGATACTCCAAGAAATTCTTGATAGCTGAGTGATAGCTTTAAAAAGAATTACAGTTGATCGTCATTATTTGAAAATTACTTGAAAATGTGAATTCACTGGCTAAAATTTATTTGTAATCACCAAAACAATAGTTGCAGCACTTTCAGTCATTTACAGGCACGGCCAGTATAGGGAAAACTTAAGAGTTCCTTCACGTGCATGTTCCCAGCTGAGGTTTTAGCTCTTATACCATAAACAAGTGTCCCTTTCACAGTCTATTTTGGTGCCACATTTTTCACATTTTTGTGCTTTTTGTTGATTTCAATTTTTAAAATGGCCTCCAAACAGTGCTGAACTGCAGTCCAATGTTCCTAAGTTCAAGAAGGCACATGTGCCTTATGGAAAAAATACACGTGGTTAAACAAGCATTGTTTGGCCATGATAGTGCTGTTTGCCACAAGTTTAATGCTAATGAATAAACAGTACATATCAAATATGATGTCTTTAAATAGAAATACACATAAAACAAAGTTATGCATGGATCAGATGACAAAAATGTGACCAGAGTCTCACAGAAACCTAACCCTTTATTTTCTCTAGGAACAATTCCCCTAGTAGTTATAAAATATAACTACTATGAATAATGAAAATCAACTGTATTTAGTTCAAATTCCTTTTAGCATCTAATGATTATCTTTAATTGATATTATGTCGTCCTCAAGTGCCCTTAATATATCCTGAATTAGAAGAAATTTCTGGCCTCACACTCTTTAAAAAACATAGAAGCAATCATGAAATAACATACAGTCATATGCTACTTAATGACAGGAATACATTCTAAGAAATGTGTTGTTAGGTGATTCCATTGTGCAATCACAGAGCGTACTTATACAAACCTTGATGGTATAGCCTACTACACATGTAGGATACAGGGTATAGCCTATTGCTCCTCAGCTATAAATCTGTACAGTGTGTTACTATACAACACGAGATTAAATCAAGCATAAGAGAAAATGATGCACCCAAGAGACAAGGAAAACATGAGATGTATGAGGCTATTGCCAGCGTAACATGGCATGTTTTATCGAAAATCTATTTTTTATGTAAGTAAATAGAAAATGTCTAAAATAACAATAAAAAGTCATTTGTTATCATTATCAAGTATTATGTACTGTATGTACATAACTGCATATGTTATACTTTTATATAACTGGCAACACAATAGGTTTGTTATACCAGCATCACCACAAACACATGAGTAATGCATTGTCCTATGGCATACAATGGCTACTTCGCTAGGTGATAGGAATTTTTCAGCTCCATCATAATTTTAATGGGACCACCATCAAATATGTGGTCTGTTGTTGCCCAAAATGTTATTATGCGGTGCATGACTACATAAGTAATATAAAGAGAGTGCACATGCACAAGTGAGTGGTTATGTTCCTTCAAAGGCACAGCATCTGGAAATATCTCAAGGATGGTCCTGGACATTAACCAACTGGAAACAAAGACATCTTTACATATAAAAAAAAAAACTACTCCAAATAAAACCTATTATAACCATTTCCATGGCCAAAGCCATCAAAACACAAGCACCTGTCTAATTCCAATACCCAAAAAACATTCTTCACATACTGTACAAAAAAAATACTTTATATCATTATAAAGTAAAAATAATCTGTCATCAGACATTGAATCTGACTACTAGAGTTCCTCTTTTAAAAATGACAAAATGTAAGAACAATTGATATAATAAAGATAGAAATGTACTAAACATTTTTTTTAAAAAATGCATACTTGATAGAATTTAAAAATTAGTATTGTGATTTTGAGGGTAGAATTAATAACACATTTGTTCCTGTATCTTTTTGAAACAGTGATTTCATCTAAGATGGCTATTAAATTAAGCATCAAAATAATACGAATCTAGAACACAGCACTCAAGTTGTTTTTTCATAAAGTATTAAATTAGATTTATGAAATATAATGCATTTTCAATCCCACTGTACCACTAAAAATATTACTATCATTAATAAAGCAGGAGTTTAAAGATTTTGTGACATTAAGTCAAATTATTTAAAAATAATTTAAATTTTATTCTTTGTCTAAATTTTCATTTTGTTTCTGTTTTAATGTTGCTATTTAGTATATGTCCAGTTGACCCTTGCTTGGCTTGAATGACAGAATTCTGAACTGCAGAGAAAAGAGGAAAACTAAAAGTATGTTAACTAGAAGGGAATGGGGGAGAGGTGAGGGGGAAAATTAAAAAACTTAAAAATAAATAAATAAATAAAAATTAAAAAAATTAAAAAATTAAATGTTAACATATATTGTTGAAATAATTAACCATAAACAAACAAAAAAAGTGTGTTAGATTAGTGTAGCTTGTTATATGGCTCAATTTTTTAAATGCTTAGAATCTACCACTGAAACCTTACCATGTCATCATAAAAGACTTAAAAAGAAAAAATCCTAGCAAATTCCACAAATATACCTTTTGCTTTGTTTTTTCTAACTTAGATTTCAGTTTTCTGCCTCTTTTGCCAGTCCAGCCAGTCACAAATTCTGAACCTTCAAAAAAAAAAAAAAAGACATTTCACAGTATATTTTTTGTTACAATTTAATATATTCACTTATTCTTATCTGTTAAAGTTATATACCTACTTACCCAGAGAAGTTTCTGCAGTAAATGAATGTTTGGTTCCTCTATTAGATTCAAATACAAAACCAGGTAAATCTTCTTTCAATATTGTTGCTTGCTGACCATCTGAGTTATGAATAGCAATTTCTCCTTCTTTCAAACATGTTAGTGACCAATTCCCTACCGTGAGTTTAGTGGGTCCTGGTGCTGAGAGTATAGGTTGACTTGAAGTAGATGGCTTTACTTGGCCTCGAGCTCTTTGTAATTTCTCTAAGAATTCACTTCTGCTTTCTATAAAAACAAAATGATTGTTTTAAAACCTTGCTCCTTTCAAATATTCTATTTTTTTTTAAATAAACCTATTGAAATTTATCAAAAAATCTTTTCAAAAACCTTAATTAGCAGTTTTGTTCTTTGGTATACTCTCACTGGTTTGATATATTTAAGTTTGGGCATAAAAACAATCCTACAGCCACAATTTTTTAAAATCTAAGGCTTTTGGGATAAGTTATAACTTGAGACAGCATCGCACAAGTGTAATTCATCATTACATGACAAAAGACAGCTTTACCTAGAAGACTAGAGTAACAAAAGGAAATATAGTGCTATTTCTTATCTCATACAATAAAAAGGCATTTATGAAATGCTTTCATGATTTAATTTTTCTCTTTTGATATTAAAGAAACCAGCCATAAGATCATCAAGGATGTGCTATTTCTATGACAATGACAGCAAAAATATGAGCAGAAAAACAAATTATCAAAATGACAGAAACTAGTAAAACATTTAAATAGAAACAAAATATTACCTGAACTATCCGATCCACCTTCAGGACTACCACTTGAATACATGGTGGCAAGTTTTCCATCCAAGATAAATCGGAACCATCCGTTACTGCCATTAGATAATTCCAAGGCAGCTGCATCACTCCATATATACAAGCAGTCCCTTCCTCTAATGATTGACCAGTCTCTCCAATGATATGGTTTACCTTGCTGTAATTCTTTAGCATCTTCCTGTGGTTCATCTTCCTAAATGTGTAAAATTATTCAATGAAACATGGAAAATAATTTCTATTCCAAATATTCATAAGTATTTTTAAAACATGAACATGAATCAAATTAAAATTAAAACACCCTGAACATAATATTAGTTGCCAGTAGTTTAAAAATAATACATTATTAATTACCTATAACTAAGTCTTACAAATAAGCCCTAAAAATATTAAGAAATTCATATAAATAATGACCTAAGTTATAACATTTCCAGGGGTAGTGGTAAAGAAGACCAATGGATTAGGTCTACACATAACTAGGTAATTATCTATATCCTCAGTAAACTTACCAATTCTCTGGACCTATCTGTGGCAAAAAAAAATGGATCTTTAGACTGGGTCAATAGTATTTGAAACTAGCAGTGTAACGGAATCACCAGAGAAGCTTTTGAAGAATAAATTGTTAGGCCCACCCTTAGCCAAGTCAATCAAATATACTGGATCATTCCTATCATCACAAAAATCTCTTAATCAGAGTATGTTTTTAAAAACTATAAATATTATTTGCCTAGGCTGGTATCCTAAATTTTTTTACTTTGTTGACATTTAAATATTGAGAATATTCATCTTAAACAAATATGAACTTGGCATGTGTGCATGCATGTGTGTATGGGTGAAGTTCTTTTAAACTTTACAGATACTTGTTACACCTTAAAAAATAAGTATTTTTTTATGTTTTTCCCTGAAGCAACTTAGAATATTAAAATAAGATTCTAAAATATGAATAATTTTCTCTAAACACAGTACCTGTGCTCCAGACCATGACAGATTAACAAACACCAAGATCTGCCATTTTAACCAATAAAATACTAGCCAAAATATATGAAAGTGTTTTCAAATGCTGAACAACACAGAACTGTGATCCTCAGAAAATGGAAACAAACAAGCTAAGCCCCTTAGACACAATTTTCAGGCTAAGGTCTTAAGAAGAGGGAACATAGGGTCCAGCTATATGAGGTGAAGAAATGGAGATCTGTGTCTGAAGAGGCTATGGCAAACAGAATATATGGAGGCTAAATTCAATATAGGGAGACAAGCAGAAAAGGACCTCTAAAAAATCAGTAGTCATCATGAGTCTCTACTGAGTAGTAGACCACTCATGCACAGGGTAATACTCCATTATGGTTGAGCAAAGGACAACTGGAAAAGTGTAAGGTGAACAATTACAAGAGGTCACACAAGATAGTTAGATATTTACATTCCAACAGTCAGAGTGGAAAATCCTTTGTACTACTAGCTGAAAAATTTCCAAATCTGACAAAACTATAAGCCCACAGATCAAAGAAAATTAAACAATCCTGAGCAGTGATGGACACCCACATCTGCATGTACACATGCAGACCAAACCCAACAAAGCATATCAAAAGTCAAATTGCTAAAAACTAGTGATAAAATCTTTTAAAAAGACAGAGGATAAAAAGATATGTTACATACAAAGGAATTAAAATGAGAATTACAGCAAACTTCTCAGTAGGGACTATGCACATCACCTAACAAAAGAACATCTCTTAATGTTCTAGAAAATGATCACACAACAGTCCTCGTATCCACTGAAAATATCCATCAAAAAAGAAGGCCAAATAAAGATATTTTCAGACAAATCTGAGAAAACGTTCTGGCTTGCCTTTTTATTTTCTAAACAACATATTTTGAAGAACATAAGTTTAATTTTGATGAATTACAATTTACTGTCTTTTTTTGTTCTTTTATAGTATAACCTTTTGATGTCGTATTTAAGAAATCTTCATCAAGCTCAAGGTCACTAAGATTTTCTTCTTTTCCCCCTAGAAGTTTTACATTTTAGCTCATACACTTCAGTCTGTGATTTATTTTGTTAAATTTTGTATATGGTGTATACGCTAAGGGTCAAGATTTCATTTCTTTGCATATGCTATCCACTTCTTCAAGCATCATTTTTGAAAAGATCATCATTCCCTGACTGAACTATCTTAGCACTTTGGCTGAAAATCAATTGACTGTATACATGTGGGTCATTAACCTATCTTTATAACACTATCACACTTTATTGATTACTATAGTTTTATAAGACTTGAAATCTGGGGTATATGTCCTTCAACTTTGTTATTTTTCAAGGTTGCTTTGGCTATTCTAAGTCCCTTGCATTTCCATGTAAGTGTTAGAATCTGGTTGTTAGTCTATAAAAAAGACTGCTAGTACGTGTAACCTATTTCTTGAATGTAGAATTCCAGTAGGATGAACCCAGATGTTACCTCTTTTGTTTTTTACTACATCCCCCAGGAATTAAGAAATGCATATACACACATACTCCTTCAGGATTCTACAATTACAACCCATAAATCATCAGTCTCAAAAAATCAGTACTCTGTCACTAATATACAGCAAGCTTTCACTAAATGTTAGAACTAAACCACTGCAATCAGTAGAGACAAATAAGGTCTATTTTAAATTTGTAATCTAAGGCAAGATTTATCAATGAATACTGAAACTAGCTGGTAAAGGTTTAATGAGGAATAACATATTTTCACAGTCTCAAATTATCTCCCCACAAATTAATTAATTACAAAAGGGAAAAGAGTGACTTTACAATAGAGAAACCTGGCAGAGACAAACACAACCAAGTGATCTAAATTAGCATCAGCAAAAGATCAAACAAGACATCATGGGCCATGAGAAGGCACACTATGCACTGAGAAGGACATAACATCATCTCTAGAGTCATCCTGCTAAAAACACATAACCTGAATTTGATCAAGAAACATGGCAGCAATGCAAAAGGAGGATCACTGTCCAAATTAAGTGGTCTGTCCTCTTTAAAAATGCCAAGGCTATGAAAGAAAAAGAAAAGCTAAGAAATTATTGCAGGTTCTCAGAACATAATACCTAAATGTAGTATGTTCTCCTGGACCAAGAAGAAAAATTCCTATTAAGGACAATGGCAAATTTGAATATCATCTCTGAATTAAACATAATTTTATATAAATATTAAATTTTGTGATTTTGATAAGTATCCTAGCATTACATAAGAGAATGTCCTGATTTTTTTGGCGAAGTTTTTAGGTATAAAAAGGGGTACTATGTATCCAGCTTCTGTCAAATAATATTTTCTTAATGCACAGACACACACACACAGACACACACACACAGACAGACACACAGACACACACACAGACACACACACACACAGACACACACACACACACAGTGTCTGCAAATGATAAAGCAAATAGGGCAAAATGTCAATAATTAGTGAATTTGGATAGAGGATATCCTGATGTTCTTTACTTGCAACTCTTCTGTAAGTTTTACATATTATCAATAATACATTTTATTAATTGACCAAAGTTTTAAAAACAGCACTATTTCATACTGCCATTATTTTGTCAAAATCCATTATAAACTACAAGTAGATTTCCCCAAAAGAAACCTTATTCCTGATGCCACTGCAATTAAGATCACTCACCTTTTCTGGTTTTGATTCTTCTTCATTCTCATCATCTGAGGAAGGACCTGCCAAAGTTGACACTTTGCTAATTACACCAAGTCTGGCTAGCTGATCCAGAAAAATATCACCACCTTTATCTACTAAATCCCTTATGATCTGCAAAGCCAGCAAGTGGCCATCATCATCATCCTGGAGAAAATTTTAAAAAAAGGAAATTAAAGAAAAATTATAAAAATAAGTTTAGATGCCTGGAGTAGACAAATGCAATAATTTTCACAGACAAAATGATTTACTGAAATTAGGATAAAAGTTACATTATTTTACTGACCATTACCTAAAGGGAATCTATAGGAATTTAAAAAAAAAGATAAAAAACTGACCTCTTGATCAAGGACAGTTGCAGTGATTTCTACTAGTACTGTAGGCAAATTGTGACCAACATCAGAATCGCAAACTTCTTTTAACAGTGCTTCAGAGCAAAAATGAATCATTTTTCGAATCAGGGCAAGACTTGCTTTCCTTGAGAAGTAAAAGAATTTTAGGAAGTCATGATAAAATTAAATGCAAGTACACATTAATGAAAACTAAAATATCCAATTGGGTTTTATATGCTCCACTAAAAAGTACTCTCAATAAAAGAATACGAAAATTTAAGACAATACTAGCAATAGTTTATGATCATTTTTAGGTTATTTCATTTATTTCCTAATATGAATGTATTGAACTCATCAAAACTGAAATTATCTATACTTTTCTTACATGTGCTATTCTATTTTACATTTAAAACTAGCATGATTGTTAACATGCCATGATAATTTTAGAAAATCAAGTAAAGAGTAATGTAATTACTAACAGAATAAATGGTATAAATTGTAACTAACCTGTAATTTCCTATAACCCAAAATACAAAGCTCTAACAATTTACACCCAGTAGTTTATACGGAAATCAAATTTCAAATTAAGCATTTTTGTCACCTGTCAAATTCAAAATCCATGTTCATTTTAAATATATTCTTACACAAATGTTGAGATCCTAATAATCCCATGACCCCCAATATCTCCACTGTTAACAACTTGACATGCCTTCTTTCCCTTCTATTTAACCACGGTTTTGTTTAGAACATTGCAGATACTCAACAAGACACACAAACCAACCTCAATTTCATAATAAGCAACCCGTTGTTTTAAAATAAACACATATCCACACACGTTTAAATTATAAGAGACTAAGAGATCACTCTATTATATAAAAGCCAATAATTCATTTATCACATATGTCATAATATTCTAGGCCCTGCACTGAGGTATCATTACCCTTGAGGTAACTTCCACAGGAAGGATGGAAAGGCAAAAATTGATATTGATGTCCAAGAGAAGCATATGATACAGCTGTTAATTCTACATCATGCAGTCTCTATTTTGTGTATTTCATAACTCTCTCTAGGGAGAGATTGGTAAAGGATACACAGTAAGTCCTCACCTAACGTAGTGAATAAGTTCTATGACTTTAAGCCAAATGACATATAATGAAAACAATTTTACCATAAGCTAATTGATATAAACAAGAGTTAAGTTCCTATAGCAACTCATCAACATTATAATCAAACAATGCTGAACTACATTATTCAAGGCCATGCTACACAAACTTTCAGCTATAAGATAAATAAGATCTGAGGAGCTAATGTAAAACATGGTAACTATAGTTGGTATCATTGTATTGTATCAATGAAATATGCTGAGAGAATAGCACTTAAATGTTCTTACCCCCTCCCCAAAAGAGATGAATATGTGAGGTGAAAGATGTGTTAATTAACTAGACTAGACAGAGAAATCCTTTCACAATGTATAGGTAAGTAGATCAAATCACCAAGACATACACTTTAAATATCTCACAATTTTATGTCAATTATACCTCAATACAGCTGGAAAGCAAAAAAGATGTTAACAGCTTAAGCTACAGCAGATACAGATGTACTAATTCACTACAATATTACTTTTTAAGAAAGTTCTTAAATGTCTGTCTAATGGGTAAAAATGACATCAGATTTTATTTTTAAATGTTTTATTTTTTTATTAGTAAGGTATTGTTTTCCCAGGTTAGTTTTTTGCTGTTTCCTCTTGAGCACTGTGCATTTATCCCTCAAAATGTGATTTTTAAAAAACTAATGTCATTGGCTGATTTAAATTGGCTCTTACATTTTTACCAAAAATTTTATGTGCTCTTTGTATAAAAAAGATAGTATTCTTTGGTAATACTTTCTAACAAATACCAATCTGGTAGCCTATTTATTTGGATTAAGAGTTTATATTTATAGCACTTTTATGGCTCCGGGTAATACTGCTTCTGATATTATGTAGTTTTGTTTTCTACATAAAATAAATTTAAAATGAAAGGATGAATACGAACAACTTTTAAAAGTCAGTCTTCCTATCATATTCTGATAAACATTTACGATTATTTTCTAAGGTTTTATTTTAAATCTTTTTAAATCCCTTTTTATAAACTCTTGTGCCAGTTATCAAAAAGATTTAATTACTGAAAGTTTACAAAGCTATTCAGATTTTTCTTCAATAATCTCACTTATCTATTCTTCCAGATGAACTTTAAGGTCTCAAATTCTAAAACAATTTCTGTAGTTATTTTCTTTAAAACTCTATCATCTATCAATTTTGAAATAATTTATTTTAGATTACTTAAATATTCTTATCTAAGAACAATTTCCCCCTTTATCCAACCAGTCTACCTTCCCTCAAACTGTGATTTAAAAAAAATAATAATGAATCCTCAAAAATTACCATTGCTAAAAATCTTGGTCTCGTGTTTTGTTATACTAACTCCAAAGATGTTTATTTATCAGACTTCCAAAATTCAATATAACCTTTCTTCAAAAACAAAGTGAGAAGTCCTCAGTCTACCTTACAAGAGATACATACATCAAATCATCATTTTGTACTTTAATACAATGTTATATGCCAATGATATCTCAATAAAACTGGGGGATGGGGAACCTTACAGAGAATAATCAGGCTTTTACAAACTACTCCACCATTAAAACTGATATCCTTTGTTTTAAAGCCTTCACCCATCTGTTGTCTGCCTTTTACTTCCTGAATAGACATTATGCATAGGCCAATACTGATAGAAAATAGCTAAAGTCCATATACGTGGTCTCCTTTAACTGCCTGATCAGAGTACATTTTACTCTTTTGATCAAATTTCAAACTGACACAGTAAAAAATTAGGTTGTAATCTATTCTCCTTTGTTTTCAATATTGCTAAATATTTTTTAAATGAACTATCCTATCTTTCTTCAAATACTTCTTAATATTAAGCATTATGCTAAACAGCTAACACATTTCTAATTGTTATTCTCATACCTAAAGAGAATTAAGTATAGTTATCTCCATCTTAGAGATGAACTAATTAAAATCAAGAGGTTATGTACCTTGCCCATGGCCACCTGTTCAAGAAGTGGCAACACTAGCATTTGGACCTACTTTGAGCTGACTACAAAGCATGAGCTCTCAACTAAGATATAATGCTATCTCACTCGCCAGTTAAATGTGTCTGCTAATTACTACCTGGGAGAATTTAGCATCAAATGTGCAAAACCTAAAATTGTGTTTAGACAATCTTCAAACATTTAAAATAATGATAGAAAATAACCATCCGATAAGGGAACTCTGTTATAGGGCACATACTTTCTATTTTTCTGATGGCCTTATATGAAGCAATTCTAGCTAGTCCTCTAAAATTTTCAGACCAAATTATCTTGTTCAAAATTAAACCTGCTCATTTCTTAAGATGATTCAAATCTTTTATAAAAACAAAACAAAAAAACAGTTGGCCCTACTAACACCTATATCTCATTAGATGCTTAGGAAAGAACAAAAACCAAGTTCTTAAATGTTCACAGTGATTTATTTTACTGCCATTTTTCTCCTATTTAAAGAAGACTGTACTTTAAAATGTCAATTCAGAATACAGGTATTTAAGGCACTTGAATCCTACTAAATTACATATTCTATTGATCTCCTAAACTTAAAATGACCAAAATCAAATTCTCAATCACTTAGCCAAAAATTCAGTAGTCATTCTTCACCCCTTCCTTTCCTTCATCCCTCACATCTAATTAGTCATCAATTCCTATAAAATCCATCTCCCAACCTCTTCAATTTGTTCTCGCAAATCCAGTCCTCCAGCAACTATCTGGAGTTCATACCGTAATGAACCCTTAAGTAGTCTTTTTGCATTCTTGCCCTCCCTCCAGTCCTTTTCACCACCAGCTGCCAATGTGATCTTTATAAAAATCACAAATCTAACTGTGACATATTTCCTCATAAATCTTTAATGATCCTTCTTTAACTGTAGGGTAAAGTTCACAGTCATTATCGTGGATCACAAAGGCCTTCATAGGTCATAAAGACTCCTACTATCTTTTTAATATCATTCACTGAGCTGTCCAAACATGTCCCATATTCCATTAATACCAAACTACTTGCAACTGCTAACAAAACACACTCATTCAATTAGTCAGGAACTATCTACTGAGGACCTACTAAATATCAAACCCTATTCTATACCTCCTTGTCTTTGTAGGAACATGGCAGTATCCAAAGGCCAGCTCTCATGGAGCTTATTTTAGAGGGAGAGACAGACAATAAAACAAACAGAAAACTCAAAGAGCAAGATTTCAGACAGTGCAAGCGCTGTAAAGGAAATAAAACATTATGACTGATGTCAAAGGTATCCTAGGGGTAAATTTAAATTAGGTGCACAAACATCAATGGATGTAACATTTTAACTGACATGAAGAAACCAACCATTCAAAAGACCAAGGAACAGAAAGTTTCTAGCAAAGGGAAATAATGGAAAAGCCCTAAGGTAAGGATATGCCTAGAGTGTTCCAAACATAGAAGAAGGGCTAGCACAGTGTAAGTGTAATGAGCTAGGGGTTAGATAGTACTAAATGAGGTCATAGAACTGGGTAAGGCTTATGTTAAGACCTTGCAAGTCTGAGAGTTAAGGAGTCAGGTTTTAGTTAAGGCCAATTAGAAGGTACTGGAAAGTTTAAACCAGAAAGTGATATAATTATAACTTTTAAAATAACAATCTAATATGTAAGAACAGATTATAAATGGGCAAGAGAGAAAGAAGGGAAACTACAGTAGTCAAACTACAGAGTAGTTACCCTGGACCAGAGTATTAGCAACAGATGGACAGAAATGGCAGACTATGAACACACTGTAGAGGAATAGCCATCAGGACTTGCACCAGGATCAACTGACTTTTATCTCCATGCCTTTGCACATACTGGTACCCATCAATCCTTCCAAACCTGCCTACCTAGAAAATTCCCAAATATCCTTTAAAGCCTAATTTAAATCTCGCTTCTATGTAAAATCTTCTCTAATTTTCCCAGCCCCATTAGTTGTTAAATAATCTATATTCTCAGAGAACTCTGATTATATGTTTAATCTATCACTTACCACCCTGTATTATTACGTCTTCCTCACTAGCCTGCAAGGGTACAGTAAGCAAAAGCTATATCTCATTTCCTTGGGCAACTCCTCCAATGGCCATCTCACAATGACTCTAGCAAAAAAACCCATAAAGCTCAATAAATGTTTGCTTACTCATCAAAATTTCCCTAAAGCTGATATTCAGAGCTACAAAAATTGTGTTAGAACCTAGACTTCTTGACTTTTTAAAATCCTTAAGTCAGATCAGAAGAAAAGACTTATCTTTCCAATCTAATTGCCAATCTAATTTTTATTCTTACCATACCTTTTCAGTATTAAAATAAACCTCAAATCATTCTAGAAAAGGGAGATAAATAAAACTATATAACTAGCATAATTTAACTAGTAAATACAAATAGTATGAACAACTACCTTATTGAAGGGAGCATAGTTTGCTGAAATGTTTGTGCAAACACTGGCAATAACCTTTTCAAGTATATGGGTGCCATTTCCGGATCTCCTTTTGGCTCATTACATTCTTCTTCATCTTTGTTTGTATCTTTCTTTTTCTTATCATCTCCTTTATTAACTGGACACATCCAATCCCCTGCAGACAAATATTGTTCAATAAAATGACTTTTGGAAATTTTTTATTTCAATGAAAAAATATTAAAATGTACCCAACTCCAAACTATTATTATCCCTAATTAATAATAATTAAACTGAAATTAGGATGTTGTATCCATTAAAGTTGCTTTTAAGAATACCAAAGAACATTAGTAGCTCCAATGAGCTCAATCACAACTTAAGGAGATAATTTTGGATATTCCACTTGATTCTAAAAAATTCATTCAAATATTATTTATTCAAAAATTATTTCAAAGAGGGTATGCATTCATCTACTCTTTGAAAACCTAAAAATTTAGTCAAAGTACTTACTTCACCTACAAAATACTCAACTATTCTTCATGACATTCTCACACCACTTAAACTTTTGATTTGGTCTCCCTGAAATCATGCAGCCACAGTTTCAAAGAACACAGAACAATATACTGTTAAAGGCTTATTGAATGTAAGCATATATGTAATAATTATTTGATTTCATAGCAATAGTTCATTTATATAATATTAATATGCCTACTTCTATGGAAGTGAAGCTGAAAAGCAATAGCAGATGGCTTAAAAGGAAATATTTTACCACTCACCTGGAGACTGAAGAATAACTACTACTTCACTATGGCCCCTTTCCCGAGCTTTATCTAATGGAGTTTTCCCATCTTCATCTCTCAGATCTGGGTTTGCACCATGCCGTAATAGAGTCTAAAAAAGAAAAGCATTTAGTTTGGATATAACCATTAATGTATTATTACTTTAGTATCCAATTCTGCAATCTTTAGATAGTATCCATATACTTTAGATTGCATACTTACAGAATTACTTAAGCAAGCAGATACCAAGTCAAATCTCTGCCTTTGCACACATCACCATAAAAGTGGTCTATTTATAACTTTAAAAAATTAGATTAACTTTACTTAGTTATTAACAACTCAAATTAAACACGTTCACTTTTGAACCTGTCACCTTCTCTATCAAACTCCTCCCAATTTCTTTAACATAGCTTCTACATTCAGTTTATGATGTGGTAATCATCTTCATTATTTCCTACATTCTGCCAATAACCAAGTTAAATCAATTCTTCTAAAATGAACTACAAAATTTAGGTCTTAAATACAAATTCATACTATTCATCAATTTTTAATGAACATTGGATTCCCTCCCCAGCAGACTGTAAACTCTTTAGAACAGAGAACACATCTCACATTTTTCCTATCAGCCTCAGAGATAGTTTTTTGAACTTCATTATGATGTAATAAATAGATATACTTGATAAATAAATAAATCAAGAAAGTATGCAGTACTGTCTAAAAGTTTCAAACTATTGGGGTTTGAATCACAATAATTCAGTATGTCATCAAATCTAAGATGCCAGAGATTTATTCAATATATCTTTAAGTACTACTAAGAAAGAAAACACGAGGCCAATTAAATTTTGCAATAATCCTTTGTCATTGCTAGGAATTTATTTTTCAACTTACTGAAAGAACTTCTATAAACTTAGATATTTTTTCATATATTACGTAAACAAATTAGAAAATATAAATGAAACATAATATGGTATTTCTGTAATTTCTTCACATTCCAAATATAATTCTTCATAATTAATTACAATTTGATTCAAAGTCATCAATATGTGTACACAATGCTGTCATCAGTGCCATAAACAACACTAGTGACACAGCATTTCTGAGAGTGCTCCTCTATCAAACAGGATTTTTCACTCAAGTTACTAAAATCCATTTCTCAATTTTTGTTGCATGGACAGGTAATAACTATGATGCAATTTCTATCTGTCTATAGCAATTATAAGACATTTTCCTACTTAAGAGATGTTAAAATGTGTATGTGGAGGGGGAATGTGGAGGTATATCTTAGAATCAATTAAAAAGGAAAGCACCTGTGAAAATTAAATAAGATGTGTAAAATGCTTAAGACACTGGCTGACACAGAATACATGCCTAGTGAACAGTACCTATTATACCACTGTCAGTACTGGCAGCTATAGCTCACTGTGGGCTGATATGTAATCAATATAGGTTAGGGTTAGATACAAATCATTTGGCTCCTTCTCTCCCACTCAGCCACTTATAACTGCAAAATAGTATGAGTCAAAAGAAAATGGCTCAATAAAAAATATTCTCACCCTCAGAAGCATCATTTTCTCCAGAAACTAATTCAAACTGACAGAATTCGAGCTTGAAGAGACCACCTTTCCCGGATTAGAAAGCTAAGTTATTACCAAAAATTTTCTTACAGTGTAAAAGTGACAATAACGGCAGCTGCCGTTTGAGTATCTATAACATGCCAACTAGTATACTAAGTGCTCTTCATGGATTTTTTTCTAATTATCACAATAAGCATGCTAGGAATATATGTGCATTTTATTGATAAAACTTCAAGTCAAATTTAAGAAACTTGCCCAAAACCACTCAACCTTTTTTTGTTACTGAGCTGAGCCTTGAATCCAGATGTGCCTAATTTTGTAGCCAACAAACATTGCACTATGCCAAATTACTTCACAATAAGAAGATTCTAGCAACCTACACCATATATTTGGTTTAACCCTTACCATTTGACCTCTCTGAACCTCAATTTCTCCTAACTGTAAAAAAGAACTCTCCAAAGTCCTTTGGTAAACTAGAAGTCAAATAATATGACTCATCTGCAAATAGAGTATTTACTTTATTGTTAAACAGAAATAAGAGAAATATGTACAGGCATAACTCACTTTATATTGTGCTTTAGTTTATTGAGCTGCACAGATATTGAGTTTTTTTTTTTTTACAAATTGAAGACAAGACTCTCCACCAGCAAAAAGATTATGATTCACTTTACAGGGATACTCGCACTTTACTACAATACTTGTGCTTTATCACAGTGTTCTAGAACCAAACCCACAATATCTGAGGAATGCTGGCACAAACTTATTCATTACCAAGAGTTAAGAAATTGGAAACGACCAAGTGTTCAGCAATAGGTGAGTGAATAAACTTGCAGTACATCCACACAGGGTAAGTATGCAGATGTAAAAAAGCTCTCCAAATATATAAAAGGTCTTCCAACTATATTATTAAATGAAAGAAGCAAAGTATATATCAGTGTATAAAATATTGCATTTTGTATAAGAAAAAGAGGTATTAAGCATACATATTTACTTTTGCTTGTATCTGTATTAAGAAACTCTGAAAAGATAAACAAAAGAAACAATAAAAAATGCTTACCTATAGTGGGCAAGGGGGAATAAAATGAATGAAGATGGCATGGAAGCATGACTTAATATAATGAAAGCTTTTATAGCATTCTAATTTTCGAACCATGCAAATGTCAAATATTAAAATGATTTAAAAATCTGGATTTTACCTTTGCTACTTGAGGCCTTCCAAAACATGCAGCATAATGTAATGATGATGACCTCTGACCTCTATTAACATCGGCGCCTCTTTCACAAAGAAACTCTACCTGTAAAATGATAAATAATCATAAATTGCTTTGTTAGTATTTCTACCTTTGATTTAAAACATTAGCTTTTATTTATTAGCTTACCATTTCCTGAGTTCCAAAAGCAGAGGCCCAGTTTAAAAGAGTCTGACCCACATCATCCATAAAATTTACTTCAAAGGCTGGAAATTTAAAGGAAGAAAAATAAATTTTTTAACAGCCAACAAAATAATGTTGAACTTTTCTAAAGTGGGAACCATTTAAAGATTATTATTAATAATTACTAAATACAGAGCCAATTTTAAACATTTAGGTAAACTATAAAGTAGTAAATAATCAGCAAATGTAAATTCTGCTAAGAGGAAGTATTCTAAAATTTTAAACCACTAAGGATTTGCAAGGCTTTAAGTCTTCAAAATAAATATAAAATAAGAAAGAAAAAAACTATATAACACAACTCAACAGCATACTAGCTGCCTCATGCCATACTGTGGAAAAGAAACTAATCCACATCTGTCATCAAAAGAATACAGACAAGTCTAATGACCGAGAAGCATCTTTCACCAATTTATATTTGCTCATCATCTCATGAAACAGTCTAAAAATGTACTATATTTTACAATAAATCACTTGTGTCAGTTTCATTAATCTTGAGAAAATGGCAGTCCTAAATTTGATCTGCAGTTCACCTTAGAACTAACATGATTTCCTTCTGACATATAACAGGTAAATTTCATTTACTCATTCAACAAGTATTTACTCAGGTCTTACCATGCATCAGGCTCATACACATGAAGATACTCATACACATGAAGAGAAAGGAAGATGTGAAAAGGGTTGGCCATTCTTTATCTGGCCTAATTACTAAAAATACTATCCAAAATCTAGAAACTAGAAATTGCCTATATAATTCTTTATCTTAGTTTTCTTTTTATATTAAAAAAAAAAAAAAAAATTCTGACCTCCTGTGTCAATTGCATCTATAAGGGCATCGGTATCTTTACTTCGAATACAGTCAATAAGCTGCCGATGCGAGCGCTCCCCAGAACTATCCAATCTCCGGAGTCCTGGGATTCTGCCTGTAGATCCAGCACTAGACTTTGGCAAAGCCTTTCGTCCTTCAAATAATAGCACCAAGAGAAGGTCAACCAAACGCATGGTATCAAGCACACATCTTTCATCACCCTGCAATGCACTTTCAATTGAATCTGGAAGCTCTGATCTCAGGAGATCCTAGAAAGAGAATGGTAGAAAAAGTTTAACATATTTGTATGACACAAAAACACTTTCTCTGAAACATTAAAAATCAAAGATTCAAAAACATTCTTACGTGTGTTACTACTGGAGAGCCTCTGCAAAGTGTTGAGAGCAGACTTACAATTGTTGAAACCTGGTTACTCAATTTGGAATCTGCAGCTGTAGAAGGTGCTCCTGTGGTGCTGCGACCTGGTTTGCAAGCTGATGATGGCCCTGATACAGTACCACCAGCAGCAGCCATTCGAGATAACAGCTCCTCAGTTAATCCATGCTTGGCTAACGGAGCTGGATCAACACCACGACGGGTAAATCGATCAGCTAGTGATGCAAAACATCGTAAAGCTCCATCTGAAACCTAATGATGTAAATAATATGCATATAAACAAAATTCACCTAAATAAAAAGAGCAGGTACTGTTTATTTCAATACTGAGATAGTAAGAAAGGCAGATGTAGCAAAGAGATAAGGCACACAATTTGTCTCAATTTGAATCCTGGCTCCATTTTGCTAACTGTATGACCTGAGGATGTTACTTAACTGCGCAAGGCCTCAGTTCCCTTATTTGTAAAATGGGGATCATAGTACCTATAATTCACTGTCCGAGCTTAAATAAGATGACATATGTAAAGAACCTAAATGGACAGTAAAACCTCAACCAATATTAACTATTATCATGTACAACTCTGCCAAGATAATCTATGAGTATCAACTGAAAATAACACCTGAATGACAAAAATCATTAAAAGTCAAGTTTTATTTTCTCATGTGCTAATTCAACGAAAGTTTACACATATAACACTTTAAATATTGTGTTATTTTACTCCAGAGATAACTATCTTTTTAAGTCTACAAAATTGTGCTTAGTCAACAAATTACACTGAGTATAAGTACAGCTTTAAAAATTTCTAAAACAGTTAAATTTTAAAAATAAATACATTATCACCTTTAAAATTTAAAATGTTTCACCAGCAAACAAAAAAGGATTACCATACAGATACAAAATGAGAGAAAGTGAAAATGGAATTGCCTCTACTTCATCAAGGAAAAGTTCAAATTACAGTATATCATAGTTACAAATAGGGGACATTATAAAATCACTTTTTGAAATCAAAGTATACAACAGTGATTTACTTACCTGATGATCTTCATGTTTTAATAAACTAGATAGAGATTCTACGCAAATTTCTAAAGAAGAATCTTGAGGTTCCATTTTGCCACAGAGTCTTGATACCACAGCCATGGCAGAGTGCAAGGTATCTTTATGAACCAGGTGTCCACTGTCACGAATGAAGGTAAGCACACAATTCAAACCACCAGCCTCAAAGACTGCTCCTGACTCACGAGTGCATATCAGTTCTAATACCTATAACAGTACAACAAAATTAACAAAAGAATACAGTAATTCTTATTAAAATTGGACTCAATTTTAATTTTCCAGAATCACAGAAAACATAAAGCACCCTCCAAGTTTATTAGTAGCCACATTTAAAAAAGTAAAGCAAAACAAAAAAAATTAACTTTAATATTTTATTTAGACCAATATATCCAAGGCATCATCATATCGTTTCAATATATAATCAATATAAAAATTATTTATCTATTTTACATTCTTTTATGTATTATATCTTCAAAATCCCATGTATATTTCATACTTACATGTTTATTTGGGTAGCCACATTTGAAGTGTTCAATACTCATATATGGCTACCATACTGGACAGTGAAACCAACATGGCAAGCTAAGATACTACAAGTAATTTAGCAAAAGTGTATAAAGATTCTAGACATTAAAAAAAACTTTTTTAATAAATGTTAGCTTTACATTATTCATTACCCTCACTCTTACTCTATGAATCTCAAAACATTAAAAATCAACTTATTTTCTAAATTATGTTAATGTTTAAGGTATTCAGACAGAACTAGAGAGTTAACAGAGTTCATAGATAATAAAAGCATACCAGAAATTTAGACTTTATTCTGAAAGCAAGAAAAATGTTTCAAGCAGGGAAATAATATGATCCGATTTACAGTTAATAACTGTGGGAAATGGGGTACAGAGAGAGTGTAAAGGCAAATGCAGAAATTCAAGCATTAATACTCAAGAGATGACAGGGGCTTAACTAAGGCAATAATAGCAGGGACAAATAGGAGGAAATAAACTAAAAAAGGACTTAATCATTAATGATGTATAGGGTGGAAAAAAGGAAACAAGAAATAAAGCACAGATTTCTGTCTTCAGTGACTACATGAACGTTAATGTCAATTATCAGAGTAAGAGTTTATCTTTAGCGAAAGAATAAACACAGACATAAAGCTAGCGATGTCCCACAACCCTCTGAATATAGAGTCAAGAACTCAAAAGAGAGGTTAGGTCTAGAGATAAAGATGTGAGGGGCATATACATATGAATGGTACTGGTGCTGATAGATGAGACTGTCTAAGCAAAGTCTTTATAGTTTTAAGAAGGTAAAAGCAGAACCTTAGGAAATACTACCATTGAAGAAAGCATGAATTAAGAATAATCTGCAAAGGAAACAGAGAAAGAGAAAGCAGAGTGTAACAAAGCAGAAAGAGTTTGAAAATATAGCAGTAGAGTACAAGTGATATGATTAGGAGAATAAGGGAGTGGGGAGCTCTGAACAGGAAAATGGATAACTCTTCCTCTGAGATTTGAGACAGACAAATCTACAGACATGGGGGCAGAACGTCAGGACATTAACACCTATGAACAACAGCTCTCAAAGCGTGAGGAAGACATTTTCAGGGTTCCTTGAAAACTTTTTCATAATAATATTAAAACAGTAACTGTCTTTTTCATTCTCAATCTCTCAGGAGTAGAGAATAGAATTTTCTAGAAGCTAATGTGAAGTGTGATACAGGAACTAAATGCAGAAGCAGATATGAGGATTCAGCTGTCTTCTATTAAGCCAGACACTTTTTAAAGATACTTGCAAAAATGTTTAACAATGCCACCCTTCTAATATTCTATTTGTTCAGGAAATAGTTATTTTCACTAAAAATGTAATGCATGTTAACATGTAATGAGTGTTATTTTCAGAAAGATTAATAAATATTTTAAATTTGTTTTAATATTTAATACAGTAAATATAAATAGATATAACCTTTATAAACAAAGACTCTTTTGGGGTCCTTATAAAGGGATCTGGAGACAAAAAGTTTAAAAATTGCTGACCTAGAGCAACAAGAATAATAAAAAGAATGAAACATGAATCATAAAAAGAGAATTATGTAAAATCTAAATGCGTTCATAAGTAGTTACAATAAACTACTGACCCAGTATTGATGCTTTTAGAGTCACATAAAGTTTATAATTACATACACCAAGAACCAAACAAAAAAGCTTACTCTAAAGGAGTACAGCAAAATAGTTAAATCCATGGGCCCTACAACAAGACTTCCTAATCTTCAAGTTTATAATCTCCGAATCTTGGCTCCACCACTATTTGCATCACCCCAAGCTAGTCACTTAACCTCAGTATACTTGAATTTTCTTCACTTATAAAATAGAAATGTATTAGCAGTACCTAACACAGAGAGTTGTATTAAGATTAAATAAGTTACATAAAGTTGTACATCTGAAATTTATGTAATATTAACCAATATTACCCAATTATTATCAATATTAACCAATAATAAATTGTCTTAAAAATGATTACATTAATTAATACATATGACGTGTTTAGTATAATACATAGCACTAGTAGTCAGTGTTAGTTGTCATGGTGGAGGTTATCACCATTTTCATACAAAATCATTTTGGCTGAGAACAGGGACAACCTATCTTAAAAGTGTTAGTGGCTACCAGGAACTGAAGAGCACTGAGGCAGCACAGAAGAAAATTATCACTGACCTACAATTTTCCTTCAAAAATAAGATTTCTTTTCCCAAGTCATATGGGATCTCCTATGGTGTCACAAGGGCTGTGACCTCCACTGTTCTCAATCACTCTCAATAAAGTAAGACTGATGATTCAAAGTTTATTTTATTAGCAAAATATATTTTTTATTCTCTAAGTGATTTTTAAATCGGCCAATAAATAAGACTTACCTTTACACATTGTTCAGCTAAGTCTCTGCTAGTCCTGTTGTTAAGTTCAACCACAACCAAACGATTACAAAGTGCTTTTATAGCTCCATCTACCCCAACGATCCTTCGGGTACATTCTGCAGATACATCCAGGTAGTATGTTATGGCACGGGCTGTTACCTCTAACACGTTGTCTGGAGCACTTTCATCAAGAAAAATTTTGCAGAGGGCTGGTAAGAAAGTACGAGGAGGACATCTGTAGTAAAAGAAATCACATTATACCTAGAATTACTAAATTCTTAACATCGAAATAGTATCAAAATAATAGATAATAAAATTATAACATATTACGTCATGCTCAGTACTGTGTGTGTGTATTAGGTAATATTTCTCACATTACTTTTGATTCCATAACAATACTCAGATGCTAATTTCATCATTGATGAAAATATCAAGTTGGAAACAGTTTATAAAATAGGAGCATTAACTTGAAACCACACTAAAAAAAATTCCTATTCAATACTCAGCTCCGACATCAACTGTTCTGCAAAGACCTCCCCTAATCTCCTCAAATATGTACATGGTACTTTCGTGTTCCTAAAACCTCATAAAAACAGTACCCACACTGTTTAATGTATCACTCTATTTCCTTATTTACATTGAGAGTTCCCGAAGGCCAGGGACATTGTTCAATTCATATTTTATCGGAACAAATGCTGATTTGGGATTTAACAAACCAGGGTAAAACAGAATAACAGCTGTGTAATCATTCTAGTTGCTTCCTCATTTGTAATACAAAAATAATATCTAAACAATAACTACTTTACATGAATGATATGAAGATTAAATGAAATTATATACATTAAACACTTAGCTCAGTACCTTGGTACCATATTAAACTAATTAACTTTAGCTTCCCTTCCCTCTTATGAACAGTCTAATGTGTGCTATATAAACCTGCGTAAGTTTTATCGAAAGTAGAATTTTTGAGGTAACAATATCCCCTATATTTAATCAAAATTTAAAATACGAAAGACTATAATTTATATTTAGTAGAAATTTCAGTTATATTAGATGAAACACATTATTCTAATTCCTCTGCACAGACTAAACTTTAAATGGGCTACGGTAACAGTACTCTCCACATTTTAGTTTAATTATTTTTCCTCTAATTTTTAACATGTAACGTCTTTAGTAGCTTTTTTAAAATATCTGCATGAACCTCAAAGTAACTCTTCTCTTTATAGTCTGCTTAGATGTTCATAACTTAAGGGGTCCAGCAGCAGGAATTTATCAAAGATTTTAAAAGCTCTTACATTCAGTGATTGACCAGACACTGATTAAACACAGGTGGTTTTTATTAACCAGCAACACTGGCAATCCTACGTCAAGTAGTCACTTGTAATTTTTCTGAGGAGGAAATGCTTTGAGGCTAGAAGACAGATCCCTTAGTTTGCTGGTAAGATCAGAGGACTGACTAGCATTATCAGAATT
Organism: Eidolon dupreanum; assembly: GCA_028627145.1. Taxonomy (NCBI): domain Eukaryota; kingdom Metazoa; phylum Chordata; class Mammalia; order Chiroptera; family Pteropodidae; genus Eidolon; species Eidolon dupreanum. Next base: position 69,221,416 of record CM053509.1, read on the forward strand.
TTAAAGCATTTTTGCTGTTTTCTACATATGCATATGTAATAAACCAAAGAGATGAGAAGAGAACGTAAAAGTGTTAATACTACTGAGGAACAGCATAGTCTAAAAAAGTAATGTTGTTTTTCTTTATAAAATAGTAGCTTTTGGGTAAAGAATAGAATGTTAAAGTTGACAGTCCTTCAATCAAATGACAAAAATGAATCTACTGTATACTTTACATTAAAAATAATTCACCTATATTTCTTATCCAATGCAAAAACTGCACACCAAAAAGTAAACAAAATTTAAGAGTAACTTTTAGTATAACTTTCTGTATTTCATGGGGAAATGTAGTACATATTTGCTAATTTAAAAAAAAAATAAAAAAAAAGAAAGTTCTAAACATAGGCTCTCAAATCTTAATTGTGATCAATTTTATTCTAAGAGAAAAATAAAGATGGTCTGCATACATAAGAGCTTATTTCATGTGAGCTATAATGAAAACCCGCTTAGTGAACTTGTTAAAGGTACGATACAAAACATCTGTTGCACTTTTGGCTATTAGGAAAAAAAACTTTTTTTCTAACTCTTGAGTTACTTTTCAACAATGAGAAGGTATTTAAGCATATTCATAAACATATATACACAAACATACATATATTAAAAAATCACTAATTTTTCAATTTAGAACCAAAGCAAGTCACAAAATCTCAATATAAACTATAAATTAAGCAAAGAGGTAGGAGAAAATATGTCAATATTAACTAGTGAATTTTAAAAAGTTTACAATACTTGAAAGAACTATAGTTATATTACTTGAAAGTTCATATTGAAACTAAAATTACTAGCAAGCTTTTCCTAACATGCTCTGCTGATATCCTGCTTTAATACAGCCATTATAATATAAACACATAAGACCTTAAAACTGTCTTTTTAGTTGTTGGTTAGAAAATTCCTCAGTATTACTTCCAAAGAAACTCTAAATTCAGATAATTCACCTTGGTCTTTGAATTCAATTTGAGCTTTAGGGTTACTCAACAAGTACTTGACTACTTCCATTAGCAAGAACCTCAAGTCCTTTGCCTTTTTCCTGGGCTACAAACACAACCACAACATCCCTACATCTGAATTCATGTCAATAGGAATTAACTAAAAATAATATTTACATAATCAGGAAAACTGATCTCATAAATTTATGATCACTAGCCTTAAATGAGCAAAATGTCCAATAATACTGCTACATTTCTTCCACTGTGTGCAATGAGTATTTCATATCTTTTTCAATTTTCTCTTGACTTTGACTCCCTTGGTTTTCCACGGGAGCCTGTCCTAAGCTCCCTTCTCTTCTCTCTCTAGTTGATCTCATCTATGCCTTTAGTTCACACACACCGTGAGCATAAATCTTGTCCACATACTATGAAAACTCCCAACATGTTATCTCTACCCCCAACCAACTCATTTCACTATCTCCATTTAGGATTATCACAAGCACCTTAAAATGAGAGCATTCAAAAAACAAAACTCTCAATATGTACCACTACCCCCAAATTGTCATCTTTATAAAAGTTCACCATCCAGAAAGCCAGTTTTTTTCCTTCCATTTTTATCACATTATACATCCAATCCATCAGTTAAATCTCACCAATTTCCTCTCTAAAATATATCCTAAATTTTTTCACTTCTCACCACATCCTCTTTTACAACCTTAATCTAAGCCAACTTCAAACTCTTGTTCGGACTACTGAAATAGCCACTTAGACATCCACATAAGAGATAAGTCTAGCACCAGTGTTGAGGAGGGTATCTCTACAGGGAGGAGGGAGTCTGCATGGCATAGGATGTCACAGCACAAGGAAGGTGAAGAGGGCATCTGTGCAGGGGAATGCCCCAGTAATGGGCAATTGATACATACAAGGGAAATGATCCGATAAATATATTAAGGAAAATGGAAACCAAGTTTCTGACTGCAGAATAGAGTTGCAAAATTATAGAGAGAAAACTAGAATGAATCCTGTGATGTTATATCGGAACTGGGGGTATTGGTATAAACTCATGATTTTCAACAGATGGAGATAGACAGAAAAATAAAGATGCTAATATATGCTGTTCTCTCTGCCTAAAATACTTTTCCCTTAACTCTTCCCAAAGCTGGCTCTTTGTCAACATTCGTATTTCAGCCTAAATGTCACTGCCTCAGCTTTCAGACTCACACTTCCTAACTACCCAAAACAGGACTCCCGTTTTTTTTTGTCTTAATTTATTTCACAATTTACATTTTACTTTTTGTTATCCACTGTATTCTCTCCTAAAAGCCCGTAAGCTCTGCAGTGGGGATTTCTTACAGGGCGCAGCAGGGTTCTCTGCACATAGGAGACACTCAAGTTTTGTTAAATGACTGATATCAAGAAAAAATAAGAACCTGTTTGCTTATGGAAAGAGAAGCCAAGAAAAAAGAATTCCATCAGCTCCCTTACCAACCTACTTCTCGACCCCACATAAATTCATTCTGGCCCAAGCCTTATCAAATAACTTATTTCCCCCTACCCGCCCACCACCACCTCACACCATTCCACCACACAAAAAAAGTGAAACCATTTTCATCTTTCTATACTCTAGCAAAATGAAAAGTTTAGACTCTAGCCCAAACTGCTCTCCTAAATCCCAGAACTGCAGACCCAAATGCCTCTCCCTATTCACCTATCACTATGTGAAGATGTTACCAGAACCATCAAATACAACTCGCCCAAAACTAAACAAAGTTTCCCTATCAAAAACCACATCATTTATTCTCTAAACTACCATCGACACCAGTCACTTAAATAAAAATCACAAAATACTTCCAAACTCCTGTTTCTCAAATACAAAATCTAATACCTAATCTTTATGGTTTTACCTCCTAAGTCTGTTTAGTATCTGCCCCTTCCTTTGAATTCCAATCTTCATTATTTCTTACCTGGATTACTGCAACAGTTTAACGAGAATCTCTCACTAGACTCTCCAGTCCATTCACTACTCTATCACCAAAGTTATTTTTCTAAAATACAAATGTGATACTGTCACATCCTGTTTAATTCCTCATCAGTTCCTCTACTACCTTGAGAATAAAATCCAAATTCATCATGATTACAATCTTGTCTGTCCTCAGCCTCATTCATTGCCCCTTTCCACTCCACATACAAACACTTCACTCCTGCTTTACCAAACAGAATTACTCATTATTTCCAATCTAAAGTTTCCAGATTCTCATGTCCTTGCACATGTCCCCTCTGTAAGAAACAATCTTATCCCTTTCTCCTCTTTTTCACTTGTATTCCTTTTCAAGGCAATTTTTTAAATTAAATTTTAAAATTTCAAGAAGACTCAGGTCAGAAAGTACCTTCTCTAGGAAGCCTGCCTAAGACCAACCTCACTACCCATTCTAAATTATGTTCCTCTTGGGTGGCTTCAGAGAGCATTCAGTGAAACCCATCTATCAAAAGCATCCATCAAACTATATTAATATTTTGCCATTTACCTGTTTCATCCATGAAAACATGAGCTACTTGAGAACAAGGTCTGTACCTTATCTATTTTCCTACAACCACGCCCAGTAATTTTTATCTAGTGGACACCTAAATATTTAATAAATGAATGCATGAAAATAATCCATCTCAAGAAATTCAGTTTAACAGGGAGAAAGACAATGTAAATATAATGAGTGCCATAATAAAAACCGAAAAGTAGGTTAATAAAAAGTGCTGAGGGAAAGCTCAACTCAGGGAATTTACAGAAAAAGGGACCTCACAAAAACGGAAGAAGTTTGAGTTAAGTCAAGGTATTCTCTGACTTGAAGAGTTATTACAAAGACTTAGGATAATGTATATAAAATATGTAATACAGGGTTCAGGACATAAAAGATGCTCAATAAACCATATGATAGAAGTTGGCCAAGCAGACAAGCTCATGCATTCTAAGTAAGAATAGCATGTGCAAAGGATGGAAGCATGAAGAATTATATTATCTTCCTCCCATCCCACATATCCATATATTCTTTTTTATAATGTTATTTTGATACTCTTCCAACCCTTTGAATCTGAGTAGATTTATGATTATAATGAAAGTGACCACTTTGTGACTTCTAAAGCTAAACCAAAAAAGCTTCTACTGGCTTCTCTTGGTATTCCTCTTGGAGCACAGCTATCGTGCTGTGAGGAAGCCCAAGTACACACACTACAAAGGCCAGCAGGTGTTCCAATCAGATCACAACCAGAAAAAGCCAATATTCAATGCATATGAAAGAACACATCATCAGATGATTCCAGTGTCTAATCATCAAGCTTTTGTTATTTACAAGTAGGATCATACTATAAATACTATCTTATAACTCGTTCATTACCTTAATCAATATGTTGTATCCACCTTTCTACATTAATACAGATGCAGCTCAATCTTTCTAATGTCTACATGATGTCCAATTTAATGAATAGCATAGGTTTCCAGTTTTTTACTAACTTGAAACAGTGAACAACATTGAAGTATATCTCTGCACACCCGTATCAGTATTTATGAAGAAAAGATTCTTAAAAGTGTTTCTCTGTGTATATTTTTAATTTGGCAGATATCAAACTTACTTTTAAAGAAGATATTCTGAATGTATAATCCCAACAGAAACATTTAGAGTATCTATTTCCCCATTCCCAGGCCTTAAGGTATGATATTACCTTTCAATTTTTGCTAAATTGGTAAATATTTTTTAACTTCATTTAATAAAATTTGGCTAGCTATGACAGAATTAACAAACTTTTACAAACTCTCACCAAGAAAATAGAAAAAGAATCTTAAGTTGTACACACACACATACACACATTCAAGATATAGTCTCTAATTAAAATAGCAAAAATTGTAATAAATTCCAAAATAAATTCAGTCATTCATATTTTATTACTTCATGTTTGATATAGATTTTATTTCTTTATGGACATGTAGATACAAAATATGAAACTATCACACTAAGCATCTATTAATATTATTTAAAATTTCATTCAGATTTCTCCTAAAAGATAAAAATTACAATTTACTAACCTACTCATTTGTTCCTCCAAGGAATGAAAACTTGTTAACATTATCTTCAATTAGATTTCTTACAATCAACTCTAAACTTCAAAACCATAAAACCTCTACCAAAAACAGTATCATTTTGAAGTTAGTTAGAAGATAATTTTATACAAACATGTTTGGCCAGACTTCTAAAAATAATTAAATGTTATATTTCAAACAAATTAGTAAACTTTAATTTTCCCTTATATGTAACTTTAGAGTCAGCAATTCAAAAAATATGTTGTCAGGCAAAAATGTATATACAAAGATGCTCACTGTGAGCATGTTTTATAATACTTATACAAATATAAAGCCTATATCTAATAACAAAGTCATATTAAGTATAGACACATAATAGAATATAGTATTTTTAACTGTTTACTAAGAACTTGTTATGACAGAAATACTATTGGGTAGAAACAAGTAGGTAAAAGGGAAAAAATCATATCCATTATGGTGTTCATCATGAGAGAAGAAACTATAGCAAAAAGTTAAAATGGGTAATTTCTAGATGGTGTGATTATAATTTTCATTCTCTAAACCTTGATTTTTCCAAATTTTGAAACTAACATATTTCATAACTCCTAAAAAATGAACGTAAAGTCCGGGGCTAGTCAACCTGAGTAAGCTTATTACAGCCTGTCTCTCCCAATGATTACAATCAAACACTTTGGACAGAATGCAAAAAAAGCAACTATCTAAGGACTCTGAAAAATAGAAAGCAGCAGATGTATTAGGGAAGGAAGTCAAAACTTAAATAATGACCCTTGATGGAAGTGAGTTTCAAGGGCTTTTTTCCTCTCCTCTTTTCCAGTTTTGACCCCTGGATAGACCAAGTCCCAAAACTATATAGCAGAAGCACACAACAAAAACTCTGAAAGGACCAAGAAAAAGGAGTCTCTGTGAGCCAGAGGATATGGGGAGACATTCCTGGGGTTTTTTCCTCCCAGCCTGGCCCCAAGGCCAGCCCCAGGAATAAGCCTTAGACTAAACCCTGAGTGACATGTGCACAGTACAGTGGAGGTGCCACATGCACCTCCAGCCCAGGAGAACTGAGAACTAAGAAAAGGAACTCCTGTGGTCAAAAAACCACATGAGAGGTATCCTATTATTTTCTTCTCTCTTTTCTCTCACTACTTATACCTTCAAGGAAGCTCCAGTCGCAGAAAGTATGACAGCACAAGGGGGAAGAAGGGAAGAGGGTGGAGAGAAGTGTGGCTAAAACTCCATGAGAACCCCTGCTTTCTACCTAGAACACTAGTAAAAAGGGCTCCTGGTAGCCAAAAGATATAAGGGAAATCTCAGAAAGAGTTAGAAAAAGGATCCCTGACACAAGTCCTGAGCTCACCTCCAAACTGTACATGTGGAAGACAGAGCTAATGACTTTAACAACTGAATTATGATATAATCACCCAAGTTCCAGACTAACTCTGAGTGACACATGCACAGAATAGAACCAAACATCATAACAAAGGCGTTGAAACCACTGATACTGGAACCATCCATTAATTAAGCAAAACAGAATTTACAATCTAATCTGCTCAGGTTGACTGCATGACAAAACAAAACAACAAAATCCACATACTCCAGAGGATTTTTATAAAAACCAGAGTCTCAAAATACAATATTTCGAATGTCTAGCATAAAATTCAAAAGATCTTGAAACAAAAAGAATCAGTACAATTTGATCTATCCAATTCAAGAAAAAAAAGACAGTCAACAGGTTTAAGCCTGAGACAACCTAGATGTTAAAATTACTAGAGAGAACCCCACAAAATGTTAAACATATCCAAACATACCAAAAATTATACTAAAGGTAAATGTTCTAAACTCACCAATTAAAAACAGATTGCCAGATTAGATTAAAAAAACACAAGCCGGCCATATGTCTACAAGAAACTGACGTTATTTAATGATATAATTGACTAAAACTATAAAGATGGAAAAAGATATACCAAAAAAACACTATCAAAATAAAGCTTGAGTGGCTATATTTTTATCAGGCAAAGTAAACTTCAGAACACAGAAAATTACCAGAGAGTAAGAGGGACATTACATAATGATAAAAGGGTCAATTCACCAAGCAAATTTAATCTTAAAAGCACCTAATACAGCTTCAAAATACATGCAAAAACAGAGAACTGTAGAGAAATAGGTAAGTCAACAATTATACTTGGAGACTTCAACACCTCTCTCAGTAACCTATAAAACAAAACAGAAAACCAATAAGGATAAAAACTGAACAACTTAATCTGACACTTGTAGAACACTTCACTCAACAACAGAATTTACATTCTTCTCAAGTGCATGTGGACCATTCATCAAAAATAGACATATTTTGGGACATAAAATGAGTTTTAACAAGTTTAAAATAATTAAAGTATGAAGTAGGTTCTCTGACAACAGTAACACAAAAATATCTGGAAGAAAATCTCCCAAAATTTGGAAATTAACATACTTCTCAATAATCCAAGCATGAAAAAGAGTTTCAAAGAAATTTCAAAATATTTTGAACCAAATGAAAATGAATATACAACATCAATTAAAGCAGAAAAGAAAAATTTATAGTATTAAATGCTTATAGCAGAAAAGGTCTCAAATCAGTGACCTCAACTTCTATCCAAATTAGAAAAAATGAGCAAATTAAACACCAAACCAACACAGAAGCAGAAGTAAATAATAAAGAGAAGAAATAATGAAGCTTCAAACAGAAAAATAGAGAAAATAAATGAAACCGAAAGCTGGTTTTTTGAAAAGATTAATATAACTGATAAATCTCTAGCCAGAATGATCAAAAGATAAAAGTGATCAATATCAGGATGAAAAGAATTATCACTACAAACTATACAAACATCCAAAGGATAAAAAGGACTACTACAAACCACTCTATACCCATACATTTTAATTTATGTAAAATAGACCAATTCCTTGAAAGACATACTACTAAAATTCACTCAAGAAGAATTAAGTAACCTGAAGGGTCCTCTATTTCAGAAACTGAATTAGGAGTAAAGAACTTCGAACATATCAATTTAATAATCTCTTATGGACTGTGCTTTTGGTGTTCATTTAAGAAAAATTTGGTAGGGTCACAAAGGATTTTTCCTGTTTTCTTCTAGAGGTTTTACAGTTTATAGTTTAATTCTATGATTCGTTTTGAGTATATTTTTGTATATGATGTAGGGTATGGATCAAAGTTAATTTTTTCCTTTTTACATATGGATATACAACTGTTCAAGCTCCATAAAAAACTATACTTTTTCCTCTGAACTGCCTTTGCACCTTTATTGAAATAAGCTGTCTATGTATGTGAGTCTATTTCTGAACTCTATTTCATTGATCTTTATACCAATAACACTGTTTTGATTACTATAGCTGTTTAATAAGAACTGAAATACAGTAGCATTAATTCTCCAACGTTATTATCAAAATATTTTGGCTAGTCTATTATGTACTTTGTATTTCCATATGAATTTTGAAATCAGTTCATCAATTTCTACATCATGTCAGACTCATCTCTAAGAATTTCAGAAGATCTGAAAACTCAAATATACACAGAAATCTGTAAGCTGTTTGTAGCAACTTTGGTAATAATCACCAAAACAAGAAAAACCCAAATGTCCTTCAAGAGGTCAATGGAAAAACCATCTGTAGTACACCCATAAAATGGAATACTATTCGGCAATGAAAGGGAAGGAACTATTATACACACAGCAAACAGATGACCCTCAAATGCAATATACTACATGAAAGAAGCCAGATCCAAAAGGCTATACACTATAAATATGATTCCATTTACCAGACATTCTGAAAAAGTCAAAACTACAGTAACAGAGAACAGACCACTGGTTGCTAGGCACTGAGGTTAGGAGAGGGTTTTTAACTTCAGAGAGACAGTGACAGGGAATGTTTCAGGATGGAACTGTTCTGAATTTCCATTACGGTGGTAGTTACACAACTCTATACTAATTTGTCAAAACTCAAACTCAAGTTTAAATAAATTTAAGAAAAAATCAAATATCATGCAACAATAATCACAGCCCTCCCTGAATAGTGCTAAAAGTATACATCAACAGCACAAAATTTTATATACATTTATACAATTAAAGAGTTATTCAAAATTTTAAACTTCCTAAATATTTACCTCTTACATTACAGGTAGAAATTATTTTTATATATTAAACCCAGTACCATACTATAATACTAATTTATTAGAAATCTTTAAGATCACTCAGTCTGTACAGACCTACTGTCAAACCAGTCAATCACACAAATGATAATAAGAATCTTCAGATGAATCCAAATTTAAGCAATGGTGTCCAAAATGCTACTTGCAATCACATCAGAATCTTTCCCTGATGAAAACAGAGATAAGTAACTTCAAACAAGAACAAAAAAAGTTTCATGAGGTTCCAAAGAGAAAGAATTTTCCCTGGGAACTGTAATAGTTTCTGTACGATAACTATCATATGCTTTTTCCAGACTACAGCACTTGGACTTGGGCCAAAATTTCAGATTTACAATATAAAGAAATTTAACTTTTTTAAATATAGAAAGTTATCTATAGTTGCAATATTTTACTGAATAGTCTATAAATTGGGCACTTCCTTTATTAAAAAAGAAAACTAAGAATTTTAACTGGAAAAGTAATAAATTTGGTTTCTTGAAGATTATTAATAACCTCTTTTGATCCATTTCATCTTTTATTCTATTGTTGCCCCTGCTCCCAACCTTGACTCTCTCTGTATTGCTCAATTAAAAATAACTCCTGACATAGCAGTTGAAAATATGGCCTTTCCTCTCAAAGAAAAAGGAGCAAGTCAAATTCCAATATGTAGACTTGCTTTCCTCCAATTAAAATACACACACAAACCTAACTGCAATTCATTCAACAAGTATCTATTGAATGCCTTTTTATGCAAAGTACTATGTGCTTGTTGGGGGGCGCGGGGAGGACGGTGTTAAGATACAAAGACAAACAGGACAGTGCTGGGCTCTGAAGAACTCAAAGGTCTCATGACTCAGCCAACAAGTATGCAAAGTATACACATATATTGTTATAAACTAGAAGTGGTTCTTTTTTCCTTTTTAAGGTGATAGATACTTTGGTAAACTTAATAAAAGCTCACTGAAGCTCATTATTTATTGGCTCCCTGGAACTCAAGGTTAAGAACACTGACAGAGAATGCTTCTCATCTTCCAGCACTTCCCTCTACTGTCCACTGCAATGAAGCACATACTGTACACAGTTGCTGTCTATAGAAATTCACTTACTTAACTTTCTAGGATTGTATGTATTTGATATAATGAACGTTCTCTAATCAGGGAAGGAGAGCTGTAAGGCTCATCAAACAAAGTAATCACACCTCCCTATAACCCTGCCACTGGGTAGAAGAAAACAAGAGTCAATATGGAAAAGGCAAGTACATTAATGCAAAGAGGTAGGGAAAATACATATTAACGCTATCTCTGTTTCTACTACATACGCCTCAACAAGTTTCATGACTATGGAAATATCATTTATAGGCATTTTAGGCATAAATGGAGAACAGGCACAATATAAAGAATTTCTTAACCTGTTCAATATCCAGATATTAGCTACTGTATGCCAGGCACTAGACTTAGCAATGGAAAAATAAAAGTAGTGGTAGTATGTATGTGAGAATGCAGGAAAGGTCTCTGAAAGCATTTAAATCTTATTCATCAGGTAAAGAACCCAAAAGATTTTGTAAAAAAAAAGAATGGAACAATCAAATAAATATTTTAAAAGTATAGCCAAGTATACTTCAATAAAGGGCCATAAAAATATTTTAAGACTATAATTCTGGGTATAGTTAGCTTAGAAGCAGAGATATCTGTTATTAAGCTACTAGCACTATCTGAGCATAATCATTTCCCCATACCAATTCTAGATAATAACCTGTTTAATCTTCTACTTCAGGGAGAAAATAGATGTCATCAAACAGAAATCCCTTCAACTTTTTACCATCAAACCTAAAACATTTGCATTTAACCTTTCGACCTTCCCGGTTTTACAACACACTACCTAACACTTATCTACCAGTGGATCACAGCTTTGCTACTCAACATGGGGTTTTCTGACCAACAGCTTCGGCATTATCTGGAAACGTAATAGGAATGCAGAATATCAGGCACCACACCAAACCAACTGAATCACAATTATGCATATTAACCCATTTCCCGTTTGCCCTGAGAATACTCGGTGGGTGGCACCTAAGACTGCAGCGTTTACCCAGAGAGATACCTCGCCGATTATTGTCCTAATCTTACCCTCAAGGTTTACCATGAAATATCTCGTTTTTATTATTATTTTTGCATCACTCTAGTATATTGATAGCATTTGGAAACAAATGAAATCATCCTATTTATAGCATTCTGTTTTTAGTAGTGGTATTTCCATTTACAAAATATAGTAATTCTCAATAGCTGAAAATGTCAAATCCTAGAAAACATAGCATTCCTATGCATGATGTTAACATTCTCAAACAGTTGTTAGTTGAAGATTCATTTGATGAATCCGGTTTATGTAAACATGTATTACATTAGGATTAGAGACAAATTGTTTAGAAATAATCCAAGGACAGTTTCTATATTTTATTTTCACACTGAAAACCAGTCAGATTTGCTTGAGCCTCAAAGAGCATGTTTATGTGAAATTAAATTAATGCTGGCAGCGAACTGCACTTTTTTCCTAAACAGGAAATGGGTTAAAGTTTTAAAAGCACTGCTCCTGACAAAAGCCAATTCTCTCCCAGTTTCTCAGAATCCTTACACTATGGATTATCTATTTTGGCTCTCCGACCTTTAAAAGAAAAAGCCCTACACCCCATTCCAATGTCTCAAAAAAGTTTGCCAAACTCCCTCTCTCCATTTTTTCAAGTCCTACTTACTCCTCAATCCATTCAAATCTGCCACTCTTCTCACTCCACTCAGCCCTCATTGAGATCAATGACTTTGAGAATGCTGCTAAATGCAAACGACACCTGGTCTTCACCCTACTCGACCTCTCACCAGTATTCAACACAATTGTCCTTTATCTTCTTGAATCACTTTCTTTCCTGTGTTGACATGTAAACTAATGATGCAAAAGCAATGGTGGATAAAACTGCTCCTGCATTAGCATGAATCAAGGCAGCAACACTAAACTGTACTACCAGTCTGTACTACCAAGCTCTGGCATGGGAAAAGAAAAGCCAGTTTCGCTACAGAATAACCTTAATGAAGCAAAAAAATTATTAATTTTACTAATCTCAATCCTCAAGTACATATATATCTTTTTAATATTCTACTCAAGGAAATAGGAAGAAAGAATAAAGTACTTCCGCATGACAAAGAATGATGGTTGTGTCAAGGAAGAGCACTTGTACAACCTTTAGAGAGCTGGACTAGCTAGCCACTTTTTTCATGTAACACCATTTTTACCTGAAAGAATTTCAGATGAACTGTGGTCATTCAGACTTGGATATCTGGCAAACATTTTCTCAAAAATTAATGAAATAAGCCTTCCACTTCAAGAAAAACAATTTGACAATATCTGCTGCCAATGATAATTTTTAAGTGTTCAAGCAAAAATGAGAATTTTAGAAAACTTGTTATCTGCTACCATGAGCCTGACAGCTTCCCAATACTGTCTGCTAAAATCAGCAGTCATATTAGCAAATGTTTACGATAATGTAGAATGATATGTCAACATTTGGAATATCTGTGTAACTCAGTAGGCCAATATTTTTCATATGACCAGTGTGTGATTTTACTCACTTAAACATAGGTTAAAAATCCACTCAATGTACAAGACAAACAGATTCTAATGTAACGAAAGTATAAAAAATTCATTCATATGGCTGAATCCACACTATAACTAACCCCCTTAAGAAACTATCACTTTTATAGTTTAGTATGGTATCAAAGGAGAATATCCATAATTATGTAAAAATTCATTACAACATTCCTCCCTTTTCTAACTACATCTATGGAGAATGATTTTTTCCAATCAAAACAACATAACACAACTAAATGCAGAAGCAGATATGAGAATCCAGCCAAATCCAAACTCATGATCTCAGCCCCTCAAAACATGTTCTTTTTCCAGTGTTCTCTCATTGAATGGCATAATCATCCATTGTAACCTCAGTCATCCATAATACCTCCTGCTTTCCCATTCTCATATCCAACCAATCAACAAGTCCTATTTTACCTCCTAAATCTATCTCAAATCTACTTCCTACTTTTATAACAACAACCCTCTCCTTCTGGATGGATCATAACCTACCAACTCTATAAGCATTTGTTCTTTCTGTCCTCTCCACCCATCTAGCCTATATAAAGCAGGTAGCGTTTTTAAAAGACAAATTTAATCACATCTCTCACTCTTTCACAGAACTTCAATGTTTTGCTGTTGCTCTTAAGATAAAACCAAAAGCTTTACTTAATGTGCACAAAAAGGCTCCATCTGATCTTGACTCTACCTTCAACGCAACCCTCAAGCAACTCTTCCTTGCCCCAGTCACTCTAGCTTTCTCCAAGTTCCTCAATCATGTCATGCTTAATCCCACTTCAAATTCTTCACACTGCCTTCCCTTTGAACACCCTTCTACCTCACCTCCTCATACTTCATCTCATAAACTCTTACCCTTCTATCCCTAGAAACCACTTCCTCAAGGACACTCTGACCATGTCCCTGTTATATGCTGTCATAGCGCCCTAAACTTCTCCCAAGATGGTACTTACTACAGTTTGTAATCACAGTTTTATAATCATTTAATAGCTGTCTTCCCTATAAGACCATTAGACACCATAAGGGCCTGTTTTGGTCACCACAATATCTCTAACACCTGACAAAAAATAAGACGACCATTTAAAAAGTTAAAAGCCTTGTCCTGTTGTATTATTCATCTTTTACTATAAATATATAACAGGAGGTTTTTACTACTGTGTTCAACAACTTTGGAATCCAGGCTCAAGGCAGTCTTCCTTGGGATATCTCTCAAAGGATACACTAGGAGAAAGGGTAATGGTGGTTGCCTCTAGAGAGGAAAACTGATTAGTCAAGAGACAGGAAAGGGAGAGACTTACTTTTTAATGTATATTCTTTTGTGCCTTCATAATTAAATAAAATGATTATTTTTTAAACAGAGCCTTCTAGTACCTAAAAGCACTATCCCTAATATTCTATCTTCTAGATATTCTGGGGGGATCTTAGATTCCTCCCAGAAAAAAAAAAATCACTTTGAAATTATATTATATAAAGATTTAGTAGCAAGATCTACAGCTGCCCAGGATTTATCTACTTATAACAATATGCACGATGATTATCTATTTTAATGTGGATGCAAAGTACTCATGATTTATAACATTAAACTTAAAACATATTAAATTTAACTCAATAACATGTCACAGATGAAAACAAAAACTAACGCTGAACTTGAACTTTTCTTTCTAGAGCACTACTTTAAATTTAGGCATTAATAAGAAGCATCTCCATTTCACAGAAAACTTACATTCCTTAACCTGAAAAATACTAGCAAAACTGGTTAAAAGAAAAAAAAATAGAGAGCGATGTACTTACTCAGTTAAAGGAAAAGAAACACTTTATTATGTGAAAAGCACTGTGCTAGGCATTTCTCAAGTATTATCCCATTTAATCTTCACAAAAACCTGAACCCAAGTCTATCTGATTCCAAAGCCATTACTTCTACCACACCATCTGCCTTTCCTGACTAAACAGACATATAACTATTAATATAAGCTAATGCAAGCAAAAACAGCTGAACATATAGAAATCTTTTGCTTTACTTAACATAACTAAGGACTATTTGCTACTATCTTATGAAATCAAGTTGGTAATCAAGTTGGTATGTTAGATTTTCACCAATAATCAAAATATCATCTTGCTTTTCCCCTATTTGTTGACTGTTTCAAAGAATTTTAAAAGACTCTACAAAATCAGTTTCATGAAATAAAGTCCCAAAATAAAATTCAAAACTAGATATTTAATAATAATGACGCTTAATAGCTCACTTTTCTCAAAACACTTTTCACATACATTCTTTCCTTTACTTCTCACATGAAGCCTATCAGAAATAAGATTACAACCATTTTAAAGGAAGAAACTAAGCCTCTCAGAAGCTAAATTACATGTAGCAGACCAAAAATCTGAAGCCAGGTCTCTGATACCATCGCCCATTCTTTCCACCTCACCAGGCTGCCTCTAGTTTAAAGGAACCAAAACCATTTTCCTTGTGACAACAAGAAAATCTGGCTTTAGAAGAGAGAGTAAACTAAAGTTTAAAAAAAAAAAGTCACAAATTTAATCAAATGTCTATTTTTGATAGAACAATTACTGGTATGCTACATTAAACAGGGTTGACCATTCCATTCTGAAATACTCTTTTATCTTCACTTAGTAAATAAAAAATATAAAATGCATTTGACTTTAATTTCTTCTTTCTTAAAATTACATATCAAATATGTATAAAGCCTGGAAGGGAAAATGGAAAGAATATCAATGTTAGGATAGGAGGATATTATACAGGGATGAGTTTTATACTTTAAAAATTTCCTTTATAATTGTTTTAATATGGTAACACTTTTATTTAAGGCCATTACAAATACCTCTACTATATGTTAGTACTTAACAGAAGATATGAATTGACAGCTGATTTGACCGGCAAGTATGGCTTACTTTTTAAAATACCAAGTAATTCTCAGGTTACTGAAGACCCTCTAATGAAATCTATGAATACTCAAAAATCTACTTCACTTTTCTATGAATCCTGCTAAAACAAGTATCAACAAAGGGGCTAACTTATGATATACCCAGTTTGTCAATAACAAGAACTAGTTCAAATAAATAGGCCACTAACAGACTATGATTCAGAAATCGTTTATAAAGATTTTTATCATAATAGTATACTGTGTTCATGATATTTACAACTATGAATTATTAATCATTCACTTATTAATTCATCTTCAATATTTATTTAAAAAATGTAGACAAAAATACTGTCAATTTAATAATACAGCCTTTTTTCCCACCTCAAAGAAATTAAGATAATTATACCAAATTTTATGTCAACATCTCAAGCATTTTCTACTAATTATCTCAAAATGGTATTAAAACAAACAGAAACATCTGAGGTTTCGTTTAGTTATTACTGGAATTCAAAATTGTAAATATAAACAGTAAAAAGCAAAAGTTTTCAGCATTCAGAAGAATGATACCTGGCAAGTATCACATAAGAGGGAAAACATGGCATTAACGGCCACTCTAGTAATGAATTCTTTTACATTTCTGCACAATTCTACATTATAATCTCTGAATAAAACTGTTTAAACTCTCCAAACTTCAAAATCTGTTTCTACTATTCCAAAAAGTATGCTATATGGGTAACATCCAATTTATAGCCTCAAATAAAATTTACAAACCAATGATTTGCTGTAACAGAAGTATGCTGTCATATGACTTAATACCTATGAAGAAATGGGCAATTGTAAATATATGTTCATTATCAACTGCATTTCACTGCAATTTTAAGTCAATTTCTTAGCAAAGAAATAGCTATCTTTAAAGAAGATAAGAATTTGTAATTTCCCAGTTCATAGCAAAGCTATGGGTTAAAAAAGCATTCCCTACTAATCTCTATTCATTCAACAGACATGTATTTGTGTCAACAATTATTACTACTCAAGTTACTTCACCTACCAATTTTTATTTCTCAGAAAAGTATAAATTCAAAACTGCAGATACTTTTAAAAAGATAACTTTTAAACTCACTAGAGAAAATTCTACACAAACTGAAGTCAGCAAATGGTTAAAAATACGTCACTACAGCAACCCCAAAGGAAGATGATAAATAAAGGGATGTACTTACGTTTCAAAACAGCGATCCACGTTGTCAGACATCAAAAGCAGCATGCATAGCTGTTCAAGGGCTATTAGTTGCATGTCTCTTTCATCTCCCTGTCCCATCTGTAGCCATTCCAGCAATGTATCAGGATCCACATCTGCCATGGTTTTGTAAAAGCCTCTTTGCTTAAATTTAAAAACTAAAGGGAAAAAGTCCTTTAAACGTCCAATGGGTTTAAAATTTTTTTCCTTTACATTGGCTAGAATCAAATATTCATGGTGTCCTCCTAGGAATTAGAAAAGACTCATAAGTATGTTTGGCTATAGGGCTTAATGCAGTTTTTCCAACTACCCTTATTTCTCAAGTTTAATGTTCATATATCCATACTAAATAAAAACCAGTTTTGCACAAGAGTATAAGCTGATTAGGTTGCTGCTTAACTAGAAACCAGAACTGTCTTTGTCAAAGACAGTCAAACAAGCTTCGGCTCCCACTTGTTATCACCAACGTCTGTGCCAAAAGGCAAAGAACACCTTACTAAAGGTTCTTTTTTTTTTTTTTTTCCCAACAAACTTATTCCCCTCTCTTCCACTCAAAACTGTTCTTCAGATAAGGGTTAAATTCAGTATTTTGAAGAGTCTAAGCACTTTGATCCAATCCCCCTCCAAATTAAGTTTCTGCTTTAAAATTACCCCTAATTTCACAAATTCTCAATTTACTGACTGCTATTCTTAATATGTCCAAAAACAAACCATAACTAGATCCAAGATCTATCTATGAATAAAGACTTGGTTAAGAATTCTGACAGTCTTGGCAACTGTTCTTAAAAGTTTAAAAAGAAATGCGAAAAGTAAACTGCAATGAACTAACACGTTACGGATCAGAATATAGGCCAATATTATGTCCCTCGTTCCCCCACAGAATGGAGCAGTTAGTTTAAAAATAATACAAAACAGAGTAGCAGCCCCAAGAGGCAAGTCATTACCAGAGCTTATAAGCGCCCTGACGGGAGGACAGCTTTGGGTCCCACGTAACCAAGCTGCAGGTGTCTGAATCCAGAGGCGGGTCCCGGTGGTCACCCAACGGCGGCGACCAGCAGAGATGACCCAACACTCCGGGCCCAGCCGAGCCCCGCATCGGGAAGCGCAAGCACCGCGTTCCGGTTTGCCGGCACCAAACCCCGCTAAGTTAGCTACCTGTGTCTCGGAGAAGGGGGAAGTTCTAGAGGAGAAGCAGCAAGCCTCCGTGCCCGTGAGGAAGCCGCCGGGCAGGACAGCAGGTCTCCCGGGAGCGGCGCCCGGAACTCCCGAGGCCCGGCGGGTCGTCCCTGGCCTGGCCAGGCAGCAAACCCTTCTGAAGGGCAAAGGGGGGCCGCCTTGGGCTCTGGCTCGGCAAGCGGGGCCCCAGCGCAGGCAGGGCCGGGTAAAGAAAACAAAGGGGCGAAGCGGGTGAGTCGGCAGCAGCCCCGCCGACCTCGCCAGGGGCCGGGTACTCGCTCGCGGCCCGCCGCCCGGCATCCGGACCCCAGCCCTGGCCCTTCCGACCGCCCTAGGAGCTCCCGCCTCCCCTCCTCTCAAGCTCTTACCGGGCTTGTAGTCCCAAAGCGCTCCAGTCCTGCACCAAGCAGGCCGCGGGCAGAGCCAGGCCCAGCCGCGGCCCTCGAGTTCCCAGGAAGCCGCAGGCCGCGCAGGTCGAGCCGGGTAGGCGGCACAGGAAAAGCCGTGCCTCGTCCCTCCTCTTCCTCTGCGGGGACCTGGTGACAGGGAAGCGAGAGGTTCCCCCGACCGGCGAAAGCCAGCGCACGTCCGGTCCCCGGCACGCGGCTCCGCAGGCCCGGCAGCTCAGAGGCCCGCGCGGTGCTGCCGGCGGCGGCAGGGGGAGGCCGCGTCCATCGCGATGCTGGAGCGGGGAGGGAGGAGGGTCGGGTGAGCTGGGCGGGGAGGCTGCGGAGGGCAGGCTGAGGAGGGCAGCCGGGCTCGGCGGGGGCGGAGCAAACAGGCTCTCCTGGCAGCGACCCTGCTGGCCGCCACGTGGGGCGCTGCAGATCCCGGTCAGCCCGCAGCACAGAGGCGCCAACTCGCCGGGCGCGTCGCCGCCCCTGCCGGGCCGCTCTGGCCCCTGGGGGCTCAGACTCCGTCGGCTTTCTCGACTGGCGCTCCTCTACCCAGTGTCCCGGCGTCTTTACGCTTCGCCGTCAATGCGAGCGCGCTCCCAGCACCCCGAGCACACTGGTGCTGGCCGCCCAGCTAGCTTCGCACGGCGTCTACACACTTAGCGCGCTCCTGCTGAAGGCCCCGTGCTGTGCGTCAAAGCTGCGACCCAACCTGTCCTTACCCACCCTCCAGCCCGGGCGACCTGTGCTCCGCCTCTAGCGACCCCTTCCTCGCGCACGGAAGTGCGTCGCGGGAGGAAAAGCGACTCCCTTCGGTCCATGGAGGCAAACCGCCCAGCTGTTCAGAAAGGGAAACCTTCACCACAACCCTAGGAAGTAAATATTATCGAGTATTATCTCCATTGTACAGATGTGAGAACCAAGGCTCCAAAAAGCGTAAATCCAGGTCCATTGGCATCCCCAGTAAGCAACGGCGCGGGGAGTGTGCTTTTGACTTCTTTGGGTTGTGGTCTCAAGTATGTCCGAGGTTATTCCCTTCAAACGTTGTCTTTGACACGCATTGAAAATAAAATATACCTTCTTGTAGGACGTACTTGGAGATAGTTAGGGTGTAATTAATTGGAAATGTAAGTACAGCTTTTTTGAAATCAAGAAAGAAATCTCTTGATTTAAGATAAACCCATGCCCCAGACTCCCACTATACGTTTTCATCTTTTAAACAAAAATGAATATTACACGATAGTATTCGAGATGTGTTCTTTTAAGCAATCAGAGAAGCCGATACCTATGATTAACGAACCAGTATTTTGGAAATTACAGATTTGCACTTCAGAAATCTATAAGCACATATACCCCTGTCGCAAGGAATGGTCCATAGGTCTCCTGCTAACAGATCCAGAGAACGGTAAAGAATTCCACTATCTTGTCACAACTATGAAATATGAGAATAATTATTTGGGAGCTATGAATGTGACTTGGAGCTACCTGGAAAATATTCAAGAAAGAAGTGGCATTTTTTCTGGACCTTGAAGAATGGGTAGGAATGTGGACACAGCAAGGGAAAGGAAAGATTACAAGCAACTTGATACGGTTTGAGATAAAGGAAAGAGGACCTGTGCCCCAAGCAAAGAACAGTCATTAAGCAGAGAGGAGAAGAGAAGGTAAGGGCTAAAGTATGCAGAGCCTTGAATGTGGGGTGGGGTTGGAGGGGGGGGGGGACCAGAATTTAGGCCGAGTTACAAGTTCTGGACCAGAACTTTGACACTAGAAAAATTAGAGTCTTAGATTGATTTATAGAGCAAGAGTGTCCAGAATGGCTAAAAGGAGCTACCTAGACAAGGAGATTGCTGGAAGGTTGCTGAAATCCTCCAGTAGTGGAAGGAGGAAGGGCCTAGGTATTGACGATAAGAATGGACAAGATTACATCTTAAAAATATGTTTTTTTAAATATATCCTAAATTAAACAATTAACTTCAATTTGTTTTTTAACTTACAGAAAGGACTTGAGCTAGGAAAATGACGATGCTGTTAACAGAAACTATTATGATTCTATTATTTTAATATTATTTTTAATTAAAATATGAGATACCAGAACAAGAACATTAAAGGAAAGGAATAAAGCCCTGAAGAAAACAGAAGATCCAGATGAAGGCAACTGACTATACTTAAATGTATGTCCCAAGAAACCAGGATATGTTTACAAGCTAATATCTCACCTCGATGTCAAAATATAGGAATAATGGACGTTGAGAATTCCTAGGTGCCAGACACAGTATAAGGCACAGTAAATCACAGACTTCATCTTTGATAAACTATAAAAGTCTAGGGGAAGGTAGATATAAACACACTTCCCATGTCAGTATTTGTGATAGTGCTTATCACATAATATTATCAGGTACACTGGGAATATCAAGGACGTGATGGCATGTTAGAAGGCTTCAAAAATGATGTGTGAACTGGATCACAAATGTTAGATATTGGAGCTGGCCAGACCTTAGGAAGACCATTTGGAGATTCGGCATAGAGGTATAAAGAGACCTCCTCTTGAGGGAGCAGAGAAACAGGCTGCCTTTTTGGCCCTACTTCCATGAAGGATCTTGATGAAGGGATCATAGTCTCTGGGATCTATTCACAGGATCAAAAAGGAAAAAAAAAAACAAAATTGAATCTTGTAGTATAGAATGAATATATTCGTATCTAAGATTTGAAAGAAAATCTTGTCAAGTGCCTTCTTAAAATTTACTTTATTCAACTGTGGCATCTGATAATATTTGGGAAAGTTTGGTAAAAGATATATATAGAGAGAGGAATTCTTTTGAAACTTTTGCAACATTTTTTGTGTCGAAAGCCATTTAATAATTAAAATTTAAAAAACAAGACAGTATGTTTAGCTTGAGATGACTAATTCTTAGTAATGCTGTCTTCTAGGAATCAATCTTCTAAATATTCAAAATGATGTACCTAAAAATAAATTCTAGAATTTTGACAATTTTTTACAAGATTTCCCTTATCTAACATATATCCCTTGGTAGTGAAGACAAAAACCAAATAATAGTTGTAAAATTTGTATGCTTTATATTCCTAGTTAAGTTGTTTTTGCTCCAAGGCAAAAACCCTTCTATAATTTGCTAACTCTTTGTAAACATTCTATACCCTTTGTCTTAAGGAAAATTATTCTTGACAATAAATAAAAATATTCTGTTTACATCTGCTATTTCCCTTATATATTTCCTACTTTCAACAGTTTTTTACACTGTACTTATCTTAAGTAATGTGGTTTAGTGGAAAGACTGAGTTTTGAATTAAAAGTTCTACCATTTACTAATGGCTTCCAGTTCATTGATTGATTTTGTAAACTGGATTAAGCCATGTAGTCGCTATCTGGGCTTCAATTTGTTTAATTCAAAAGTGGAGAGAATAGAATTTTGCAGTGTTTGACTACTGATTTCAAATGTAGCACTCTCTCAAGTATAGATCCTACCACAGATGAGAGAAGTTTCCTTGTAATTCTAGTCTAGCAGCTGATGTCCAGAAAGGTCAAAACCTTTATAACATTATACTGTTATATGAGTATTGCAACAACAGAGAGAAAATGACTAAGAATAAATTAAAAATTATAAAAGCTACTTCAGATGATCTATTGCTATTTGCAATACGCTTTTTTAAACAAAATTCTTCAAACTTGCAAATTACTTTCTAGGTACATTTCTATGAAGAAAATATAACTAAAAGAATGAACTCATGAATACTCCCAAAAATATCATAAATACCCATTTCTTAGGTAAATTCATTTTAAAAATCTAATCATAGCCCAGCATAGGGATCAGGAATACCCTGGTCAGCCAACTTTTTGAAGAGTCAGAGGCGGGGGGCGGGAAGGGGGTAGACATAGTTGGGGGACGAGGGGCTGTGGAAGGAATACCCGAGTTTTCAGAGTAGATATACTATATTGTCTTAGTCTCTTGTTTCCATAGGTGTAAGTTCTATTCTTCCTGTCAGTTTTTGTTTTGTTTTATTTTTAGGGAAGAAAATAATCATATTTACCTTGGAAGTGATTTTGAACAAGTCAGATATTAGTTTTAAAGGGCCAGAATCACCATAATTTAGAGTATGCAACCCATTGACCCATGAAATCTATTTTGACCATTTTCCTTGACCTCACTAAAAAATAATAACTGGTAAAATGAGGTTGAAAATAATTTCTGTATACCTAGGATTCAGGTATGAAATTCTTCATCATAGACATTTAATTTAAAGATTGAATTTTAGCAGGGATACCAGTTATACCTAGGACAATAAGGTATTTGTTGGTGATTCATTAAGCAGAAGGTATGTTTTGGCTTTTTACTCCTCTTGGAAACAAGTCCACACTGGAAACATCTTGTACACTCAGGTATTATTGATTAATGAGGTTCTGACCATGGTGATTCCTGAACATTAATGAAAGAGCAAGTCAAAGTAGATGATCTGGTTAGTATATATTGAGATGATTCAGACCTATTAATGAAGACATTCATTCTGAGGAATTTATTTTGTCCTCAATCTGGAGGAAATGTGGTTAGATTGTAACATGTGGACTGTAATCTAGCTAATAATTGCATAACTTTCCATATGATCCTACTTTATCAAAGAGTGGCTAGCCTTTGCCTTACTCTTTACTCACTTTTCGTAACCAAATAAAAATGAAATATATTTTGCTCTTCTTTCACACTCAAATTAAGCATTAGGTAATTATTCTTGTTTTCTTTAGCTAAGAAACCCTATGTCTTTTCATTAGTGGTCTGAAATCTTATTAGCAAACAAAATTTACACATGGCTTTTATATTAGCTTTAGTGTCACATTGTGTACACAGGAGAGATGGAAGACTCTAAAAATAATCTAGCTTCAGTAAATTATATATGCTACATATTCTCACAGATTTAACGATCTGGGTAAGATAAAATTTATTCTCAGGACAAATCACAATTGAAATCCTTATTCTCTCATTCAGGATTTTTTTCCCCTTTTGTTCCCTCTAACCTGGGCATGGCTGAAGGGTTTTTTTTAGAGGCTTGCAGTCTCAAGAAAGAAAGCATAGAACCTTCTTTTTCATAATAATTTCTTTGGTCAAATGCATTCTGTATTGTGACATTGGTGAAATTATAACTGAATTTTTTTAATAATAGGACAATCTCTTTTCCCTTTCTGACCTATTTTAGTCACTGAAAAAATGTTCTATCCTCAGGGATTTACTTATTTCTTATTGATGGATTAATAGAAACATGTTAAGAGTATTGATTTGTTTGCTTGTTCTACTTCTTAAATTCTAAATCTTAAGACTAAGTTTATTTGTAGCTATAGCCCATAGGTGTACAGCTTTTCAGTTCTTTCAGAAATAGAGTAGAAAGTGATTAATGCCCTCATCTGCTTCTGATTCTTCCTCACAGGTTACCCTGTCCCGTGCCGCCTTCTTCCCTTATGTTACACAACATTAGGGAGCCTGGAACATAATGTCAGTGTATTTCTAAAGGCAGTGGGAGATGTTTACACACTTAAGCTGCTGGAGCTGACAAGGTGACTGGAGTTAAACGTAAACCATGGCGTTTATCATTCCCAGTCAAATATATTGTGCAATGGGTAGCAATGGGCACTGTGTAAAAGGTTACCTAATAGGCAGCCCCAGGATTAGTCAGCTTCTTACTGTGAGGTGTGTGTGACCAAGATACTGGAGGTTGTTGGAGATTGAAAGGCAGGCTAGCCAATGACAGAAACCAAAAGGAGAGGAAATTCAACTCTTGGCAAACAATTGAATCTTAGCCCAAGACATTTGTTCTCTGAGGTGCAGTGCAGAGGCTGAGAGACTACTGAGAAACACCTGAGTGAAAGGTGTTTTCTGACTTTTATTGTTTTCATGAAAACTTTTCCTACATAAAACCTTAGAAGCCAGTGCCATTTCTGGTCACGTTAATTTATGGTGGAATCAAAAAATCCTTTCTGGGGAAAACTTTTTTCTTTTTGTAATAAAAAGTTTAATTATTAAAAATAACATAACCACAGTAAAGAAAATTAGAAAAAAAAAGCAAGGATGAAATCACTCATAATCCCTTTTGCCAAAAACAATCACAATATCATTCTTATTCTCTGATCTGTTTTACATGGTTGTAATCATACAGTCTAAAGATTTTGTCACGTGATTCTTGGTAACAAGGCCCCCCCCCATAATCATATTTTAAATAACTGAGTACTACCCTATTCAGCATATGGTGAAACCAATGCTTGCTTTAACCATTTTAACAAATAGGCTGCTTCCATTTTATGCTGTTGTTATAAGTAACACTGAAATAAATATAACTTGAAATACAGCTTTTTTTACTAAAATTTTTTTTTATTTTAAGGAGACATATCAAAAGTTGTATAAGCATGTGTGATAAAGATTAGTAATAAAATGAACAGCTAAAGGTTCCCTTCCACCGTAAGAAATAAAACATTGCCTATAACTTAGAAGGCTTCCTGTATTCTTCTCTCTGGTCACATCCTGCTGTCTTCCTCCTCTACAGAAATAACCACTAGACTAAATGTTTTGTTTATTTTATATATATATACACATATATATGTGAGTGTGTTTATTTATTTATTTTAGATTTTTCTTAGGATTCTTTCCAGGAGAATTTAGTAATTAAGGTAAGTGAGTTGTATGTTTACTAGGGCTGGTTTCTGATGTTGCTGGAAAGCATTGGCTTACGTTTCTCCAACACAAATTTATCAGGCTTGACACACCCGAGTAGGCAGCATGGGCCCACAGATTAGAGAAAAATATGCCTCATAAGGAAGTGCACTGTGTGACAGCTTTCTACAGTATGAAGAGATTAGGTGTTAGGACTGAGAACCTTTATCATAGAGTGAGGTGATTCTGGTTTACCTACAGAAGAGTTACTCTCTCCCCAGTCCTTCTGCCATTCCCTAGTTATTTTGACTTTGGTTATTTTTATGTTGTTATTTTAATCACTCATTCATTTTAAATAAGTGGGTCTTTTTATTTAATATATTGGTGTCTCTCTTCTGGGATAAATGCCAACATGATGGTGTTCAACTTTACCTAACTTCAAGGAATCAGAATGGTCAGATTTATCTTTTCGGCTTTAAAAATTTATAAAACGAAACAATTTTAAAGTAATTGGTCAGTAATAGAACTAATAATGATGATTAGCTTTTAGGTCAATAGTAAAAACCCCAAACTAGTGTTTCTGATCACCTGCATCAGAATCAGTTAAGATATTTAATAAATTCAGTTCAATAAGTATTCCAAAGGTAGGATGTTGGCTTATAGGGTCTCCTTTGTTATAGAGAATGCAGGCTAAGGACAAATTGGAGAGAACACAAATTTTAAAATAATATACATTATTACAAACTGAAGTGTAGGGATGAGGAGAGAAAAAGAAGGTAGAAATAAACCACTAGTCTGGCAGGTGAAGAATGAGGGAGGATTTGGGGAAGTTTGAAGAATGGACTTTGGAGCAGCTTTGGGAGAATGAAAAAGAAGAAAAGAAAAGATGTTACATAGTGCCATGGGTGACAAATTGAATCTGCTTTAATATTCTTTGAAAAAAACAAGATGGGAATTCCTCTTGAAAGAATTTTAGTTACTGGACCTTGTTTCTTTCTATGTGAAATTGAACCACGTGGAGTCCACATTGAACTCAAAACTAGGGTCTGTATGGAGAGCCAGCTTTTTGCTAACATCACATAAACAGTAAAGAACCATATCAGAATTTGAATCCAGACCTTGCCAGTTTCAAAGCCTGTCCATTTTTCGTTCTGAGATCTGTTGAGCCACATTTCCAAAAATTCCATTGAAATTGTATTGAAAGTCATGTTCCTGATAGTCGTTCCTCAGTTACAGGAGTGCCACATGAAAATCTTCTTGTTTCAGGGATGGTGGGAAACTTGAGAGGTTGTTTCATGAACCGTTTCCTTGCTCTGCTATTTTCTGGCTTTCATTTATGATTTGTAGCTTAGTCTTTCTGCTTAAGAATATTTCCTGATTTAAAAAACTTCAGAGAAATAGTAACTTCAAAGCCTAAACTCACCCCAGGGATAAAAGAGGAAACATTTCTGCAAGTGTGATCTATTTACAAGCATCACAGGCTCCCACTCTGTCTGCAGAGGTGACAGTATTTTAAATCAAGGAACTGGAAGACCTGAATTTAAAAGACTCTTTAAAATACATTGTTTTAGGAGTTTGGAAGTGTAAGAATCATTGGCACAGAAACACCATGAGAAGCTCGGACAAGATGAAATAATAGTGATGAAGATGAAGGTGATGGTAATGATACCAGTCATTACTGAGTGCTACTTGGTACAGGCACTATGCAGTGTTATACATGTGTGCTGGATAATATTTTCAGATACTACCTTTTCTCTCTTCTTTCTTCTCCCATTCTGATCAGGCAGTTAGTTCTTTGCCTCAGAAGAGGTAAGTATCAGGACAGGTAATAAAAATGGCCTACAAATTTCTGTCTTTTCTGTACCTTAAGTCTTCGAATAACTTGGAGAGTTTATGAAGTCTGTTAAAGAACAAAATTCAACTGAGTAAATTTGAAGATCTAATTTGCTTTATTAAGTGATTCATGAAGCTAACGACTAGAAGAGAGCTCTAAGGGGTTGTACAAAAGAAAAGGTTTTTATAGGAAGAAGGCTGGGGCAAGGGAGTTATTAGCAAAAGAAAAGAAAATATTATTTTTAGGCCAGGAAATCTCATTTTTTGGGGAGAAGGAAAAGGCAGGGATTTTATCATGCAGGTTGTCTCTTCTTCCTATGGGGGATGAGAAGAGCCCACAGGACATAGGTGTTGACCAGAAAATTCCAGACTGGTTGGTTAAGATTACATTTCTGGTGATGGTCAAAACTGCAATTAGGTCATAGACTTTGGCACAAGTGACACCATTTGGGTCCTGTGTTTTTCTCTTTAATAAAGTAAAAGGAAGAAGTAGATTTCTGAAAATAACTAGAGCAGTTCTTTTTGGTCTCAGAACCTCCCTATATTCTTAAATATTGTTAAGAACCAAAAAATGTTTTTGTTTATGAGTTATACCTATCAATATTCACCAAGTTAGAAATTAAAATTAATTAAAATTAAATTAATTAATTCATTAAAAATAGTAAAATAACGTGTGACATATTTTTTGTAAAAAATAAATTTTCCAAGACAAAAATATATTAGTTGGAAGAGTGGCATTAGTTTACATTTTGGCAAATTCTTTTAGTGTCTGTTTTAATAGAAACTAGATTCTCATCTTCTGTATTCAATTCATTGTTACTTGTTTTGGTTGAAGTATATGAAGAAAATCCAGCCTTACACAGATATGTGATTGGAAAAAAGAGTAGTATTTTAATAAACTTTTCAGATAACTTTTGAATATTCTTTTTGGATACAATACTAAAACTCAACAGGTGCTAATTTTTGTATACTTTAGTTGCATTATGGAATCTGAAACCAGATAAATGGTCATATACCATTACATTTCATTGATCTATATTGCACTTTGACTCTATCTTCCACCCCTGCATGATTTTGTAACATCATCTACTGTCCATCTGGAAAATATTAGCTCACTGAGCTTTGCAGATCTTCCAAATATTAACACCTTTCCATATATAATACCAAAGGATCACATTTGTTATTATTACCACTGATCTCATCAGAAAGGATGTTAACATGTTGGGAAACTGTCAAACTCAAGATAGTGGCTACAGGTTTTGCAAAATTCTAAATTATTCTAGGCAACAAATATTTACTTTATATTTTATTTTATCTTTTATTTTTAAGTAGCAGGCTCATCAGGTTCCTCTAGAAAGGAACCAGCCTAATGCCCAAATTTAAATAAAATCTTTGTCTGTCAGTAGTTATTTTAATTAAAATGATGTTCCATTTAAAAAAAAGCAGCTAAGTTAGCTCACAACTCAATCGCTTGGGTGCTTTGTACTAGTATGTGTATCAGAAGCACGTTATGTGTATTTCACATTTCACCACACAGAGTATTAAAAAGATGTGTACACAGGGTCAAGATTTAATAAAAGTAATACTTTTTACTGCTTTATCAAGGGCATTAATAATTGGATGGTGAGAAAGGGCACTTATGGAAAAACAAGTCTTTTGGAAGATAAACAGTCCTTTAGCAGAGGTCTGTTTAGGTGTGGTATGGAGACTTCTTATCTCCAAAGATAAGAGTCAGTCTGCCCCATTGCTCCAGGAGAGGGGATTGATGATAACTGAGTTCTTTAGGAGGCTCTACTTTTAGGCAGAGAAGGGATTTTGGAAACTCAAATGCCTTCTGCTTAAAATAACTTATGCCACAGTGGCATGCTCTGGACCCCTCAGTGCCATTGTCTTGATTTGTGCCAGAACACCAGCATTTTGACCCACCATTGGTTTTGTGTCATTGGTGCAAATGCCAACATGGTAAAAAGGACAAATATCATTTTACTGTAATTATAAAAATAGTGTTCACGTTTTCAACCTTCTTAACTGGTCTTGGGGATCCCCAAGAGTCTGTGGATCATACTTTGAGAACTACTGGGCTAGGCTGTCCTAGTGAAGCAGAGCAGAAAGCAGATATTATTATCCCAAGGCCTGAAAAATAGATTCTTTCAGATAGGTGGATAGGAGGAATAAGAGGGAGTCCTAGAGAAGTGGAGAAAAGCACCTTACTTTTGGGCACTAGCATGGGGAGGCAGCAAGACTTCAGAAAAGAATGGGTGAATACTATACCTTAGCAGAAAAACTATAGGAAACCTTGGCAAAAGATTATTTTGCTTCAGGAATGGTTTAGGCAGTTCAGAGTGCTGAGGGACAGGGAGGGCAGACATCTCAGCTGTCACCTGTTTGAACTGATGGTTATCGAAAAGAGAAAAAACATGTACATACATACGCATGCCATACACTGTGGCCTGAGTACTTGTTAAGAGTCTTGTTACAACTCCATGGTTGAGCAAGGGAAAGCCCTAGAATGACTATATTGGCAGAATGGAGTTATAAATATTTTTAAATACTACTTTTTGAGGTAAATATTACTTCTCACAAGTGGGTGTGAAGGCCTACATTTATTTACTCTACCTGCATCATCTTGTTTAATCCTTGACAACCTTATGAAGTAGATATTATTATCATATTTTATAAATGGGAAAGCTGAGAGACTAGATGATTTACTTTATGCACAGCTAGTAGGTGCAAGAGCCAGGATTAGAATTGTCTCTCTGAAAGCTTATGCTCTTAGCCAGCACATGCTCTGAGTATGTCTTAGTATAGATAATTTCCCTATTTTCACTCTATTTATCTAATTTCTAACATCCCTGGCCATAGGATCAGGGAGAGAGAAAATAAGATGCTTACTTGGTTATATTTACCCAGTTGTTTCTGGGATATTCTAGCCCTGGCAAGAAATGACCTAGAAGATCCTGGATTCCTGTCTGGAATGACCACAAGAAGGAAAGGGTGTTGAATGAAGATGGCCAGTGATGGTACATTTTTGTGAGACTGTCCAGGAATCCCATAGGACTATCGGTGGTGTTATATGGCGCTTCTCCTTACTCTCTGAGCCTCAGACCTGAAAATAAGGCTAATGATCAAGATATGGAGGCTCAGAAAACTCTAAGGAAGGGGTAATCAGATCCTGTGAATACAGGGTCAAAGCTACAGCCCTGTCAAAATTAAGTGAATGTGTTTCCTGTCTGCCATTCCTTTAATTATAGAAACATAGCACTCCTAGCTGGCACTCTAGATATTCCAAGGCACTCCACAACTTGAAGACTGAAGTCATTTGAAACATGTCTACAAGTTGAATTCTTTGACACTCTTCCCATCAAGAACTGGATTCTAATCCCCCTTCTCTGTAATACGGGCTGCTCTTAGTGATTTACCTTTCTGGAATTGAATGTGGCAGTATGACAGCAAGGTTAAAAAAGGCAATGCAACTTCTGCCTGGTTCCCTCTAGGGACACTCACCCTTGGAACCCAGCTGTCATGCTGTGAAGAAGCCCAGACCATTTGAAGAGCCATGAATATGTATTCTGGCCAACAGCCCTGCTGAGGTCCCAGCTGAGCTCAGGCTAGCATCAACTGCATTAATCGCCAGACATTTGAGAGAAGTCTTCGGGAAGAATGCAGTCTTAGTTACTGTTTGACTTCAACTGTTTGTGAGAACCTCCTAAATGAGCTCAGATGACACTTAGAACCATGAGAGATAATAATAATAGGTAATCGTTATTGTTGGGGGCTAAAAAAATTAATACTTTTCCTCTCACCTTCTAAGTTCTTCTAGCTAGGCTAATAAGAGACAGATTAACAGGGGGAAATCAAATTTTAATAAAATCACGTGGAGAATTCACATAGAGATGAAATTTGAAAGATAGTGAGGCAATAATGGGTACACATGTCATTTTGGACAAAGGAGAAGAGGTGGAGAATGGGGTCTTAGGTTTCGTGAGTGAGAATAAGCGACTTACAGGTAGTTCTGGTAGAGGGGAAGATCACATGTGGCAGACAAATTCTTGTTGGCAACTCAGAAACAATTAGACATAGGGACTTTCTAGCGAACTGGACCCTGTCTGAAGCCCTGCTATTTACCATACTTAATTCAAATTAGGCTAAGGCAGCATCTTAAGATTCCATTCCAAGAGTAGGTCTTTCCATCTGAATCTCTTGGGTAGGAAAGGGGGGGAGGAGTCAAAGGTTTTTTTCTGAGTCTTTTGTTTCTTAATAAACAGCTTAAAATTGATATCCCCAAAAGGCAGCTTCAGGGTGGCAAAACTTTTGTTCCCTTCACTGTTTTACACCACAAATTTGGGGATGATTTGGCTGGCAGCAATCAAACTTCTTCCTTGATTGCTCTTCCTGCAGTTGCTATTCATTAATTTAATGAATATTTATAGAGTGCCTTCTCTGTCCTTGCCAGACCCACTGTGTTTCTCTTCCCTTCTCTAATGCCAGTGATTTTGTTTTGAGGCTCGAGAATGGAGTCAAGTCCTTGAAAACAAATGCTCCAGTCCCTACGGTATCTCCAGACTTAACAATAATTCAGGAGTTCAAGAGCATGTTTCTCACATGTTTGGATGAGTCATTTATGGTGCTGCTGAGGCATTGTGCCACCCATG
Source organism: Eidolon dupreanum (assembly GCA_028627145.1). Classification (NCBI taxonomy): domain Eukaryota; kingdom Metazoa; phylum Chordata; class Mammalia; order Chiroptera; family Pteropodidae; genus Eidolon; species Eidolon dupreanum. The sequence continues at coordinate 69,253,076 of CM053509.1, forward strand.
ATGGTGTGTCTCCAACCAATGAAGCGATCAGATTGAGAGCCTGAACTGGGCTAGTTGAAACTGTGATAGGCCCAAGGTGTAGCAATGGCTTTGGGTGGATATGAGGCTCTTATGGCTTGTTGTGTCTGCAGTGGCTGCTACAGGAAATGAGAAAGGAATAGACAAGTAAGAGAAGAAAGAGGAGTAGGAGAATTTATGGCAACAGGAAGAGGAAGGAAAAGAGGAAGAAGCCTACGAGAGAAGGAAGAGGAGAGAGAAGAAAAGGGGTTACTGTAGAAAAAGGAGATAGCCAGAAAGAGAACTGCTACTTTTCAAAACATGCAAACATTGAAAGAGAAGCTTTTAGTAAATAAGAACTCAAACATACTGGGCACTTACCATGTGCCATTGCTCTAACTGCTTTAAATATGATCTCATTTAATCTATTTCATATCCCTAAGAAGTAGGTATTATTATTATCTGAAGTAGGTATTATTATTATCTCCCATTTTTCAGAGAAACTCGGAGACAGAGAGGTTAAGTAATTTGCCCTAGTGAGCAGCAGAGCTGGCAATCAACCCCAAGCAGTCTGGCTCCAGAATCTGTGCCCTTGATGACTAAACATTTTTTTCTCATCATCCACAATGTTTTCGAGGCTGCTTCTCTGAACATAGAGGCATGTCTGTTCCTTCACAAAAGAGTGAGGATGAAAGAAAAAGAAAGTGGGGTGGAGGTAGGCAAAGACAAGGCCAGAGATGAGAGAAACAAGAACCATAAAATCAAAGACAAGAGAGAAAGAAAAGTTGCAGGACAGAATGTATCATGTGATCCTATTTATAATTTAAGACATAGGACACACACATTCTTTAGAGGTAAAAAAAAGATATTTTAGACTCACTGGTGTCCTGATCTGCCTGATTAGATTCTTTTTGTCTGTTTGTTGTTACCTTTATTTTTCAGAATACTATTTATACCAAGGGTGGTGAGTTGTTCCTTGGGAATGGAAAAAAAGCCTTAAATTCCCTAACCCAAAATCTAATAGACTTGGAGGATGTTGTGAGTGTCTACAGCTAATCAGGAGGCTTGAGAGACAAACCCTTTGTGGGAACTTCCCCCTTCTGACTCTTGAGTGTGTATGTAAGTCTCAGCTACTCCTGTACATAGAAAAAAAGGATATCCTAACTTAAATAATAAAGGCAGGAATATGAGACCTCCAGATGAGGGTCCCAACTGCTTTTCCTGTTACTTGAATTAACATCTGTGTTCAAAACAAGATCCAGACTGAAATTCTCTGCTGTCCTCAAAGGATAGATCCCAGAAAGCTGGATTGGTGGGTGGACAGTGGCCCAGTCCCTTCTTTGAGCCTGGAGCAAAGGGGCCTGGCTTTTCACCGTGGCTCAGTGGGCTCCATGGATAAGCATGTAATTTTGTCACATCTTATAGTGGGGCTTCACCCAGTGACCTCCAGGATCAGAAGTATCTGCCTCTGCTGAGCTTTCTTCCCTCATCCCAACTGCCCCACTGTAAGCTATAAGTGTGTTCCTCTTAGCTCTCCAGGGTGAGTCATTACTCTCTACAGACACAAGCCTGGCTGCAACTGGGTCTGAGCTGTGTTCATTGGCAACTGGGGGACAGAGCATGAGCCTCTTCTCCTGATGGGAGCACTTAAATCAACAGAGCTCCCAAGGACCAGAGATAATGCAAATAATTGTTATATATAAGGAACCAATTATATAATTATATAAGTAACCAATGGTAAAAACCTCATGCTGGGACAGAAGAAATTGATGACTCAGAAATGAAAAGGTATATTTAGAAGGGGTCAACAAAATGGAAGAACTTCTCCAATCCTATTAATTCTCTCAGTCTCTCAGTGGCTAGCAGCAAGGCAGATCTGGAGTACTTAGAAGACACTAGAGTCACCATACGACCTAACTGCCCTCCTTCCTCAAAGAAAAAGGAATCCAGAAGAATTTTCTCACTTGGTTACCCATGAGAAGAGCCTTAAAAATATCTAAACATCTAACTAAAGAGTGTATGTAATAGGAGTGAGGGGGTATGATTTATAACAGCACCACGGACTCATCCTCATTTTCAGACATGAGGATTACACTGTTTTAGTCAAATACAGAAGCTATACAAGAGTTTAATGCACTAATGCTTTTTCATTGAGGGTTCAGTAGCCTAAATGACTAGTGGAGATTCAAAAGCTGCCATCAAAATACAGAATTTTGTTAAGCCCTGATCTAACTCTGAGGCCGATTAGTTTTCAGAGTGGTGGATACGATAGCTTCTTAAATACATTAAAACATTTTTTTTGTTGTTCATCAGTATTTGAAATGATAAAGTTTGTGCTCATGTAAGGAAAGTCAACAGTAAAAAAGGGTATAAGGTGATTTCCTGCTCCCAGTCTTTAATCACCATTAATAGGTTCTTATATATCCTTCCAGAAAATTCCCATGCTTAGAAAAGAAAGTGAGTTCATGCACAAATTTGTATACAAATAAATATATTTGTATTATATATAACCTATGGAATCATAAATAGGCACGTTAACATGCATTCTATTCTGAAACTTTTTTTTAACAATTAAGTGGATGTTGGCCTTTTCACATATTAGTATAGTTGATCTGCTACATCTAAAAAGATAGTTTCATCCAATATTTCTATCAATACGCTTTAACCAGAACCTTAGCAATGGATGTTTAGGATGCCCATAGTTCTTTTTAAAGTAGGTATTACTTAATTGGCCTCCAATTTGTTGTACCAATTAACACTCCTACCAATGGTGTATGTGTATGCCTGTTTCTAAATACCTTTACTGTCTGAGAATTATAAAAATTTTTCTGAATAGATTTAAAAATTTTTTCTAAGTCTGCATTTTGGAGTAGAAATGTATATACAGTGGAAATGCATGAAGTCAGCACACTTACCTGAGTAAACAAACTGTAGATTCTAATGTCAGTATAAGAGAAAAGGTATAGAGGAATCACTGATGTGCTTTATTTGCTTCAGATTTGGGGTTTGGAAAGGATTTTCTCATACAAGTCTCCAAGTGGTGAGTGGGTTCACAGGCTAGGTGACAATGTTGCACTGTGGACTGTGCTAGGCCTCTGTTTCCAGTTTTCAGGATACTTGCAGGTAACACCTCCAAAGTATAAGGCTGTGCTGGTAGTTTGAGATGCTAAACGCTGTGTTTAAGCATGGGTTTTTGTCTTTGTTGTTGTTGTTGTTGTTGTCGTTGGGGAGGGTGGAGACATTTAGACATCCACATTGGGAGCCAGAAACACAGTTTCTCTCTACTGTAGTGATACGAGGCGTACATACCGTCTCACCTCTCCTACTTTCCTCCAACTGGGAGTTGCCTTCCCCAGAGTTTTGGATCTCGGCAAGAGGCCACTCCGCTGTACATTCTACCATTGTTGAATGAAACACAAACTGAGAAGCAGAGACCATTAAAAGGGAGAAGAGGAAAGAGGAATGGGAGGAGGTAGATTATAAATCCCCCTTGACTATGGAGGAAAGGCAAAGAGTTTCATTTCCCTTGTTGACAGGCAAAGATGGCATGGAGCCCCAGGAACAGGCTCAAAATAGTGATCCTGGCAGGGCACACCAGACTTCTAAGATTGATCAGAAAATCTTCCAGCTTATGAGGTCTCCAATGTTTTTTTTTTTTTTTTCAGTCAGCAACTGCAATGCCAAAGGCAAAGCATTTTTCCAGTTACTTGATGTACTTGCTATCAGCCCACGGTTTCTTCAGACTCCTTGAGTAAGGAAGCAGAGTTTGCACTCCAGTGTACCTATACTGAGGACAAGGAACCCGTTTCCTGGAAATAGCTCTGCCGTATTTCACCAGAAATACCTGAATAGCCTCACTGGTTATATTTCACGAGGCTCTGACAGTGTTCTATGTCCTCAGAAGGGAGGAACCAGTAAACACAAATCACTTGAGCATTCTGGGTGCCTGGGTCACAAAGCATAGGATATTCACTCTCATCTCTATATTCACCGCAGCATTTGTTCCTGACACTGAGAAACATCATTCAGTGACCCTAAAAACACTGGTTTGTCAGTTTTTTTGTACAATGGTCATTTTTTTTTTTCTAATCCTCACCTTACAATATCTATTGACTGATCTTAAAGTTTTATTTTATTTTACTTTTTTCATTTTTCAATTATAGTCGACATTCAATGTTATATTAGTTTCAGGTGTACAGGATAGTGGTTCAACAATTATATAACTTAGAAAGTAATCGCCCCAATAAATCTAGTATCCACCTGACACCACACACAGTTATTACAATATTATTGACTATATTCTCTATGCTATACTTTATATCCCCAGGCTTTTACAATCTAAAAATCACAGCTTTTTTGTTGCACATTTTTAAAAAAATTAATTAATTAAAGCTAAGTATCAAAGAAACTCAGATAGTCATCAAATATTTGTCCTCCAAAAGAAATGCCAGGCCCAGATGATTTTACCAGTGAGTTCTACCAAAGTTTCAAGGTATATACTTAATATCTATATTGGGCAAGTTGTTCTAGAAAAAAGAAAAGTTCAGATACGGCTGGCTCATTTTTAAAGGCTAAAAGTCTTGTTTTAAAAACCAGATAAGGGCAATGTGTGAAAAGAAAATTATTGGCCCCAAACACTTACGAATATAAATGCAAAAAAAAAAAAATCCTAAATAAAGTATTAGCTAAATAAATCCAACAAAGTTATTTTAAAAATTATGCATCTAAATCTAGTAGTATATTCTAGAAAAGCCAAATTGATTAGAAAATGGAAACTCTACCAATGTAATTCACCATGTGAAAGAACTGAAAGAGACAAATCATCATCTTGATTTAGAAGGAATCATTTGATAAGTCTTGGTACTTATTTATGATTTTCTTTTAAAAGCAAGAACGCTTAGCAAACTTGGAGTACAATGGAGCTTCTTTAATTTGATAAAAAATTTTCTACCAATTTTACGTACATCTCTTAAAGATTGGAAACAAACCATTGTAATTTAACATAGTGTTTCTAGGGGAGAAAAAATAATTTCCCCTCTGCCCTTCTGAGTTTTTCAGCTGAGATCCTTGTAATAAAAAACATTAACAAGAGAAGAACCAACAGAAGTTTATTAACATGTATACATTATGTATACATGCAAGATACTTAGAGAAAAATGAATTATTCCCTAAAGTGACTTAAAATTCAGGGTCAAATACCAGCTACATAGGGAAAAGGGAAGGTAAATGTAGACCTCTTAGGGAAAAGTAAATGATTTTTAAGAAAGATAAATGGGTCCTTAGAAGAATAGATGGGAGGTATGATAGTTTGTGACAAAATTTATCTAAGTGTGGTGCAGACTTCTAGTCTCCTCTCCTGTGATAAGAGTCAATCTTCTCTGGTTTATGAAACCCCCAGGGAGAAGATTTATGACAATTGAGTTCCTTTTGGAGAATTTGTCTTTAGGCAAATTGGGGAGTTCAGAGAAAGCCTCTCCGTGCATTTGCTGTTTTTTAAGTGCCTACAGCTCAACTTAATCGATATACTAAAGTGACATCATGTTTCAGGGTGTCATGTCCTGAACTCCTACAGTCATTTTTGGGGGGAGAGGGGTGTTATTCTGCTACCCTTCTTGCTAAAAGGAAGAAAAAAAGTTGTAGCTGTTTATTTGATCAGATTTCACATGTTATGTAAGTTCCTTGAAGATGATTCGTAAAGGGTTGACAATATTAAAAGGAAAAAAATGGTCGTGAACCTTTGTCATTTTTTTGGTTGTCCAGTTTCCAAGTTCTCTTCCTAAAGGGAGAAATCCTTTACTGTTGATGATGTAAGTGAGATGCAATGCTCTGGTTCCCACTATAGTAGCTTAGGTGGGGACATCTTTGCTCTTCTAGAAGGGTAGCCCTTCTGCAGCCAGTGAGGTAGGTATATGATCTTGGCTTAGCCAATGCAATAAATAGGTGCTCTGCCTGGACTCTGCTCTAGACAGGTGGCCCATTGCGATTCGATTGTGCTAGCCATGGTGATATGTGGGAAGTGCCCTGTTGCTGCCTACTTCTTGGTCTTTCAGAGCTGCTTTGATTCCTGTATGTCTTCTAAGTTTGGTGTTTCTTTTCCATTGACTCGTTGAAACTATGAGAACCTTCAGTAAATTCTCATTTTTCTTTTCATTAAAAAATAAACCTTAAGATAGTTTTGTGTTGCATGTAACTAAAAACCTTGACTGATATACCTTTCTTTCTACCATGTAGAAGCAATCCTGTTAATATTTTATTCTATTTCTTTACATATTTTGCTTTGCATTTTTTATTTAATTAAGACTAAGCTCTCTATATATTTTGTATTTGTTTATCTAGCTTAACCTGTACAAATACATCAAGTTAAATACTATGTAAATAAATTTTAAAATTTACATAATTTTCTATAGTATTTGCACCATAATTTCCTTATCCAAGATCCAATTAAATATTTGAGTTTATTTCAAAACATTTGAGTTATTATAAATAGCTCTTCAAATAAACCATTGTTTATATTTTTCTCAGTTGTTTTCAATATTTCCTTAGGATAAATTCACAAGAGTAGAATTTTATACCCAAAAGTAGGAGTCTTAATATTAAGCTTGTGACCAATAAATGCAAAAATGCATGGGAACAGAGAATAGAGAAAAGGCACTGGTCATTATAATCATCAAAAATTTATTGAGCACTAAGTAGACATATGGCCACATTAATCACTAAGATATGACCCTTGCCCTTACAATTGAGTCAAAAATTTTCTCAACATCTAACTTGTAAACAGGATCTACCAACATATAATCCACATGAGCAAATCAAGTGCAGTGAATAAAGAGGACACTGCACTAGAATATGTAGTGATGGAAGATTTAGAATGTTAGCACTAGAAAAGACTTTAGTAACTTAACAGTATAAATAAATGAAAGTAAGGCAACAGAATTCATAAGTTTTTCTAGATTTACAATTATAAAAGTTTGAACAAGTAGGTAAATGAACCTAAGTACTTTAGGTCAAGATAAACTTAAGAAGAATTTTCTTTCTGGCTGTAAATTTATTCAAACAAAACAATCCCTTCTAACTGGAGTTGGCTGACCAAATTCACAGCCACATCTTCCTCAACACTGGAATCTGGTTGCCGACCCAGCAATCCACTCACAGGTCTCTCTGTTGGCTTCCTTGGGTGAGTCTTACAGGTGGTTTGCCCTCCAGACCTTTTAGCTGGCCTTCAAGTCACAGGGTGGCTGCTGTGCATGATGGCAGGCACAATCTCAGGGAGGGGGCAGAGGGTGATAACTATGGAGATACTGGCTGTCCTAGTTGGAAAGGTACCAGTAAAAATGTCTCCAGGCAAACCCTTCCTTCAGTAGCCCTGTGGCTTGAGGGACTGCATGGCCTGCATGACATGACATGACACGTTCTTGTCTGCCAGCGTAGGGTGCTTTGACATGCTGACATCCTTTTTGACCATCATCACCCTCCTTAAAAAAGACTTCATAAATGGCAGTTTAGTTCTTCGTGATCATCAAGATCATCTGGGCGGGAGGTTGGAAAGCCGATATACTATTAAACCTATTCATTCTTCATAAAAATTCAGTATGCATCTTAGGACCAGAAGAAACTTCTGGAGGAAGATCCATGTCTTTTCTTGTTTTCCATATAGGGCTATTCTCAAATAATACACAGAGAGCTCAATTTCTTGGAAAGGTTGAGGCAATTGGGAAGAAGAAATCCTTTTTTGTTCATAGCGCTGAAGAACAACCTATCATTTTAAAAATCTTATTTCATTTATACTTATCTCTAAAAGTGAAAGGGCATAATGACCAATTTGTAGAATTCCCTAATAAGTCGTTTCTGCTTAATTGTTAAACCTCACCTTTGTATTGACCAGTTGCTGCAACTTCCAAAAGCAGTCAGAGACATTTTAGTCTATTTCAGGAAATGAGACTTTACAATACTTTTAGACCAAACAAGCTAAATCACTCACCTGTAAAAAAGGCACAAATTGCCGCATATTTCCTGAAAAGTTTGGCAATTCGTTGAAAAATGTGTGCCCATTTGGGAGGCAAAACGTAGATCTACTCTGTTGCATTTTATATTCTTTGGGACCAGAGCCTGGAGCTCTAAGTTTGTCAGTTGCATCAGGAATAAATACTTCATGCGGAGACCCAGAGCGTCTGGGCCCGGAACACTTGGTATAAATGCCGTTTTCCTAGTCAAGATAGACCTCCACCCCACCCCCGGGCAGCATTTCATGTCCACATCAGGCTACACTATGTCCAGAATGCAAGGTGAAATTACATTCTGAGTAGGAGAACTTGATGTGGTCATGAATTTAGACTTTTTCCTCTTAACAGAGATTTGCATTAGATTTGGAGGAAAACAAAGTAGTGGATGAATTCATTCTTAACCTCAGGGTGAATGACTTAAGGAAACAAAAACTACTGTTTTTAGAGGATCAAGATGATGTGGCAAACAGAACCCCTGATTACTGTTTCAGAGATCAGTGTAATATATACTACTTTACTATGAAAAGCACAAGACCGTACCCGACAAGCCTTTCTCATGAACTCTCCACACCTTCAAACTCCCCATCTTACAGGAAAAAGATATGGGGAGAGGTTTGTGCACCTTCTCTGCTGAACGTCCTCAGCACACAGTGGGTGTCCAAGGGATGTCTCTGGAGCAGGACAGCACTGACATTCTGGGGAGAGCACCACAAGCCTGGCCTTGAGTTTGAGCATACTGATACTCCAGGCTGAATCAGGCTTTGACTGGACGTATTTGGTCCAATCTGATTTTTTGTCAGAAATTCCTTACAGACAGGATTTAAAGAAGTTAAAACTCTACCCAACTCACCCCCTGCTTCCCAGATGAAGAGTTAACAAACTCAAAGCCCAGGGGACAGGACAGGTAGCTCGATCTTATCAAATCTGAGAACTTTGGCCACCTGCCAGGGTGTACAAAACAAACCAGCACACATCTTTTAATTTCTTTGCAGTCCATTAGGTAACAGATAATACTCTTTGACTGAAAGAATTTAAAGTCACATGCTGAGGGTCTCCTTATTTAGCTGGTCTCTCCCCATGTTGACTGTGCATCCCCACAAATATCTTCTGTAGATATTCATGCTACTAGATCCTTTTGCTACTATCTTGGTTATGTGTAAACAGGAATTGTCATTTGAGTCATAATTAGTCTTCAGGTAATTAACTCATAAACTTGTGGCTAAAAATTTCCTTTGTTAATATAGCCTTAGATCCCACTAAGGTCGAAGTCACAGAAAGGGGAGAGGAGTAAATTTGGTTGAGGAAATTACTATTTAGCACATACTTCTTAAACCAATTTAACTTGATTTTACTGATTTTTGCTTGGTCAAATGTGGGTAAGAGACTTTACATAACTGCTGTTTTAATTTGCTGAGTTAGAGAAGTTCCTTGATTTGTCACTTAGTTTCTTAAATAGCTTGTGTTAATCTAGCTCTTTTGACTTTCTCCGTGCACATTCATTCTATCACCACTCAATGATTATTTGGGGCTGTGTTTTTGGATCCAGCTGTTTAAGAATGACTGAGAAGGAAATTGGACCAAATTTATTCTACGAGGTGAAATCAAAATAGGAGTTGATTTAAGCATAAAGCCAAAATGAAATCAGGCACATGGAAAATGTACAGGGTGATTATGAAGTTTGCTTCTAAATTAAATATAAATCTGCAGCAAGCTGCCTCTCTTCTCAGAGTCAGCTCAGGGCCAGCTGGCAGCCTCTGTAGACCCTTGCAGCATGGTGAATCCACTGAAGACCTTGAGTTCAATTACCTTCCCTCTTGAGTCAAGTCATGCAAGGATCCTTTCTTGAAAGTCATCAGAATAGGACAACAGATTCAGTTGTCAACACCAGCAGTGGCAGTTTTTTTGTTTTGTTTTGTTTTTAACTTTTAAAGCCTTTATTAGCAAGTTGATTTCACATGTTCTTAGACTTATGGGCTAAGTCTATATCCGAGGATGCTAAAAGCCTTACTGGCAAGCCAGTTTTGAATACAGTCTAAACAGGGGATGAAGAAGCTTTCACTGGGGTCATAGCCAAGAAGCTAGTTAGTTGTAGATGTAGCTAAAAAGGTCATTGGCTCACTTGCAAGTATGCTGGCAGCCTCAACATTTGTTACAAGTTCCTCGCATTAGTCAATTGTTTTCGAATTTCTTTCCCACTGGGAACCCCGAGAATGTCTCTTGCCTGAGTATACCATTCTCAGCTGATCGCTCTTCCCCTTAGATGTTAGGGATGATGCCTGGCAGCATCCCCTCTGAGTCACTGGTCAGGAGGCAGGAAGTCTTCCACGTTCTTTGCATAGACAGTCACCACCCTGCCTCACTGTGACTCAGTCCACACTCTCAAAAGGGCATAGACAATATGACTTGAGAAGCGCCTGAGGCTTAGACCCAGAAGTATCAGAACCAGAAAGGATCTTGGATAGCCTGTGCAAGAGGGGAACGACCATCCTGGTTTACCTGGTACCAAGTACAGAACTTTCAGTGCTAAAACTGGGAATCCTAAGCAAAGTGGAATAGTTGGTCACACTATGCTTAATTGTTTGTAAAGGAGAAACTGAGGCCCAGGAAGCTGACCTGCCTAAGCTAACAAAATTAGTGGAAGATCCGAATTAGAATACAGATCCATTGGTGCTAGAGTCCAGTGCTCTTTCTATGCTGGTACTTCCTTATATTCTCACAGCGCACTGCATACAGTAGGTGCTGAAGTTTCTATTATGGTTGTTTTTTGAGTTCAAGGGAAGTGCTTTTCATAGATATGTTCATCTCTAATTAGGAATGATCTCACTAAAGGTCATAATGAATCAATGGTGAAATTAGGTCTCTACTTCTAGACTCCGAATAAAACAGAATGAAGGAAGGGGAGGAAAGATTAGTGAGCAGTAACTGAAGTGGTTAGGAAAACAGAAGGATTGTGCAAAGATGAAGAGTCCTATGTGTACAGGTTGGCTGAGCAACACTGTAGCAGGGGACACATAGAAATACAATATGGGGTGTAAACACTAAAGAGAAGTCTGTATTATTTCCCTGTTCTCAGAGAGAGTGTGGTAGAAAGAAACATATCATTATTTTTCTGACAAGGGAAGAAAGGTAACCACAGACACACACACCACACACAAAAATGGTAATGACCATGTAATGAAAATTATATCTCTTGACATTCATGGTTATGTGTTTTCCAAGGACTTCAAAAGAACCTAATTCCCGGCAGTATTCTTCGTCCTTTCAGGTCTCAGATCCGCCCTGTTTTTCTTGCAGACTTTCTCCCTGGATACTGAGTTTTTAGTAACGTAGCATAAATTACTAGGGATCATTAGTTTGTTATACCTAGAGCTTTAGATCACTTATCTAAATAATGCTGTATTCCAGTCAATGCTATAGTCTCACTTGCAAGAGGCACTGGTGTTATCCATACAAGGGAACAGAACAGATTAGGAAATTGACTTGCTGAGGATTAAGACTAGAGAAATGACTATTGGAAGCCAGGGTCTAGAAACGACATTATTTATTGTGGCTTTTTTCACCAACTTATTTTTGGGGTCGTGCTTGGCACTCGGTTTCTTTTATCTGGAATGGAGCCTAAGGAAGTGGTACATGGAAAGGGAGCAGCATAAACAAAATGGAAGTGACTAAGGTGTTTTGACACTCATTAAGATGGGTGTTACTCTCAAAATGGAAGCCAGGTACCTACTTTTCTGTTCTACCACACCTTTTCCTGCTGGTGGCCAGAGACAGAGCTACCTGTTCTTCTGACTAATCCCCTGAAAAGCAGGTGAACCGAGGCTGAGCTGACCTACTTTGCAAATACCTGTTACAGTGTTAATCAGTGAACTTACTGAAGGCAGTGGTCATGTTCTGCCTTAGGCTGCAGCCCAAACTGACAGCTGACCTTACAATAGTGCTTCTCAAATAATGAACTGTGACCACCCAACAGAAGAAAAGCGGAGGGAGGAAAGTGTTGATTAAAAATGCAAACTATTGAACCTTATCCTAGACATTCTGAATTGATTTTTTTCTTTTTAAATAAACTTTAAAATTGAGAAGTTTTAGATTTTACAGAAATGTTATTAATATACTACAGCATACCAATTTTGTTTATACATTCATCAATTGATGGACAGTTGGGTTGTTCTCACTTTTTGGTTATTATCAATAATTCTGCTATAAATATTCATGTACAAGTTTTTATGTGAATGTTTTTATTTCATTTCTACATAGGAGTGGAATTGCTAAATCATACCATAATTTTTACTTTTTGATAAATTACCAACCTGTTTTCTAAACCAGCTACACTTATTAAATTCTCGCCAGCAATATATGAAGGATCTAATTTCTCCACATCCTTCTCAACACTTGTTACTGTCTTTTTGACCATAGCTATCCAACCTAGTGGATATAAACTGGTATCGCATTGCGGTTTTGCATTTCTCTAATAACTAACAATGCTGAGCAGCTTTCATGTGTATTAGCCATTTGTATATCTTCATTGGAGAGCTGCCTAGTCAAATCCTCTGCCCATTTAAAAATTTATTTGTTTTGTTCTCTCTCATTCTGTCTTTGAGAGGAGACCATGCTCTGTTTATGGGGCCTTATTCTTTCTCTAATAAACTTTCCTTTTGTCTCTAAAAAAAGTTGAGTTGTCTTTTCATTCTTGAGTTGTAGGAGTTCTTTATATATTCTGGGTATATAAAGAAATAAGATTTGCAAAATTTCCCCTCCCATTCTGTGGGTTGTCTTTTTACTTTGTTGATGGTGTCCTTTAAAACACACAAGTTTTTAATTTTCATGAAGTTCAATTTATATATTTTTCTTTTGTCACTTGGACTTCAGGTGTCATATCTAAGAAACCATTGACAAATAGGCTCTTTAATGGGCATGGAACAGATTGTGACACTCACATAATGAGATATGCTAGACAGGTTTTCAAGAAGAGTATGGAAACTTGCAACCTTTTAAATTACAATGAATTGTTCTAAATGGTTTAGGCATGTGTTTGCCCTGGGACAGGTTCTAGGATGATTTCTGGAAGTTCCAGTACTATGTTAAGAATGTAACTCAAACACTAAGGAAACATCTTCTTCATATGGCAGAAAACCCCACAAACTTTTTAATACAACACTGAGAAATCAGAATGGTCACATTATTAATGAAAAGAAAAAGCATCTGCAATGAAAAATGTAGCAAATGGCAGAGTAACAATACAGCTGACTGGAGGATAGAAGGAAGTGGTCTGGTCTAACCACTTCTTTTGATAGTGATTCACAACAAGTCTGTTGACTGCTGAAAATAAAAGCATGTTCATAATTTAGCAAATCTATTTTTAGGAAGCTTTTGTGTTTAAAAAATGGCCTAGATAATGGGTTTCTAGTACCTGACAGTGCTAGTGAGGGAAAGATATGGGAAAACGAGTTGCACTGGCAATTCCGGCAGCGGTGAGCACTCCTCCAGCATTTGATTATAAAACACAAGTCCCAAAGCCTTGATAATCAAGATTGGAAACAAGTAATCAACAGAGAAATACCGGTTTAAAAGCTTCATGGTTCAGCAGAGAGCCAGTTTGGGTGCGCATGCATATTTTTATCTGAGACCACTTGTACTAGTGCTAACAAACTGCTCTTGCTGTGTGTCACTGGCATACTTTAAAATGATTTTTAAAATATCTCACTTATTTTATTCTTTCTTGGAATATTTTATTTTATAAAGAAGTTGATTACTTTTGATATGTGTGTGTGTGTGTGTGTGTGTGTGTGTGTGTGTGTGTGTATGGCTCAGTTTTTTGCCTCTATTTTTCAGAAAAAAATTAAAATGATTAAATTTCAATTCCTTAAGCAAAACATTGTCAATATTCATTTTTCATCAGCAGCAACGGGCTCTTTTCTTTAAAAAATGTAGTTAGAACTCTTTAAAAAAAATTTAAAAAAAAATAGTCTATTTAAAGAAAGGTATGTGGCCACATATTAAGCGTGGCCATCAAGCAAAGAGAATTTTCCCCAGGTAGTCTGTGGATTTTAATGTCCCGAATAGAATAGTGCATGAGTCCTAACCAAAATTGAAATGCAATTAGAGGAAGCTAGCTCCTTTGAATTTACAGCAACTGGGATTGTATTTATGGCCTGTATTGGATATATTCCAGCTCTATATCACAATACAAAAATTCCCATTTCCTCAAAGCTAAAACCTAAGCATCAGTTAAACAGACTGGTGAATAGAAAATTCAGCTAGGCACAATTCATTCGATGGCTGTTCTCTGTGAGTTGGCTGGTGGTTGAATATATTGCTAGCAAACACAGAGATAAATTTCTCCTAATAAACTGAGGTCTCGCAAGGGTTAGCAAGTTATTTGTAAAGTGGAAAGAGCACTCAATTGGAGAAAATGCAATATGTCATTACTTTGACTCTACTTATAAATAACGGATTCTAGAAAGATATATATAGGCAGGCTGTTGAAGCTTTAGGACTGTTGCCTTAATGTAAGAAAATGCAGTCATTAAACCACCAAAAATGGTTCAACATTTTTAAGTTTTTTCTCTTAAGTATAGAATTTATTTCATATATTGCCAGTTCTGTATTAACATTATCATAGTTTATTAGCTTGATGGTTGAATTTCTTCTCCTGTAATGTAAACTGATATAATAAAAAGACAAAAGGAATTTTTTAGGATATGACATAGAGAATTTTCTTCAAAATTAATGTTACAAAAACTTTTGGATTATGCACTTACTATGAATTTACTTCATCAAGTTAAATACTATTCTCTAAGCCTGTATCACATGATAGTCTTTCCAGGAAAGTCCATCTTGAAAGCCCATTTTCTTCTCTGGGCTCCATAACACAATACTTATACCAACATTTGCTGATATCTGTTTGTGTTCCCTTAATGTTCCCTTTAAGTTAATGATGAAGTTTGAAGTTTGTTTTAAAAGTAAAATTTTGCTTTAATGCTTTATGAATGGAAATCTATTATTTATATCCAATGTTATTTTAAGTCTTTCCATGGTAAGCCTTTAAAGTCAGTTAAATAGAATGAAACTTAATTGGTTGTATTGGTTCTATTTCTTCTCTTAGAAAAATATAAAGCTTAAGACAGATATTATACTACCTTGTATCATCCAAGTCACTAATCAACATATTTAATTTGTAAAGAGTTACCAAGCTAGTTAAAGTACAACTGCTTTATCACAACTGGAGACTTGTTAAAATGAAAGAGATGTAAGATTTCACTCATATGTGGAATAAAAAACTGAAAATAACAAATGAACAAGACCAAACAAAAACTCAGATACAGTTTAGTGTTTAACAGAGGGAAAGGGTAAAGGGGGTCAAATATATGGTGACAGAAATTTGACGCTGGGAGGTGAACATACAATGTAATATACATTTATTATATAACTGTACACTTGAAACCCGTACAATTTTATTAACCAGTGTACCCCCAATAAACTTAATTAAAAAATAAAAAGCAAAAAAGAAATGTAAATAGTTTTTAATTATTTTTCAGATCCAACTATTCACCTTTAAACAAACCAGAATATCAATATCTAATCTATTTCCCTCTATGTTGTAGAGGGCAATTTAAAAACAAAACGAAACAAAACTTTTTCCTACTGTATTACCCAGAAAAATTTGGTGGCAATTTTGAGAAGGTGGAAACATTTTCAGCAAGGAGTGAGGAAGGCCCTGGAAGGAACCCGGAGCACTGAAAGAAGAGAAAAGCTAAAAGAAAGAAAAAAACAAAACAATTATACTTTGGTGGAAACAAGACTGCCACACACAGACACTGGGATCAGAAAGATTAGTTCAAATCTCAGCTGTCAAGCTTTAATTTTCTTATTAGTAAGGATATATTCACTAATTCATTGTTATAGTACACCGGCTGTCTTGATACATTTTAAAAAAGGCTATAGGACAGAGCCTAACTCAAAGTTCCTAATTCCGTGACACTGGACGTAGTATTTTTTTCTGTTGACATTTATACAGCACCTTTAACCCAAACAATTATGGACAACATATCACTAAATGACGAGTACAAATCATGTTTAAAAATTGATAAAATCCAAAATTCATCTGAGTATATTTTAAAGATCTTGTTTTAATAATTCATGAATCAGACAGCATCCCATCTGGAGATAGCTCTGAGGAGCTATAGAAAATAAAAGACTTACAGGCAAAAGGAAGTGGGAACAAGAAGGTTACACTAGCAGAAAGCAGACTGGTTGTGGCATGGTCACTTTCTTTAGGGGATTGCAGGGGTCTTTTGGGCAGATGACCTCCTAGTGCTGGTAAGATTCCGGACTAATGGGTGTAAGATTCCATTTCTGGGAGAAACTGTAATTAAGTTTTAGTGTGATAAGGGGCTTAGCATAAGCAACTCCATTTTGGACCTGTCTTGTTTTAAACAAACCAAATGACACAACTAAATATACAAAACAATACAAACCCCCTTCCCCCCAAATCAAGTTCGTAAGTTATGAGAATCACCCAGTTTAGCATTTGCCTTGGCAAAGGAGTAAATTTCTGAGCTCAACTCCATCCTAAATCATTCCAATTCAAGTTATTAAGTTGATGCTACAGAGACAGTTACAGAAAACATTTCTCCCTTTGAGGAGGCACAGTCTAAGGAGATATTAAAATGCAACGATGTTCCATGCATAGAAGAATGTATAATCTACTACTGGAACACATATGAGGAAGCAGTTAAATTTGTTTGGTGTAAGAAGAGGGAAAGAAGTGTAAAGGAGATTTATCAAGGGGAGGAGATGTGGTGACATTTAAACCAGGCCTAAAAGGAGTGAGTCTGCCAAACAGAACAAAGGGAAGGGCGTTCAGGTGAGGGAAACAATAAGAACTACACACTCAAATTCCTAGAGACCCTTGGGAAGACAGAGAATCCAAACCATTGTAAAAATTGCTCCAAAGAAAGAGCTCCTTTGAGAAAAAAGGCTAAGTTACAAAGGATATTATTTGCTCCATAGAACTGATTTTCTGGAATCTGTGAGATTAACCAGCCATTTTATGTTGATAAATAATTTCAAATACAAGAACAATAAAGAAAATTAGCTTTATTTATGTAAATTAGAAAAATTGATTGTAGTTAGAATTTGTCAAATGTCTTCATTCTGAACAATTTACAAGAGTATTTACATACAAACGTAATAAAATAGAACACATCACATTGCTCTTGCTTGACTCAAAGTGTTTTCCCAGTTCTGCCCCTATCACTTTGGTTTTTAATTTTTAACAGGGAAATGCTTTGTTTCAACATAGTGCTCAAGTCAAAGATTGTAACACTGAAGTGGAAGGAAAGTCAATGATCACCAACAGTTAAAAAATATTTTTTAACCAATGTGACTATCATTAGTTTTTTATATATTAAAATGTGTCATGTTAAAAAAACATCTTGTATTCATTGATGATCTAAATTTGTTGTACTAAATTTGACAATTATAAAAACTCATAGCTGATCTAAATATAGAAATGAATCTATATTAAACTCATCGGTATGAACGTTTGCCACAAATGAAAATGAACAAAATTGTTAGGAACAGAGTTAACAGAAAATTTATTTGAGAAATTGAAGTGGAAATGTCTTATTCTATTTAAAATTAGAAAAATTCCCATTTTCTGCACCCAATATGAACAAAACCAAAAGATGTTGACAACCCATGATATGTGTAGACACCAAATCTTAAGTCACACTGTAGGGCTATAATGAATTTGTACTATTATATGCTGAATACTTCTAAATCAAGTTTCCTAAACAGCTTTCCAATCATTTATGTTGTTTGAGAAATCCAAGAAAGTTTAATACAATTACTGAATAGGGCAAAATTTAAAATTAGCAATTGGATAAAATATAAATGCAGATAATTTATAATAGAGTTAAATCTGTCATAGTATTAAGTATACCATGTGTGTATGTACTGTCAAAAGAAATTCATTTCATTTTTAAAGCAGTGGATTGTTTAGTAAATTAATTCCTGGCAAGAATTCTAACAGAGCTCTGTCATTTTATTAAATTGGAAAAGCTCCCCCACAAAAATGCTAAGTTTGCTATTACTTTGAAAACTCACTGCTATTTAAATTAAAACAATCAACCAGACCTCCAAGTGCACTTGTGTCTAAAATGTCACTTTAGTTCCCAAAGAGAAGGAAATGATAAAGTACTGTTTAAGGTGCTTACAAGTCAAAAACAAACAAAAGACAACAAAAAAAACCAAAACATCAGAGGAAATTGGTCTTTAATTGGATGCTTGAATTCTTTCCAGAGTGCTTAGTATGTCTAGATGTTGGTAACCTGACTTTGACACTTTCTTGATTGCCCTTAATAGCAGCCTCAAGGCGGGCTTTCAGGGCCGGAGAAGAAGCCATTACACTTTTAAACACTGATGAATACTGAGGCCCAATGTGCATGAGATTTTGCAAAGCAAAGTCGTGTAAATTTCTCATTACGGCAGTTGCTGAACCCAGAGCATTCTCATCCAAAAGGAAGGATATGAGGATGGGCAGAAGACAGGCCACCAGCTGAGAGCCTGGAAAATAAACAAATGATGTAAGCCCTAAGTTCAGGGATGTCAGTGTTTATCATACAAAGTTGTAAACACACTTGATCTGCACTCATATTTCCCCACTTAAGGAAAAAACAATTTTTCTCATCTCTTCTTCCAGATTAATACTACTTGGGATTAACATAATACTGCCTTTCGATGAATATAAAAATATAATGTTAAGTGACTAATTGAATGTTTTACATTTTAAATATCAATTTAATTTCTGATTCTGGACAGATTCTGATACAGTATAAATTTAGAGCTAACACTTACGATGCTGCTCTTCAGCAACAGCTACCAGTGATTCCAAGACCTTTATGCCTTCTTGAAAGATCTGAAGCTCAGTAGTGTCTTCAGGTTTTCTCTTGTCGATTTCCTGTAGTTTTTTCACGATAGAGGATACTAAAGAGTAAATGTAAGGGTAGGAAACAGCTGGATTTGGATACTGAAAAATGGAAAGTAGGAGCTGATAGGTCTTGATCTGTACCTAATCAGGTAAGAGACAAAAACAGTATAAACCGTAAATATAAATTTACATTTATATTAAAATGTAGATTTTAATGTAAATTGAAAAAGGTATTTATTTCTAATTTATTTTTATTTTTTCTCCCCTCTTTAATTCATCCCCCCTACCCCCAAATGGATCTCTGAAGGCGGGGCCTCTCCTCCCATGAGCCCGCTGTGCTCCCCTGGGGCCTGGCGCACCCTGGGGCTGGCCCCAGCACACCAGGGGTATGTATGGTCTGTGGCTCCACCTGGGGTGCAAAACCAGGACCTTCTGTGTGTAAAGCAGACGTGCTAACCACTACACTATGGAGCCACTCCTAAATTTAGTTCTAATTTTGAAAGTCCAAGTAGTATAACAGGTATTCTAACTTGCACACTGACAACAGTGGTTTTGACAGTTTAAACTGGGAATAGGGGCACGTGGGTATGACAGAGAAGGATAACTTATTTGCCTTCCCTATCATATAGTTAATTTCTCTTTTCTCTAGTTTCCATTTTCTCTCTCATGTGCCCCTCTATACTCTATAAAGTCAAGATTAAACCAAAACACACACACACATACACACAAATTTGAAAAATATTTTTGAGATTTCAGAAAATGTTATAGATAAAAAAATCACATATATCTGAAATTCAAATGTCATGGTCTTAAGGTTTTAAGGAACCATGTCTGGATCATATTAACTATGTGTCATCACACATCAGAACCATCACTTTGAGACTGCTGCATAAAGCTCCTTGCAATGCTGTAGGCAACAAATAGGACAGAAGAACAAAGGAGATAATTATACATCAAATACAGCAGGTCCTTGAATAATGTTGATGACATGCCTTAGGAACTTAACTCTTGTTTATATCAATTAGCCTCTGGTAAAATTGGTTTCTTTATACGTTCTTTTGCTTAAAGTTGCAGAACTTATCCAAGATACTAAGTAAGGACTTCCTATATAGGTCATCCTTTATTTAATTCATTATGATGGTATTTGGATAATTTTTTTTTCTGAGAGAAAATCTGGTTCCTATATTTTAGGAATTGATATATTTGTGATCATGTGCTACAAATTCATTTTGTAGCACATAAAGAAATAGAAAATTAATCCAGAAAATGAAGGGACCATAAAGCAATGGGATCAACTTGTGTTTTTGGAATGGGTCACATTATTTCGCAATTGTATATTGAAGGCATGTGCTGGAGTCTTCCTTTATTTTTTCTTTTTCTTTTCTCATTTTTTAAAAAGGAAATCTACTATAATAAGCTACAATGTATCTTACTAAATGTCCCTTGTAAAGTTCTAGAGATATGTCAATCTTGAGATGCCCCTCTTTCAAATTTATTTATTCTTTAACATTTCCTTTACTTTTCTCCAACTATGCTCTATCCTCAGGGCCAAAGAATAAGACCACTATTATTTGCTTTTGTTATTGCAAGAACAGGAATCAATTCAGACCTAAAAATAAAAATTTAGTTTGATACTTCTTGTTGGAGTCAATAAAAATCACAAAGAAAAATTTTAGAAAAGCCTAGACATATTCCTACTAAAAAATATCTCTCTGTTAAATACACTTACCATAGGATCTTTTATCTCAAGAGTAACCTTAAATTTTTCAATACAGCGCTTCTGAAGGCATGGAATGGTAGTTACTTCTGGACTGGTAGACAAAATAAATACTGTGATAGCAGTAAGCAGACTGACTTCATCAAGTTCTTGATGTGTTCCATCTACTAAAGAGGAAAAGGATTGATGACAATTTCTTTTGTGTACACAACAGATATAGACAGTGACTCACTTTAAGAATCCTGGCAAATGTTGCAGGTTTAAAAGTGTGCACTGTAAGTAATTCTAGAGCCAAGGATTATCAAAATAATTATAATCTTCACAGATAAAATAATTATAATCTTCACAGATAAAGACAGCAGTAAATACATGTACACATTTACTAGGAATATCCATTTACTAGTTGTGTGACTTTGGACATCTGACCCTGTCCTTCAGCTTTCTCATCTATAAAATGGGAATAACAATACTTACATTTATCAAGTTATGAGGATTAAATAAATTAATCCATTAGAATAGCATGTTGTACATAATACTCAATATGTGTTAGCCATTATATTACTATTTTTATTGTGCAGCAATACAGAAATGCTTGGATAATTGTTTTTTCTTTAAGTTTAAAGCATTCATATTTTGATAATACCCATGTTAAGTGAAAATACCTTAGTATTTTGCTACATATACCATTTAACAGTATAGGAAAAAACCTGGAAATACCTGCAATAGGCCAATGTGGTGGTGGGGGGTGTTGCTAAAAAAACAAAACTTTCCTCTCTATCTTCTAAGTTCTTCTTGCTGGGCTAATAAATTAACAGAGTCAGATTAACAGGAGAAAATAAAATTTTAACATATGTGCATGGGGATTCATATTAAACATGGAGATTCCAAAGACAGAGAGGTAACATGGGGTATATATGACATTCTGGACAAAGGAGAAAGGGGGGAATGGTATCTCAGATTTTAAGTGAGAACGGCCATTTACAGGTAATTGAGGAAGAGAGAACATAAAAGGCAGGTAAATTTTTGCTAGGCAACCCAGAAATACTAAGATGGGGTGGTGGGGGAGCGGGGCTGTCTAGTAAACAGGCCCTTGCTGGACACTGCTCCATCTACCAAACTCAATTCAGATTAGGCTAAGGTGAATATGTTATGATTCCTTTCCTGGAACAGGTTTTCCCCATCTGAATCTCTCAGGCAGGAAAGGGGTGAGAGTCAAAGGTTCTTTGTGAGTCTTTTGTTTCTTAATAACTTAAAAATCAATATTCCCAAAGGCAAAACTTTTGGTCCCTTTCACACCAATCATTTTAAGAAATTTTCTCTTAGATGTAATTCACTTCCCAAAGTCATGCTCTTATTAAATAATTTTAATAAGCCTGTTGTGAAAAAATCAGTATTATTTGAAAAGGAATGGCAAAATCAACTAATTAAATTGTATAAGCACAGAGTGCTACTTATGAGAAAATGACTGCTATATATTATATGTGGGGGGAGATGGAGGAAGGGAGAAGCTTTAGTAACTAATATTCATTCAACAAATATTTAAGATACTATGAACCAGCACTCTTTCTGGCACTGAGATATAACGTAAAGAGAAAATACACTATATACCAGAAAGTAAATAAATGATTTAATTTCAGCTAGTCACAAGGTCTATGAATATGAAAAAATAATTAAAATGATACAAAGCAATCCAGGAGCTGCTATACTGGGTGGTCAGAGAAAGCCTTGAGGAGACTGATGCCTGGGCTGACACTTGAGAGAGAGTAGCAATGAAAGCACAATATTATGGACGAGATTGATTTTATAAAAATAATCTGAATAATTGTGAGGTAGAATAGGCACATGGTCAACACTTAAAATTATGACAGCATTATTGTAAGCACTTCATATACAATACATCTTTAATCCTCACAACAGCACCATGAAGCTGTATTACCAGAGCAAAAGGGGTCTGACGGCCTGTGTGTGTCTTAGTCAATCAGATACATACAGGTTTGTAGCAAAGAAAGTTAAGGATTTATTTTAGAGAGTTGCCAGTATGGGAGACACCGGTGAGCTATCTCTCAAAGCCTGACCTGTGGCCTGCTGGGGTTGTTTTGTCTCAATGGGCCTTGTACTGAAACACATCTAAAGCCAAGATGTTATCCTTGGTCTAAGGTCTAATTGAAACCTATTGTCCTCATGAATTTAGACCGAGGCTTAGTTAATCTGTCTTAAGGCTTAATGATTAAAGAAGCAAGCATACATATAGAGGTGGAAGGATAAGGGTGGATAAAGCAAGTGAGTCAATATGCTTTTGTCTGGGCAAAATCAGCTTGAATCAGAGAAAAAAAAAACTCTATCAAAGAAATGAAGTTTGTGTGCAGGTATAGCAGGTACTCTTATTTCCATTTTATGGATGAGAGACTGAGGAACAGAAATTCAATCATTTGTCCAAGTCACACAATTAGTAAGGCAGACGGTTTGATTCCATAGAGCAAACTGTTAACCATGATGCTATAGTACTTCCAATACAATCAAGTTATTTTTAATCATTTATAGCAACTTGAAATTACAACATAGTCAGCTACTGTTTAGAAAAAAATGTGTTTTTTTTTATTCTCAGTGAGATAAAACTGTTCTGGGTTCCTCATCCCATTTCTTCTAAAATTCCTGTACAGTTATGCCTCCCTTACCAACAGGGATACGTTCTGAGAAATGCGTTAGGTGATCTCGTCATTGTGCAAATATCATAAAATGCACTTACAGAAACCTAGTGTAGAGCCTACTACACACCTAGGCTATATGGTGTAGTCTACTGCTCCTAGGTTAAAAACCTGTACAGCATTTACTGTGCTGAATACTGTAGCCAATTGTAATATAACAGTATTTGTGTATCTAAACTTAGAAAAGGTACAGTAAAAATACATGTACTTGTGCATGGGCATGAGTTGGGGGGTGGTAGAGGGCTGTGGAGGGAGGCACCTTTAGGGGAAGAGATGTCGGGAGGAAGAAGAAAGGAAGGGAGAGAGGAAAGGAAGAGAAGGGGAGTAAAAGGGAGAACAGAGATCAAAGAGACTCATAAAGCTTGAAACTAGCAATAATGATCAGAGTGAGGAGGGGAAGGAAGGAAAGAGGAAAGATAGAGGAAATGGTGGGAAGGGAGTTTCTGAGAGAACAGGACTGTGAGGAAAGACAGATTAAAAGAAATGGAGGGAAGAGAAGTGAATTTGTGTGTGAAGGGGCAGGCAGGGGTGGGTGTGGAGATGGGGTCCTGGGCTCCCCTTTTCTCCAGCCTGCTTCTCTTGCTTACTCACCAAGTCCTGGCCCTGGCCTCTGGTGGACAGCATGCTAAGTCTTCTGTTTATTTACACCAGTCAGAGCTAGCAGTAAATTTAACACCATAGTTTAGTCCAGTCTTTTCTCTTAACATCCAAACTTTTGCTTAGAGTCAGTTATAATCTTATGGGACCATCATTGTATATGCAGTCTGTCTTTGACTGAAATGTTGTTATGCAGCACATGACTGTATTTCTATTTTCCTTTTTTTTTTTTTTTAAATTTATTTTTCTATTAGGATAGATGCAAGGTTCCCTTAGCATTAGCCCCATAGAGAGGCTGATATGGTAAGGAAGTGGAGCCTCTTGCTAACAGCCAGAGAGGGTCTTGCCAAGAGCCTTGAGTGAGTCACCTTGGAAATGGATTTACTTTGCTGCAATCCTGGCCAATATCTTAACAGTAACCTCATGAGAGACCCTGAGACAGAAACACCCAACTAAGAGGCTCTGAATTCCTGACCCATAACTATCAGATGATAAGTGTTTGTTGTTTTAAAGCCACTAAGTTTTGGGGAAATTTGTTATGTTGTAAATGATTTCCTGTTACAATCAACTCCTTTTTTAATTTCTCTGAGTAGCTAGTCAAAATCCTCAAGGTCCTAACCTCATTCTCTGATACACAAGAAAGCATCTGTGTGTGTGTGTGTGTGTGTGTGTGTGTGTGTGTGTGTGTGTGTGTGTGAGAGAGAGAGAGAGAGAGAGAGAGAGAGAGAGAGAGAGAGAGAGAGAGAGAGAGAGAGAGATATGAGAGTCAAGCTCATAACCACTCACAACGTAAAATTATACCTACTACTTTCCCCCCTTATCTTCTTTTCTTTGCTCTCACTGGCAGAAGTTAATCCTTCTAAAATTCAGTGAATGTTATTTCTTCCTTCCTTGAAAGGGATGTTCCTTCCATCCCTAATACTTCCAGTTTCACCTCTACCTTTTTTCCCATTAGGCACGAACTCATACTAGTCTCACCTTTTAAAAAAATGTCCTTGTTTCTACACCTTCCCTCAGCTTTCTCTTCTTCCTGTAAGAGGAGCCTATAATTGATTCTCCCCCTTCCTTACCTCTTATTTGTACCCCAACACTATACATTGCTGACCACTCCCTCACCATTAAAACTCTTTTATTTGGCTACTGTGACTGCATTCTCTTCTGACCCTCCTCTCATCTTGCTCCATAAACTCAAATTGGGTAATTTCAACCATCCTATAGGTTGCACCAACAACTCCCAAATACATGTAGTCTAAAATCATCTCTAGTCCAGACTTTCTTAAATGCCAGATCTCTCCATATTCTGTTCCACTTGATTATCCTATAGGCATTTCAAATTCAGCTTCACTATATTCCCCTAAAAATGCTCACTTTGGTATTTCTGTTGACTGCATTGAGTGTTCCAGTTACCCTATATTTTAACTCCTAAACTGAATCATTAGTAAATTCTTAGTACATGCTTAGTATTTTAGTTTTCATTATTCTACTCCTCTTACTGCTATCTCCAGACTCTTGTTCTTTTTTATACCGCAGAGTGATTCTTCAGAAATGGAAATCCCATCACTTTACTCTCCTTAAAACTCTTTAGTGATTCCACATGCATATTAAAAGCAGTCCAGATTACAGATCATGCCAAACCCTCCATAATCTGGCCCTATGTATCATCCAACTTCATTTCTTTCTCTACTAATTACTACCCTACTACATTTCCCCATCAAATCTACATTTTCTCACTTCTCTACTAGCTGTCTCAAAATGTACCATACTAATTAGGTTCCTAGGTTTTTGATCAAAATTCTGTGACTAGAACCCCTATATATGATGTCCTGTGAAGAACGCTCTCTAATCCTTTCAGAAACTGACTCTTCTGAGAAGCCTCTTGTGGCAGATACAGAGGTGTACCACTGAAATCGCCCTTGTGGAGGAAGGTGATACCCAGCTATGGAGAGTGTGGTTAGCTCTCAGCTCCTTCAGGGTTGGCCTTAGCTACAAAGTTGCCTTGACCAAGATCATGTCTTTCCTGGGGTAGCCCACACCTGCAGATAAAGGCCAGGCCATTTCTGTCCTATGTGAGACATTCTGATGGGCAATCTCCAGAGCTCTTAGGTTCACTGTGCTTCTTTGGGGCCTACATTGCAGTCTGACTTCTTTTTCCCAATACTGCTTTCCCCAATTCCCTTCACAGATCTGGCTCTTTCCCCCCCAAGTTCCAGAGAACCCTACCTGTGACACTATGTTTGATTCACTCAAACAGAGTTGATTACTCTCATTTTTGTCAGTTAGTCTCTTTTTTATTGTATTAGAGATACAGTGATCATTAAGATATTACTTTTGCCTTCAAGGAGTACTTTATGTTATTAATCATACCCTATAGCAATTTATAGGTAATAGACTCCCAACTTTGGGTACAAAGTAGGTGGTCAATAAATGCTGAATTCAGTTGAACCATTTTTACCATATGAAATCAAATATGGTGAACTGTGACATTTATAAACAGAACAAGAAAAGTGGGGATAATTTATAATTTGTCTAAAGACTTTTTATAATCACTGTAACATATGCTGAAAGTGAAAACTACATAAGAAGAGTAAACAAATTTTAATGGATACTGAACATAATACTAGCTATCACTTATTGATACATGCCAGGTAATAAGTGAGATGCTTTTCATGTATCATATTACTGCTTTAACAATTTCTTGAAACATAATATCCTTATTTTGTTAATGAGAAAACTAAGGCTCAGAGAAGCTGGGTAACTTGATTAGTTAGCTAGTAAGTGTGAGGATATGAAACAGATCGGTCTTATTTTATATTTATAATGCATAGCTTATAAACATATACACTACTGTATATATTAAAAAGTTCTTCCAGCTAGTCATGGATCATGTTACATTTTTAAATTAGCATAATATTACATTTAAAGGTTTCTCACTGTTGACACAGGGCTGCCAATCGTTTCACTTGTATTAATGGTTAAAGATACTAAAATAAGAACACAGATGTTCCTATCTACTTAGATACATTCTCTAAACACATACGGAGTGACTGTCATCTCTTCCAGGTGAGAATGCTAAACATGATCAATATATCATTCTCAAAAAAATCATCCCTCTTGCTTTTTAAAATGAAATGAACTACTTCCAAAGAGCTTTAATTACCTGGATCCCAAAAGTCAAGAACTGTTGTTAGAGCACTACGGAGAAGGTCAGTCCAAGCAGTGTGGCTCTTTTCTGCTCTGGCCATCGGAGAAGACAATATTCCTTTCAGAGCCTGTAGGGAGGCTGCAACTGTTGAAGATAACTGGCCGCCAGGTAATCTCACAGCGGTTTCTCTGAGGACCCCAATTGTGAGGAACAATATAGTAGGGAGAATTGAGATGCTTCCTGTAAGATATATATTTAAAAACACATTGTATTTCAGTCTATGTATATAGTTACTAAAAAGAAATCATCAATCAGTAAGACAATGTCAAAGATTTCTCCCTTTTAAGATTATTTTTTATAAAAGATAGTAATTGTTAAGATAATTTAAGTAACTTAGATTTTAAGATTGGATTATATTTTGGTTATAATTGATGTTACTTAAATTATCACAGTACCATCTTTTGCCATCTTATTTTGTTTTTCTTGGTAGTTAGCAAATGTCGAGTTTTCCTTTTTGTGTGTGTGTGTGTGGTAAAATATACACAACATAAAATTTACCACTTTAACCATTTTAAAGTGTACAATTCAGTGCCATTAAGTACATTCACAATGCTGTGCAACTATCGCCACTGTCCATTTGAATTTATTTTATATTAAAATCTTTTTTCAAGGAATTTATAGCAATCCACTCAGGACAAAATATTAAAGTTTTCATGGGGGTGGCACCATAGTGTAGTGGTTAGCATGTCTGCTTTACACGTAGAAGGTCCTGGGTTCATGCCCGAGGTGGAGCCATGGACCTCATACCCTGGGTGCGCCAGGCCCCAGGTACGCGCCACGAGTGTGTGGGAGGAGATGCCCCGCCTTCAGAGATCCAGTTCTTAAGGGGAGATGGCAACATCTGGAGGTCAGGGGTGGAAGTGGTACGGAGGATTAAAGAAGAGGAAAAAATAAATAAAGTTTTCATGGCCACTAAGGAGTTGAAAAGTCAGTATGTTTAAAATGAGAGACTAAAGCTAAATTTTCCCAGAGGCTATTCAATAAAATTTGTATATTTTTACTAACCTAATCTTCTGCCAGGTACTTTTTCTACAACTCCTGGTGTAAAGCAGTGTGTAAGAACAGGAATATAGGTTTCAATTCAAATTAAAATTTAAAGTCATGTTAAAAATAAGAGAGTACATAAATTCATCAAGACATATATATTTAAGCAGAAATATGCTTACCAATGAAAAAGTATTAAGTACTAAGTACCTATTTATTATGTGTTAGATTTCCTAGAGGATAAAAATTTTATTGGAAATGAGACACACACCTGTATATGCTTTAGTGTGTGTGTATATATCTTCTTTATATATGATGATCAATTACATATAATGCCTCTATATGACACACACACACACACACACACAAAGAGGTCCCAGAAATGAGGTAGTCCTGGAGCTGAACTTCAAAGGAAGGCAAAATTTTCAATAGGAGAGAAGGGATAGAGTCACTTCAGATCAAGTAACACCATGGACAGTAGCACAGAACAGGGATGAGCATGAAGCCCCCTGGGTTTAAGATTCACACAGAAGGTATGAGGAAGTAGTGCCTCAGCAGAACCCTATGGAGAGTCTTAAAATGCTAGGTTGAAAGTATGGACTTGATTCCAAACAGAAATGGATGACAAACTTCTGTCATCAATGAGGGGAAGTCCATTGGGTACTGTATATCAAAAAATGCCCAAGAATGAATAACTGCCACTGACCAGTATGAAATACTGTCAACCATAAAAGAGTACATCTGTAGTACATGTTGTCTCTATATTTATTTTCACCCTTTTAGTGAAAACAAATTACTAGAATGCAATGTTAATCTTTGCGGATTAATAACATTACTCAAACTTTTGGGTCAGATTTGGTTTAATGAGAAAAAGATTAACAACCATTATCTTCTTTATCCAATAAAACCATTTCTCTCCTTCCAGGTCAAGTAAAGCAATCACATGCCACAGCATACCTTCAGGAGAGCACACTGCCGGAAGTTCAGAGAGGATAACTAATGCAGCTGAAACCAGTCTACTTCCATCTTCTGACAGCATCTGTGGCTTTGTAGCTTTTACTCTTGAGCTACCGGTCAATTTAGGATTTAGTTCTGGGAGCTGTCTAACGAGAATGCATACACACAATTCCAGTGTTGCAAAAACCAAAGATTTTCCAGGCACAAGTCCTCCTGTGTCCTTTCCCTCTCCAAATTCTGGCAGAGTTTCCTTTTCAGCAGCCCCATCATCAACTAAAAGAAAGAACAGTGTCGAATAAACATATTTTATTTTCTTTGCTTCTGGTAGAAGACAATTTAGTTCATTTCTGTTATAGGCAACACATTTAAATGGCTCAAGTCTTGGTCATTAAAGATTGAAGGAGAAAGTAATTATGAAAGTAAAAGTAGTTGTCTTTATTATAACTTCTTATTGTAATGAATCAAAAGAAATTCTTGGTAATCCTCTTGACCTTAAAATATTATCTGGTTGACTCTCTGCTGTTAAGAATGTGAACCTGACAGCTGGAGCTCCAACACTGATCTTGTGACCATAACACAGAAAGATAGGAACTGAGGTCCCTGATGCCTTTAAGAAGCTGCCTTACCATCCCAGGACTGTCTACCTCTGAACTTCTTTTAGATGAGAGAATAAGTCCTTGTGTTTTAAATCCACTGTTACATGCAGTCAAATGTAATCTTAAATGATAAACTCACCTATATCAAATTAGATTTGTAAACAAGCAATTTAATCATTTTGCAAAGCCTAAGTCATTAAAAAATTGTTAGTCGTTCTTTCTATGTACACTGGTAAACACTTATAGCTAGTGTAAGTAAGTACTCAATGTAGAAGGCATCTTTTTCTCCTCTTCTGGGGGTTTATTAAAATTCTCATTTTTCTAAAGAATAGTAGTTTAGCTACTGACAGTATCCAAGATAACATGAAAAGGTGAATGGGAAGACTTAAAGCCATACCCAGAAATGTTTCATTGGTGCTACACAGGATGAATTATCAGAATGACATAGACGTATAAACAATACTTTAAAAAGTAATGATACTATGTGATTAATTTGATATTATGGGTAAACATTCACCTTCTGCACTTCGTCTTCTCTCCTTCACATGTTCTTGAGCTGCACATATAATCTGTCTTACAACTTCAAGTGAGGCCAATTGAATGGAAGGTGATTCTCGGGTCAAAATTACTCGATGTAGTACATTCAACAACTCGATACCCAAGTCCTATCACAGAAAACATTTAGGGGAGAGTGTATTAGAAATAACATACTTTCTTTTTTAAAAATACTAATGCTAAATTCTATGACAAAATTTAGAAAAAGAGAATATAATAAATTATTCACAAAAAATAAAGGTGTTAGTAAAAGAAAGTTATACAACAGTTGCTCCACTGTAAACCAACTCCAGATTGGTTTTTGTCCAATCTTGTGGGAGATGGCACTGTGACAAAAGATCATTTTCACACAGGTCCTAAACTGGGGAAACAAGAAAGGAAATTTCCAAAACAAGATGAGAAATCTGGATAAAAGAAAATAAAGACTGCTATGTAGATGTCCAAATTTATATTAGGATTTTTAGTAATAATGAAGAATGAAGACATTAAAAGTGGGTAAGTTAATAAGCACAGAATGGATATCTCACTAAAGAATAAAAATACTGGACAAATACTATTTCATTCTCCCCCCCTTTTTTTCTATTGGTTACTCTAGTAGCTTTCTTTCATCTTTGAAAATAACAGTAAATCTATCGTTATATCTGTTTTAACATACAGACAGAATAAACAAGCGCAAAAAGTTTAAAATTTATTCAAGTATGATCCAAGTCAGGTGGCAACCTGATTAATACTTTAAACCTAATAAAATATAGTGTTAATAAGGTAAATAATAGTCCACATAAAGAGGAAATCGTAACATCCACGTTTCTTAACATCCAAGAGTCAGTGATAAAAATTTAATACACTGGTAATACATGATGCTAAGGGTGCCTGCTCAATGCATAGTTGCACTTAGGAAAGCAGTTAAAGTAAGTGCCACACTTTGTACAATTTTTTTTTCTTTTACCACGGTCAGAACTGGGTCA
The DNA here is from genome assembly GCA_028627145.1 of Eidolon dupreanum. Taxonomy (NCBI): domain Eukaryota; kingdom Metazoa; phylum Chordata; class Mammalia; order Chiroptera; family Pteropodidae; genus Eidolon; species Eidolon dupreanum. Next base: position 69,284,281 of record CM053509.1, read on the forward strand.
GATATTAGCATCTGATTCCACCTATAGGCTAGCCGGTAGTCTCTTAGAAAAAACCTGGATGGACAAGTCAGTGCACAGGAATAATTTGTAATATACAGTAACTAAATGAACCAAGTAGATTCTCTCTTGGGGAAATGGAATATACGGTACAGAGTATACAAAGACCGGGGTGTACTAAAGCAGAAAGAGACAAAGACGGAAGACCACGTGTAACTAGTAACTACTGTACTGAACACTTTGAAACAGAACCTTCGAAACTGAAGGGCTGCTATGCAGAGTGGTTAGCTGGTTACAGCAGAAATAAGTGCAGCAGAAGCAGAGACAGAAGGTGGCAGTCAGAGGCATGATTTCTCCTGGGTCAGCATAGCTGCTGACAGCATTCCAGTTCTGAGGCCTAGCTGTGCAGCTGTTTAGTTTTCTTTTTACTTCTCTGTGTTCACTCTGTTCGCTGTAGTAAACTAAACGTGTTTCTGTTCCTGTTCCTTGAAATCTATAGAAGCCTAACAAAAAACAAGAAATCACCTGATCATTGCCAATTTTAGATCTGGGCCAAGGAACATCTAAAAGGGCCTGTAATGCATGTAAACAAGCAGTAATGCTTTCCATGGTTGAATCTGAGCGCAAGGAACACAGAAATTCCACACTGATTCCTGTAGAAAGCAGACAAAAAGGAGGCTTTTTTGAGATTCTTAGTTTATGAAGTTAAATAATAAATTTCCCATTGTGATAAGATGTATAAATAAGCTTAGCAAAAAAGTAATGCAAATAAGCTACAATGAATTTAGGACTCTAAACAATTAAGTGATAAGGCAAGTCTTTAATAGTTTGTTTTTGTCTACATGTACACAAAGAATAATCTCAATTAGGCTTGTGCACTATTGTGCAGTTGCTACAAAATAGTTAAAAGACACAAAAATTATAATAAAATTTATACCAGAGAACTTAACATATAGAGCCTCATAACCTTTTTTTGACTAAATTTATTGAATGATTACTGTGTATCAGGCGCTGCACTTTACACATACCATTTCATTTCATTCTTGGAATACCTTAGGAAGCAGGTACTATGACCACTCTTTTTGAAAGGGAAATGAACATACAGAGTTTATGTGATTTAATTTATACAAAGTTAGTTGTAATGGGGTACAGCGAGAATCTAAATGGAGGTAGTCGAACTGCACAGCTTATGCTCATAATAGTTCCGCCATCCTACACTGTATAAAAGTCTGTTTTTAAAAAGCTCTATGTCAAGGCAAATGGGAATAAAAATTTAATATACCCAAGATATATAGAAAATCTGGTCATGTCTGACCTGGGAAGGAATAATAGAAGCTCTATGAACCATAACTCTTACTTAACCACTTACCCTTAAAACCCTCACGTTTAATTTAATCAGTAACTTCTTTATAGGTAATGAATGATCTAAGTAAAATATTAAAAATATTTATTCCATTTATTCTAGAAATTCACTGTACCTTGGAAAGATATCTCACTTTAAAAATGAAGTTTCAAGAAAGCCAGAAAATGAGTTAAAGTTCATAAATGTAAAAATCTCATTTATCTTTGGCCTTAAATATTTGTTTATAATTCAGTACCTTTGAATATATATTTTTTGAACCTTGCAATTCTTGAGAATGAGGAAAGGGGAGGGAATGATCCCCTAGTATACTGGCATTTTTTATATATACACTACTGAGAAATTCATAACAATTGTAGATATCATATGGACATTTTGAAAATTCTGTGGAAAGAACTAGGCTTCTCTTACAATTTCCATAATTCATTTAAATTGATGCTGAAGCTTTCCAATAATATTTTAAGCAATTATTCTACTTCCCCCTAAAAAAACCAAAAACTGATGTTGGAGCTGGCTTCTAATAGAATTCTAGATTTAACACATAAAATTTACAATTTTATAAAATGTATGCAAGTTCACTCAGTTATATTAAGGTTATCACTAACACCTAATGAAGAATGAGGTAATAGTCACCAAGAGCTGATTGACAGTGAAGCTCAGTTTAAGAAAAACTCTGTAGGATTGGAAGGTTGTAAGCTCTTTTACTGACCTAAAATAAGATGGAATCTATCAGTGTAGATATCCTCAGGAGACTTTACTGTAGACCCAGATGATGAACCTTGACACATGGAAGTTGGTGTTACAGGCCTTGAGAGATTAGATGCTCCTTCATCTGGGTCAGCAACAACAAAGCCTGTGCTTGTGAGCCACAATGCTGCAGCATGGAGGATAAGCGCCCACGAGTTGTAATAATGCAATTTTGCATTTTCACTAGTCTCTGCTGTGTAGAAAGCACCACCTACAAAAAAGGGAAAGCAAACAGTTTCAGGAGGAATAAAAGACGAGATTAGCTCACACTACATTTTTTCTTTTCTTGGTTCCTAGATACAGACCATTCTTATTATCCCAAAACTTCCGTTAAGATCCTTTTTCTAGTCAGTCCCCAACACCCCAAGGCAACAACCCTACTTTCTGACTTCTATCAACACAGATTAGTTTTGCTTCACATAAATAAAAAAATATACAGTGTACACTTGTGACTGGAATTTTGCTTAAAATGTTTTTGAAGATTCATCCATGCTGCTATGTTATCAATGTTTTTACTTCTCCTGGGAGTAAAATTGTTGGGTCATGTACCTTTACATTTTTATTAGAAATTTGCAGGCCAATTCTTAAATTTTTATCTTTAATCATATTTCACTACACTTCATCTTAAGCCAAAAGGCCTAGAAGTGATTTTTTAAATCATATTTTACAACAAACGTGTGTGTGTGTGTGTGTGTGTGTGTGTGTATTTAAACAAATACTGATACCTACTTACCTACCTCCAAGATTAACAATAACATTTTGCCTTTCTTAATTAAACTTTTTGCTTTTTTAAATCTAACACTTTGTTATACTACTAATTCTTGCCCCTCCTTCTATAATCATTTTCCTCGAGTCACTCCCAAGTATGTAGATGTTTGTATTCATAAATAATATATGCTAGGAGGGTGAGGGTGGGGGGTAGAACGGAAATGAATAAAGAGAGTCAAATATATTGTGATGGAAGATGACTCTGGGTGGTGAACACACAATGCAATATACAGATGATGTATTATAGAATTGTACACTTAAAACCTGTATAATTTTATTAACCAATGTCACTCCAATAAATTTAAGAAAATTAAAAAATATATATGCTATTATTTTGTTTTTAAATTTACTTAAAAGGCAGTATATAGTATGTATCCTTTTTGAACTTACATTTTTTTCACCTAACATGTTTTTGAGATTTACTTATGTTGGTTTATGTCTGTCGTTCTCTTTTGCTGATAAATTAATAAAAATAAGTTTATTTCCATTTTTATGCGATTGAAAAGTCCAATAAATACTACATACCTCTTTGTGTATAATTCCTATTAAAATTCTAATAGAATTTGACAGACTGACCCTAAAATTCTTATCATAGAGTAAAAAAAAAAAAGCCATTTTGGAATAACATGAAGATTAAGAGTGGCTATCAAACATGTAGTCCACAAAATGAGGTATTAATAAATGACCATAAATTAGATTCCTATCTCCATTTCACACATGCAAAATAAATTCTAGTTGCATTAAAGTCCAAAGTGTAAAAAGCAAAGCTGTAAAGCTTATAGGTCTTTATGATTTTAAGTAAAAAAATGTATGAGGCATTACACAAACCATGAATGACTATTTACATTAATTTTAAAAAGGTGAAAAGAAAGAACAAGCTACTGACTAGAAGATATCTGCAAGACATGGAATCACAAAAGAGCAGTACTAAAAATATACAAGATTAACAAATTAGTAAGCAAATGACAAATGCCAAGTAGAAAACGGGTAAAGATTATGACTTCATGATTTGTGGAAGGAAAAAATGAAACACCCTATAAACCTAGGAAGAAAGATCCTCAAGCAAGGAAAGAAAACAATAAAATACTATTTCACACCCATCAGATTGGCAAAAATTAGGCATAACATATAATGGTGGGGAGATGTGGTGAAAAAGAAACATGTTGATGGGCATAGAAATTGTTATAACCACTTTGGAGAGCAATTTAGCAGTAGCTTGGGAGGTAAGATATACATGCCTCATGACCTAGCCAATCAATTTCAGTGTGTCTACTCCAAAGCAACTCTCACATGCTTATTCTATGAATGAAAATTATTCTGGGGAAAATACTTCAAATAAACATTACCTGCTAAAGGAGAAGAGCTGAGAAGTTACTGTCACCCTAGGAATTATATAAATGTTTTACCCCCTTACCTTCAACAGGAAGTTGGGAGGCAAATTCTGAAGGCAAAATTAAGAGAGCAAAATCCTGAAGCGCCGCAAGCCAGAGCCTACTTAGTGTGCCCAGGTCCATGTGGACTAGGTCAAGCAGTCCATCTGAGGAGTATGACCCACTTCTAACACTTTCTTCTGAACAGGTCTTCAAAGGTTGTTTGTGGTTTTTATGTCTTTCTAAAGCAATTATGTAGACCTGTTAAAAGTTAATTTGTAAATAGGAAGAACTTGTACCCCTTGAAAAGGTGCTGTCATATTTTTATTTTGCTAAATAGACAGACTTACCTTTGAGCATACTGGACTTGAAATACATTGTGATAACAAAAGGTACACATGTGTACCCACATACACAAAATTGGAGTAGAAAGATCCAGAAGGGTTCCCGTTGGTGAGACATATTAGGGATAACAAATACTTGGCTAATGTGCTGTCACTCTGTACTTTTACAACCATGAACTGTAACTAATGATCTTCGCACTCTTTCTCACTAAGCCTAGTTATGGCTCTATAATCCATCTCAATATATGGTTTCAGTGGTTGTTTCTGAACTGCAGTAAACTGAAATACTGAAAATATTTTCTTTTAAAGTTTCCACTAAATCACTACAAAAAGTTTACATACAGACAACATGGACTCTTTACAAGACTATAGGATATTAAAGTATTCAATATAGTACTACCCCTTTATCTATAGCTCTAAAATCCAATAAGCTCTGGAAAAATGTGTGTGGGAAACTAATCTGGTGGCAAAACTGAATTTATATGAGGCTATTTATCCAACACATTTTACTAGATATATTAATGTGTTTGATTATACATTCCACAGTATTGCCTCAGACTTCTTGCATAAATATATGGAATATGAACTGCATTACTCTTCCAAATTCTGAATTCCAAATGTTATCTGGTGCCTAGGACTTTAGATAGCAGATTATGAACTCCTTCATGTAGAACCTATTGGTCAGTCATTATCTTTACTGAAGAGAGAATACAAGGTAATGGGCAGAGACTTATTTGTAAAACAGGTTATAGAGATTATGGAATTTGCTCTTTTAAAAGCATACGTTTAAAAGCATAAAGAGTTCACTGTTTAAGACAGATCCAGTTTAGTTAATCTAGGTGAAACTATCTCCTAATCAAGATTTGTCAACCCTAAATAGTGGGAAAAAAAACTAAACAGATTCTACAACCTTCAGGTTTTAATTTCCTCCTTTTCTTACATATTAATTCTCTTAGTTGCCACCTGAGACTATAGTCCTTCATTAAAATGATATATGAACCCAGATTGGCCATGCTGAAAGCTGGATGATGGGTGTAAGTGGGTTCATTATACTATTGATACCGACTTTCATATCTGCTTGAACATTTCCATAGTAAATTAAAAAAAAGATATAGCTTTCTTTCCAATTAGAAAACTAATGAAAAATTAAGCATTTTCATTTAAGATTTCTTTAATCTTAGAAAAAGAAATGACTTAATATTGAAAAATCATTCTATAAGAGCATAAAAAATTTAAGTTGTGTTATAAAGTTGATAAAACACACAAGCACACCCACATTTCTATTAATTCAGATTTCAGTAAAAATTGATTTCCACTGGCTATTATAAAGTCTCTCTGGCTCATGACTACCCATGCTTAAAGCAGCAGACAACAGATAATAGAGAACACATGAGAATGCCTGGCCAAAATATCAATTAACATATAAATAAATCATATGTTTAAAATGTTTTCTTAACCTTAGAGATGGATTTATCTGTTTTAAAAAGCTGATTTCAGTTTATGGCCTAAGGTATTTACTAACAACTTCTAAAATTTCAGTTATAAATTGAGAAGTACTAACCTCTGCCCAGGCTTTTAGTACAGCTAAGATCTCCATGGTAGAAGCACTTTCATTATATAAGTGACTTAGAGCTTCTTTTCCAGCCTGTATTTTTGTTAACGATGAAACAAGCAACTGATGAACTCTTCGGAGATCATTAAGGTCACTTACAACTCCACTTGCTATCCAGGCACTACAAACCTGGTTTTTAAGAAAATAAAAAGTTACATTTAAAAATGATAAATATCTCCCTTGTAAGTTCAGCAGAGATAAACTACAGCTTAGGAATTTAGTCAATGAAATTACCTTGCTAGCAAGAAACCCAATGTGATGCTGCTGACAATGACACTCAAAAGCCAGCATTTCAAAAGGAAATGATGTGTAAGGTTGAAGAAAGGAAACCAGTGCTAATAATAAGTATAATAAAAGAGTTTCAGATGTTATTTATGTGGAGAAATGAAGCCAGAAGACACCACTTTCATAAATGTTTGGATTAACATTTGAATTAAATCTCTAATCTTGATTATTTAATCTTATTATTTTAAAATCTGAGTTAATCAATATAACTTTGTTAAGAAATAAAGCACCTAACACTTAAAACCCCAAAGAAGACTTTGATTCTTTAAGACAAAATATTAAAAATTTCTAAAACAAATCATTAATATTTCTCCAATGCAAATAGCTTACTCAATTATCACAGGCTGTCATGGTTTTCCTAGGTATCACAGAATTTCTCTTTTTCTAGAGAAAATTTAACATTTCCTAAATACAAGTGAATAAAAGAAAGTTGAAAGACTCGACTAAAGTGAGTTTTTCCCATTATGTTTATAATTAATTCAATTCAAAGCGGTTCTGCTTTTAATTATTTCAGGTCAGTCAGGGCTGGTTATTGTTTGACAATCACTTGGAGAAAAGCACCTGTTTAAAATTGTATATTATATGGTCCTTAGATATATGAAAAAATGCTCAGTCTCACTTGAAATACAAATCTAAATTATCCTGAGATACTCTTTTTACTCCATCAGGTAGACAAAAGTCTAAAAGTTTGATAACTCACAATATTGCTGAGATTGTGGGCCAACAGTTACCTGCACATATTACTGGAAGATTAAATTGGTAAATTTCCATAATATACTCTTCAACACAGCAATTCAATTTTGGAGAATTTCTCTTACAAATATGCCTACAACCCAGTGAGATGACCCATGCAGAAGTTCATCCACTCCAGCACTACTTGTAACAGCAAAAGATGAAAAAACCCCATTTATCTGTCACTGGTTAAACAAATTATGACATTCCTATGCTGGATGATTACACAGTTATACAAAAGGAAAAGGAATTTCTCTTAAAAAGTAAAGGAAGAGGAGCAGCTGAGATTAATGGTTAGACAACTATAATGTAGAACTGTGGTATCAAATACTAACTGGAGAATTGCTTTTGAAGAGTGGGTTTTACTTCTTAAAAAAAAAAAAAAAATCCCAGGAATTTATTTAACGTTTGCTTGATACATTTTAGACAGGTTGAGACTGTTTGCTTTGGGTGGTCCTCGAGAGGGTTTTCCTTCTTAAGCTTTATCTTTTTAGACATTTACCTGACATGCTTTGGCAGTGACATCAGGTGGTGTCTCTGAAGTGAAAGCTGGTCTAAGTGCTGCTCCTACCTGGCAAGAAATGTTATAACATATTGAGATCAATAAGTAAGATAGTACAAACTTTTTCTTTTTAACGTTATTTTAAAATTATTTATAATAAGTATTATGGACACCTGTTGTTTTTGCCTGCCCACTATATTGTCCCGTTTTGAGATGAAAGCACCTGATTTTCCTTTGAGGGACCACTCTCTCCCCAAATCTTAGCCCATGTTGTTCCTATGGAGCTGACAGTACTGCCTGCCTCCAGAAACCCATGTTGGGAGTACTTGGAAAGAAGTGCTGTTTCTTTATACGATTTTAGGTGTTCAGATAGCCATCTTGATAACACTTGAAGATAAGAAACTTGAGAATAAAGCCAGTGTAGAACCAAGCAGAGCCAACTAAGATTGCTGACAATTTTGCTTTCCTGCTGAGTAGTAATTTATTTCTATCATTTGTGATTTTAAAAGGGCTAAAAATATAACAGCGCTCCACCTAATTAAGTTGAATTATAATATTTTATTCTAATAAGATAGTTCTACGTAACTCCCCTCCTTTTGCTTTCTCCTTAAGCATATACTGGCATTTTCTGCTGGGAAGATGGAGACCGCTGATGAACTGGTGAACTGCTCTGGTCTCCCTAATTGCTAGCTATCAGAAGCTACTTTTGAATCATAATGAGAGGTATCCTGGGATGAATGCTGCTGGAGGATTACATGCAATGTGATGTAACATGGGATGATTTTGTTATCTTCCTTGTTCTTCCTCAATTGCTAAATGCACTAGTCAAACACCACTTAAAAAGACTATAGGACCAGTAATAGAAACCTGAATTCTTTTCTAAGTCTAGAACAAAAATGAAAGTGGTTACATTATTCTAGAATTAAAATAAAACATGCATGTAGTCTAACTGAATGTTTAATAATGAATTAGTGTTATCCTAAGCTTATTCAGATATTTTGTAAAGAATTCTATTACACCAAAGTCCTTATTTTCCCAGGTTACCAAGATTTTAATTATGAAAATTAACATTTAACGTTATAAGACCTATTTCATGTACTATTTTGCTTTTACTTGAAGATTTCTTCAAACATATGCATTTTCTATGTATTGATTATAATGGTGATATATTAGCAGAGCTATATACCCATTCATGTATTAAGAGGTGACATATCTTTCGCTTCATAGTATTTTTATCTGATAGGGTGTTTAATAACAAAATTCTCTAACAGCAAGTGCTTACATTGGCTTGATATTGTTCCAGAATCACATGACCTGGAAACTCTGGTTCTGGAATAGTTGCAAATCGCCGAATAACAACTAACAGTGTTTCAAGGCCGGAAAGACGGAGCTGGTCACTGTGATCTGTGGCAGCCATAAAAGCCATACGAATTAAGTCGGCAAGATGTAGCACCAAGAAGTCATCTACAAGATTAAAAAAATCTTATCAAGAAAAAGAATATGCTGGAACTAAGATTAATATTAAGTTTTAAACTTAATTTCGTAAGAGACTTTCTTTTAAGTACCTCTGAAGTGATTTACTGTTTGGTTTTACTATGTTAATTAAATACAGACTTCAAAACTGAATTTACTGCACCACTGCAAATACACACAAAATATTTCAAAGCAAGTATTTATACAGTTATTCAAAAACCAAAGGCAGAATTAGTACTTTTTAAAAGAGTACTAATAGTATCTTCAATAAAAATTTTGTTCAGACTTTCTAATAAAAATACATTGGAAAGGACTTAGGAGATTTTGGGTTTTGATGAATTAGGCAGAATAATTTATTCTTTTTATGTCAAGTTGAAGCTAAAAGACAATGTTCCTTTAAAAAAATTTTATATAGTGCTTTGTATGAACTAGATTATCTTATTTTTGCATGTCCTGCCATACATACAAATGACTGTAAGATAAAAACTATTTCTTGCTACAAAATTATAAATGAGAATTCCTTTTATTCATACAACACATTCTTTGGTATAATTCTACCAGGAAATGACATAGGACAATTATTTAACAATGTTCCAACAATAAAATGTTTAAGGGTACAGCTAATCTTTACCTAAAATATATTTGAGACTAATTCAAGGAAGAAGAGCCATAGGTTACAATGAAGAAACCAATTTATCTTAGTAAGTGTCAATTACAATTTTAACTGGGAGCATAGCAATCAGTAAGCATCTATGATACACTAATGTTAATACTTATCAGTGTCTAACACAGTGCTTGCTCATCCCAGATAAGAGACTCAAAAAATGCTGCTTGAAAAAATCATTTAAACATAGATAGCTAATTCAAACTCTCTGAGTGGCAACAGCAACATTTTGCTTTATAATTCTTCTGTCTGGTAAAGAATAGTTTCAAGGCATTTAGATATGTGCACTGCATTTTGAACACACATGCTGAAGTAAATTTAAAAAATTAGACATCAAATCATAACACATATTTAGGTAAAAGTAATCAAGTGGAACAATAAAAAAAGTTAAAATGCAATGTACTGTACACCTGAAACTAATTTAAATGAATAAATTTATTTAAAAAATTAATATAGTGCATGCTAGACAAGAAAGAATAGACTAATTTCTCTTTGTTCTGCCCCACTAAGTACAAATGTAAACCCTGTAAATAATGCAAGAGCCAAGCTTCTGCACAGCAAAAGAAACTGTCAACAGGAAAAAAAAAGTTTAAAATGGTCTTATAACCATGATAGCAATGAGATAGGCTCAAATGTTTTCTGAGTAATACCCATGAAACAAAAATAATCTATAAGCAAAACTGCTATGTTATAATTTAGAAAATTAAATTTGGGAAGTAGCTAATGCACACACTACTTTGCAAGAATATGATTATTTCCTATAAATTTAATTCATTGCATATGCCATCAAACAAAAATGAATGTTAATTTAAAAAGTTTAATCATTAAAAATGCATTTAAACTTTAAAAATACACTAAACATACCTATACAAATGCTGTGTCAAGTTTTATAACTGATTTAAAAGAGTGAAAACTACATTTTAACTTCTAAAATTAATATTAAAAACATAAGCAGATCACATTTCTACATATATCACTTGGTCTTTTCATTATTATGCCACTTACTTCTTGAATCCCTTTTTTTCATTTCTTGTGCTAAACCAACGTCAAAATGGGCACTGTGTGCATTCTCACACTGGTTAATTATTCTACAGACACATTCAGCAGCAAAGACTCTAGTAGTCCATCGGGGGTTGGTAAAAGGATGGGATCTGTCATCATTTCTGGTGGTCAAAACTGAGGCATCATCCCCTTTATCTCCTTCTTCTTCTTGCATTGTATCCACACCAATTACAGCTGTAAAATCTTTTATCAAGGGAGAATACATGTAATTATAATCAACTCAATATATATTTATAAAGGAACACAAATGACTTCAAATTTAGACCAGAATTACTGTTGATCAACATAAATCTTTTAACAATGTAAAATATTCATGCCTATTAAATACAGGTAACAGCTGTATTTAACATGTGCTGCTGAAGAAAGCACAACAGTTGTTAAAGAAATGCTAAAAGAACTGTTCAAAGTTGTTAAATTACATTCAAAATGAAACACTAAACATGATACTAGATAGCAGGATAGTTATCAAATCAATCCACTATATGTAGATGGATGTATTAAAGAAGATCAAAGTTCTCCAATAGAGAGTATAGTGGATTATACTGAGGGTGCTATCCTAACACTGAGGGCTTGAATGTATTGAAGAAGGGTTCTGAACTCACTTGAAATGTCTGAAAATATTTTTTCTTAGGATAGATCCACTGCTGTCACTGTGGTCTCACATTGTCCTGATGACCAGGAGCCACCGAGGGGTTAATTGATAACTTATGAACTCAACTTAAAATAGCATTAATGTTACAAAACAAACCAACCTGCTTTTCTTAAATTATCTTGAACATCAACATTTTTTTGAGTATGTTACGGTAGGCAGTGAAGATGTCATAAACAGTTATGGTAAACTCTTGTCTTATGACTGAGAAGTCAACAGAAATTAAAATGTATGTTTTCCTAATGAGAACTGATAGGACCAAACTACAAAGGATAAAGAATAAATGGTGAAATAAAACTGAGCTAGTAAGTTCAGAGAGCATGAATGTAAAATTAAAAAAAGATAGGTGAGATATCAGAAAAGTATATCAAGCTGTCTATGTATATACACATTTTCTTTTAAAGGAGAAGTCCTTGTAAGTTCTTAAGTAGTGGGGATAGAAGAGAGCATTAAAGAAGGAAAATGTGGAGCATAATGGTTGAAGAGCAGGTACAAATCACTGGAAGAGAAAAGGACCATCAAGAATCAAGGTAGACTGCAGATAATGTAAAAAACAAAAAACAATGCCTCCCAAGACTTTTACGGGACCTTTCTCCCTTTCACGTAATTCAGTTATGTTATAAGATTTGAATAAGAGTTGAGAGGTACTAAAATATTATAGGAAGTTAGGTTTTAAAGCCATGCAAGTTATTGAATCCGTCTGTGTGTCTTTGGGCAATTACTTAACCTTTCCAAGTCCTGTTTCCTCTTGTGTAAAATAGAATAACACTGCCTACTCACAGGATAGTTAAAGGGTAAAAATCAGATAAAGTCGGTACAGTACTTAGAACAAAATGGATTTCTATCATCTTTCTTCCTCTCATTTATTTTCTTTCTAACTCCAAGGATATACATTTTAAAGACTCTAACACACTTTCTCACTAACAATTATCTTATACCAACAAAAACATTAGGGAAATAACACTAATTTCAAATATTATTTGAGCTTAACATCATTAAGTGTGGAGAAACTGGCTTGCTCAAAATATAACTTTCGATGAGTTTTCTATTTGTTGACTTGAGGCAGTCCCTCAAATATTTATTACATGTATGAAAACAAATGATGGAGCTACTATAAATTAGTTCATCCTTTCTATAGAATAGGTAACAACTCTACTTTTTATTGTTTTACTCGGGAAAATCATAGAAGACAACCAAAAGAGAAAAAGAACAGGCTTAAGTGTTAGACTTAAATACTAGCACTAGAATCATTTGAAGAAAGCAACAAGCAATTATAACCCAAATAGTCACATAAGATTGATGAACTATCACTGGCAAACAATTTCATATAACATTTTTACTTTCAATTTTTATTTCAACTGGTAATCACCAGTACTTACCAGCTGATGCAGCAAGGACATCTTTACAAAGTTTTAACCAAAAAGGAAGTTTATCCACTGCCATAGATGTGAGCATGTGATTTAAAGTCTCTCTGATATCATGGCATAATCTTTGATCTGTCTCTTTGTCTAGTAAGGTCAGTAATGCCCCTTCAAGGCCCACTTCTCTGATGTTAGCATCTGACAAGAAGAAAATCGATGATCTAAGTAATACAGAAAACAAAACTGCCATATGAGAAGCACACACATTATTCAGCAGTTATTAAAATATTATGTGGCAGTATGTTTTAAAGAATTAGTCCAAATATCGTGCCTTAACCTACTAAGGTCTACTTTTGTTCAGTTAATATGGTAGTAGTCATGAAACTATACAGTTACTTTTTATGCAATGTCATTGAAAAATGTCTTTATTGAGACTTATTAATGTTTTCCTTAAGTTAGATAAACATTTTAAGCCAATTAGTATTCAATATTTAAAATTTTTTACAATGTTTTGGTATCATTATTTTATTTTCTCTCTAAATTCAATTTCAAATAAATAATCATAATTAAACTTTCCTTATTCTAGTAAGGAAAAGGCCTTGAATTTATTAACATGAGAGTAAAACTCAGAAAACAATCATTGTATGGAGAACAGTTTTTAATTACTACAATGAGCTATTATGAAACTAAAGAACACTTCTGAATTAATATAAATTACTACACAATATTCTCATTGCAAACTAATAAAGCATCTCAAGGTGAAACAGAAGCCTTAATCTAGCATCTATTTCCCATAATTCTGGAAATGCTTAAAGAACATATAAATTTTTTCTTGAAGATCTAACTCGTCTAGCATTTATGAAAGCATTTATTTTCTAACGGTTATGCTACTATTAGATATTTTAATAAAGGAATTATCTTTTAAAGATCAAAAGGAGGTGGTAGGAATGTTAATGATTAGGGGTCTAAAGAGACAGAACAACTAATGTAATATGTGAGTCATGACTGGATCCTACATTTGGGTAGGGTTGAGGGGAACAGGAGGAGTCACAAATGACATTTTTTTTTTTGGTAACTGGGGAAATTTGAGGGTTGCACACTCTATGATGTTACTAAATCACTGTTAATTTTATTACGTGTGGAAATGATGTGTGGTTATGTAGGAGAATGTCCTTCTTACAAAGTGCAAACTGAAGTATTTAGGGGTGAATTGTTATGATGCCTGCAGCCTGCTTTGAGATGGTTTGGCAAAAGGCTGTGTGTGTGTGTTAAGTATGGAGAGAGAGAGGGAGGGAGAGAGGGATGGAAAATAAGAGAGCGGGAGAGAAGGGAGTGAGATAAAGTGTCATAAAGATATTACGTAGGTGAATCTATGTGTTCAATGAACATTTCTTTCAACTTTTCCATGGGTTTGAAAAGTTACGAAATTTAAAAGGAATTATATATGAGCTCTTTACTATAATTTTACTTGTAAAGCTAATACAATAATTCTAGGAGCATGTACCAGAATATTTAGACAATCGAAGCCTATAGCAACAGATATAATTTCAATGGTGAATATACATCAAAGGTCATCTTGGGAAGACTATCTCACATGGTTAGAAGATTAAAATTTCTCTGGTTAAGATAAATAATCACATAATAGTTTTCAAATGAGTTCTGCAACCTGTTTGATGATGACTAGCATACCAGTTCAGCAATGTTGAATAAATCAAGTGAGAGCAAAAGTTTTAATATAACAACAAAACTGTAATTGAAAAAGCACAGCATGACAGTAAAACACATTACAGGTCTGATAGCTTTAAATATTGAAAAGCTTTGTGAAGTCTGAGACCTTCTAAAACTGTGACAGTACTTTGGAAACTATATACATAAAAGTGTAAGATATTATCTTTACTATTTTTGTAGGCTATTTAAATTTATATGCATGTTTGGATTACTTACATAATTATAAAATGAAAGGATATATATTTAAATCTTACTGGCAAAGAAATTCTTATTCAGCTCTGAAATATAGAAGGGACGTAAAAACCCTTTAACTCGAAGCGCACTCATCTATGGTGAATTTTACTAAATGAGATTTTGAAGAAATAAAGGCACATATGATAAATTACTTAAGGGCTAAATCTAATTTCAACTGACTACTGTGGAAAAAAATTTGCCCTAAACCTAATGGTTCTCAAACTTCAGTATATATTAACAGAGGGATTGTAAAAACATACGTTAACAGACTGCTGGGCTATATATATTCACAGATTCTTAGTTTAGCAGATTTGGTGTGGGATACAACAGTTTGCATTTATGACAGTTCCCAGGTAAGATGGCTGATGCTGGTTTGGGGGTCTAAGTTTGAGAACCACCATTCTTAACCAGTAACAAACATCACTGGTTGGAAGGATTATTGTTAGCAATTATCTTTTATAGCAGGTTTAAGATATATTAAATTTTAAATTGTTTCAAAAACTCATGTTTATATGTAAGAATAAAGATTAAAGCAATCATTTGAGCTGAAGATAATGTTGGTTAAAGAATTACCTGGAGTCAACTCTTCTTTACTATCCTTAGCAAGCATAACAGCATGTTCTGAAACTTCAGCTGCTTCTCTCTGCACAAGCTGACGTAAACAAGCCAGTACTGCTCTTCTCAGTAACAGATAAGGACTACAAAGATTCACCTGAAAAATACCATTTGGGGATTGAAAGAGCCGAAATTCTTGGTGGCATTCAGCCCGTTATTGGACTAGAAGTAACTTATCAAATACACGGAAATGAAAATTATTCTAGTATATATTTTTTACTATATGATTTAGAAATAGCTTAAGGAGCCATACATGTATTTGATTATGCAATATTCATAAACAAATCCAAGCAAAAGCCTCTTAATAGTTAAAAGACACAAAATTTATGAGTAAAAATAGTTGAGAGATAAAATACAACTGAGAAAGAATTTATTTGCAGTTTATAGATTTGTGCTCATGCAATGTTATAATGTTTTACGATTCTCTAAGTAGAAATTTATATAAATCTATATAATATAACATGCTGGTTAAAATGAAGGCTCTGGAATCAAACTGTCTTAGTTTGAGTTCTAGATCCACCACTTACTAGCTGTGTAAAATGCAGATAACACTACTCCATCTCACAAGACTGTTGTGAAATTAACACAAAGAAACATGCGAAAGTGCTGAGCTCAATACCTAGCCAACAGTAAATGCTCAACAAATGATAGTTATTTTTCATCTAAGTCTCTATTAATAGTATTTTATTTGGATGCCATATAGGGTAAATAAATGCATTTTCAAATAAAGGCAGAAAGTTTTACTTAGAAAACATATTCACTGAAAATGCTCTCTAGAGACAAACATCATAGATAGCAAAATATACATATATGTAGGTCTATCTATAGATATGTATATATCTTAGAGATACAAAATACTTCTGCTCAGAATGACACTCAATACATATTCTTTACTTAGAAGTGTTTAAATGGTGTAAATCTCAATAGGTTGTTTAAATGATATGATTGGTGACATACCTTAAATGAGCAATTAAAACAAGTCAAAGGTTTCTGGATACAAATTCTTACTCAGTGACTTCATAAGTAGAATAAAGTCTAGAGTTTTTAAAATTTATTGTTTAATTATGAAGGTAAAGACCAGTTTGATGTGGTTTATAACAATGAATGTGTCTTATGATAGTGATTTTCCAAGCACAATTCGAGAAATAAAACAGTGTAATTCTTATGATCTTTAGATCTGATGTGTGGGAAAAAGAGGATTGAAGTAGGTGAGTTTGTTAAAAAGGACAGAGTCTAAATTCTTAGAAAGAGTAGGTGGTGGAAGCTGGCTTTTTGAAAAACACATGCAAAGAGAGCTAAATTCTAAATTTTATACGAAGCCAAGGGACAGAAAAAGTGTTTAAATATATCATCAGTGAAACACATGAATAGGAACTGCTTTATAAATATGTTCTATTATACCCTCAAGCCATATCATGAACTCAAAAGTGGAAAGGGAGGAATGCTGTTCATGTAGTCTCAAGGTAACATCATTCTAGTCAGGTTTAAGAACTCTGTTGTTAGAAACCAGTACACAGGATGACAAAGAAGTTAACATGTAAAAACATTAAGTTTATTCATGCCCAAGATTATGAATGTATTTAACAATGACAAAAAAGCACTCTACAAGATGATCTTAATGAAAAGTTAAAGAATCTACTAGTTATTTAAATTGAAGATTTACAAGCATATAATACAAGGCAGGTGCAGCATTATTTAGGCTGGTCAATGTTTTAGAAAAAGCATGCTTAAAAGTACTCGTTTTTTGGCGAAAAAAGACTGAAGGCTGTCATACAAAGCAAAATGGGATGTTTAATATCGCCATGTCATTCATTCTCCAGCATTTAAAATGGAAAAGAGAAATAGAGAGCATTTAGGCAAACAAACCAAGCAGGCAAAATACAGCAATTAAACAATGACAACTCCTTTCTGAAATGAATATATTAAATCAAAATAATGCAAAATTAAGTGCAAAGAGTGCACCAGGTGGAGAAGGTTAGAGAAGATTTGTTTACACTGGTATCAAATAAACATCATGTAACATGCTTCACATACTAAACTTTGCATTAATGGTTAGCTTAAACTGAGATGCAGAGGAAAATAAGAACAGCTACAACCAAAAAAATGACACAAAGAAACAGCACTGCAAACCTCAAAAAAAGTTAGGAATTGAGGGTCAGGGACCTACCAACACAGAATTATCCAATAAGATCTCCTGCACAAAAACAAATGACAGACTGGTCACAACAAAACCAAAAGATAAAATGCTAGGATGACTTTAACAACAGTCAGCTAAGCACTGAAATATAAATGGATAGAACTATCATTAAATTGGCTTAGCTTCAGCTTTAAAAACATGCCATAAATATTTCATTTTCCAACTTAAAATGAGTTGAGCTAAAACCTTGAAAATAGTCAACTCAAGATGTAAAGATATAAAATACATAATAATTTAAAACTACATTTGTGTAATTAGGTTTTTCTTTGGAACTTTTCTTAAACTTCGGTAACAAAACCAGATCAAACAGTCATGAGAGGAGCGATCTGGATTGCATTCACATGGACAGGTGTCCAGCGAGGATAGTTTATCTCATCACAAGTTAATTATAGACTTTTTTTTTTACTCTTGGAAGCCAACTTTTAAAACTGAGAGTACTCAGACTTGCTGGTGTAGCTAAGGCCAAGTACAGAATAGAAGTTAAGTTGCATGCAGTTAGAAGAAAGCCCTTTCCAGTAAGGTTCTTTCCTAATGATGAAATGTATTCTGAATATTTAGGGAGCTTTGATTAACATGAAAACTCTTCATTCTAAATAAATTATTTGTAGAAAAGAAAATCTGATCATGAAATTGTTAAATAGCAAAACAAAGCAAATTCCTTACTAAAGAGACTACTTTAAAATATGATAAATTCAATCTACTAAATTTAGAAAAGCTTTAATAACTAAAATATTAAGACATAAAATTAACACTTTGTAGCAATAGTAATTTTTGAATATGATTTCTGTGTAAGAAAAAATCATTTTACAGCTTAAATGCTATGAGTAACATGAATAAAATTTGTTAATTGTTACTTCCAATTTTCTTAATTGCTCTGAATGTACCCAAAAGAAAAATCTGAGACTAGTCTCTGTTCTTCTTTACATGTATATAACCTTTGTTATCTAGGAAAAGAAAATAGTTACAAATTTGATTAGATTTAAACTACCATGAGTTATTAGTCTTGCTCTTTTTTCTTAATAAACTTTACTTTTACGTTGTTAAATGAAATCATGTAAAGTTAAAAAAGAAATTTTAAAAGGCTATTAATGGAAATTTCTTACTACAATTCAAGAAGAAAAAATGGCAGTATTGTTATATTTAAATGGAGAGTGAAAGCTAGACTAACTTGCAAAGGAATGGATATTTTTCAATAACTGGTTTTGGAATGGTTCTTCAAATATAATGAGTAATATTCCCAGGGAAAGGTCATTTAGTAAAGGTAAAGTCCTTTTGTAGTAAATGTTATTTTCTCTCATACATGTTTACTTCAGATAGGAACCAAAGTTTCTATCAGAAGTCAGTCACATCCTCTTTTTAAGAGTCTTATATAATTATGACTATCAAAATCAATACAAAGATAATATATGTTTAAATTATTTATTAACAAAATAAAAACAACTACTACTTACTGAGTGGTTATAAGTGGCTGGGACATGTGCCTTACAGGCGGCATCTTGTATAATCTTTTTGTGTTACAGACAAGGTAGCTAAGGCTGAATGAGGTTCTGGGACTTCCCTAAGGCCATCTAACTAGTAGGTGGCAGAGCTGAGGTAAGAGCCATGCACAACTACAAAGTCAGTATGAAAAAATGAAATGAGGACTGGTCAAGGAGTTCAAAAACCTGGATTTTAGACGTAGAGCTTCCACTACCTCTTCAAACTATTTGATTTTTTTCTTTCTCAGTTTATCGTTTCATTGAGAAGACTGGTTTTAATGATGTTTGAGGTTCTTTCAAGGTCTAAAATGCTGCATATGTTGCCTCAAGCTTGAAAATGAAAGGTCTGTTAAAATAAAGTAGCAATTCTATCATATTATTAATGGGAGTATGCTGAGTATTGCAGGGGCAGAACAAGTTAAAAAGCAAAGGTGTCAAGTTTTCATTTCAAATGTAACAATTTTTGAGGCAAGTCCAAATAGCAACTGGTGATGCTCAAGGTAAATCTTAAAACCACTGACAACTATGAACCAACTCCTATACTTATTAGACACATTAGAACCAAAATACTGATGCATTATGCTGCTAGAATATTAAGGATAAATGTTATGTGCCCAATGGGATAGAAAGAATTTTATATGTAATAATTTAGAATAGAGAAAAAAGAGGGGAAAAAAGGTGCTCCCACATAAATTTTTCCATGTTCTATAGCATTTATATAACCTGGGACATTAAGCACCCAATATGTTTATTGATAAATAAATAAATATTCAAAATATTAAGTTCAACATTGATGAGAGAAAAATGAATCAATGTATGAGAGGTTCAAGATATGATTATATGGAAATTGCCCTCCACTCCCCCAAAAGGACTAGATCTGAGGGAAAATAGGTATTGTACACAGTCTAGAGAATAATTAAAATAAATCTAAGTTTCCAATAAAAGAAACTAAGAATTCACGTATAATTTTATACTCACACAGAGGCAGCTAACCAGGCTAGACAAGTTGACATGTCGTGGAGCAAACATATGCAGCTGCTGAAGGCAAGATATAGCCTGAGCCTGAACAAGGCAGTCTGGGTTATCTTGCATCACTGCACAACCCAACAGACAGGAAGTCCTTAAGGAAGAAATTGAAGTGCTGTTACCTAAAATGAAAGCAGAAAGCTTTTAACAATTGGCCTATAAAATCATTACTCTTTAAAAATATATTACTGGGTTTAAAAATTTTTTTCCAATTTAAAATTTAAGGATCATCAAGTATATTTTTTCTACAAAAGCAGGGATAATCCAGCTGAGAGATTTTTAGATGATTATTGGTTGTTATTAGTATGAAAGGTTTATGGCAACACAAATTGTTAGGCCAAGAAAAACCTAAAACTCTCTGTAGGTTACACCAAATTTTCACAAAAAGTGGAATTAGAAATTGCTGATAAATTTAGCCCTGCTTATTTTAGTTGAGAGTTGCTTTCATATACTAATATATAATTTGCATTCCAACAGATCAGAATGTCTTGAGTTTTTGGACTTAAGTCATTTTTTTTCTTAAAAAAGATTAAGAGTGCTTTAAACTATTCCACTTCATGCCTGTCATTTTAATTTTAAGGAAAGTATTTTTAGGACATATCTAACTTTTTAATTTTAATTTTAAGGAAAGTATTTTTAGGACATATCTAACTTTTCTAAATATGGTGTGCTTGTCTTTTCAGGTAAGTGAAATCAGACTGAATGGCATTTTTTTAAACAAATTATATAGAGCATCTATGACCAATCACAAAGGCTTTTCAACTTTTCCCTCACTTGATAAAGAAAACCAAAATCCAGAGATGTAATAATTTTCTTAAGATCAACTAATTAAGTATTGGTGGAGCTTAAATTAAATTTTCTAGTTTCTATGCTTTTTTTCTATTATGTCATCATCTAGGATTCAACTGTACTCTTAACATTCTACCCAGATATGTGAATAGTACATTCTACTAAATTGCACTTCAGTCATAAATATTTGAGTCAGTAATAGGAACTGAACTCGTTTTTATGTACTTATTTTTAATGTAAAACATCACAAAAACAGCTATGTATACCTTGTAGCTCTGGACCCAATGTAGTAATAAGGGCATTCAAACAGCGACCAAGACTTTGGTGAACTTCAGCATGAGTAGGAGGCACATTTAACAACAACATTACAATAAGAGACAGGGTGGGTTCCACATGTACATAATAGAGTGGGCCAGCAGAATCTATTATTAATGATAGAGCGTGTAGTGCCCAGGTCTGTGAAGACAGGAAAAAAAAAATTTAACATATGACAGCAGCATTAAGAAACTTAAAACACAATGAATTATTCCTTCAATGAAGCAACTGATAAAAGTAATGGCAAAGTAAAGAATTTTTGTGCTATTACTAACTTATAAAGAGAAATAACTTTCGAAGTTTCAGAAAACTTTTCTCTTTAAATATCAAGTAAAAGACAACTGAGAGATAATCATTTAATTTAGAATGATACATTTAGGTATATCTCATTACTAAAAATTCCAAGATAATGTCTGGTTCTTTAGCTAACAGCTTGAACTAAATCTAGTTTGTTCAAAAGTGTTTACTGTTTAATCTATATAGAAAATGAAAATTCAAATTTTTAAAAGAGTCAACAAAATCTTTAGCTACAGGTAATACAGACAAATCTCTCAAATGCAATGTTGAAAGCCAGATTTAGAAGAGTACATACCATATGATTCTACTGATATAAAGTATAAAAGCAGGCAAAACTAACATATGCTGTTGCGAATTAGTATAGTGGTTATCCTTGGTGGGACAGGTAGTAACCAGAAGAGAACATGAGGACAGTGTTTGGGGGTACTGATAATGTTCTGTTTATTGATCTAGGTGCTGGTTACATGGTGTATTCAGTTTGTAGAGTTTATTCAGAGTTAAATACTTATGACAGGTGTACTTTTTAAAATATATTTATAAAATATTGTATATAAATATATATTAATACAAAAAAAAAAACCCAAATGTCTTTGAGCCACTATGTTCATTTGTTTATGTATTCTTTATGGCTGTCTTCTTGTTACAATGGCAGAATTGAGCAGTGACAGAGACTGTATGAATGTAAAGCCTACATAACTTATTATCTGACCCTTTATAGAATACGTTTGCCAATTCTAGTTTAAATAAAGTAAGAATGACCATATACTGATAACCTCTGAAGTTGGATGATGGTTATAATATACTCTCCATTTTTATATATACTCTCCATTTTTATGTATATTTGAACTTTTCATAATAAGTATATAAAAAGTTCTCCCTTTAGGGAGACCTTTAAATGTTATAAAAATGAACTGTTAAGTGAGAGACAGCAGCAATCAAGAAGAATCAGATTTGATAACAATGGAAGTCATGGAAAGAAACATTTAAATTAATCAACAAAAAGTATTCAATATAAAAGTATGTACATTCAGAACAGACTTCTTGAAGAAGAGAAATATAATAAAATCAAAGAAAAAGTATTGTACTGAAAGAAGAATAAAAGTATGGAATAGTTTTTAAGTCAACTCGACTGCAAGATGATATGGAGAAGACTTTTAGTAATATGGTAATTCAAAGAATGAAAGCTAATCGTGGATTAGGGATGCTGAAGTTTGACAAGAAGGTAGTTAAACTGGAACTTATAATATTATTAAAAATTCTGGATGATCAGATAGGAATAAAAGAGAACAATAGAAAAAATATAAGTACAGTTATGAGAATGACAAGATATGGGAGGAAAGTAGATATATTATTGATAAAATACCAGTATTTTGGTGTAATAAGAGAAGGTTCCTGGGTCTGCTGATGGGACTTGAATGAGAAGTTGATTTAAGAAGGAACAATAAGCCATTTCCTTAGCTTTTCAGTAGGGAAACAGAAAGATGAAAGTCAGGAAAACAAATTTGGTTTATATCTAGGGAGAGTTGAAAAGGAAAAAACCTAAAAATAAAACAAAGTTGAAAAGAAAAGAACCTAAAAATAAAGTGACAAGGTAGGAGGCTACTACAGCAATTAAGGATACACATGGAAACAGAGATAAGGGGAATAAAAGGGCAGGGAGAGCAACAATCATTTAAGATTTGATTAAAATATCAAGAGAATGATGATTTGACAGAAATGGGTAAGATAAGTACAACAACATCGTAAAGTGGTTAAGAACATAGATTCATAAGCTTTTCAGCTATAAGCAAGTTACTTAGCTTCTGTAAGCCTCAGTTTTCTTTCTGTATTGTAGGAATATACACCCTAAGTTAACGTGAAGATTAAAAATGTTAACATGTTTAGAGGAATGTAATACAATGCCTAGTATGTATTAAGCTCTCTAAAATTTAGATGTTATTATTAAGATGGAAAGGAGATTCATTCTCAGAAAAAGACACTGAACTTGACTTTAAACAGAGTGTGAAGTAAAGATAGCAAGATTTGAATTTTAAAAATCCATCATGGTTAAAATGGCTTTGATATTTATTATGAGAAGGGGATTATTTATAAACTACTAATGGTCAATGAAAACATAATTTGCATTATCTACAAATCATGAATTTCAAGGAGGGCATCACATGGGGTACTTACTTGCACATCAGGAGAAGTGCTATCCTGAGACAAAGTATAAAGGATTCCAACACAAGAATTCAAATGTTGAGAACTTATTCCTCCTAAATACCTATGTAGGGATCCCAAAGCCAATGAGTGTCCTGTTCTGGTAACCACCTCCCTTGCTGATTTCAGTCTGTAATTATGGAAATGAAAATAAATGATAATCATTGAAATAAAACTACTGCATAATACTGTCACTTATGCAAATTTTTTTGAATGATTAGTTCCAAAATTCAGAAATACATTTATTGTTAACTGATAAAAAAATTCTGAAATAACATGAAAGCTATCTTGAGAAGAAAAACATTTAAAAATGTCTTTGCATTATTAATAATATTTAAGTAAAAACAATTTTAATATCTTTCAGAGATACACATAAATTTATATGGCAGGCATTATTACTTTATCATTAAATTATATATTTTAAAAACTCACATTGCTGAGATACTTTAATTCTACATAGTTTCAACTAAAGAGTTTTATTTTAGAATTAAATATAAGAAAAATTAATATTAGAGGAATTTTCTTATTTGTTATCTGCTAATTTAAGCGCTTTACATTTAGTCCTTTAATACTCCCAATAACCTTGAGATTCATACTATTATCAGTTCTTTTTTACAGATGAGGAAACCAAAAATGATAGCCAACGTAACTCTTACAAAATAACCAATTATTACAAGGGAAGAGTTGGGATTTGAACTGGTTTAGCAATGTGATTCCAGACTTTACTCTTAACCAAATCAGACACACATACTCAGTAGACTAGAAGGTCAAAATGCTTCCTGCATTACTACCATCACTACCAATATAACTTTTTATATATATTTGCTTTATATATACATATAACTAATATTACCATGAACTTTTATTTGTAGTGATTTTATTTTTAAATATTATCTCATATTTATTATCTCATTTACCTTAATATTCTTAAAGTAGGCAGGGCAGTATAAACAACCTTCTATTTGAAAGATAAGAAAACTGGTGGAGAGGATTAAGTAATCTGTTCAAGGTCACAGAACTAGTAGAAATAAAAATACAGTTTGTTTCCTGATACGTAGCCTACGGACTTTTCTCTTTTCCAGCAGATTGTTCTTACTACCTATCATCTATATTTTACATGATAAAACTCCGTAAGCATCTTATTTCCAGAGTCCATTCCACTTATGGCCAATTTCATCACTCATACAGTGATCTTTCTCTTATTATATAAAAACTAAAGCCAAAGTAGTAATAGCTTTATGTTCCAGGCCAAGGAGAGTTCTTTATTTTAAAGTATCCATATTTGTTAATTTTTTTTCTTAGTTAATTCTCCAAATGAAGTTTCACTAGTTTCAACAAATCAACAAGCTATACCCAGTTTTGACACATAGCCCAGAAATATTAAATAAGAAATTCACTTACTTGTCAAAGCTAACTTGAGCTAATGCAGCAGTGAAAGCTCCATCATCAACCACCTGGGCTAACCTAGCCCACGCCTCTGCAGCTGCACATCTCAAGAGGGGGTTGGGACTTTCTAAGGCTCCCATCACTAATGCTAGAGAAGGTCTTCTCATTTCTTCTGGACCCAAATTTCCCTTGGAGCAAGCCATATACTGAAATACATAAAGAACAATCCAAACTTACAATTGTAGTAAATTTTCTTATTCAATTTGGAATGTATATTTTGGTTAACCAAATATTTTCTTATTTGGATATCCTTTTAAGAAAAAAAATCATAACATGAAAAACTACACTGAATATATAAACATAATTTGATTTTTTTCACAAATTATTTTAGAATTTTAAACCTCCAGGCAAATAATATGGTGATCATTTATCACTCTAGAATATGTGCTCAGAAAAATATTAATAGGGGTTTCTGTAAAATATATGACCAATGAAGTCTATTATATTTTACTTAAAAACAATAAGTCATAAATGGAACAATGAGCCAGATTTGGTCCATAGGCCATAGTCTGCCAATCCCTGGTCTAAGATACTAAGGCTCAGTAGGTTAAAGCATGGCTCCAAGCCAAGATTCTCTGACTAACAAGTTTTATATGGAGAAAAAAAGGGGAATTATAAATCCTAAAACATTTTTGGCAGTAGATTAAGAAAAATACTCCTCCCCCACTGCCCCCAAAGTAATAGCCTTTTAAAAACATCTTCCTCCAACCTACTTAGCTGACCGTACATTAAAAAAAAAACAAAAAACAAAAAAACCCCCAAAAAACCGAAGCAAACATCTGAATTTTTTAAAAATAGAATTACCTTCAAGAAACTAGAAACTGAAGAAACAACATGTAACTGAACTACTTGTTGACGAGCTCCTTTTGTGTGCTTTATACTGTCCAAAAGCTGTTCAAATATAAGAAGCCTAAAATCAGAAACAGAATAGATTTAAAAACAAATTTAGCTATTTCAGTAATTATTTTCTAAACAAAAAAACCTCAGAAGTTACTTGCAGCAACTTTTTGTTCTTAATAAGAGGACTTATTGGATTCAAACGCATTGCTGTCATCTGTAGGTAACGAGAAGCGCAATACTTTGAACCCCCAATGATACTTTAAAATGTACTTGGAATCACACTATATATAACACAATTTTAACTACTACTTTTCTCACTTAACATTATCTCTCTTTTTTTTTTATTAAGTTTATTGGGGTAACATCGGTTAATACAATTATATAATTTTCAGGTGTACGTTATAGTTTGACATCTATGTATTCTTAACATTACCTTTTTAGCACTTTTCAAGTCTTTTTAATTCCTTGGTAAGTTTCATGAAGCCAAGTTTTATTATAAAAATGTACTATGATTTATTCAACCATTCTCCTACTAGAGGAGAGCAATTTTCCAATTTTC
Source organism: Eidolon dupreanum (assembly GCA_028627145.1). Classification (NCBI taxonomy): domain Eukaryota; kingdom Metazoa; phylum Chordata; class Mammalia; order Chiroptera; family Pteropodidae; genus Eidolon; species Eidolon dupreanum. Next base: position 69,310,930 of record CM053509.1, read on the forward strand.
AATACTTCTACTTATGATGAATATACACATTTTTTTTTTTGTCTGGGGTTGAATCTGTCCATTAGTTATTTACATATCTTCTGTGAATTGCTTTTCATGTCTTTAAAGCACAGAACTTTTACACCTTTATGTTGAGATTAAAGATCTGTAACCATGAAATAAATCACCCCTTCTTTTCTACCAATTTCTCCCATGTTTAAAAACATTGTTTCTAAACTCTGCACTTCTTATGTCCCTTCTCTCCCTTTAAATCAGGAAAACTGAAATGTTCAATATTATCTTTTTGGTTGTGACCTATCTTGATGGCAGGCAAAGAACTTTACAATTTTTCTTCACCTTTCTAGTGTTTGTGATGGATCACTAAAAATTTTTGGAAAACTACAATAACTCTAAGTATTCTGTTTACTTAAACACATATTTCCTTATTCCGAGGTTGATTCTGTTCATAAAAACAGATTTAAAAAACTCAGAAAAGTACATGGAAAAAAAAATTTACCTATGATTTTACCATCTAGAAAGAGCCACCATTAACATTTTGGCATCTTGTTCTCATTCTCCTATCTTGCCCCTTCCAGGTATATGGATATCATTTTTAAAAAGTGGGATCACACTGTACATACTTTATTAATAATTCTTTCTTTAACATTATTCCCATCTTATTAACTATTATGTGAAATAGTTTTAAATAGTTACTATAATTATATACTCTAGCAATATAATAAATATTTTATTTAACCAATTCTCTAGTTTGGGATATTTAGATCATTTCTAATTTTTCTGCATATAAAAAACATGATAAGTATTTTACATATAAACATTTTTCTGTCTGTTTTTCAAGGACATCTTTAAGGCATTTTGTTTCAAGAACATATTTATGACTAAATTGCTTTGTAGAAAGACTATAGAGGTTAAATTTGACAACAAAGAGAAATTAAGGATAACTATATGGTCAGGCTCAGGAGTTTAAAAACCTAAAACATTATTCTATCATATCCTAATCATCTGTTAAATGAAACTATATCATGTTAAAGGTACTAAAAACACACAAGGTTAGAGCTTGAGAATTTTGTTATACTGTAATTAAATTTGACCTAAATTATTTTCTTGCCCACATTCATGGGCCAAAGACTGCAGTCAGGACTGACAGAGTCCCCAATTTTTTCCTCCAACCTTTACCCCCAAAACTTGGCAGAGATCTCAAAAAAAAAAATCTGAATTTTCAGGAAAATGGAGGTGACTTATTTTTAATAATATTGAATTGGTATTCCTAAGTAGTATAAATCATAACATATAATTATCAGTTTAGAATGAAATTAGGTACTTAAAAGTTTTGAATCTAGATGAAATAAAAATACATAGTTAACTGAGTAAACAGCAAAGATACAACATTTGAAAATGATTTATACTTTTAGGGAGAGTGTATAATGGTAAAAAATTTTAGTAGTGAGAACTATAACTTTGCTTTTCTGCTCCATCAACTCACAATCTATATCATATCACAGCATTTATAGCAGTGATTCTTAACCCTTGCTGCACATGAGTCACCTGAGTTTTTTTTATTTTTTTTATTTTAATGCCCAACATAGTATGCACATCACACTATTAAATCAGAACATATGTTTTTACAAAGTTGTCGAAATGCGATGTGCAATCAGGAGTGGAACAATCTTCAGGTGAATTAAGTCATTCATTCTTTGCGATTAGGTTCAAAAAATATATTAAGAGTAATCACGAACGACACATGCGCCAAGATAAACAATATTACTTTTCTGTATAAAATATCTTGGCATTCAATTTTTTTTTGTACTTTTAGACTCCTACAGTCAAAGTAGACAGAATCAACTGATTTAAAGACAACTTAATTTTCTAAGTATATAAATAAAATATGAAAAACCCATTTCCAATCTGAGGGAAATCTTATGAGAGAGTTTCTTTTAGTGTTTAAAAAAAGTTAATCACAAAAACATCAAAACATTTTGAAATATTCACTTGTTAAATACATATACCTTGATTAAGACCTTCTTCTGTAGAAATGCAAATAGATGGCCAAAAGAAGGTTCTGCCATTTTAAACAAGTATCATCTCTCTGGGATAACAGGATATAAGAAACAATTCTCTTATTTATGTAGTTTCTCTCTCCTGGTCCTCTAACGACACCCACTGGAGATGGCTGATAGTTGCTTATGACCCACATTCTCATCTGGGATCCTGCCAGACTACTTCCCTTAAAAATTTCCAAACTACTACCTACTCTTTTTATTCAGTTAGAATCCACACAGATTATGTTTTGCTTTTACCAGATTTCAACTTCTTAATTAAGACAACAAGACCTCCCCTTCTTTCAATATTCATTGTTATATTATTTTAATCTAGGAAGGGGAAAAAAGTCAATATCCTTTAAACAACAGAAATAAGAAGCCATTTCCTTGACACTACAGTTGGACAATAAATCTGTAAGGAAAAACTTTTCTAGGAGAGTAGTATAATCAATTTTTAAAAAAGAAAGCTCGTAAGAAGTATATTCTTTTTTATTATTTTTTATCTTAGACCTATCAAAAAGAGTTAGTGAAACCATTTAAGAATATGCTTAATTTAAATCTTTTGCCCACAAGTCCATCCCTGTTTCATTTACTGTAGTTACTGTTATATTAATTCAAATTAATTATTTTAAGTTGTGTGTATATATATATAAAGTACAATTACAGACCAGTTAAAATCTCATCCTCTCCATCAACGCTTTTTCAAATATTCCAGACCACTGTGATTTTCCTCTTATTTTTTAGTGCTACAGCATCCATTTATAATTTAGTCATAAGTTGTCTTACATGTCTTATAAACATAACTTTGTAAGTACAGTATACACAGGGAGCTATAAGCAACAAATTTGGGAAAGACGTCTTTTGAAATTAAAGCTCTGAAAAGACATCACAAAGTGTGTGTGTGTACCTTAATACTACCATCATTCTAAGTGACACGAAGCTATTAAAAAATCAGCATAAATTTTATTTTTCTATCTACCAAAACTAAATTATCCAAAGACCTGTTTCAGAAATATGTGGCTGACATGACTCAAATATTTCTGTGTACCTTCATCAAGGAGACCAGGGTAAATTCTCTACCTAATTGATATTCTCTGGAAGATATAATTAGGTAAAGTGATTAAAAAACTATGATCTAGTCAAATGCACTGTTGTTGCTCTAGCATCGGAGAGAAAGAAAAAGAAGAATGAATATGAACAAATGATGATAGTTAATAATTTATAAATTGTTAACTAGCATTTACCTTCCATTTAGTATCTCATATAAAAACTAAATTTTCTGGATAAGAGATATGAGTAATGTTTTTTAATTTCCAAGAAAAGTATTAAGGGCAGCTGTCCATTAAGAAACTGTTATTCGCAAAGAGAAATCATTAATAACCTTTGAGCTTTCAAAACCAAAGTCCATTTTGAGTGAACTGAAATCTAACTTAAGACTAATCCCTGGACCTACAATGGCTCCATAAAGCCTCCAAAATAAGAAAGCCTGTGAGACTCAGTCTAAGCAGAAAACTAGTGTTTTTCTTTGGGACAACAGCTCATAAATCAATGTTGTGTCGCTGAGTTCTTCATTTCTATTTTCAGCTAGACAATAAACTAATTGTGAGTTAAGTATTGTATTCACAATAGTGTCTATTGACTTTCAGTTTAATTCAATCATGTAATTTAATCGTTAACTTAATTACTTCTTATTAAATATTAGCCAGGTGAATAAAAAACAAGAGCCTTTATCTCACCTTCACCTGTCAACTATAAGAAATCTTTATATTGAGAACTTCTGACAACATTCTTCTTACTCAGCAGTTCTATTATGCATTGATTGAACCAACTACCAATCCAGAATTATTACATTTCAGTATAAGTAAACTATTTCAGGATAAGTGAACTACTGAAGATGGTTTACCTTTGAGCTTCTCCCACATGAGCACATACAACTCCAAAGAGCTTGACTGCAGAGCTAATAACTGACAGTGTTGGAGGGAGGGGCTTAGGCACGGAATATCCCTCTACATCTTTCTCATAAATAGAATAAGGGTCATACTCGAGACTTCCACAAGCAATACCATTACCAAGCAGGAGCTAAAAGAAAAAAATTATATGTAAAGTTTTAAAACCAGTGTTCACAGACTGAACTAATCCAAGAGTTATTGCAAAATGACCATACCTGTTCTTCAATAAATCTATGGTCAGTCTCTTGCAGCAAAGGACTTAATAACAAAAGATCATCCTGATGACAGAGAGGTGGAAGTAAAAATGTGGATGCTGCCACCTGTAAATCAGGGGCAGTTAAGTCGGCAGCCAACTCTTTGAGGATAGCACAGAAGTTTCCTGTTGAGCCAGAGAAAAAAGAAGAATCAGCAATTTAGCAATAGCCGTTTTACTGGTTAGAGTATGGGGTTTAATAGGTCCAGGTTGAGCTTTAACCTATCACCACCAAAAATTATGTATCCTTGAAAAATTTCCTACAAATGAATGGCTCATCTGTGTGCTGCTGGTTGCAAGGCTAAGAATGGATTTTGAAAAAACATTCAAAGTGTGTGTGTGTGTGTGTAAACCTTATGATATTGAATAAGTAGTACCATCATTTAAAATTAAATGACAAAGTACAAAAAACAAAAAAATTGAATAGATAAAAAAGCAGATAAATTATATTTTGTTTAAAAAAACAGGTTGAAAAAAAATTCATCTGCATTAGACATACTTTTTTCTCCCCCAGAAAAGCTTCTTTATTTGTTGGCTCTTTTCCACTCTAGTTTAGAACTTATTTACTTCAAAGATATTTACTGAACTCCTACTGTGTCGTAGGCACTAAGGATAAAATTGTAAACAAGGAAAAGGTCCTGTTCTGACAGCATTTATAGAAAATTTCAAACATATGCAAAAACAGACATAATAGTATTGACACCCCAAATCCCTGCTGCCCAGCATGCCTGTTACTCATCTTGACCAGGTGGATCAATCTTGTTTGACCTATACCTCCATTCACTATCTCAGCATTCTCACATTATTTGAAGCAAACCCTATTAGTTATTAGTTCTTCTAAAATATTTCATCGTGTACATTTAGAACAAGTTCATTATCATATCATGTTTTAAAAACCATTAAAAAATACTGTGTTCAAATTTTCAATTGTCTCAAATGCCTGTTTTGGTTTACTTTTATTTAAATTGAGATCTAAATAAAGTTTATATGTTGTAGCTAGTTGACATATCTTAAGTCTCTTTCAATCCAAAGTTCTTCCCTCTAATTTATTTGAAGAAATGAGGTTATCTGTTCTGTACAAATTTCTACAGTCTGGATTTTTATGATCATACTGTCTCCTTCCCCTGTGCAGTTTAATGTTCTTCTATCATCTGTATTATTTTATAAACTGAGACTTGGATCTACAAAGAATTATTTTTTTGGTTTGTTTGTATTTTGGAGGCCAAGCTAGTTCATAGGTGACATTGTGATCTTATGAGACAATGTACGAGTGTCTCTCTTATATATACCTTTTTGAAAAATTGGTCCATTTATCATATTAACCTCAATTACCATTTCAAAGACATTTACCTTAATTTCTGGTGGACTATTTATATCTTATCCACCTAGAGCATAAATGGCTTTTGCCAGTTAAGTACTTTAGAAATAAGTAAAAATCACCCTAGAGAAATATCACTTTTGTGTTTGAGGAACAGCATCACAATGAAATAAAGGTGGGTGATGTTTGCTTATTGTAAGTGGCAGGGTAAGTCAGGAAGGATTCACCTGTCATCATTTTCTGTATCATTAGTAGCAATAAAAGTAGTTACAACAAATATTTATCGAGGATGGGAACTGTGTCAATGTCCTAACAGCTTTACATACAGTCTTCATAACCACCTCATGAGGTTCTGTTAGTACCATGATTTTACAGGTGAGAAAACAGGAAGAGAGTTTGTTAACTGCCCAAGACCATACAGCAAATACATGGCAGAGTTAGACTGAAACACAGGCAGTCCAGGCTCTAGAACGTGAGCTTTTAATTACCATGCTCAATCATTCATTCATTCAAACTGTGGTTAAGATGCTCTGTTTAAAAAAATAAAAATGTTTTATTATATTTAATCGTCCCTTTAAGAGGACATAAAAAAATAGAACACAAATATACACATATAACTATAATATGAAGGTAGGAAGTACTACGTTTCATAAAAAATGAAAACAAAAGTACTGCTAAATTGGAGAAAGGAGAGATTACATACAGGAATTGAGAAGGGTGGATAGTGATCAGTGAAGGCTTAATGAAGGAATTTATTAGAGTCGTTCCAAGGCAATGGTCCCTAACATCTTTGGCACCAGGGACCAGCTACTCCTAAGATAATCTAATGCCTGAGGGTCTGAGGTGGAGCTGAGGTGGTGATGCTAGCAGCTGCCATCTACAGATGAAGCTTCACTTGCTAGCCCACTGCTTATCTCCTGCTGTACGGCCCTAACAGGTATTGGTCTGAGGCTTGGGGTTTGGGGACCTTGGCTCTAAGGAATGTCTGTAAGTTTAACGGCCAGTATATGATACTCAGAAAAACAATTTTGTTGGTAGCACAACATGCAAGGTATGTTTGGAACTACAACTAGTGTCAAAACAGTGGTATATCTCTTTTTCATTTAAAGTGACTGCTCCCTAACTATCCCTGAAAAAAGTACTTAAAGATAATTCTATTTTAAAGTGCAAATAGGTTTTTGTTGTAGATATACATCACTGACTTTTTGATGCTAATGGGGAACAATTTTCAGTGTACAGAATATTAAAATATTTGAAGGGAGATCCATAACAAAATCAAGACAGAAAATAAAAATGAAGAATCCACTTTTTATCCCATAAGCTTCAGAAAACTAAGTCATTATTATGACAAAATTATGCATCTGATGACAACCAGGAAGAAAAGTTATTTAAATTCTTAAATATGTCCTATGTAACAAAAGCAATTTCTTACTGTCTTCTAGTCTTACTTTTTGACAACCCATCTTTTACAACCCATTGTACCAACTGATACCAGACTTTAAACTTGTTTTGTTACTAATATTTTCTGAGTTAATTAGAAATACAACTTTAAAAACTACTATTTCCTTTTGTGTTAAAGATTTAGAAATTACTATGTGTTATTACTGTACTATGAGTTATGTTACTTAAAATATCAATTGACATAACAACGGTAAAGTTCTGTTACACTCCAAATGTATTATATAAATCTATTAAATAGAATATCATTTAGAAAATCAAAAGTTTGTAAGGAAAAAAATCCTAATTTCTAGATGTAAAGATGGAAAAAAGAAACATAAAATGGTAAATTATTTGTGATTGAAACAGAAATATTAATACACCTATATTTTCATTTTTCTGAACTATATTTAATTCATGTTAGAAAAAGATAAACTTGAAAAAGACAAGGTGGATGTAGATTTTTCTTTTCAAGGATCATATTAATTCCCGACTCTGACTCCCAATCACTCTGAAACTGATTTAAAATCTATATAGTTGTATGTTCATTATTCCTTTAGATTTTTGACTGCGTTTCCAAACTTTAATTCTGAGAAAACATTACAAAACTTCCTTAAGTCCTTCAAGGGTACACTTATGTTGTAATTTATCAGTAGATATCCTGTAGATTTTAAAGTCGATATTCTGGTATTCCTGAATGTGTAATGAAGACTATAAATTTCAAAATACTATGGTAAAAGTTGATTTAAAAGTCTGAGGGGGAACTGTTTTTGCCAGAGCCTAACAGCTATCTGAGCTATAAAACAGAAATTATCTCTAAGCCCCCACCCCGTTTTGAATTTTTTAAGTTTGAGTCAAACTGAGGACACATGCCAGGGAGCAAGATTTCAACTGCTCCAGAGAATAAGTTTTGTAGTTTCTTTTATGCTTTACAAATTAAGGAGAGAAGTAAGGAAGATTACAGGGAGGTGGAAAAAATTAAGGTGGGAACTGGATTACAGGATAGAAAACAAGATTATTTGCTCTCTTACGGGTTAATACCCCTTTTGAGGGGGTATTACTTCTGGTGTTTCAATGGTATATTAACCAGATACACAAGAACAATGGACAGCTATGGCCTAAAACCTTTTACTAAAGAAGTTATAGGCCTGGGGCGTGACTACCCACCATGACCTGCCCACTTAGGAATTTACGATCGAATCACCCTGTGAAGTTATTTTCAACAGAACCCCTTTTTTTTTCATCTGCAGTTCCCCCTTTTGGTCATAAGCAATCCAAAGGGTACATCAATGACAACCTTTTGCTCATAGTGTAGTTCCACAGGGCTAGGAAGGCCTATTCCTAAGAAGTCTCATTATCAACGACGTCTTGCTGACTTTTGGGAATGGGGCAATACTGTAACCATGGGATCTGAGTTGAGGATGAAGTTTCCCAAAATGGGAAGGGTAGGTAAATGAAAGGCAGTGAGGTCTTATGGCCTTCATTGAGAAAAAAACACTCTGAATCATTTTTATCTTGTGAACTATCATGATCCAAATCTTGCCTTCTGTCTCATTTTTCTGTATTTGGCATCTAGTATAACATTCACATAAGCCAGGAGAAGAGTATTAACAGTTATCTTATACATATTCAGTAATTATAAACATTTGGACTAAACAGAAAACCCCAAAGAACAAGTGTAATTATTATTGTAATTAATCTCTAAGCCTTTTATTAGATATCTAGAAGGTAACTGTTATAGAGATACAGCATTGAGATAGACCTCTCACTAAGCTTTGACTGTCTATTAAGTCTCTAGCAGGTTACTTAAATAGATAACACAACATGAAGCAGGTCTGCTTTTTATCTTGATTTTACTGGCTGTGTTTACTGGCTCTGTGTTCCTAAGCTGGTTTTTGTAGCATCTCTGTGCCTTTATGTGTCAAATGAGGAAAATATAACTAGTTCACTGTAATATGAGATAATGATAAACAAGATAATACAGGTGACCCTTGAACAATGTGGGGATTAGGGGTGCCAACACCCATGGAATTGAAAATCTGTGTATAACTTTGTCTTCCCAAAAATCACTAAGAGCCTACTGTTGATCAGAAGCCTTACTAATAACATAAAGTCAATTAACATGTATTTCATAGGTTATACATATTATATACTGTATTCTTACAATAAGCCAGAAAAAATAAAGTTATTAAGAAAATCATAAGGAAAACACATTTACAATATTGAAAAAAAATCTCCATATAAGTGGATCCAGCAGTTCAAACTTCTGTTGTCCAGGGGTCAATGTAATATATACAATTGCTAACAGTGCCTAGCATACAGAAATGATTGTTAGGAAATGATTCTTTGGATACAGTTTCCAAGAAAAGGCAATGTATACATCTTTTTTCAGTTCTTTAGAAGTATAGCCTAAATGCTTACTTTATATCAAACATTTTGCTAGGAACCTTTGTGAACTGGGAAGTGAGACAGTGGGAATAATACCACACATATAATTGATAAAAGCCAAAAAAGAAGTTAATATTTTAAACTAATGTGGTATATATTATATTGTATTTATTTGAAGAATAAAGAAATAAGCAATAAATGTAGTATTTTTACAAGAAGTAGATCTGAAGAAACAATCATTTCAATATGGTTGGCTGAAAATTATTAAGACTAAAAAAATACAGAAGTTCCCATTGGAGACCATTTTCAACTTTCATCTCTTAAAACAAGTATTTTAAGTTATTCAGTAACAGTAGTAGTAATATATTTTCTTAAAACTGTATTTTAAATTTACAAGAAAGGTTTTAGGACTAATTTTAAAATATAGGCAAGTTTATTTTACCAACCACGGCATTTCAGTAATCTAAAATTATTTCTGAGCCTAATAACAGCAAAACTTACACTATAAATTTTATAAAAGCAATTATATATTGGTAGTTCAATACTGAACTTCCATGTGGACAGAACTAAGAGTGAAATAGTAGAACAGAATGCATATGATATAATCACTCTAGAGGAAAAGTAAGAATGGCCAAATGTCTAACAGATTCACATTACACATTCTGTACAAAAACCCTAGAGTAGAATCAAGACCAATTTTTGTGACTCAATCTTTCCCACACAGAGGACCTATAAACTTTTTTACAGAAAAGATAGACATTTATTCACTTTTTTGCTATAGAATGGTAAACAAATGGGTTAAGATTTAACTCCCTAAACCTTTTGGAAACAGAGCACTAAACAACTGCCATATAATTCATTCAGGTATTACTTCTAGGCACTGGACTAGATACAAACAGTCAAACACTATGGTTTAAAGCACATACCTTCATAGGTTTTAGGAGGTAATAAAATCAGTAATTCATAAAGCCTTTGCCTATAAACTAGTGATGGTGTTTTCAAAGGACTTCCATATGTTTTTAGTATTGAAGAAAGCCTTAAAATAAAACAGAAAATATATCTTAAGTATGTAATTGAACAGGTTGATATGGAAACAAAATAGTGATACATATTATTAGTTATCATTAGTGAGGCTTTTATTTAATTTTTAAAAATAAGGTGTGATAAGAGAAATCACAAGGATCACACGATTAAATCATTTTGCTATCTTTTCTATCATACTTCATAAAATAGAACTATATATTCAGCTAAAATTTTAAAGGCTGTAAGTATTTTGTATAGAAAATAAAAATTACTAAATTCCAAAACTTACAATTTGGCATTTGTAAAAACTAAAGTCTATTATGTAGAAAAGGAATCAGCCACAGAAACAAACAGGAGACAGAAATATTTAAGAGAAAAATCCAAGTGTTTGCTAGAAACTTCATCTGGAATGCCATCACCTAATAAGAATGAATCATCACAATATACAAAATCATAAAACAAATTCTCTTTTAATAAAGCACAAGCTGAGCCAATGTTTCCCCAAAAGTTCTATTCACATATCACCTCCTTTTTTTAGCTCTCTTCTTTCTCTTTCATGTATTCTTCTTTATCTTCTGTTTATTCTCATTACTGGTATAAAACATTTTACAAATATTTAATCATCTAACGAATATTTATTACTTGATTACTATTCCTGCAAGATATCATATTATCAACTGGAGCATGATTTTTCAACCTTTTAGCAATACAGAAATTTGATAAAATTACTTTTATTACAACACTGGAATAAATCCAGTAAACTGTCATGTCATGAAGTTTCCAGGCATTCTAAGAAATTCTGGCAATTTTTACATATTTGTATTTTTCTAAAAAACTACTGTTTGCTATTTCTAGCATCTAGAAGAATTATATTTTGATTTGTCATTTTATTAAAAAAGAAGTTGGTTCCATTTTATACTGTTCATCTTAGTAAACAACGTACAGAAAACATTTATAAACCTGGGTAGAATTTTTTTGTTATGGAAGTTAGGAATAAATCCACTGCATTTCTGTATTTTTCTAAAACCAGAAGAGAAAATTACACCTGACATATGAAAACTATTTCAATTATACTGACAACGATGTTAAAAAATCTTGCAACATTCATTTGGCTTAAATACAACTGAATTGTGTTCAGAGAGGTGTATTTTTTTTTTAAGAAAGTAACATGAATAGAACAAAATAAGAATTTAGGAATGCATTCCTAGAGGTTTCTGTTTCTATTAGGAGGATAGGTTAGAGTCTCTGAAAAGCTTTCTTGCTATGAATACACTTGGATCCCAGTTTAAAGATAATTTGCATTGTTAGGCTTTGCAGAAAGGGACCTTTCCAAGGCCAACTCCCCTTCACCCCAAACAAACATAAAAAGTATGAAGCAAAATATGAGCTGAAATGAGGGTGGGAACACAAATGCTGTTACCAACACATAATCCAAATGCAAGGCAGGGGTGATAAAGTGGGGTCTCTTGGAGGGGGTTAAAATGGTCCCAAGTGCTGGAATAGGCAAAGGCGTATCAGATTAAACCTAGCTCAAGAAAGAATTAGTAAACTGAAAGAGAGAGAGCTGAAGAAATCACCCAGAATGCAGCAGAGAGAAAGGGAGAAAAAAATTAAGAAGCATGAAGACAAAATGAAAAGATCTAAAATTTGTCTCATCACAATCCCAGAAGGAAAGCCAAGAGAGAATGGGAAACAGGCAATATTTGAAGAGATAACAGCTACTTTTCCAGACCCACTGAAAAGCATGAATCCAACAAAATATATATCAAGTTGGATAAAGAAATCCACGAATTGCCAGTTTAAAGCAGAGATTCTAAGATTTAATTTAAAAAACTCCAACTACATGCAGTTTGAAACACCCAAAAACACAGTGACATGAAAAAAGACATATCAGACATATAATAATCATAAATATTAGACTTTAGTCAAAAAGTATTATTAAGGCTAAAGAGAGTTACTGGATAATGATGACAAAAGATTCACTGTATCAGGAAGATATAATCATAAACTCCTATGTACCTAATTAGTCTCAAAACCTAAAAGAACAAAAATTAATGGAACTATAGGGAAAAAATTATAGAGTAAAACACATTTGTCAGAGCAAATCTCAACGAATTTAAAAGAACAGGTAACGTATAGATCACATTCCCTAACTACAATGCAATTAAGTTAAAAATCAGTAACAAAACCATAAGCCCAACACTATTCTACACGTTTAGAAACTTAAAAACATGCTTCTAAACAAATCGAAGAAATTATGATGAAATGTTAAAATACTTAAAACTGATTAAAAATAATATCTATTAACACTTAAGGATTCAGCAACTGGGACCTTAGAGGGAAATGTATCACCTTAGTTTATATTAGGAGGATTAAGAGAAATTCAATGAGCTAAGCATTCAGATTAAGGGGTTAGAAAAAGAACACAAATTTAAAAATGCAGAAAGGAATAATAAATAATAATTAACAAAGCAGAAAACAAATTCAACATAAGCAAAGTTATTCTTTATATAGATTAATAAAACAGATATGCCTCCCATGAGATGGATCAGAAAAATAAAAGAGAAGTCATAATGAAATTTTATCAGGAATGGAGAAAGGGACATTACAGATATAGTAGAGATTAAGAAAATAATACTAAAAACAGCTTCAATTAAATATTATATGGCAATCAAAATGAACTTACACACAGATGAAATTTAGAAACATAATGTTCAGTAAAAAAAAAAAAAAAAACAGAAAAAAATAAAAATAAAATGATTTTTAAAAAAAGAAACAGCATGATACCATCTGCCTGATTAAAACCAAGCACGACTAAATAATGTACAACTTAGAGAAACACATATATGTGATACACTTTTTAAAAATCCAAGGAATGACAACTGTAAAATTCAGGATAGTGATTACCTCTAAAGAAAGGCAGAGAGAGTGGTATGAGAGAAGAGCACACAGATAACTTCAATAGTATTGTTAATGTTCCAGTTCAGGGGTAGCTAAATCTGACCCACTCTTTATTTTGTAAACACAGCCATGTTCATTCACTTACAGGTTATCTATGGCTGCTTTTGAGCAACAACAAAGGAGTTGAGCAACAGAGACTATATGGCTCGCAAGTCTAAAATTTTACTGTCTGGTTCTTTACAGCAAACATTTGCTAATCCCTACTCTGGTTGTGTTGGATTCACAGGTATTCATTCTATTATTATGCTTTATAAACTGTATCTTAACTGTATTTTTCTGTATATATAAAACTTTTTCTGTATGTGTTATATTATTAAACGCTTTTTGGACGTTCTCTAATTACAGCATTTTATTAATTTTGAAATTAAAAGTGCTCATGACATATACTGGATTTTCTCTGTTTTCTTATCATATATGTATAAGTCAAACGTATCAAAAATATAAGCAACAAAAAACTGAAACTGTTAGCAAAGCATCTGGTTCTTATGAACACAGAATAGCACTAACAAACCAGTAAAATGCATACCTGAAATGGTTAACAGGCTTAATATTTAATTTCTTGGTTAAATCTGACTGTATGGAAGATACATTATCCACCAAGTAACTTTCTTTCCCTTTTAATATGTTTTCCTTTCAAGATCCTAGCCTAAAAAAAAAGAATCACATAACTAAATATTTGCCTTCCTCTGCAAAAAGAAAATCATTCACCAACCATAGAAAATTGGCCTTATTATTGTACTTTAAAGATATTATGTAATCAGAGAGTAACTGGTTGCTATTAAAATTTTTTATCCAATCTATATAGCAGATCCTTACTGAGTTAGCAAATCCACAGCACAAGGAAGCGGTGGAAGAAGACGCTGAATTATTTCCTCAGTAAGGAGATCACCACAGTGGGAAACAAAGCTCTTGATGGCTGAAAAACAGAACAGACTTACATGGCAGAGTACAATGAACCATGGAGAAAGCATTCTTATGTTACAACAGCTGCATTTTTGTCAGAGGAATAAAGAAATGTGCTAAAAAAAAAAATTCTTGAACCTCTAATATAAAAAAGAAGCTAGTGTCTTCTATCTCGAATCAAACTAAAAAAACTTACTAGCATCACTTTAAGAAGCTAACAACCAATTAACAGAATGTTTCTTCCCTTGGATTTTACTCAGCCCTTAAGTTCAGAAGTTGAAGGATAAATGATCTTAGGCCTTCAAGTTTATCAGTTCTCCACTAGTTCTGTGGACCCGCGCTGACTTTTGAGTTAGCATGTTAAAGTTTTGTAAATGTTATTTGGCACACAAAAGTTTTTATAAGGATTAATTTCATATACAGGATAAAATGAATATTTTAAAGGTAGACTGAGTTTTGAGATTAATTTCAAAATTGTTTTTATTTTTTAAGAGTAAAAATACCAGGAATAAACAAAACTGAAATCAATGCTTTCATGTTTTTTCAGAGATCTCATGCTTCCTTAGCTCAAGTTTCCATAGTGGATACTGTTTTTAATGATAAATATATTATAAAGGATACAGTTTTCATATAAAAAACAAAATGGAAACATGCTTAATCAATGCTAATTAAATGCAACCATAGTATTTCTGAAAAGTATGCTTACTTAAGACAAAGCAATCCTGACATTTCTCAACTGTATTGAATCTAATAATACATGCATTCATTATCTTAAGAATGAGAAGTCTAAAATTTGCTTTATTACATTACACCTTTGCTATAATCACCAACTAATCAATTATATTCAATTACAAAAAAGCACCAGAAGCAGATACCACGCCCATCCCACCCCCAAATTAAACATACAAGTGTGTGTAAAGTTAAAGAGTGGGAAAAGCCAAAGGAAAGAGAAAGAAAAGACTAAACTCAACCTACCACAGAGCGCACCAGCTCGTCCTTCTAAGGTTACCTGCCATGTAAATGAATCTCCTCGGGTCTTTTCTGTTTCTAGATCTTTAGGAGAAACTGGGAAGACACACTTCCACAACAGCAGAACTCGAGCAAGGTGATGACTGACAACTGCGGGACCTGTAATTTATTCAACTTATCACTTATAAAAGAACCCAAAGTGCTTGCTCTTTAAAACACTATTAATAGCAGGAACTTCCCTCTTAAAATAAACATATTTTAACCCGCTACTGGAATACATTCTCCTTTTCTTACCTTCTGGTTCCAACAAATATACTACTGAATGACTTATTATCTGAAAGCATTGGAATTCAGAGAGGAAAACAAGGAACTAGCAAACAGTTAAGTGGGGGCTCTGGCATCAGCTTTTCACAACTGCTGTGACCTCTTTGAGACTCAGTTTCTTTTATTTATAAAATGAAGCCAGTACCACATGCACTACTTGTCTCCAAGGGTTTGTCTTGATCCAAATGATAGTGTACTTTAAAGTAGTCTGAAAAACTGTAACATACCATATAAATGCAAGATACTACTGTTTTGGTAACAATATGGAATGCTAACTTTTGATACTTATTCCAGGCCAAATATCAGATATGACACAACTGAATGGATTTTTTTCCTTAAAGATTTCCAAGCAACATAATTTCTGAACTAAGGAATCATGAATACACAAAGCCAGTAATAAAAGGCAATGTATAATAATATATTTTATTTGCCAGCCTTATCAGTTAAGGAAAAAAAAAAAAAACTAGAATGTATAAAAATCAAAATCTACAGCTTTTCTTCCCATGTAATTATCTTAAAAATTCTCCTGTAAATGCTCCCTACTTCTATTCCCATGTTCTGCTGACTGTATGTTTTTCTTCTGCAGTATGACAACATAGCAGATTTGAAAAGAGACCACCTAAATTAACAACCTGGCTCCATCCACTTGCTGTGTAAACTTGAATAAGTTACTTAATCTTTTTGCACTTCAATTTCCTCATCTATATAATTGGGGATAAGAATAGTATTTACCCCATTGGACGTTTTCTGAGACTTATATGAGTTTATATACATAAGAAGTACAGTGTTTGACTCATGATAAGCATTTATATAATGGCTGACAGTTATGTAATTATCATTCAAAGTGCCTTATTTGCATATGAAGAGGTGAGCCTAATGGTAAAATGAAGAGGTAACTGCAAACCAATTTTATTAATGCATGCAATTTATAAATTAAAATATAATTACTTTTTTGATTTTTCTTCTAAATTGCTTTTTAGGAAGAAGCCATTGCTAATCCCTATAGCAAAATAAGACTAATTCAACACTCTCTGCTCACTACTTTCTTTGATAAATAAAACTAAGAAACCCCTAGAATTTGAATCAAATAAGGAAATCAGAGTCAGGCAATTAATAATAAATGATTATAAGAGGTTTGTGTGCCTGAGTGCATGTATGCACACCAGCACACTCTTATACCATGGGCTGTGCGAATTTAGTCAGACAGAAAAAAAAAGCGTGGAGTCACTGGCAATACTCATAGGTGACAAAAGTCTCATAGATATTTGCCATTATACTCTTAAGATATCTTACTAACTCAATAGTGAACAATGTAGCAGTTCTTTCCTAGAGAGGTATCAAGATGTCATTTCAAAAAAACATATAAACTAATAAAAATGAGTATATGGTAATTACACTGTGAAAATGTAAACAAGCGTAAGTTTATTCATATCAAGAACAGTGTTGTATGTAACAAAGACTTTGAGTCACCTGTAAATCTTTGCAAAGTATGTAGGTATCTGTAGGTGAATCAAAGTTAGATAAACTGACATCAGATAAACCGGGACGTATAGCGCAAAAGGTTAAAAATGTTGTAGTTCACATTTGAGGAATGTGGTCTATTTGAGTTAATATTACTTCAGAATAGTGAATATATTAAAAACAATGGAAATTTTAATGGTGAAGGAAATGCTGAAAAAGCAAAAGAGGTGTTGAAACTGCACAGCAAAAATAAAGCACTCAGTCTGTCATCTAACACCATTTCCCACAAAAAAGAAATCAAGGCTCATTGGAGAGAAAAGCCTGGTTGTGAGCCTGGGCCAGGAAATGTACAATGTAAAAGCTGTGACATCTTGCCATGCCAAAAATAAACATGTTAGCAAAGAATACTAGGCTCATGTTAAAATGACACATATACCGACCTGAAGTGGCTCTCACTAACTAAAGGTGAGACAATTTGAGGATCAAAGAAATAATGACTACAATGGACTGAAACATAAATATATAAAAACTCTATAAGTTGATAATGATATTTAATAGCAAAACCTCACTGATCCCCTTTAAAAGTTGCTTGGATACTAGCAACACATTCTAAAAATTATAGTAAAGGGAAATAATAATGCATAAGAAAATCGTATAAAGCCCGAGAAAACAGTAATTAAACATTAATTTACATTTTAACCCTTTTTATGTTAATTATGAACATGCAACAATATATGATGTACTAATTTCTTTTTTAAAGTAGAAAGGATCTTGTAGTTTTCTTCCAATGGAATTACCTTGTTTTAAAAGGTTTTGATATGGCAAAAAATATTGATATGGTGGGCATAAAATATCCAGCCAAAAGCAAATAAAAGCTTGACCACATTATTTCCATAATATTATGAAATGATGACTTACTCCCGGGGCCATTACACATTTTTGACTTTGAAAGCCATACAGTCTCTGCTGCAATTGCTCAATTCTGCTTCACTGGTGCCTAAAGGCCACAGATAATACATAAACAAATGATTGTTGTAGTGCTCTAATAAAACTTTATTTACAGACACTGAAAACTAACTTTCATATAATTCTCATGTCACAAAATACTTTTTTTATCATTAAAAATATAAAAATAATTCTTAGTTCACAGGCTGTATAAAACAGGTGGCAAGTCAAATTTGCTCCATAGGATGAACCCTGATCTAGTTCAATAAATCTCTTTAATCACCTCAAGAACATTAAAGTAGTTTTTCATTTATGATTATTTTAATTTAAGCTCCTTTTAGGTCAAATTACTTCAGAGGTGTCAAAATGATTGGTCAAATCCAGCCAGTTTTATGTCTTAGCAATAAATCATATAACTATAGAGACTTAAAACGAAACATAACTTTAATAAAGTAATAAAATTGAGTTTCAAAGTTAAAGGATATAACTGTAATAGTCATAACCAAAAAATGCATATTGATTTTTTAATAAATATACTTTAAATGAGTCTTATCCCCTTCAATGTAACTACCTTATAGGTGTTACCATTCTTACAATAATTACAGAAATTGATTCGCAGGCTATGTGTGATATGTTCTCTTGCCTATCCTTATGATATGGGAAATTTTTTTGCTCCTGAAGATGGATATGAATGATTTTTGGAAAAGCCAGTCATTCAAAGTTAAGCCTGAAAGATGATCAAATTGGCTTATCCTATTTAAGGTTCATAAACTGGTCTTGAAGAGAATTTCAAAGATCTGAAAACGTTTTGAGGAATGTAGTAAGGATATGACTTCCTAAGGAGACTGCTAGAAGAAAAATGTGTGCGTGGATATTTAAAAATTCTGGTACATATTAAAAGTTAGTCTTGTCAAACTATCCAACACAATATTTTACATTCAGAAAATGCAAAGTAGTTCATAGTTATGTAAACCTTCCACAAGAATGTTACCTAATGTCAAGAATGTTACCTAATGTCATCAGAGCAGCAATCAACAACCATCCGGCTTGTGTGCGTTGAGCTGAAAGGCGACTGTTTTGAGCAGCAGAACACAGCAAATCCTCTGCTAATGTCATAATAATCTATTTACATATAGAAGAACAAGACAAAAAAAAAATGGTTATCAGTTTATCAGTTACTGGACAAATGACAGCCACTAATAGTTTCTTGAAAAACTAACTCTTAGATGTAATAAATGTAAATAATAAAGGACATTCATGTAGACTATACCATAGGACAATGTCAAATAGAAAACTATAAAAAAATAAATTTTCAAGGTTAAATATTGGCATATCAGGTTGCACACA
Source organism: Eidolon dupreanum (assembly GCA_028627145.1). NCBI lineage: Eukaryota > Metazoa > Chordata > Mammalia > Chiroptera > Pteropodidae > Eidolon > Eidolon dupreanum. The sequence continues at coordinate 69,330,247 of CM053509.1, forward strand.
GCGGCCTCATAATTCTTTGTAGAGCATGTGTGACAACGCTGTACAACTGTTCAAGTTTAGCTATACAGAATTTGAGTTTATTTTTAGTTTTAGGCAACTGTGTTAGATCTGTAGCTACCAGAGAAATTTTCATTATAGGAATCTCCCTTTTTAAAATTTTGCATACCATTTTGATATCTGAGTGGCTGATAACTGTCTTTCCAGAGGCAGTATATTACAGAGGTTAAAGTTCTCAAAATAATCTCATGTTGAAGTAAGTTTCACAGTAGAACAAAATTCATTAAAATGATATATTTTAAAAGTCTATGAAATATGCAATTATAAAACAAGTGAGAGGAAAACCAGATGTTTTACATTTATGAATAATACATACAGGTATCAAATGTCTGAGAAGACATCTCTGTTACCAATGACCTCCTGAAAAGCAGCAAGTATTATGAACTCTTAAATGTTTTCTAAAGAGAAAGGTGAGTGGATTTTAAACCAACCAACCAACTACTACTAACTTAGGACCAGCTGCAGTTTAGATGGTCAATGGATAACACTCGAAAACTGAGAACAAAACAAACCAATCCTGCCTGCCTAAACCACTAAGATGTGAGGATATTAAATTTAACTAAACACATACAATGGCAATTCTTTGCTTAGCAAAATGTGATGTTTGTTTAGAACATAACTAAAATAATAAATAAATAATATTACCTCCTGAAATTGTCAACCACCACATACTATAATACTCAATAATAAAAACACAGGAATGACAATGAAAAAGAAATAAATAGTGGTAACTTATTTTTAAAAAAATACTTGTATGTGTGTGAAGCTCAGGTTATGAGGGCTTTCATTGTGAAACGATAATCTCTGACAACTTGCAATTCATTGCTATTCAAAAAAAACCCAAATCCTGACACTATGCTTTGTCTATTTTGCGTTCTGTATTTCATTAAAAAATTTTTAGTTACCTTTAAAATTCTTTGTACATTAAAACTGGGTTATTTAGTCACTACGTTCTATGTGATTTATCGGTTTGAAAGAGCTACATTCAGAAGCACTAAATTTATCCAGAAAACCATAGTTCTGGGTAGCAATGCCATTTTGGGGGGACACTTTTTTTTAGTATTATGATCTTATGGGGTTTTATATTATTAGTGTGTTTCGATCCACTGTTGACATTATTATTTTTGATGCGCACATTATCTCATCTTTGGTCATTAGGAGCCCCTTGTTATTTCCTGTATCCTGTAAAAGTGATTACTTCCTTGCTTTCTGGCATGATAAGATGTTCCAGGCTTATCCTGTGCATTCCCTACCCTGGATCCAGCACAGCCACTCCTCAATGAAGCCCTATTTCCTTTATACTTGGAAGTGGTATTTAGAGCCATAACCTGTTCACTAGGGGGTTGTTTCTACCACTTGGTTGTCATTGCTTTTAGGTTTTTTCACTGGACAGAGGATATAAGTATTTTTAAAAACAGGAAATTATAAGTTCATAGTAATATTTTCAATTCGAATTTAACATACTGGGCTTTTACTTCACTTCCTTGATTCTACAGCTGTAGCTCTTTTAATAATATGGAAAATCTTGGTTCCAAAGAACATTTTATCTACTTTATCTTATAATATGTAATTTCAAAATAATATCACCAATAATACTACTATTAAATTACTAAATGAAGTTTAAAATTTGTTTTGCTGTCCATTTGTCCTATAAAATGCTCCATTTGTCCTATAAAAATTATTTTACATGCACTTCTATGGCAGACTAAATATATACCAAAATAAAGCCTTCAGAAACAAATTCTGTTATGAAATGGATTACTTTCTAACAAAAAACACAAAAAGTACACTGTTTTAGTGGCACATCTGTTTTAGTGTGGATAACACATTATTTAATCATTCCTTCCTTCTTCACAGTAATTATGTTGATGGCATTTAACACTTTAGTACAGCTGATTGCTCAGAAAATTTGTCCTGAATGGCTTTGATACACAAGAAAACTATGATGTTTTTAGGAAAAACTTAAAATATCATTACTGTATATGTGGAAAATGATATCATTACCTTGCCCTTTCTGTGAGGAATTCCTAAAGGACAATGTTTCACTGCTCCCAACAAAGCTGCCACAGCAAAACTAAAGCCAGTCACTGCTTCGGGTGAAGACTTAAGTACAGTAAGCCGTTCCAGGCAACGGTCTAAGAGAGGTGTTAGATAAGAAGGTAATGCCACAGCAATGCAGTGTAAACACCAAGCAGCTGCTAGTCGAACAGAAATGCTAGGATGAAGGATGACTGAAATGACACTGTCAAGAATGCCTGAAAGGATAGAAAAAAAAACGATGACTCAGCTATATGATAAAACTCACTTAGCTGTAAAACAGTCAAAAGAGTATGTAGCAACATGAATATAATATATATTATCTTTATCAAAAGCTACATCAGAATACAAAAAATAAGTGATAACTATAAATATTTTTTGTATCCAAGAAATATTATTCTAATATACAGCATGAAAACTGTCTTAAATTAAGTCAGTATGCAAAAGAAAAATTATATTTCCTAAAAGCCAATGTTCTGGTCACTTTGAGACCATTATAAATGGTACTAGCAATTAAAAATCATCAATAAATAATAAAAGCATCTTAAGAAGAAATGTTACACTACTCTCCATCCTCCTTTTTTTTTAAATCCCTTCTGGCACATTTATCTACATAATTAGTATACTTCTATTTACCATATTGTTCTTATTTGAGAACAAAATATAAACAATCTTAAGAATTTGCTAGGTCATCAACAGACTACTAACCACAAAGACAGTGAATACCACTAAGAAAAAAGTCTATATTGTGATATTTCAAAACACACCTTCATCAAAACAGTTCATGTCAACTGCTACTTAAATAATAAGTATCCTGGGATAAATAGTTGACAAATAAAATTAATGTAAAGCTTCATTCCACAAGAAATGTGTATCACAGTCAAAGGACAAAAAAGCTATTAAAAATTATTTAAAAAGTGATTAAATAAAAGAAACCAGCCACAACAGACCACATACTGTATGATTTCATTTATATGAAATGTGCAGAATAGGTAAATCCAGAGACAGAAAGTAAATTCATGGTTATCGGGGGCTGCGGGAAATGCGCAGTGATTGCTAACTAGGTACAGGACTTTTTGGGATAATGAAAACACTCTGGAATTAGATAGTGGTGGTAGCTGCACAACTCTGTGAATATACCAGAACCACTGAATTGTATACTTTAAGTATAAAGAGTGAACTTTTACAGAATGTGAATTATCTCTTAAAGTGATCTAATAATTTTCAAAAAGAGAAAGAAAGAAAATAGATTGCCTGAAAAGATCTTTGAGGGAGTGAATTACCTGTACCATATAGAAATGAATGTTTTCACTGCAGATGAGAGATATGAGTTCAGGCTTACGTCTCAGTTTTTCCATTATCTTAAATATATCCAGAAAGGGGGACAAAAGAGGGGGAGGTATAGAGAACAATCTTTAATTGCAAAGGCAAAAAAAACCCTCAAGTATATACATATGCATATTTTCAATAATCTTGATCACATACACTTCACAAATCATCTCTAAAAAATCTATAGTGGAATTACAATAAATGAGCTATATGAAGGCGATTTCCTTGTTTAGAGTGAAAGTAAAAACAAGGTATTCTCACAAATCACAACAACAGATACCTGCACTTGGATCCTGCAGCAAAGGCGCAACTGTGGTGCCAAGACTGTGTATGAGATTTCCAAGTTCTTGTAAAACACACACCAGCATATGCTGGCTGGCTGCTACATCTGTGGAGCCGAGTCGGGTTTCCAAGTTACCGTCACTCATCATGGCATCTGAAAGAAGTATAAGAATTAACTATGCATCATTGCTTTGTCAAAATATAGAGGGTGAATGTTAGGAGTGTAAAAGTATAAAAGCAAAAATTAATACCTCCACTTAATCTATATGAAACCCATATGGCAGTAACTGAAATACTTAAAAAGGGAATTTGCATCAATAGAGAAACAATTGAATGAATATAAATGATTCAGTCCAAGCAATCTGACCATAGATCTCTTATTACTCTTTTAGCAAGTGGTACTGAAAGAGAGAACTCATGAAAAACTAAAAAATATTCCAATTTTACTGCTACACAAGAAAAGCAGAGCAAACTTAAAACAGTACCGGAACTGAGATAAACCAATTGTTTCAAAAACAGTGTATCAACTTCTATAGGAAGATCATGAATTCTGATGAACTATTATCAACAGCCTTTAAGATTTGTACATATATATAACAATTATCAAGTTAGATAACTTACATCTCATCAATGTATTTACTGCTTTACCCTGAAACAACTGATGTCTATTATTAAAGTATTTTTTTTAAATATAGTAATATAACAGTACAGCTTTTCACTGTTATAACAGATTGTTTTAGCAGATCCATACCCACAACTTTCTTTAACTTCCAGATAGCCTGGCAAATATCCTTGGCAGCAGCAATTTGAGCCTTTTCTCCAAGAAGGCCTCCAACAGTAGCTCGAAGAATAAATGAAACACAACGGCGACCGCAGACAGCATCGATCTGAGTTTGGGTGACTTTAGGGTGTGACTGTGACACAAGGCTTAGAGTATGAGAAAGAAAAGCAGCAAAATTTTTCTCTAGCCATGCTCCTCCTAGTGTTGAAACAAATACCACATAAGCCTAAAAAAGAAAGGAGTTTTATCTTCAAAATGAAATAATTTCAATTCTATATTAATATTTTCTCTTGTATGAAATATTCAGAATTTATTCATATTTCTTTTATTCCTTTCTCATTTACAGCCACTAACCTACATAAATGCAGTACAATTTTTCTGTTTGTTTGTTAAGCCAAAATTGAAGTTTGCAGTCTTTCAACTGAGACTTCATTTATACTGCCTGTTTTATTTTGGCCAGAGTTAAAAGTTTCAGGATAGTCAGCATAGCTAGCTAATATGTAAAATATGTCTGTGGCTTCTCTGAAAAAGAATTCAAGCTCTTTCATATTCCGAACAAGAAAACTCAAATCAAATATATGAACACACTGCAAGAATTAACTGTGTTCCAACATCATAACTTTTAAGGGACTTTACAGTGATGAATTACTGTTCTTTATTTTCAAGAAAGTTAACAATTTATCTTACTCCAGAGATACAAAGACAGTAATTTTCTTACGTAATGTTTTTAAAAACACATAGTTTACAATTATACTGGAACACCTTACACTTTCATGAAGTCTAATATTATATACTATAAAAAACAATGAGGACAAGTGTAAATTAAAAAATATATATATATATGTTTGCTTTGAACCATCATGGCATTTAGAAAACAAGATAATTCAAGGAAAGAATGCAGAGACCTCTGTTTTATTCTAAAATACTTTTCTCAGGGTTTAGCTTTTTAAATTTTGTTTAGGACCAAGAAGTTAAGCACTTAAGTAAATAACATGCTGTAATATTTACTCAGGAGTTGAAACCATATAAAACAAATACAATACTGTCCACCATGTTGAATAGTATGTACCTAATTGCTTAAACTTGAACTGTACAAGCACACATAAACACAATGGAAAACATGTTAAACTATAAGACACATGAAAGCACAAGGCCTAAAAACAAACAAAAAAAATTTGTGTTTCAAAGGATTAACAAAAATATCTCATTATTAGGAACTAAAAACACACTGTGGGTAATGGCCTATTTAGTTGGCTTTGTTTATAGTAAATAAGGTTCTCTTGCTTGTAACCTAGTTTTTAAAAAACATTTTGGCCTCACCATATCTATAAATATAAGAGTATAAGTGATGACCTTGCATAGTATCATTTCTGCCTGGAGTCAGATCCTAAAACTTTCATTACAGGCCAGTGAGAATTACATTTAGATACTGATTTGTGATTCTAACCTGAGTAACTCCAACTCGAACATCCCTACTGACTGAACTGGTTCCTTTCAGCATATCACCACTGGCTCGAAGAAATCCTGAACTCCCACGTAGAAACCCTGTTCCTAGTAATTCCAGAACTTCCTCCAGAGATACTCTGCGAATGCTTTGACGTGAGGCTGCCATAACAAAGAACAAAACATGTGATTCATATTTTACAAACTAAATTTTAATGCATGATATTGATTCGAATGTTCAACTGGAACAAAAATAAACCAAAACTCCAAACAAAATGCAAAATTTAAAGGACACTACACACATTAACACAGTCACACAGGGTTCAGAGATTAAAACATCATGGATTCTGAAGTATCATGCCAATAACATCTTAAAGTCTATGGCACTTTGAGATTGTGTCCTATTGCTTTCTTTTCCTCAAAGAAGTTACAAGGCTAACAGTATTCTAAAACAAAGGAAAACAAAATAAACTGCCCTAGTTCTCCATGAATGAAAATGCAATACAATGCTTTGAAAATTTGTGCAAAATAGTTAAAATGCTAAAATCCTAATTTAATTTTTCCAAATGCTCTACAATTCTTAGTGAAACTTATATAAAGTAACCACCATCTCCTACTTTTAAAAATTCTCAGTTGCAAGTACAACTTTTGTTACTGTCCGTCCGTCTCTGGAGGGGGAATATTACTGAAACTACTCAGTCGGCCCTTAGGCTACAATAATTAAGAGATTAAGGCTTGATGTTTAAGTCTATCTTCAGTTTGATACAGCTGAGTCTCCCTGTGAATATCTAGGGAATGATATCTCCTTTCCTTAAAACGAACAAATGAACAAACAAACAAAACAACTTTTCATTCTTCTGAAAAAAATGATGGTAACAAGCTCTGACCCTTATTATTGATTCAAATCATACACAGTGGAGAAATAAACTTCCATTAATCAAAGTTTATAAGCAAAATAGCTACTCCCTAGCCTAAAGAGGATATAACCATTTGAAACAAATGAAAATCTATTGGCCTTTGGGAGAGAAACATTAGTGAATAGTACAAACTCCATACCCTCGTGGATCGTAAATTCTAGAAAGGAGAGACAACAAACATAACACATAACTAAGCATATAGTATGTTAGACAGTGCTTGAAAGCCATGCAAAAATAGGGCTGGAATACTAGAGGTTGAAGAAGAGTGTTGTGATTTTAAACAGGGTAGTCAGGGTAGGGGTTCACCGAAAGGGTGATATTTGAACATAACTCCGTCTTAAGTGAGGAAATTAAGCATGTGAATATCTGGAGAAAGTGTTTTAAGCAAAGGAAATAGCTCAGGCAAAAAAGCCTTGAGGAGGGATATGATGCCTAGTGAGTTCAAGCAGAGCTATGTGGACAGAACAGTAGAGAGGTCAAGTAGGAGACTGGCCAGGGTGTAAGGACAGGGAGAGAACAGAGGCAAAGGACCTTGTAGATCATTATATGGATGTGAGTAAAGTGAGGTGCCAGTGGAGAAACTTGAGCAGAGAAGTGATACAATCTGTCACTTTGCTTCTGTGCTGAGAGAGAAGACTGTAGAAGGGGACAAAGGCAGAAGTAGGGAAACTCATTATGAACAATTTAGTAATTCAAGCAAGAAATGATGGTGGCTTAGAACAAGGGCTGTAGTAGAGTTGAGTCTGAATATACATACGTATGTATTTTTAAGTTTTTTTTTTAGAAAAAATTTCAAATTTACAAAAAAGCTGCCAGAATAGTAAAATAAATTCCCATGTCCTTCACTTTCGCATTTTCGAAGAATACATGTATGACTAGTTGTTTTACATAAGAGCCTTCAATCTGAGTTTGTCTAGTACTTCCTCAGAATTTTTGGTAAGAGAACTATATAAGTAATGCTGTATGTAAGCCTTCTCAATGTATAACATCAAAAGGCACTGTTAGGCTTGGTGTCAGTCTGCCCCTACATTGGTGACATTATATTTGAACACTCAAATAAGATGTTTGTCCACTGCAAAATATAATTTTTCCCTTTGTAATTACTATGTAACCTGTGTAGTGATACTTTAAGATGACATAAATATCCCATGACCCATCATACTTTCATCCAAGAATGTACCGAGGATTCCTACCTGCATAAATTATTATTATAATAATAATTCCAAAAAGGTCATTACCTAACAATCATTCTTTCTATATTTATTAGATGGAATTCCACCATAAAAGAGCTCTCCTTTCTCCTTTATTTACTTATTTTCAGTAATCTATGTACTCATAGATTCTTTTTTTACTTAATATATTATCCATTTTCTGTCATTACTGATTTTGCTTCTAATACTGTCCTGAATTTGACCAGTGAAAATGTCTTTAGAAAGCTGGCCAGTGGAAGCTCCTTAATTTTTGGCACAAGATGTACCAGGCTCATCTTCAGACTTGCCTTGTCTCAACCCCATAATTAGTGACTTCTCCAAGGAGTCGCATTTCTGGATGTTTTAAGATTGTCAAGTAGAATAACTATTGAGTATGAGAGAGAAGAGTTAGGGTGACACCACAAATTTTGGGTTGAACACGTGGAAGGAGAGAGTTGTCATGAACTTAGATTAGCAAGTCTGTAAGTAGAGCAGGTGTATGTGTGGGGGAGGGGAAGTCAAGCACTCATTTCTGAACAAGTTAATTTGAAATATCAAATCGACATCCAAACAGAGATATCAAATGGGCAGTGGATATTACTGTCTGGTATTTGGGAGAGAAGTCTGGTCTAAAATAAATCCAGGAAAAACACACACACACACACACACACAATTTAAGCCATGAGATTGGATAAGATCACCAAAAGAATGAGTATATACAAAGAGCAGGAGACCAAGTAGTAGGTGATGGGCCTCTTCTATAAAACAAAGAACCATCAAAGAAGATTGAACAGGAATTTCTAGTTAGGAGGAAGGAAAACCAAAGGGGTTTTTTGGACCATGAGGTCCTAAAAGGCAAGTGAGAAAAGGATAAAGAGGATGAACTGAGTTAAGTGTTGCTGAAAGGTCAAGTAAGACAAAAACTAAGAGCTGCCTACTAGCTTTAGCATGACTAAATATTAGAACACAAACTCCAAAACAGAAGGGCTTTTATGTTTTGTTCAGTAACATATCCCACACACTCAGAACAGATCCTGGCCCAGTATAAACACTTCATAAACATTTGCTGAATGAATGAATGAACATAGAGGTCATTGGTAACCTTAACAAAAATAATTCTGGTGGAGTGACGAAGAAAATCCTAACTGAAGTGGATACGAAATGTATGGCAAAGGAAGAACTAAAGATAGTGAGTATCAAGAACTCTGAGGAACTTTGCTGCAAAGGTAAGAGAAATGGAGCTCCAGATGTCTGGGGAAATAAGATACAAGAATTTTTTTTTTTTTTAATGGAAGAAACAAAAGTATGTTTTTGTAGGGACTAATCTGATAAAGAGGAAAAAGTTGATGTAGGAGAAGGGAGACTTCCTAGAGTAATGTCCTTAGCAGGTGAGAGGATGAGCTCTAATAGATATTGAAAGTACGGCTTTAATAGATGGGATAATAGTATAGATGCTAGACAGTGTATAGATGTGGTAGGGGAGCCTATATAAGACAGGCCATCAAATGAAAATAAGGTGAGGGAAGGAGGTATAAAATAGTCAGAAAAGTCGGAGAGTGAATGTACTAGGGAAATATAGTATGTCTGCCAGCTTGTAAAAATGAGAATTTATTAACTTGGGTGAGGGCTGGATTTCTACATTTCTTATAAGTTCTCAAGTGATCCCAGTACTCCCAGTCTGCAGATGTTTGAGAAGCAAGGTTGTACATAACAATCACATTTTCATTTGTGTGAGACTGTTTATTTTTTGGAGATAGAATAATAAAGCAGGTTTCCCTTATTCATCAATATTTTATATACACTATAGATTAAACCCAGGCAAACATAAGTACCCCATCCTTGCTTGCTGTCTACAAGTATATAAATAGGGAATAAACCAACCACAAAGCAAGTTGTCCAAATACAGCAAACTTCAAATATGTTATTTGGAATTATTTACAGCACTGCTCTATCAACGTAGAAAATGGTAAGCTTAATGTATGTATCAGATGCATATTGCTTAAAAAAAATTCTAAAGATTTAAAACATCTCTCTTATCGAACAACACAACAATTTACTTAAAAACAACAACAACAACAACAATGTATGGGAAGACAATGACTGAATAAAGCACATTTCTTCAAGTTCTTTTTTTTTTTTCATTAAATTTTTACTGAAAATGAAATCTTTGGACCTAGAGCAATGCTTACAAACTAAAATTTATGAGATATTCTACCTCTTTATAAAATTAATAATGGGTGGCAGTAATGCTACATGTTTGCTTAAATCAACTGAGGAAAAAATTAAAAAAGATATTCTGAAAATAATTAAATGAAATGTACCTGCTCCTGGATGTTTAGAAATTAGAGCTTTAGCCAACACCGTCCCTAGTAGCTTTGAAACTGAAATCCGCACATCGTAATTGGAACCTTCAAAGGACTTAAAACATAGTGTGGCCACACTGTCCAGGTCTGTACTCCACATAAAGCTGGCTTCATTCTGAAGTTCAAGGAGACACTATTTAAGTGGAAAAATAGAAATTAGTGAAATATAAATATCAGGTTCAGATCTATGTTGTAACAAAAATCAAGATTTAACAAAAATAACACATGAATCCAAAGTTTCTAAATGATTACAGGGACAACAAATGAGTATTTATTAAAAGTCATAAAAATTATACTATATAAAGCAATGTGTCCACAAAAGGTGGGAGGAGGAGGCTGTGAAAATGCCTTTAGAACCAATCTGTTGGCTAAGGAGCAACCGTGAGAATTCCAACATAAACAACTTTACTGTACTTCCTAACCAACTATGTTAATAAGGCGTGATAAAAAACAAAACCAAGTCACTTTCTTTTATTTATTAAAATTATTGGGGTGACACTGGTTAATGAAATCAAATAGTTTTCAAGTGTACAATTCAATAATACGTCATAAGAACACTGCACTGTGATCACTACCCAAAGTTAAATTTCCTTCACCTCCAAATATCTGAACCACCTCCATCCCTATCTACCTAAATCCAAGTCACTTTTGAACAACATAAACCTTACCTGTAAATTTTAGTTTACACAATTACAGGAAGGAAGCATGTAGAGTCAAAGAAATACCTAGTCTGATAATTTGAACTTGCTACCCTCTAATAATGTGCTGCTAACTACTTGAAGAACCTTGGGAAATTCACATTAACTCTCTGGGCCTTAGTTTCCTCATATATAAAAATGAGATAGTCCTAGTTGATTACCAAAGCTGTAGCTCTAAGATCATGTAGCTATTACTAGTGTTTACAGAGAAAACTGATTTACTTTTCTTTATGTTAATTTTTAGAAATTTTGCTTGTTGGACCATTTTACCTTTGCAGCAGCACAACGAACAGCCATGGACCTATCTGTTAAGCAGGATCTAGCAGCTTTATAAATATCCCTGTGGCAAGGTGCAGCAGCAGCTCCGAGTCCTTTCAACATATTTTGCAGACTCAACATAATCTCATATCGACCTTGAGACTACCAAAGAGAAAAGAAACATTTTAAAGAATAGAAAAAAATAATTCACTGTAAAGAACAGCATAAGCACTAAAATTTATCTCATAAATTAGAGAAATACTGATTTTGATACACACTAATCAACCCATTCTAACATTAAGAAGTATTAATAGTTGCTATTTTATGAAGTGTTTATTATCTCAAAAGTGTCATTTGTATATACTACATTTCAACACAATACAAATTTCATAAGACTGATGTGAAAAGTAAATAAAATTATATAGAATGTGCCTCGCACAAAGCATGCATATTGTTAAACTGTTAAACAGTCAATGAACAGTTGCTATAAATGAGGTAACAAGGTAAGAGTGCAAGGCCTTACACCTACTAGTTACATGACCTTGGGCAAATCTATTTATCCATTAAATGGAGGTAATAGTATCTACCTCTCTGGTTGTTTTGAGATTCAAACAAGTTACTATATGTAAAGTGCTTAAAATAGTGCCTGAAATACAGTGAATACTCAATTGATTTTACAGCTATTAATATTTATCATTTATTAGTCCAAGTAGTTTAACACAGAGGTTAAGTCTGGGCTTTAAAGACCTGGGTTTGAATCTTGGCTCTCTCAGTATCTGCGTGGCTTTAAGCTGTTCTTACTTATTTCTTCATCTATAAAATGAGGATAAGATGAACCGCATAGAGCCAGTGTAGAAGTAAATAAGCCCCTGTGTAGAAAACATTCACCACAAAGCCTGGCACATAATAAATACTCAAGAAATAGTAGATGCTCGTATTATCCATGTTTTACTAAATGCCCCAAATGATTTCTATATCTCAAGAAATTCAGGCCACTGAAGATTAAGGTGGAGGAAGACAAAAATCGACATCGAATATCATTTGTTCATAAAGAGCACAACAGTGACTAATTACAGGTGGACATAACAAAATGGGTCCAATCGGGAAACCTTTGAACTTTCTTTTTTCCCAATTTCAAATGTTGCCCATCACTGGTGGGTGAGTAACAAAGGTGGGAATCCCTTTCGATATCTCCAAAATGTGCTACCTGATCAACTAAATTATAAATGTAAAAAACAATGAAGCAATAAAATACTTAGCAATAACTTAACATTCCTGAGAGATACAGAGTATTCTTCTGTTAACCATGGGGCCTAAAAAGGATTATAGCCTAACCAATGAAGTTAAGAGGGAAAAAAGTTTAAAGCAGCCATACCTCAGTGAACAAAGTTCTTACAGACTTCTCCTTTTAAATAAAATCAAGTTTACAGAGGTTAACAATCCTTTCTCCTGAATGACGTTCTTCAATCTTTCAGGAAACTACTGCTGAGAAATGATCTGCTGAGTAGATTCTCTCACTAGTTTTATATTATGGATTTCATGTCTCAAAATTCTTAAATCAGCTACATTCTTGAAATTTAACATGTTTTATCTAGGTATATTTAAAAAAATAATGTGTGCAACTAGCTAGTATTTTTATAAATTATTTCAGAGCTGTCTTTTAGACTACTTTCCTAAATAAGGTAAGAACAGGAACTTGTGTGATGTTTTTATATTTAAAGGTGCTGAGATAGTCCTGAATATTAGGGATCACAGATTTAAACTTTTAATATATAAAGATACAAGGTTCTTTAATTTCAAGCTGGTTGGTAAAGCTATAGTTGGCAAGAGATTACAGTATCTTAAAAGTCAAAGAAGAGAAAGCTACAAAACACAAAGGGTGTTCCACAGTGGTAAATGATGCCAACAAATCAATGAGGCTAACACTGAGAGTATACTTCTCTTGTCAATTAAAAGATCATCCAGATCCTGGTCATACTTAGGTCCTCAATGTTCTTTCCCACCCTGATTATGTTACTCACTCCCTTTTGATTCTGGTACAATACTAATCCATCCATCAGGTATGTAGTAGTTATCAACTATGTATCTGGGTCCTTGGTGACAAGAACTTGCTCTGGAACTAGTAAGTAGTATCAGGTGGAAAAGCTGATATAAGCAGATGTAGCAGGGATGGGCCTGCTAGAGAAATACCTTAGATTTTGCCCATTTGGATTTGTCTAAAGACACGAAATTCTATTATTGCTTTATTGCTTCATCAATAAAGATTCAATATACCAAGTGCATGTGCATCACCTAAAATATTTCATTTATGGATATATTTATATAGATACTTATGTATGCTTGTCACAGGTAAAGCTCTTTAACTGGATCAAGAAACCATAAAACCTATAAAATACTATCTTTTTATTCTTTGGTCGAATTTGTAGTTATTTACCTCTGCACTCTTCATAGCTTTAAGGATATTCCCCACTGTATCAGTAAAGGTGTTATACAGTATTCTACCCAACTTCTTGTACAAGGAACCCAAACATACCACAGCAGCACTGAAACAATATTTAAATTAGAAATTAGTCATGAATGAAAAAACAGGAATAAAAAATTAGAATATGTAAAGGTGACTATTTAATTTTACTTTTATAGGATAAAATTTCCCAGAATCTACTCCGTTGTTAAATTCAACAGCATGGTACCTTAGGTGAATGTCAAATAATTACATCAATATCAATAATTTTAAAAAGATGTAACTTCAATTAATCTAAATTTCAGCCCAAAGATTCCATTCCTTTAAATTTTTTACATATTATAAAAGATAAGAAAATCAAGAAATAATGTTCTCATCAAGCCTGAAGTCTGAAAACTTTACTGGAAAATACCTTCTGTTCTAAGTTAAAAATAAGGTCAACAACAATGTCTATAAAAATTACTGTGGAATATCATACATGGCAAATCAACTTCTCTAAAATAATAGGTGATAAAATGAACTGAATCCTGTGGAGAAATTTAGCTCTTCTTTTTAGGATCTTAGAAGAGTATTTTTCTACGTTACTATTAATTTTCACTACTAATAACTAATAAACCAAAAGAACATCCAAAACATGAAGAATTTAAAATTATCTTTTTCTTAAACACTCGACTGCTAAAATTTTAGTGAGACAGTCTTCATTCCCAAATCTAGACTTCGAATATGTCTAAAATATTTTTTAAAAGAACCATTTCTCAGTCAATGGGAAAATGTTAGATTTTTAAAAAAGATTTTAAAAAATGAGTAAAACAATTTGTATTCAGTTTCAAAATAATTATCAAGTAATTTGGGTTATTTATAAAAATGACACAACAAGGAAGCACTATTTTGTTTTATGTGCAGTTTTGATATTTAACTTACAGTTTAGTGGGTAGATAACTTGGAGAATCATCTTTACTACGAATAAGATCATTACATTTATCGATTGTCTCATAAACAGAAAATGTGTCTCCAATACTATAAAGAATGCCTAGATTCTTAGCAAGGAGTTTGCGGGTAGGAGGCCCTGGGGAGCTGTTCAACAAAGATAGGAGCTGTTCGACAAGAGTCTTCTGTTTCTCTTTTACATCACTCTAGAAAGGTAACAAAAAGACAATTCAAAGTCAACATAATTACACATAATCCCTAATATGATTTTTCTCTCATGTATTCAAGAATTAACTAAAAGGCTCTAGAAAAATGTATAATTATTTTGACTAAAAATTACAAGTAAGTTGGTGGTGTGGCCATCACACCATGTGAACAGGTAGTTTGTTGCCCTGCTGATATTTTCACAAAACAAATTCTGGACCACAATACACTGGAGTGTCTGTGAACAAGGGCTCGATTTCTTCTTTATCTTTCTTATGTTTGAAAAGTAGAGTAAATTTGTATTTCGACTAGAGTTTCTTAGTTATTAAGTCCCCATCCCATATATGTCTGCATAATGAGCAGCAACCTATAACCTATCATCAGAGCTGAACTTGTAACAGTTACCTGCTTTATTTAGATCTTTTTCTAAGTTTAGCACAATTTTCTTTTTGTAAGCTTATGCATCTAAATGCCAATGTTACTCCATTTTACTTCTCTATTCTCTGAAAATGGAACTCAGAATACCATTACAATGGTAATGGGTATCCAGGTGCTCACCAAGACTTTCACAATGGAATATGTGCTAATTAAGTGTATGGATTTTTATCTTTTCTTAAATTCTGAATGTCTCCATGAGCAGTGTCTTTGTACCATTTTGCATTACATATGGTGTTGTTGTTATATAGACTATCGCTATTCTTAGCAGATATATGAAAAAGTATTTAGAAGTAATTTAGAAGTACCACCTCACATGTTCAATAAATCAATCGGTCAATCAAATATGGTAAAACGTTAAATGCTGAATGTAAATGAAGGGTATGAGTGATGAGTTTTCTTTTTTTAAGTCCATTTCACAAGCTTTTAAGAGAGAGTATGTTTATTCAAAAACTCTTCAATTTGTATTCCTCTTTAGAGCCCAGACCTTTTAACAGTGACACTCATGACATTATTCAGCACTGTGCTGCACCAGAGCTTCGTGCACATTAAGATGCACGAGGTGCAAAACAAATAAAAATGAAATCTAATGCAATGTAGCTTGTCATTAGTTTTTGATAATATCAAAAATATTGGCTAATTTCTTTCTGCCTTTTTGAACAAACTTGTAATATTTCATTATAAAATCTTAATAAGGTCTAGCATTTGAAGGCTAATGAAGTTATTCTGGACAGAAATAGAAAAGCAAACCAAAAGAACTAAACATTATCTGGCACTTTAAAAAGTTTCTGCAATTTTACCTACCCTGCTGGTTGCTAGCAAGAGTTTCTCCAAATATCTCAACCAGTCAAAAATAAACTCTGCCTTCTGAACTTCACCTAGTTGATTGTATGCTCCTTCATTCAGCAATAAGCTATGAGCTAATTCCATTCCTTGAGGAAAATTCTAACTGGTCACAGTTCTTCTCATTAAACTTCAGTAAATATACCTAAAGGAAAAAAATGTAAAAGAGTAAAATAACATTTTAAAAGGAGTGAAAAGGCAATCATAATACTGGAAATTTTCCACAGAAGAACGTAAAGCATAATTAAATGGAGATTATCTTTTATAACAGCTCTAGGGTGAAACTGGGAAAATCTCAATACTAAACTCTTATTTACATGATACAAAATCCACCTTTGTATTCTGTACTCCTTTTCTAGAGCACAGACAGGCAAAACAGAGTAGCATTATTTAACTCATATGCAAAAAATGCTAAACAGAAGAGACATTCATTTAAAATGCTGAAAAATTTAAGGTTAGACTACTCAAGTGTTAGATTTTCAGTTTTCATTGTATAAAAAATAAGTTATGGGTACATATTAACGAATGATCAAATATCCAGACCTTCAACTAAAATTCTGTAGTAAAGCTTGACACCTCCCCAGGCCTCTGCCTAGGTACATAGTCTGTCATTTACTTGGAGATCCAAACCAGGAGCAGAGGGACTTATTCCCATTAGTATCTGTTCCCCTAGCCTAATAAAGATGCTGCTTGTAGTTTAAGGCTAGCAGTTTTAGAAAAGAGTCTCATCTCAACCATTATAGCCTCCTTATCTTTGAGTCTTGTTGTGAAAGCCAACTCTTGTTTTTGAAGCCACTTAAGATAGATGTTGTCCAGGGACTGTAGCAATTAAGATCATATCTGCTCTGACCTTGATCCAATGTAGCTTTCATTTCTGTTGCAGCAAATAATCAACAAAAGACAGAGGAGGTCTAGCTTTGTTATTTTAAATTCATGACCATCTCCTGGGCACATCCTAGTACCTTTCCAGAATATTACAGCATATAAGCATGTGCATGCACACACACAAACATAAAAATTTGTAATATGGCACTGTGATTATAGAATTTTTTTTTTAGGAGGTACATGCCCAAGTATATAGCAATAAAGTAGCATAATGTCTGCAACTCATTTTCAGATGGTTAAGTTGAATGTAGGTAGTGGGTACATGAGTGATCATTTTACTAGTCTTCAATTTTTCTGTATTTTTTTAATAGATCATAATAATATGTTGGAAAAACTAAGAAATTCAAAAAACACAAGTTGGCTTTATAAAAAATCATCAGTAATAGTTACAGGAGTGACAGTTATTATCAAGAACGTTAAACAACAGAGAAGGCAGGATACACTTAAAAGATGAGTACTCCTACTTACTATTACATCTAAACTAAATTTGATACATTATAAACAAAACTCCAAGTTAAACAGAAAGAGATCATTGGAATTGCAGAGAAATATAGATAGAATGCTACAGGTAATTAAACTAAAACATTTAAAATACATAGCTCATACTCCCCTAAACGAATTTCAATCTTTTATAGAGAAGCCAGTAAGTAAAAATGTATTAGAAAATCAAATGAGACATCTTTCCTTCATTTTTTTCTCCCAGAGTTTACTGGTATAAAATTACCTAGAGTATCAAAGTTTCATAATTATTATATAACTGAAAAGAGCATCTTGAAAAGAAAGTAGTCAAAAACTGGTAGTCTGTTGGTCAAATTTGGCCTGCAATGTTATTAGGGAAAAAAAATTCATTACTAACATTTAAACACAAGATTTTACATGAAAATCTGGGTCCATATCCCCATAGTGTAATGAATGGCTGAATCTAAGAGGAGTAGGAATTCTCCAGCAGGTCACAGCTGCCACCTGGCTTGCCTTATTCATTTACATTATTTGCCAACTTCTATGGATATTTAAGTTTTTCAACTCCTGCTCTTTATCTTACTTGCACCTCTGGCTTGGGCCAATATTTTAGATTCTGACTATGACGCTGCTCCAGAAGTCAAAAGACAGCTTTCCCCATCTACCACTGTCTCCTCAAGCCTATGTGCTGCTTTAGCTATCTGGGCTGTACCATCTCAATCAGCCCTGCCCAATGCCCCCAAAATCTGGCACTGACAGTCTTCGGGGGAAAAAAAAAGGTACAAATTAGGTTATTTTCAGAAATGTCAATTTTAAGGAATAAGAATATAAACAATGGTGTTAACAAATTCATCACTTTTAGAGGCAACATGAATTTTAGCTTCTTTTAAAAAAATCCTTTCTCAATTATCAAAGTAAACTGACCAAAATATACACAATTAAGGATAAAGTTAATAAATTCTAGAAAAATAATTTCTGGAAGAAACCTACTAAGTATACAGAAAGTGACAACAATTTCACACTCAATAGCTATGATTGTGTGAGAACAACAACAAAAAAATAACCTCAGTATCATATTGAAAATTTCTTGTAACTACCAGGGCAAGTCAAAATCCTATCTTAAGAATCAAATTACCCTTTTTAGAGGTCATTAGTACTGCTGAAGAGACATTTTTTTCCTTAGGCAGCAGCAATATTGTGGTGTAAAATGATCTATTAGGGAGCAAAACACTAACACAATGCATTAATAAATAATTCAGTAAAAAGCTTGAGATCATAAGAGGGCATAAAGTTATCTCCAATTCCCTCAATACATTCCTCATATAAATTACTCCTAAAAGAAGTAGACAATTCGTATTGGTAATCCCACATCTAAACCCCCAACTCTAAAATGAACCTGTGATCTCCACATATGCACTGTCAATAAGAAGCAATGCATTTTGCAAGTAACAGATGTACTTTCACTTTAGAAAGATGACTACAAATGCAGTCAATCTACTGTACATTTTAATATAACCACAACCTATGTCTATATATACCTGGAGCATGCTTATTTTTCTTATTTTCCATTTTGTTTGTTGAGATGACAAAGTGATCAGTTTACTGAAAGTAAACATATATAGCAATATATTTTCCAAAGTACAGTTATGCTATTTGAAAAAAAGATTTCATAAAACTTCTGCTCCCACTATAATGCCAGCTGTTATTTTTGTCAGAAGCTAATATTTATTGACCACTGTTTTGTTAGTTTTTCTTTCTAGAGTACAAAAGACCAATTTACAAAATAAATGAGCCAATAAGCAGTAAATGGAACTAATTCTAAAATGAATCAAGTACCTAAGGTTTTGTAATATGTCTCATACTTCAATTTCAATTAATTTTCTTTGGTTCTAACATCTCTATAAAGATATCACAACAGCTTCAACTCAGTCTCCAGTCTTTAATCACTTGTTTTGTTTAAAAAGCATAAAATAAACCAGAAAAAAAAAAAAAAAACAAACACAAACCACCTCTCAAGAATCTCCCAACATTTCAGGAAACATATATAAATCTTAAAATCCAAACCTTAAAAAAAAAAACAGTAATTACCTTCAATCTAGAAAGAAGCTGGATCATTTTATCCTGACTTAAGATTCTCTTTGACCTGTGTGATTCAGGTACTGCAATATTATAGGTTACAAAATAGGAATTCACAAGTTACACAGAGCATTAGGTCATATTTAAGATGTTACCTAAGGAGGGCTGCCCCTAGTAGAGAAAATGAGGTATTTTTGTTACAGTACTTTAAATAGCCCTAGGCACAATCCTAAAGTTAGTTTGCTGACACATTTAACCACTGTATTTCACTAGTTTTAAGGTAAATAGATATTGAAGCAAATCATTTATAATTTTAGAGTTCTTTAATACAGTTTTAACTTGATTTTAAAATTGTCTGTATTTATTCCATCTTTGAATCTGAAATATCTTGCTTTTCCCTTCTACAATAAACTATTTTAAAATTCAGCTAAAAAAATTCCTTCAGGAAGCCTTTCATGATTAATTCCCCTACTCCTGTACTGTCTCCTCTTGGTATAACACTTTTTCCATTATGATATGTATGCTTCTTAAAATATTTGGTTTCTCTAGCCACCACTTACATTGTGAGATTCTCCTGGTATTTTTCCAAACCATGACTTCAAAAATCTTAACACTGATTATTACAGTAGTGGCATTCTGGCTAGGTAGTGTTCTTTCTCTAGTCTCAAAATTTTTAGTGATTAAAAAATTTTTTTTAAATGAAACTCTTAAAAAACAATAAACAAGGTAAACATCTGTTAAATTCTTAACTTTTAAATTCACAATATCCTTTGTCAGCATCATCTTGGTAACATCTCAAATGGGGAGCACACATCTATAGCCTGCTATAGTTTATAGCTGGCTATGCCTTTCACTTTTCCAATCAACTCCCAAGTCACAAAATGACAATGGTAGCTATTATTTACTATGCCAATAACTTAAGGGCTTAACTTGTATCATCTCTAATCATCACAAGGAAGAAAGCAAGGAAGGTATTATTAGTCTCCATTTTATAGATGAAATATTAAGATGCCAATAAATAGCAGAGCTGAGAAGGAACCCAAGTCTCCTTGAACCAAGTTCATTCCCTTTCCTCAATGCTAGGAAGTCTTTCACAAGGGGGATAAAAGGAGAAACAGCATTTTTGACATTAAGGTGTAAGGGACATTTCAATTAAAAAAAGGTGTAAGGGGCAAAACATGTGGAACAAACAGGGCATGAGGGGAGCATTACTTTATATTGGGGCTCTTTCTTTCCTCATTTACCTCCGCATCTTACAGTAAATCAAAAAACTGGCTTCATCTTCCAACTCCTCCAAGAATAACAGTCAAACAATTAAATAGGGAGTGCTGGGAAAATAGCAGAGAACAACACAGATGAGGTCGGTAAACTGTTGAAAGCAAAGGAAGCTAAGCATATCAAAGCAGAAGACATGTAACAATATAGACTAGTGGCTCTCAACTCTAGTTGCTCTAAAAAATACCAAAGTCGAGCCTAAACAAATTGAATCAGAATCTCTGGAGGCTGGGATGCTGTGATAAATGTTTTATTTAATCCTCATACCACCATCATAAAATACCTACAATGCTATTAACTTATAAATACTGAAACTAAATATAGGTGATTTTAATAGTGGATTAATACCCAATATTTTCCTATAATTCACCTAAGAAATATTTATCTTGGTATTTTTTTAATAAGCCCATAACTGAAACTGCTTTAGAAAACATCAGGAAAATGACAATACTATTCAAACCTATGATATTATATGGCATAAACTTAATCTTAGTCTAATTCTCTATAACCATAAAAATAAATTAGTTATCAGTTAACATTTTAATTAAGTGTATAATACTGATTTAAGCTTGATAAAAATTTGTGTTAGTTGAATGGTTCAAAATTACATGTATATTAAATCTAAATATAAATATAAAAACTTTTATAGCCAATACTGAGAATTTAGAAAAGCTGATAGTTTTATAGTGACAGTACAAACAGATTCAACTCTTTTGGAAAACATAATGTATCAGAAATCATAAATATATCAAAACCATTTGACAAAAGAATCCAGCTTTTGAAAATTCATGCTAAAGAAAAAGGAAAGTATCAGGGGTGTGTTGATTATAGCACTATAAAAGTGAAAACTGGAAACCCGTTAAGTCCAACATTAGAGTAATGGTTAAGTTTGACATATTCAAAGACTATAAGGCTCTCATTAAAAATTATAATTATGAAAACTACAAGTATAGAAATTTTACGTGTTAAGAGAGCATCCCATAGCTAAAGCAGTGTTTCCTAATGAGTGTTCTGTAGAACAAGAGTGCCAAATGAGGATAAATGTTGTGTGTTTATAGGGAGATTTGGGGAGGAGGAGAATCCAATCCAGATACTTTTGGGAAATGCCAAGTTAGCATTTTTCTTTCCTATAGAGGGTCTTCAAACATGCAATATGGTAACGTGCATGATGCACTTCCAGGAAGGCATGTAGATGGAGCACTTGACGTTTCTCAACATGCTTTGACGACAGACCTCTCCCTTACCTCTACCTCTTTCTTTTTTTTTCTCCTGCTGGCAATCTTGTGAAACTGGTGCTCTACAGAACACAATCTTTGAAATACTAATCATTAAAGACTACTGCAAGACAAAAAAATTTTAATTCCTTTTTGTTTATACTATGATAGGATTTTTATTAGAAGTAGAATATGTAACAAGTCAATATCACATTTCTACTTAAAAGAGTCCACTTCTGATTAATATTTTGGATCAAATGATCTAACATTCAGAATTCTAAATGTAAGCAGATAGAATCCTCTCACAGACACCCCTGGAATATGAAGATAGTTTTAATTAATCTAGTATATTTATCAGTTCACATAAAAAATTGTTATTCATATTTTTAATTAAGTTTCATACTATACCCTTTCTGAACTAAAAAATGGCTTGTAGCACCATAAATTTTAAAATGTGATTTTTGGAATTCCGAATACAAATTCCCATAATATCAACTTAATCCACATTTCTAAAGTCATATACAAAACTCATAACTTGTAATGTGCCCCAGGTACAGCACTAATACCTCATTTTAAGATATAATGAAAATACATTCAGTGTCCCAAGATTCCAAGAATATTTCCTACAAACTTGTTATAAATTGGAAGAATGACTTCTCACCACTGCATAAGACTGCAGGACTGCAGATACAGCTCCAAGAACTGATGGGTAGCATGTTCTATAGAACAGAGAAGTTAGGATGGAGTAGAAAAGAAACAGGAGTTACATGGAAATTTCTAAGTTGGGGTAAGGAAAGGCCAGAAGTGGGCTGCAGTTTACTTTGCCTTCCTCTTTTGTTTTTCCAAGTACTGCAGATTACTTTTAGGGATGGAATGAATGGCAGGAACTGGATTCAGTGAAGGAGACTGCCAATGGGGGCGCCAACTGAAGTTTAGCCATTTCTGACAATTCTCCTTCCAGATTATGGAAGTAAAAACCCTTGAAGGGTAAAAGAAAGTGTTGGGGATTAGGGGGTAGACTGAACAGTAGGAACTAACTCTAATAAGGCAGTGACAGAAAAAGAAACGAATTTTTTTGAGGATTTATTTACTAGAACATTTTAATTCATTATCTTATTTAATCCTTTTAACATTGAAACTTAGAAGTTACTATCCTCATTTTACAGTTGATGATAATGAATTAAGAAATTTGTAAAAGGTCAAGATATTTAAGTGGAAGATAATACCTACATCTGTCTAGTTCCAATGTCCGTGTTTCTTCAGCTACTTCATATGGCCTCCTCATATAGTTTCTAATTGCTGCTATCACCAACAGTTACTGCAGTACCTGCCGAAGCACCTAATCCTTCCAAATTTGTGCTTCTTTGTTTAAATCACTTCGACCTCCTCTTATGTCTCTAGAACTCTGAGGCTTTTTGTTTAAGTGTGAGGTCTTCCAGAGACATCAACTTCCATAGTGCCCCTTCCATCTAGACAATAAATCAATAAGTACTAACAAGGGTAGTTTAGTCTGGCTATTCCTGACGATTTTTATCACTTTTCAGTCTACAAACCTACTCTTCCAGTTCACCCTGGGAAAAAAGAATTCATTCTGGACATTAAAAAGTTCCAGAAAGCAGATTTAAAAAAATTTTATTCTTATATTTCCCACCTTACTCATTTGAAAGTCATCATCTAAGCAACCTCACTACTTGGTATCTACTTGAGAATCTAGTAACAGAAGTAAAAACAAACAAATTTTTTTTTAAAAAAACAACAATTATACAGCAACTAATTGTTTCAAAGAACACGGACTTTAGTGACATAAATATCTTGATACCTCAATGCCTGTTTATTCTTTGTTTAAACATGACAAACAATGCAATTATCTGGATTCTAGCTAGGATGGAGTAGATTACCATATTAAAAGTGAAGGAGCATGCTTGCTTCAGCAGCACATATACTAAAATTGGAAGGATACAGAGAAGATTAGCACAGCCTCTGCATAAGGATGACATGCAAATTTGTGAAGCATTTCTTAAAAATAAAAGAAACAAAGTGAAAGAAAACTCACTGAGAAAAGGAAGTCAGAGCAGGCAGCTATCAATGATGAATGACCAAAATACTATTTCATATAGCTATTTTAAAAAGCAGGGCAATATGGGGCTATTTAGTACAAGAGCAAAGTACACAAGATGCTATTATTCCTCCAGCTCAGCAGAGGCCAGGAATCCTTGCTCGATTTTTCAAAATAACTCTATCTTTGTATTTGCTGTTTGTGTAATCTGCCACCCAGGGATTCCTAGTTTAGCCATCAGACACTGCCTGCTTTTGAATCCTTTTTTTCCCCTTCCAACTGTTCATGGCTCTTATGTTCTGGTTAGCATTTACAGATTCACCCTTAATCTGCACTATGGTCTGACATTTTATCTTGGCTTTCCTCATGGTCCCCACTTCTAATTTACAACATATCTCATGGAATATCTAGCCTAGAATTTAACTACACTTCTGATCTTCTTGGAGCCCTCCCTAAGAGGCTTTCTTGGCAGACACTGCTTCTCACTCTCTGCCAGATGCCCAGCTAGGCTCTTAACTTTTCCAGTATAGTCCCCTGGAACAGCTCCATTACTACCCTCCTCCGGTTGCTACCATCGTGGTACACCCCAGTAATACAGTGAACATACCACTTATTACCTCTAACCCCCAAGTCAGTCTGAGGCAGCACACCATAATCCAACTCACTGATATTTCTGCGGCAAAAAATAAACATATTCATATAAAGTGGAATAAATAACGACTATAAATAGCTTCATCTCATTTCAGGTCATGTTTTACTGTCACATGAGTTAACAAAAAATCTTTTCAGGGCCTCTGAACTCTGAAATTAATGGATTTTTATCTGTATGTTTTTCTTTTTTCCTTTTCAGATTTCCCCCAAAATATTTCAAAAAAAAATTTTTTGGTATTTCGATGGGTAATTTCAATTTTCTGATAACTTTACTTACATTAAAAAATGTAGTGAATAAATTAGGTATTATTTTGCATATATATATATACAAAAACATGCACATCTTCAACATATAGAAACCTACAAATCCAACAGAAGAGGATATAAATTGATGTTGTGTAATTACCAATAGAGAAGCATTATCTGGGCAATAAGTACAACTAAGCTACTGAAAAAGTACATACATAAAAACTTTTATTTAGTGATATTAGAACCATATATCATGGTTTTAAGATCAGAAATAGTATATGTTCAGCTTTAAATATTTAGAATGATCACTTTCCATAAATTTTTCTTCTTTCTTGTCACATAACTATCTCCGATTTCTTAGACAGGTAGCATTAACATAATGCTTTAATATGGCTGTATTACACTTCTTTTCTAGAAATAATTATCTTTTAAGTTGTTATGATTTAAAAAAAAATCCAAGCATGATTCAGGATACATGCTCCATTTTCAATCTGTTGGGTATCTGTTTAGAGAGTTCTAATTTCCCATTTGGGTCTTACTGTAGATAAACATTTGATTTCATATTCAGTTATACTTCACATGATTTTCTGTCTGATCTTCTGATCAACTGCTATGTCACTGGATTCACGCAAAAAAAATATTTTGAGTAAAATACTGTTACTTCTGATATCACCATATGTTAAAAAGTTTACTAAATGAAAAAAACTTTCCACACCAGATCTAAATTAAAACTAAAAATTATAAAGTTGTTAGAGAAACATAAAAAAATCCTTCCTTTTCTCTAGTCTTCCAAAAGGCTAGGCTTGCTGAAATTAAAAACTTTATACTAGGTAAATGTAAGAGAAAAGATATGCCCCTCTTCCATCATCATACAACTAGGATCCAGAAGCAATTATGGGATCCTACAGTTTAACCTGACATAATGAAAAAGCAAGATTAAGACTAAAACGGAGTTTAACCTATTTCCTCCTACAGAAGATTTAGTGATTAAGAGTTTAGAATTCTAGTCCAGGGTTGGCAAATCTTTTCTGTAAAGGACCAGAGAAGCTTTAGGCTTTGAGAGTCATACAGTCCCTATCACAACTACTCAGAAACAGTGCATAAACAGCCATAAACGATAAACGAATGTGGTTGTGTTCCAGAAAAAATTTACAAAAACTGGCAGCAGGCTGAATTTGACCTACAGGTTGTCAACTGCTGACCCCTCCTCTAATACAAAGAATTTATCAAGTAGAACTAGATGAGGGATTCAATTAAATGATATAAACAAATCTTTACTAATTCCTTAGGTTTCACTTAATTCATTTCTTAAATGAAATTTAATAATAGTTACTTCAGTCTCCTTAAAAAGCAGAAGTGGAGGACTATGGTCCCATTCAAGGATTGTTCAAATCCATCAACTGTAATAAGAATAATGAAACACGAGACTCAATAAAGTTTTTTTTTAAAATGTAGATGTCATTAAACCAGTTAACCAGGATTTAGAATACGAGAATTTTAAAATATAAGGGGGCCTAAACAAATCCAGAGTTTAATGATTTAGTTTATTCATAAGATAATTAAGAAAGATTCATAAAGGATATATAAATTACTTCAATCCCCTTTTTGAAATAAAACTAGATGGATGAAAGACACACTGCTTAAAGACAAAAGTACTTAAATTTTTTCCTTAGAGAATGTATTCATTATTCGTGTAACTAAACAAAAACTTAAAGTACTTTGAATTATGTATTTTCTGTCGCTAAAGTCAGATACAATAATACACAAGAGAAAGAAAAAGAAAAGTGACCTAAGATACATAACATAAATAGTAGTGGAGAAGCTTAAGATAAAATTCGGGTCTCCTGTCAGGTCAGGAGACTTTTCCTATACGACTTTTCCTACCCAACTTCCAGCGCTTTTTCCAACTGTCACTATTGTTATAAACCCTGCCTGCTTACCCATTTTATCAAAGAAAAAAAACCCGATGGTATTAAAATCTAAGACAAATCTTGTCTTCAATGCTGATCTAAAATCACTTTCTCAAAAACTTACTTTCTAAATATCTGGAAAACGGAACAGGTCAATTCTCTCCCCGTCCACCTAATTAACGCCCAGCTCTAAGGATCCTTCTACTTCTTAACCGTATTCGGGGGCCCCCTTTTCCCCTCCTTTAAAGTCTCCTCTAGGCTGTAAGTTCCTTAAGGGCGCCGAGCCTGCGCATATAAGGCGCCGAATATGTGAATAAATGAATGCACATATAAAATAAGTATAATTATGACTTTTAACGAAGGAGCTCAAATCATTGGACAACTATTATCGGACCTGACAGTTCAAAAATCTTAACTTGCCAGAGTTATACGTTACTGTGATCGGTGCTTTATAAAGTTTCTAAAAACTTTTAACCACTTGAAATGACGTAGTACTGGCCGAGAGTAGGATAAGAAATGTTTCCTCGTACTAAGCAAACGCTACTTTAGCAAATGCTTTCTTCCCTTGCGAGAAGGACTGGAAAGAGTCCTCCACGCAGGAGGCAATAGCCACTCTCTCCACTGCCGTCTCTGGAAACCCGCCCCGAGGGTCGCGCGTGGAAGTTCGGACAACCGCGCCCGAAGCCCGGTTGGGGCCCCGCGGGCGTTGCCCCGGGCGGGGCCGGGGACACGCGCGCTCCGGGGTGTGAAGCTCCGACCTTCCGCCAGCCCCGCAAGCCCAGAGTCCCGGCTCCCGTGCGCGGGCAGGATTCATGCCTACCTGTTGTGCGCGGGTGAAACCAGACTTTCCCGGAGCCCAGAGGAACAACTAGCCATTCAGCTGTCCCCGCACCCAGTTCTGCTCCTTCTCGGCGGGCTCCGGCCCCTTCAGCCGTGACACCTAATTCCCCGACCTGTTCCCGCACCCGGGGGCCCAACTTCCTCCACCACTTTGCTCCCGCGACCACCCCGGGGTCCCCGAAGCAGCTCAACTCACGGTGCAGGCCCTGGAGTGTCGCCCCTCCCGCCAGCAGGCTGCCGGGACACCGCCCCCTCGCGCTGGGAGCCGCCTCCACTGCCGGGTTCCCCAACTGCTCCACTCGGGGGGTTCTCCACCGCTCAGCGCCGGTGCCAGTCTCCACGACGCCGGCTTCTCAGCAGCGCAGAGACTTGCCGGCGGCGGCGACTGCGAGTCAGCGGGGCGGGAGCGGCGGGCGCGGGGCGGAGCCGGAAAGCTCGGCGCCCCCAACGCAGCGGGACAGCGATTGGGAGCGCGCCCTGTGCCGCGGCGTGATCCGAGGCCCCGCCAGTCGGCCACCGAGCCATCGAGCACCCACTGTGGCAGGCATGACTGCTCCACCGCCGAGAGAGCGATGGAGAAGACTGTGGCCCAAGCAGAGGCCAGGGCAGTGGCTCTGCAGTCCGGAGATATTGGCCACGACTGTTTTTGTCTGGTTTTATCACTGGCCAGAACCCTTAGGGGGGGCGGCATTAGGGCATCTGAAGGCTAAGCCACAACTGGAGCCTGGAGAAATTCAGGCAGGGAGTGCTGTGGGCGTTGTTGACTTAAAGAGATAAACTGAGGCAAGCTCAAAGAGTTTATTTGGGAATAGGAGAGGAATTACAATTTGGGACAAGAAAATTGTCTGTCGAGGGTTTGGGGTAGGTTGTTTATGGGCAGGGAATGTAAAAAGGGGAGAGTTCAGTTAGAGTCAGTTGAGATCAAAAATCAAACAGAAACTAGCTTTGAAAATTTCTGAGCCCACAAAATCAATCACAAATAAAGCTCAGTTCATCCCACTTTGCAAGACCAGCCCAACCTTGGTCATCTATCTGTTCATGCTTCTGGCAAAACTTCCCAACGTTGAGACAACTTCTGACCAACTCTCCATTATCCAAGAAAATTCCAACACTATCAGTTCTCTGTAAATCAGGCATTTACAGGAAATCGCCTTCTGGTCCTTCATTTTGTCTTCCTGAAGGCACATGCCTGAGACTCTCCATTTTATATTTTCTGGTTCCATTAGATTGTAATTCTTTCACAGTGTAGTTGGTGGAATGTTAGAAGAGGAAACAACCCTAGAGAGCCTGGTAGGCCTATGTCCCTTGTAAGCCTGAGACTTTGTGGCCTGAGATAAAATGATTTGCTCAGGATCACACACTGGTCAGTGGTGGAACTGGCACAAACAGCCTCTTGGCTGCAAGGCAAGTGCATTTTTTCCAGTATACTCAGCGTTTTGAATGTAATTTTAAAAATTTTATATTGAAACATTCTCAGTCTTAGAAAAATGTTGCAAGTATAGTACAAAGAATATTTTTTCTTCCCGGAACTAACTGAGATTTAAGTTGCTAACACAATGCCTCACTGTCCCTAAATACTTCAGTGCGTATGTCCTACTTCTAAGTACCCTCTACTACATAATCATAATATAACTAGCAAAATAAAAAATATCTGCATTATGTTTTTCCAATTGTCCCAATAATGTTCTTTATGGCAAAAAGATTCAGTTCAGAATCAAGCATTGTATTTACTTGTCACATACTTTTAATTGACTTCAATCTGGAACACTTTCTCAGTCTTTCCTTGACTTCCATATCCCCAGCCCGTTATTTTAGAAGATGGCCTTCATTTCGCATCTGTCTGATGTTTGCTCATGATTAGATTAAGGGTAGTTGTCTTTGACAGGACTCTCACAGAAGCGATGCTGTGTTCTCACTGTATTCTATCAGATGGCACATTTTAATTTGTTTCATTATTGACGTTTATGTTAATAAGGTGGTATCTACCTTATGTTAATAAGGTGGTGTCTACAGTGGCTTCTC
Organism: Eidolon dupreanum; assembly: GCA_028627145.1. NCBI lineage: Eukaryota > Metazoa > Chordata > Mammalia > Chiroptera > Pteropodidae > Eidolon > Eidolon dupreanum. The sequence continues at coordinate 69,360,109 of CM053509.1, forward strand.
CACTGTAAAAAAAGTTCTCCTTTGTAAGTATTTTGTGGGGGAGATTCTGAAACCATGTATTTTGTTTCTCATCAAATTTTCAATTTATATCAGTGTGAATTCAAAGTTCCTCATTTTATTTAATGGGTTATGATCTGTTTCTATCATTATTTTTTTTGATGTTCGAATTGTCCTAAGTTTGGACAGTGGGAGCCCCATTTATGCTCACTTCTATGTCTTCCTGTATGCTTTAAATACTTTGTCAATATTTTATAAAACATTTTTTAAAATATAGAAAATTTGAAAGAGGTTTATATACTGTATACTCACCATCCATATTCTACATTAACATTTTACTGTTCTGTGCCCTTTTGCCACACCTCCATCATTCTCTGAGCACTCCTTTACTTTTTGGCACAATAAGATGTTCCAGGCTCATCTTGCTCCAGCCCTGGATACAGCTTCCTGCTATTGGGATTTCACTGCTCAGTCTGTCTTAGTGGATGCAGCTAGGGCATATTATATATACATTCATACACATATACAGTGTGTTTACATAGTATACTCACACACATTTATAACTATATTTCTTTATCTAACACTATCTATTGAAAAAACATATGTTCACAATAATGCTTCCAATCCAGTATCACAGTTTATTTTAGTTTTCTCCTGCGCACATTTATACCTCCTTACTCCTACAGAGAGAAACCTGGATCCTATTATCCTTTTCATATTTACTTATTTGAATACCTCCCCTATATTTAAACAATCACCCAAAACTGACATCCCTCCCTTTGGAGGATGCTGCCCTTACCCCACCAAGGTTCTGAAACCCCCAAATTAGCTACTGGAAGTCCTCCTTCTCTTTCCTACCCCTGCTCCCAAACCTGTGTTCATGCCCAACCCATAAACCCTCCCCACCCTGATTAAGTTCCATCCCTTGCCAAGCATTCCCCTAACACCACTTGATACACACACACACACACACACACACGTGTATCTAGGATATTGTGAGAAAGGTACAGAAGTGTTATAGATCCTGAAGAAGAGAGTAATTACTATGAAGTCCAGTTGGGGGGCTCATGAAGGATTTAAAGACAGAGATGACACTTAAAATGGGTTTTGAAGGTTGCATAAGAATGGATGAATAGTATGTACTCTATTAGATATTGAAAAAATTCTAGAAAATAATTTGAGCCAGCCCAAAGCAGAGAAAGTAATTCATTTTGACTGTGTATGTGGTACAAGAATAACGACACTAGAATTTTAGAGCTGGAAGAAATATTATATATCATTGGGAACAACCACTAGTTTTACAGAGGGTTCAAAGATGGCTCCAAACTTTGAGACTAAGTGACTTAAGAGAATTAAATTAGAAAGAGGAGTCAATTTGGAGTGGGAAATAATAAGTTTATTGTAAACATGTCATATTTGAGGTGACAGTAGAGCATCCAAAGTGAAATGTGGGACTACAGTTTGGAAGAGGGGTCAGAACTAGATATCTAGACTCAGAACTTTTCCACATAATGCTGACAGCTGATAAAATGAAAGAGAAAAAATAAAGATAGAAAACAACAAGGGTAGTACTCTGAAAAACAACCAGTAGTTTTAACCAAATGGAAATGTGTTCCACCTTTCAACTACTATTATACTTTATTTAATCTCTAATTGAAATTTTGAGCCGTATTAAAGAGAAGACTTTTATAATTAGTGAAAAGAGCACAGCTTTGGAATCAGGCGACTTGTGTTCACATCCTAATTCCACCAATTAATAGGCATGGCCTAGAGAAAACCACTTTATATCTCTGAAGCTCAGTTTCCTCACTTTAAAATGAGATTTCCATCTTTCTCTCTGAAGATACAAGACACAGTCGAAGTAACTAGCACATTGCCCATTGTCAAATGATAGCTAGCATTATTAGGCACTTACCTTCTCTCTCTACTACCTGCTTACTCTAGCTTGTCAACTCCATTGGTATCACCATTTGGCACACAGAAGGCACTCATCAGATATTTGATGAAGGAGTAGAGAATTTTATATACTTTCTATTTATCTTATACTTATCACTATAATGAATTATATTGCATCCTACTAGATTTCTATAAAGTAATAATTTCTCCACCAATAAATGAAGCATTCTTAAAAATAGAACTGTTGGTATTTAGTGGTATATGTAAAATTATCAAGTAAATCAGTAGTTATCCATTCTACCGGCTATGTGATATCCTGCTTTAACTCATTGTTCAAACACATCTGATAGATACAATGATTCTAGGTTCCAACCAGCATACATTTAGGAAATTTAAAATAATAGATTACCTTTAACATTGCTTCATCCCTGAGATCATAAAATTCAATAATAGTAGAATCATATCATCCAAACAATCAGATTCTCATGTACGCATGGAACTCTAGGGTTCTGCTCTTGATTGTATTCCTGAAGATGTTAATAAATGTTCCTTTAAAAAGGTATGCTTAGATAAGTTTGAGAAACACTATATGGATACATAATATGGCCATCTCCTAGAGGGTTATTTTGTATATTAGTAGACTGCATTTTTTGGAAACATGTAATATTTCTCAAGCTTGTTCGGCAATGGAATATAATATCTTTTTTAAATGGATGCAGACTAATATCATTTGGAACTAGTCTTCCTGGGAGCAGACTTTAGGAAATGCAACTCTGAAAGTTTATTAGTGATCCACTCCAGCGATCCACTGTCAGGTGGCTCAGTGTTGATGAAACCATCAAGAAGATTGGAGTATATATGTGGCAAGCTCATGTTACAAAACTCACAGGTTGGGCACAGCTTCCACTCAGTCAATTTCAATGTAATCTGAAACCTGAAATGACACTGATACCCCATTCCAACAAAAAATCTACCGGCCCTTTGTGATACAGTTTTCTACTTTTGGGTGTATCAAGTATTATTTGTCAATGTTCTACTGAGCTTGCTGTAATCTGTGACAGCTTTTAGCACTAAATTTCCAAAAGGAATTTTTGGTCATGGGTAGGATTTTCTTCAGTAGGCAAACTACCATCGTAAATATTCAGCCAAGAAGTGCTTATAATATAACATAGATCTTGATCCATAATGGCAAGTAAGTAATAATAGACCATCTAACCTCAAAAGAGGCAGCTAAACTCAGGGCTTGTGCTTTTAAGCAGAAATACCGAGCAAAGGTAGACCCAAACTATGTATATTTTAATAGTTTACATAAGAAATGACTGCAATTATGTTCATACTTGACTAGGACAGCTAAGGTCCCTTGCAATTCTTCATTCTCTGATTAGATTAAGAAATACAATGTGTTATGTGTGCATAAACTCTATGATTTTGTTCCAAAGTTGCTGTCATATGTTTTATAAGCAAGCCATTTCACCTCTTTGGGCCCCAATTTCCTCCTCTGGAAAATAAACATGTCATATTGGAGGGTCTCTAAGATGTCCTCCGATTTTAAAATTTAAGTATTCTATTGTTATTCTTACAAAAATCCCTTCGAAATAAATAGAGTGACTATTATTTGGAAGAAATAGAAACCAAAGCCCAAAATAGCTAAGTGAATTGTCCATATTGGTACAAAATTCCAGAAGTAAGATTTCAAAACCAGGCCTTCTGAATCCTTGTCTGATATATTTTCCATATTATCATAGTACCACATATATTCAAAACTGTATTATATATGTTAACCTAACACCACTTTTAAAGTCTTTCTTTTAATGGTGTGTAGTCATATATTTATTTAAAAATATTATTATTAGCGTTAACTTGAAAATATAATTTTTTTAAACTCAAGGAAACAAAACCATAATCCTACCTCCACATGACAATTGTTTTCCTTTATTTGGTTTTCCTTCAGCTGTTGCTCACATGTTTAAGCAAAGTCATACAACTATGATACACTAAATTTATATTCATAGTAATTTCATTACTACTGGCCATATTAACATCTTAATCACATGGACTGAGTGGAGGGGGAAAACCTGCTATTTCCTACCTATAGGTACATGTAATTGACAAAGAGTGAAGAGGACCCGAAATGATTCTGTAGTTTGCTACAATACCCCTTTCCCCTCATGTCTGGCTTTAAAATCCCATGGTTAAAATTATTCCTCTAATTTTCATAAGATAAGGAAAGAGACTTTGAGAAGCCAATGTTAAGATGCTGTAACCTGGGGTCAGAGAGAAAATCCTGAAGATCTTGTCTGGCTTATTCCTTTAATAAAGCTTTCACCTTGGAAGATAGGGAGGATGTGATCCTGAAGGAGTAAGCAGCAGGACAGAAAGGTTTCCGTGGAAAAGGGATGGATTGGGCAGCAACAAACCTACTGTGGCCAGGGAGAGAAGGCTCTGGATGATGGGATCCGTAGCACACTGCAGGAAGGGGGAAGGTGTGTGGGGGGAATCAATAAAAGTAGGGCTGAGAAGGTTAGAAGAGAGTCCTTGGTCAGCATATCAATTTATCCCTGTCAGAAAGTTCCTGATGGGAACCACAGGAAATACCATCATAAGCCAAATTAATCACAAACTTAATCTATCAAGGTGAAGGAGCAAAATTTAATGATACTAGTAGCTCAGTTCTCAACATGAGCCAAAACCCAAGAGTAGGTCAAGCCAGAGCTAAGACCGAGGAGTTAGGGATGAGATATGTTACTAAATATTACACAAACCCTCAACTTTGGCTACAAGCTCTTTAGGCAAGTTAACTGTTCACCTGTAGACAGGCAATTTAAGAAAATAATTTAGTGCTTTAATTTAGGGATGTTTCATCCTTTATAAGTAGCATGTAAAGTATCCCATCAAAACCTAATCCATGAATTGGAGCCATTTGAATGTAAAAACTAACGATGGATGATCATCCACTTAAAAATTAAATATATTAGAATAATAATCATTCAGGATAATGTGATAATATTAAGATCTAAATAATTCACTGTGAAATTCATAATCTAAGATTATTTGTCTAGCTCAAGAAATTGAACTTACCAAGTAAAAGGGCGAAACTCTACCCAGTTGATAAATAGTATTCTTGCTGAATTATCATATCTGAGGAAAAACTGTATACAGTATTATAAAAAATACTTATGGAAATTCTTATCAGTTACTGAGTTTATGAGTACAGGTTTATTATTAACTTCTTTGGGACACATTATTTTTGAAGTATATTCTAATAAAAATTAGTTTATATGTCAAAATTCTTGGCTAGCTGCAAACTTAGAATAAAGAATCTTATATAGATGCAACTATTTAACTGACAGTATGAACAATAGCTGGAAATTAAATTAACCATGTAATATGATTAAGGTCATCAGTGGAGCCAGAGTCATAGATCAGGAAGAAAAAGAAAAATAATAATAATATGGAATAGAATTATATACTCTTGAACTCAATTTGCCAACCTACAGGCATTCACAGACAAGAGCACAAATCCATTTATAGACCATACTTGTCCATCTTAATAATATTTTATTGACTTACACATTTTCTGCCTTTGTCTACTTCCTCTCCCTTATACTCTCTGAAATAAAAATTTTTAAAAATTTGTATTAAATATTTGCAATAAAATGTTGTTTTTAAAAAGCAAAATATAAAATCCCTTTATAACAAAACTGTGTTAAAAATATGTGTGTGGTTATTAACAAAGATTATAAGAGAATAAATAAATGAAATAATTGTATTTAAATAATGACAGGCTTTTCTATCTTTTCAATATTTCCAATGGTTATATTACTTTTACGAAATAATTTTAAAAAGGCATTTAAAATTTTTTTCTCTGCAATTTCCTGGTGTAATTTTTTGCCCCCCTTCGGAAAGGTACCTGACTCATAGTAGGTGCTCAACATAAATTTGTTGCCTAAGTATGCAAAATGGCAACTGCAACTGCTGGTAGATTTCCAAATAATGGCACAGGTTATAATGAGGAAAAGATAAAATAAGTTAGTATTTGCTCATCTACCTGCCTCGGGGCTTCTAATTACCTGTCTCTGATATTGCTATTAGTAGAGTGTCCATGTAATTTGTTATCTACCGGGATACTTTTTAGAATGTAAAGAAAGCTATTTATACATATGCTGGGGTCTTAGATACAACATCTAAAGCACAAGTAACCAAAGAAAAATAAATTGGACTTCATCAAAATTAAAAACTTTTGTTATTCAAAAGACATTATCAAGAAAATAAAAAGACAACCCATAAAATGGGACAAACTATTTGCAAATCATTTACTGATAAGGGTTTAGTATCTAGAATAAAGAACTCTCAATAACAAATAACCCAATTAAAAAATAGACAAAGAATTTGACTGGACATCTCTTCAAAGAAGATACTATACAAAAGGGAAATGAACACATGAAAATATGCTCAACATTGGTCATTAGGGAAATGCAAATCAAAACTACACTGACATACCACTTCACAGGCACTATAATGGCTATAATTTTTTCAAAAAAGGAAAATAACAGGTGTTGGTAAGGAAGTAGAGAAATTGGAACCCTCATACATTGCTTAAGTAGGAATGTAAAATGGTGCAGCTGCTTTGGAAAACAGATTTTCTCAAGAAGTTAAACATAGAGTTACCATATGACCCAGTAATTCTAATCCTAGGTATATATACTCAAGATCACTGAAAACCTGTGTCCACACAAAAACTTGTATGTACTTGAATGTTTATAGCAGCATTGTTCATAATAGGAAATAAATAAATACATAAATGGAAACAATGCAAATGTCTATCAACTGGATGGATGGATAACAAAAATGTGGTATATCCATACAATGAAATATTATTTAGTCATAAAAGGAAGTGAAGTTCTGATACAAACTATAATATTGATAAACCTTGAAAACATTATGCTAAGTGAAAGAAGTCAGACGCAAAATGGCCAAATATTGTGTGATTCGATTTGAGTATAAAATATCAAGAATAGGCAAATCCATAGAGACCAAAGATAGCATAGTGATTGCCAGGGGTTGGGAATAGGGTAGAAATGGGAAGTGACTTTAATAAGTACTAAACATCTTTTTAGAATGATAAAAATGTTCTGGAATTAGTGTTGATGTACAACCTTATTGCAATATTGTGCCATACAATGATATTGCATAACCTTGTGAATATACTATAAATCATTAGACACTTTAAAGTGGTGAATTCTGTGGCATGCGCATTATTTATCAATAATAAATAAATAAATAGATAGATAGATAGATAGATAGATAGATAAACAACCTGGGATAATGGGGTGAACTGGAACTGAATCGTGGTCATCCTAGATCAGGTATTCAATGTATTTCCAGTACTGAAAGATAAATATTTATTGAAAGTTGGCTTTGGAGAAGATGCCTAAATGTTTTCCCTCAAAACAAAATGTTTAAATCTGAAGTCTAAAACTCTAAAGGAGAAGTTATTTATACTAATATTAGATATTGTTTCCAGATCATCTTCATTTTTTCATCTCTCCTAAACAATATGCAGCCAGAATTTAGTGTTTTCTTTTTATCTTATGTCACCATATTTTTTACTTTATCTTTCCCAAACAATATTCAGGCATAATTAGCATTCTGGTTGTATTAACTGCACTTCTCTTGCTCAATTTCTTTTGATTTATTTCTGACAAACAATATTCAGCCAAAAATTAGTATTATAGTTCCATTCACATTTTTCTTTCACCTACCACAACTCTTGTGTGCTTCTCAATGCTGTTTCCCTCATTATGTCTTTCTGGTCACTTTTTCTTGTCTCTCCTCTCTCTTTTCCGTAACATTCAACTTGCTGATTCTCCTAATAATCCCAATTTATCCTCTAAAATACCATTGTATTATTATTCATCTTTTGCTAATAAAATTTCCTATACACCCACCCCTCGATTTACACAGATTACCAGTTAGTTCCACGCATCTTTTTTTATGCAGGAAAAAAAAAACGTGTAAAAAGAGTCCACCAATACAAAAAAAAAATACTAAAGAAATAGGACAATATAAGTCATAAAAATATTTATTTTACATATCTTCACAAAAAATGCTAATGAAAATTCAGAAAAAAAATGAATTCTATTCGTTGTTGGTGTCTGTACTGTAATCTAAAGCAATCAACCTTCTCTTTAATTGGCAGAGAGTCAATGTCTTCATCGCTCAAAATATATGAAAGTACTACTTCGGTTTCATTATTTATGTTTATGTTTTTAGATGATCTTTTTATAACCCCATCTTTTGCTAAGTTTTCATAAATTCTTCAATATTCATTGCAACATTTTAAAAATATTTTCAAAATTTTAAGGCTCATTGGACGTTGGGATCAATATCTAGAATTGCAGTTTCCAGTTTTGTGGCCGATTGAAGAGCTTTGTAAGTATTTTCTGCAGTGAATGAAACTAGTTCAAGGTCATTGTCACATTCATTGACAGGATGGGCTTCAGATATTAAGTGAATTAATTCATTATCAGTTAATTCATGATCAACCAGTAATTGTTAATATCATCTACATTAAATTGTCTTCTTGAAATTTATTTAATAAATTAATAATGCTAGTTACTCTCCTCTTCAGTTGTTGGAACCATATTCCCTGGTACAACCACTTCTGGCCATATTGCTTTCCAGCAAGCATTTAAAGTTGACAGCTTTACATCATTCAAAAATAAAGCAATATTCTAGATACAACTTAAAATTGTGTATTTATTCCAGGCTTCTGTAACTGTGAGTGATTCATTATCTTCAAGTTTATTAAAAATATCATTAAAACTCTATTTAATATGATTAATCTTAAAGGTAGAAATAATAATGGAACAAGGAAGTTGTATTTGGTGGCAATTATACAACTTTCATATTCGAATGTTCTAAATTGTGTGGATGACCGGATACATTACCTAAAAGTATTTTAAAAGGAAGACATTTTTCCTTCAGATAATTTTCAACTTCAGAAGCAAAATATTTTAAAACCAATCCCAAAAAACATCAGTAGTCAACCATGTTTTTTTATTTGCCATCTAATGAACGGGAGATCATTCATAATTGTGTGTTAGTAAGTATTAGTTCTTTGTATGTTGCTGAATTAAGCTATTTTTTTTTTTAGAAAAAGGTAATCGTCAGTAATGGAAATGAAAAAGAAAAAAACTGTGTAAAATGTGACCATATAAATGGAAACCGCGTAAAAAACGTCTGTGTAAACGGAGGGGGGGATATTTACTGCAGATAAAAAAAAAAAACTTGCATAAAAATACTGCGTAAATTGAGGAACGGGTGTACTGTTGACCTTTCTCTAACAATCTTTTGATCTCTTTCCCATAATAAAAACCCAACTTCCTCATGACCACACAGATCCTTTTAAGTGAAGGTGATTCCTATTTCACCACCAGGAAATGGAGCTGACATTTCCCTGGCTTCCCCAGGGTTTTCAGACTATGGTTCTCCTTTTCTACTTTATTCTAAAGTTCACATCCTCTTGAAACCTTACTCTCTCCCCACCTTCATCATTGCCTTTTGCTGACAGTCAGTTCACACTCTCATAGTGATTAAAAATTTTGGCACAGGGTTATGGGTATTTCTGTTTTGAGTCTTTCCATCCTGGATCTTTTATTGTCTAAATAGGGTAGCTATCCAACGTACTAGCTTCAAAATTCCTTGACTGCAGCTACACATTCCCATGGCCTCGGCCTCAATCTTGTTATCATTCTTAATGGCTCTATGCACAGATCTCATACTGTGACCTGTCTCTAATTTTTCCACATCTCCTACTCGAATTCTCTTTGAATTTGCCCTTCTAAAAAGCACTGGTTTTCTTGACTTCATCCCTTAACTAGTCTGTTAGCTCTTTGCTGATTTTATTTTTTTATCCTTTCCTTGTCTCTTTTGGTTTATGAGGTCAGTTGTTCCAACCACTTCCTTACTAGCATTCCTTCCACTTCATTGATCTTAATACACGGCATCTCTTCTGCTGATCCCTGATTGTGGATCAACCAAACCACCTGCTTTTTCCGATCTGCTTCTGGGCTACCAAGAAAACTGTGTAACTGTGCTTTCTAATTTGCTGCGTTATTTATGATTTGTAGCCTCAGTTAGCTGGCTCACTTACCCATTTCTTAAAGTGGCTATGTCAAACATTCACTTCTGTCCTCCAGCCACTAATTCACGCCATTTTCCTCTCTCCCAGATGATCAAGTCCTATGTTTTACAGCAAAGGTAAAAAACAGTATGTCTGAACTCCTTTAGAGCTCTCCATTTCATCCTACACTCAGCAATCTTTTCTTATCTCAGTGGATACCCAAAGTTTTCCAAAACACCCCTCGATCTACGCTTTTGATACGGTATTTTGCTTCTTAACTTTGTTCCATAAACCTCTCCTTTCTTCAATATTTCTACTCCCTCTAAAAACATGCTTGGATTTTCTGCACCTTAAAAAAAAAAAACCAACAAAACCTTTTATACTGCTGCCTTCCTACAAAACTACAGCTCTTCAATTTCCTTCATCCTTAGCTCTCTGACTCTTCTATTTCTACTATATCTTCTTAGGTCCCATTCAATCCTCAAGATGTTTGGCTTACATAATTCCAAGGAACCTGTACTCAGTAATGTTTATAGTGGCCTCCTAATTATAAATCCCAAAGGCTTTTTAAAAATTCTTCCCTATTCGAACTCTCTAGTGGATTGGATATTGTTCACCACAACCTACTTGAATAGAAATTCTCCCTTCTCTTTGATTATATGACATCATTCTCTCCTAATTTTTCTGCTTCATCTCTTCCTGTCCTTTGTCAGTCTCTTGAAGGTATCTATTAATCTGCCTGTTTCCTAAATATGCAGCTTCCTGCTGTTTTTTTCTTGACATCTTTTCTACACACAGTCTTACACAAAGTCATCTACTTTGGTGACCTTTTAAAAAATGTATATTGTTCAATAGTTTAAGTATACCCACATTGTTGTGAGATAGATCTCCAGAACTTTTTTAAAAACCTTGCATGACTAAAACTTTATAAACAACAACTTTAAACGACTCCCCATTTCCCCCTCTCCACAGTCCCTGGCAGTCACCCTACTTCCTGTTTCTATGAATGTGACTACTTTAGATATTTCATATAAGTGGAATCATATAGTACTTTTTGTGACCAGCTCATTTCACTTAGCATAATGTCCTCAAAGTTTTTTCCACATCGTAGCATGTAAAAGAATTTTCTTTTCTATTTAAGGCTGAATAATACTCCACTCATGTTTATACCTCATTTTGTTTTCATTCATCCTTCGATGGACATTTGGGCTGCTTCCACTTCTTGGGTACTGTGAATAATGCTGCTCTAAATACGAATGTGTAAATATTTCATTGAGACCCTGCTCTCAATTCTTTTGGATATATACCCAAAGTGGAATTGCTAGATCATATGGTAGTTCTAATATCCAAAGTCAACAACGTTAATAGTATGGTGGTTCTTCAAATACTTATATGCAGCTAAATTCCAAATCTATATTCCCTGTCCCAATCTGTCTCTTGAAATATACAAAGATATGGACCTACAAAGAAAGGAAACATGTTTTATTTTTTATCCCCTATGTTTCTGAGTACTGGTGTATATAGTAGATTCTAAATAAATTCTTATTTAAAAAACTATGCCTTTTGAATTGTGACTGTGTCTAACAAAGAACTCCTAGCAGAGCTAAAATCCAATATTTTTTCTATAATTATTGTGTAATTCAGGATAAATCACTAGTGTAACCTTAATGGCAGGCCTCTTGCAATACTTATCTATTTGCTTATAATGCCTACCACTGCTTTTCATATAGGTAGTAAGTATCTGGTTAATTAAATAATCTCAAATATTAATTAAACTGAGAGTAGCAATGGTCCAGTATTGAAATGCTTGCATAATTTTTCACTCTTCTTTCTAAATGAAAATATCAAGAAAAAAAAGAAGAAATTAATTATCATTACTAAATCCTATATACATTTTAGTATAAATGCAAAAATATGTACTATATACTGGATGAACTTTATTCTGGTCATATAACATTAATAAATAAGAAACTGCCAATAAAATTTTTGGAAAAGTTTAGCAAATTTATATCATCATTGAAAAGAAAGATTTTTAAAAAAACTTTTGGAGAATATGGATGCTCATCATTATTATTTATGAGATGATAGCTCAAGAACACTGAATAACATGTAAAATAAAATTCTGAAATTATCTTGAAAGTAAAATTAGGCCCAGATTTATAATAGAAAAAAAACACTACCCAACACCAAGGCAATAAAAAGTATAAAATTAATCACTGCTTAAGACGGTGAGACACTTTCCTCTCTTGTTAGTAAATACAGCTTTAAAATTTGCAGTAACCCCTCACAATTCAGAACTCTGAGAAAATAAGTCACTTTCTTTAAATGAAGGAGAAGAAGGAAAAAAGGATATTATCAACAATGTAAAAGGAATGCAGAGTGGCAATGGCTCAAAGTGGACCTGGCAGACTGTGAACACTGGAATCACCAGGGAAACATGGAGCTATGAAACGGCAAAGGGCTGAATGAAATGTCTGAAGCTCATTCTGTGGGTCAGCTTTTAAAAACCAAATAAAAACTAATGCAATGCAAGCAGAATTTAGTTATTTAGAAGAATAACTCGCATACTAGTTGAATTAAGAGACAACTGTAGCTTAGATGAATATAAACCTGAACAATTTTTCCAGTTCCTCTAATTAAAGTTTAACTAACTCTATAGAAGATTCGGTTTTCAGAGTTCCACAAAGTGACAGAAGTGAATGGGATCTTAGAATTTATCAAATACAAATCCTTCCCTTTTATGATGAGTCCTGGACAGAGTTACCCTAGGGTAATGCAACACACAGTCTGTGGGAAAGCTGAAACTCCAACTAAGGCCTCTTGACCCCTTGGTTCAGAGATATACACAATCATTTCTCAGTTGCTAGTTTGTTTAAGAGTCACAGGTAAGGAAAAGTGGCTTTTAAAATGCAGATTTGCATGCCCCTTCTCAGAAATCCTGATTTAGTAGGTCCAGGGTGAGATGCAGGAACACAACCTTTAAGTGCAGAGCAACTATCTATGATACAGTATTAAGCAAATGTCAGAACATTTTCAGCATCTGACTTAAAAAAGGTAAGTATGCATACAATAAAGAGAAATCAAAGCCATGAGGACTATTTGAATATAATCAGGAGAAAGGGTAATCCAGGCACTGAGCAAACTAAATTTTGAAGATGATAGCATCTACTCAAAAAGAGGCTTAACTTGGGGCTGCAAAGTAAATTAAAAGAATGCCTAGAGTAGAAAGTGTGCTTTAGTTTACTTCTGTTAGCACAAAGATAAAAGTGAAGTAAACAGTATCTCAAAGTAGGATCCAAGGATGGCATCTTTGCTAGTATGGTCAGACATGCTCTAAGAAACTCCATGCCTCCTCTCCAAAAAAAAAAAAAAAAAAAAAAGTCCACATTACTTTCCCAGCCCCAACTGTTTATAATTGTAGTAGCTAATGGTTCGCAGATACTGTTACAAGGGTTTGGTGCATTCTCTTTATAAATTGATCTTTTCACATTTAGGAAAAAAGCTGATGTAATAGGTCAAATTTTATTAAGCTTCTTAAGAGAAAAATGCTGGCTGACCCAGTACAAATAATTCATTCAACGGAAAAGCTCAGTAAAAAGTTGGGTCATATTTGTCACGAAGTTGGCTATTTGTGATGCGTCTCACAGAATTGCTGTATTTTTTATTAAATATAGAAGGGTCTAATAAAGCTTGATGCATAAAAATTCATAAAGACATTTTTATTTGATTCACAAAAAGTTTGTTTTATGGACTCAAATACAGCTTTTCTTAAATGAAATAGTTTTTCCTTTCTGTATTTTAAGACTTGTTTTCTATACATCTTTTAAAGGTACAGAGCTATTACATAGTTATATTAGAAAGATACTATAGAGTGAATTTATGATTTGCTTATTTCTGAAATTTTCCATTTAATAATTTTGAACTGTTGTTGACCACAAGTAACTGAAACCATAAAAAGTAAAACTGTGGGTGAAGGGGACTACTATAGTGTCCTCTGGCCTCTCATATGTTGCCATTTACATTTTCTTGAGATTCTGAGTTTGGTCCTTTACAGTTCTCCCTGTGCAATTTCATTCACTCTTAAGATGTATAGAGAACCTTCTTGCTACCTCATAAGTTTAGACTTTGCCCTGTAGATTAAAAAAAAGTTATAAATTTCTGAACAGTGTAATATTATAGGGAAAGAAATGTTCTAAGAGCAATATTTTGAAGATGGTCTGTAAAAAAGGATTAGAGATAGGAGAAATAGGAGGAAGGAGATTAGGAAGTCTTCAAAATAAATAGTCATTTGAAGACATCACCAAAGTGTGGCTTAAAAATGAAAATGTTAGTGTTCTAGTAGTTCTTCAGAAACTAGTCTTATTTCAATAAATTAATAGGTAAGTCACTTCTAGATTTATTAGTTTCATTGGCATGTGGGTTTTTTCAATATAAATATAACATAACAAATCAGGTCCTCTGCAATGCTAATCATACATAGTAAAAATTTGACATCATTGTTCTCTTATAACACCAATGTGAGTTCCTAAAACAAGTGGCATAGGATTCTATTGTATTTGACCTTTATATTTGATAAGTTTATTTCTTTCACTGTGGAGCCAATAAATCATAAGAGATATATTTATAAACGGCATGCCTTCTTTTGACTTGAATTAATAAAAGAATGATAAAAGTATGTTTGATTTTACTGAGTATATTCAAAATATTAAAACCACACTCATTGGTAGTTCATGTTTTACACACAGTATTTTCTTTAACTGAATCCGTTCTTTAAAGACAGATTAAAATAGTATTTAGAAATGATATCCTAATTCAAAAATTCTGGAATCTTAGAAAAACAGAGGAAGAAGGCACCTACATTAGGCGCAATCCTACTGCCACCTTTATTTTTATTTTACTTATAGTTGACATACATTATTAATTTCAGGTGTATAATGTAGTGATTAGATATTTATATACCTTATGATGTGATCACCACGGTAAGTCTAGTACCCATCTGCATTACAACCCTGTGACTTATTTACAACTGCCACCTAATTTAGTAAAGAAATCAATTTATTGGCTGTTCTTTCTCAAATGATCAACACCGGGAGATGCTAAGCCTTTATCAAGAACTATTTCAATTTTAACAACTCTCAAATTACAAGCAAAGTCATGAAGATTGAAATTATTCCTATTATGTGATCTTGGGAAAATCATTTAAGCATTGTTAAACTTTCCACAGAACTATCCTCATTATATACTGTGGAGATAAAATGAAGCATTTATTGAAGTTTCTTTGAGCACCTTGGGCCAGAAGAGCTATAGAAAGCCAAGGTGTAGTTATTTTCATATCCACTATTTCTCCTGCCTTTTCCCTCTTATGCTAGTTAGTCTCCTTGGAAATGAAATAAAGTTGGCCATTACCTTCTACTTAATAACCCTTCATGTAGTTGAAATTGCTATTCTCCACAAGTACCTCATGAAAAAAATTTAAGAATTGCCTGAACTGTAAAATAGCAATCTAGGGCTGTGAGTCAGCATTTCTCCTACACACAAATTCAAAATGATTTAAAATAGGAAACAAATAACTTTTTGAAAGACATATATACCTCCTTGTAGAAACTTTGAGAAAATTGGAGTTTGCAAGTTTATGAATAGTTTATTACATTTCAATAAGTGTATTGTGAATCAATAAAGCCAAAGTTAAGGACAAAGAGCTCATTACCAAGCCAATTATTGATTCTCAAGTTCCAAAATAGAATAGTACAGGAAGAATATACAGAAAATAGGATTTTTTTTTTTTGTGATAAAAATTTTAAGTATCTAAGGAACATGGAACTAAAGAAATCATTAAACGAAGAATTTTCAGCAGTTACTTGTTTATTCCAGCTAATTTCTTCATCTTTTGGGTAATTAGAAATATTTGTTTTTCACTCTTTAAAATCTCTTTAAATAACTTCAGAGGAGTTTGCGAAAACTGAATATTATCTTTTATTGATTCATTTATTCTTTCAATTTCTTATATATTTTCTTCTTGCCTTTGAAAAGTCTACCCGATTAGCTGTCGATCTTATGTCACTGTCTTAACTCAGGCTGTCAACAAAATACCACAGACTGGGTGGCTTAAACAGAAATTTATTTTCTCATAGTTCTTGAGGTTAGATGTTTAAGATCGAAGTGCCAGCATGGCCATTTTCTGTAAGGATTCTCTTCCTGGCTTGTAGATGGCTGCTTTCTCACTGAATCCTCACATGGTAGGGAGAGAGCAAGCTCTCTGGTGTCTCCTATGAGGACACTAATCCCACTCTCATGACCTCATTAATCTAAACACCTCCCAAAGGCCCCATTTCCAAATACCACCATATTGGGGTACTTCAACATATGATTGTGGGGGAGGGGGAACACAAATATTCATTAATAGATAATAAAGAAATGAGCAAGTGAATTTATTTTCAACTAATTCCAGTAGAAAGCTTCCCCTTTTCTTCCTTTTATAGCAATCTATTTCAACAAGAAAGGAACTTTGTAAAAAATCATGAACACTAATTTCATGAAGCAGTAACTTTTAAAAACCAAAGATAAAAAATGAGACATACATTGTTTTGGTAAAAAATTGAGAAATAGAGTATTAACACACTGGTATATTAAGTAAAAACAACTTTTAATCCCCGATACCTTGTTCTAATATCAACTAAAGATTCTTAAAATAATTTAAAGCATTTGGAAATCCTTGGCATGTAATATTATAATGCAAAATAACATTTCTATATTACATTTTCATATATGTTGAAAAAAACAGTAAATTGCATATTCTTTCAAAATATAGAAAACTGAAATAAAACTGACTAAATTATAATTGGTTTGTGCTGAATTTTACCTAATTTTAATACAGTTATTTTTATTACATACTACATACATTTGAGGGTATACAAAATATATTTTCCTTGATTGCACAAAACTCTTCATTTCAAAATACTTAAATACAGCTAGAGAGCTGTATTCCACAATGACCATAAAGCGAATAGAAAGCAATTTTCAAAATTTCAAGTCCAAGTGTAGGGAAAAGCAGAATGAAAGGTGACTGAGGTCTAGGGTTTAGGTGACTGGTAAGGTCACCCAATTAGTAGGTTGTAGAGTTATGGCTGGGACCCAGGATTTTCTTGTCTAAAAATGCTGAAGATTAGGTATTCAAGAAGAAGGGGAAGAAAATCCTACTTTAGTCCAGATCATTTTATACCAAAAAACAACTGTAGAAATTAACTTTCAATTTTTCAAAACTCAATTAGGTGTGTGTATGGTCCATTGGTATCCAGCTTTAACACCTGCCTGTTCCCGTAAGTGCCATGTTTAACCACAACCCCCGCTTCAGCACACTTGCTGTTAGCAGCTAATTCTTTTTCACATAGTGTCACAAACTGGGAATAAAGTTCTAACCCTTCTTCTTTTCCAGAGTTAGAGTGATACTGCATATTTCTTCCTTTTACTCTCCCACCAAGAGTGGCTTGAGGGATGATAAGAATGTTGCCAGGTAGATCCAGTATAGAGACGTGCTTGCCATTTTCTGTTTCACTTACTTTCACATTTAACAGTGTATTAACTGGGCGGGGAAGAAAGGGAAAACATTTTGAAGTGAAAAACAAATGAAGGAAAAAAAAGTAAAGAAAACCAACAATTTTCTAGTCAGCAAATTTCAATATTTAAAACTCAATTTGTCAGCTCATGCTTTCTACTCAAAGTCTATATTTAGATTTTAAAAACTGCTTCACTAAGCTAAATGAACTAAGCACGAAAAACAGGGCAAATTTCATGTAGAAAATGGCAATGATTTAAATGTGACTTGGCAGTTAAGAGCTCATAACAATTAAGTTCATCCAGAAAGGACTAAATTAACTATATACTGGAAACTCAAAATATTGTTGGCCCAGGGAAATACATGGGATATTGCCTTCTTGTTCTTTTTTCTATTTCATAAGCAAATCCCATTAGAAAAAGACCATGATAAATCCTCCTCACACCAAATTCTGCTTCATAACAAAGAACATTACATAAAAATCTTAGTGCATTTATTATTTTAAACTTAGTTTCCCAGAGTTCTAAGCTGAGACAAAGGTTCCAGGTTCAAAAAACCTGGGCCTTCTTAAAACCCACCTGATTTTACAATTTCATAACCTCAAATGCACTATTATATGGATTAATCATTTTACAAATCTAACCCATGAGAGAAGAGTAAAGGTGAATGCAAGAATCATCAGAAATTCACTGTTACAACTAAAAAAGTAAATTAAAAAGTTTAGAGTTACTGGCATTATCTTCATATACATACAAGAAGACATGGTATTATTATTTTTATGGCACTTATGAAACTATATTTATAGCTATTAAGTGTCAAAATCATCATAAATGTGTAGCTAAATTTTAAACTTAGAAAACTACCATTAGCCATTTTCAAAACAATAAACATAAGAAATGCCTAATCTAAATAGCCTTAGGGTCTCCCTGCCTCTATGAAGGGTATAAATAACTTCTGTTTGTAAACAATAGTCCCCAGAGACAAATGATAAAAGAAACTATAGAAACCTCATAATCCTGCCTAATAATTAGGCTTGAAAAGGTATGCTTTCTGGTAGGGTAATCAATTGTTTCAATTATTATAAGGTCTGTAGTAAATAAGGATTCAGTATGGTTAATTCACACAATTAACCTAGTAAAAACCTGCCACAGTGAACATCCATATGTATTCCTAAGCTATGCATTAAACACTATCAATTTTTACTTAACTAACATCTATTTAAAAATACCTCAAATATTCTCTGTTACAAATAGGACTTTGCTATATATATCCAGCAGTCTTTATTGCTTGCTTCTAAGAAAAATGTAACTTTCCAGAGCACTTCATTTCAATGGAAATCACTATCTAGCTATCTAGGCCTCATTCTAGTAACAGACTAAGGAGGCAATTTTGGAATAACAGGCCAGAAGTAAGTATAATTTATTATACTCCTGCATACCTCCCTCTACTGACTATAACTGAGAAGTCAATTCAAACTGTTAAACAAATATCAGTACGTAGAATATAATACAAGTACAAATGCCAGTAAGTTAAATTAAAATGAGATAATGAATTAATGGCATATTGGGAAATGAAAGATCCTAAGACAGGTTATCAATCAAGTATCTAATGTATACAGGAAGTTAAGCTTGGACAGGTCTCTGGATCTCAGTCCAATTATACTGAAGATGAATTGGGGAAGATTCTGCACATCTCTATGTTAGCCATGCTGTTTCAGACTTTATGGATATAACTGGTTGTTATGTTTCAAAGGGAACATAACTGGAAAGATCTGAATCCATGTAATAAATATGAGGTGGAGTTTAAGAGAATCCCATCACACTAGTTTACTCTGTCTCCTGGAATAAAGGAAAGTCCAAACTACTGTTATGAATAATAGATGGATTTATTTTGCTTACAATTCACGCCAGCAGAATGTGATTCTTAGAGTCACTGTTTTTTACTGAGAATCATGATATATAAAGCTTTGTGTTAGACCATCTACTAAAAAAGTTAAGGTGGACCTCCTCGGTATTTTTAATTCACCACAATCTTATGGGTGTATTCAAAGTGAACTCAGGGAGACATATGGTAGCACATAGGATTTAATTATTATAAAACAAAATGCAGCTTGGATGTAGTTGGTTCATTTCAGCTTATAATTAAGATCCATTTAAGAATATATGAAACAACTTTCCGAAGTCAGTTGTAAGTCACCACAAAAATTCTCTTCCTGTTATTGAAGATTTCTATTATACTTTTTTTATGGTTAATAAAGATTTAATTCAAGGCAAAATACTTACTCAGGAAAATGGAGAGAATGTCCAACACCCAAGCATTAGGTCCTGGCAAATCATCCTCTATAATAGGAGCCCTCATTTCATTTTCTCTTTAAACCCTTCAAAGCTCCTTATTATCGTCTAGATTCAAATTTTAAACCATTACAGTTATTGGCTTTCCATCCTCACCTATTGTAGGTCCCTAGTTTTCATGCTTTGACAAATTGTCAAACATGTTTGATGTCTCAGCACAAAATTCCCTCCAGGAGCTTTAGCTTTTTGTCCAAGCTGTTCCTCACTGGGCTATTCTCCCTTGAGTTCCACTACTGGAAGCTCTTCTAGGTTAACTTCTGCATACTTCAACTACATATTTGTGTAATTTATATTTCTTATTACTTGAACTAATGGGTGCTGTCCTTTACTAATAAAGAGGATATAATCTGTCCCTAATCTTAGTGGATAGCTCCATTATTTCAGGCTTTTTTTTGGGGGGGGGGCATAATTATTATATCAAATACTGTCTTGAGACAGTATACAATTTGATTTGGTATATCTGAACCTATTAATTATCACAAGGAATGTGCAGTGCTATGGACTATCCAGGATATTGGAAAGCTGTAGGCAGATAAATTGTTGTTCAGAGATGCTTGAACGTTGACTCTGCTTTCTCTGCCCTTGGAGAGGGTGTAGATGTGACACTGAGCTTGGTTAATGAATCAGAAGAACCTTATATTTATACACATTTCCTAGAAAGAAATGCCTAAATGGTTAATGTAAATTCTTCTATAATAATGATGTAAACTTGGGTGGTCCAGATTTGAAGGCACCCATATATATATATATATATATATTTTTTTTTAGGCGAGGCAACCCTTGGTTGACCTCATAGATTACAAGGACCTTGTCAGCTTACAATCCCTTATTTTTTTATTTTTTATGCCTACAGCACCTGGTCTTTCTAGGTGGTTTCCCATCCAAGTACTAACCAGGCCCGACCCTGTTTAGTTTCTGAGATCAGACAGGATCAGGTTTGTTCAGGGTAGCATGGCTGTAGATGGGACTCATATCTTTTACATACAGTATCACCTACAGACCTGCTAGGGACTCTGGGAGATAAAACTATATTAGGAAATGCAGCATCTGCTTCTCTCTATGTGGCCACCCTGCTTCCAACAAGTTTCTGTATCCTTGACTGAATCTCAGTGTGTTGTCTGTATGTGTATAAGCTCTTATAAACCATTCTATAAGTCATCCAAAATGCTGCAGATGTTTTAAAAGAAAAGAATTCCACCACATTTGCCTATTTTAAACTTTGGAATAGGCAAATAGCTAAAGCCAAAAACAGTACACCGAGTTGTCATTTACAACTTGTATACCAGTACACTTTAAGATTGTGCCTTTTGCCCCGTCTGGAAATTCATCCATCTATTGCTATACAATGTCACTCTTAAAAAATAAACATCAAACACGTACCCATTTTGGGAAGAAGTTCTTTATCAGCTCCCTTGAAAAAGCACACGTAGATCACTAATCCCCTCTGAACCTATGATAAATCAGCACAGTAAACTCAGATTAGAAAGAAACATTTGTATAGAGATACAGAGGTAAATGAATAAAATATTACAACTGTTATATAGAAGTTAAAGGAAGAGAATTTAATTTTTACAACATTGATTTACAATACTGATTTCTTAAATATGAGAAAATGTTTTTCAATATTCAATCACTTCTGTTTTCATTTACTTCAAAAATTAAGTTTAAAATATAGCCAAGAGCAGTGAAGACCACAAGTTTTACCGTCAAACATTTACTTCTAATCAACAATATTGGGAGTATAAACTAGCCTCCTCTCAAGTAAGGTTGACAGAAACATTTAGCTTGCAGGGCCCCATTTATTTAACACCAAATGAATCCAGATTATATCAAATGGTTGATGTATAAGCATCAGTGTTATTGATATGTCCTTTAACATCAACACTCTTTATTCCTCCTTATCCATTTAATTGCAGATCATGAAAATAAGGGTCTGATTCTATTTCAATAAACTCTAAGAAATCATTCAATTATTTTTTGTTATTGTTAATGCTTTAAATAAACATAATGATAAGTCCTTGGAAACTGCATTTATGATAGATACAAAGGTCTACATCACAAAATTGCGTGTTATCAGAAACGTAAGCTTATTTATTTTATATAATGACTTGGATATTTCTTTATTAGTTCTTGTAGGTTAGAGACTATATGTAAAAGAAACACTTAATAAATGAATTTGATTTTGCTGCTGGTTCTTTGCTGCTGAGTGAATCATTAAGTTTTTTATTTCGTAGATTAACCCTGTTGAGTCCAAGAGCTATTATGAAGATTAAATGGGTTAACGGTTGTGAGGTGCTTAAAAAAGTGCCTGGTTCAAAGTCAGAGAGATATAGTGTTTATTAAGTTATTATGTAAAAATAAATTTAAGAGCTGGAACACAATTTATTTTACATTTTCATTCCCAAAGCACTTTATAGACTATTTTGTACATAAAAGAAACTCAATTTGTCTGTTGAATGCATTTAAGTTCTACTGTATCTTACAGGATTTATGTTATCTAAATTGTCTTCTATGTAAATGTAGATGCAGTCTGCACTCATGCCTGACTTACCTGGAAAAAAAGTAATTTTTAAAAAATGCAGTTGTGCTTCTGGAACAAGGACTTCCAATGCACACTCATAATAAGGAGCTGGCAGGTTGAATACCAGTTATTTGCACCACTGTCACAGGCCTTTCCACTAAAAATACCCTCAAGTGTATTCATATTTGGACATTGGGACATTGGCAATGTCACAATACCTAATTATTTGCAGAAATATATACCTGTTCTTTGCACTCACCACACTACCTCCTCATGAAGGTATTTTTTAAGTTTATTCCAGTTATTGATCTTAAGTTGTGGCCTACAAATTCCCCTCTCAAGTCAGAATCACTTTCCTTGTAGCTCCTTTTGGTATAAAATATTTCAAATGTATAGGAAAGTACAGATAATTCTCACTAGCTTAAAAAAGTTCACCTCCCAAGAAGAAAAACATGAGCCTATGACTGCAAAGCTCTAAATTAATGAAACTAAGGACATACAAAATATCCTAACCTTTGACAATTCAAACAATGTTTTTAAAACATTAGAACTTTTAATAATAGAATAAGGAAGAGGATACTTGAGAAGAGGAATTTACTTTCTTACTATCTCTTTATACTAATTTAACCATGTGTGGGAGTGAAGGTAAAACTTTAAAATGGCTTTTGAAGTTTATAAACATAGACTGGTAGTTTGGAAGGCTGCAATAAAATATGTGACTTTTGCATAAGGAGAAGAAGAATACAGGCATGAAGAATATAAAAAGATAAAGAGGCATGGGGAGAAATCTAAATAATTAGTAGTTTGAGATTTAAAGTCCATGAGGCAACTATAAAAATCAGCAATTTTTTTGATAAGATGGCAAATATAAAAAGAACAAAATTTCAAAACATGGTAGAGAAATCAAGACCTCAAAAAAGGCCATAACAAAAATAAGAAATAAGAAACAAAAATTTTTGAGAAAGAAAAGGGAAGGGGAAAATAAAGGAATGTTTATACTTATATTTCCAAGTTAGCAAAGGACATTTTAAGAATAATCACCCATATATCATAGTTTATGAATATTACTTAAAATAATGACAATGATTATGTTAAGGAATGCTAGATCTGAGACTAAATTCGGCAGGCAGGAAAAGTGGAGATGCTCCTACGTTAAAGTTTCTGAGCACTTCTCAAAGTCTTAATTACGAACCAGCTTTTTTCTTTATATCACCTTACTCCAAAAATAAGTCAGGGGCCTCAAAGAACATTTTGTTTTTGAATGGATTGGGTACAGGTTGTTTTTTTTTTTAAAGGCAAATATCCAAGTAGAAGGAAATCATATTGGTGTAAATGTTTTAAATTCTTTGGAGAAAATGTGTTTGATACCAAGGCAACGTTATTATAAAGCAGTGGTCTTTATTTCTATCTGGAAATAAGTCAAAATTTTATAAGTTTCTTGAAAAAAGAACTGTTTCGTGGAAAATCTCATTTCTATGCTAAGACCTAGCTACAGTAAATGTAACAGGGAAATCGACAGGATCTGGAGCTTAAGTCAAAAGAGATCTTCAACGTTTTCAACAAATCTAGCCTACAAGCTCAAACTATCCCAGCGCAGCAACGCGAAGGGCGTGGCAACGCCTCTTCTCTAGCGAAGCAAGAGATCTGATATAATGAGGTTTAAAGTCCACCGAGCACAGGTAAGCAGAAGGTGAGAGGCAATTCACATTCCCGCGGTCCTAAGTAGGGAACACAATCCTCCTATGGAGGAATAGGTCCGAGGGAGAAAAAGCTGGGGCGGGTGGTGCAGG
This sequence comes from Eidolon dupreanum, assembly GCA_028627145.1. Classification (NCBI taxonomy): domain Eukaryota; kingdom Metazoa; phylum Chordata; class Mammalia; order Chiroptera; family Pteropodidae; genus Eidolon; species Eidolon dupreanum. The sequence continues at coordinate 69,384,341 of CM053509.1, forward strand.
GATTAGGAGACAGGCGAAGCCAGGCAGGCCACTGTAGGCACCCTGGCCAGACCCGCCAGAAGTCCCGCACCGCCCACGGCACGCGCTGGGTGCCACGTGGCGGGCTCGGAGAAAGACGCTGGGGAACAAGTCACTCAGACACTGCAGAACGAACGGCCCCTGCGCGCCGGAGGATAATAGGAGCTGCGGGGCCGACGTTACCTCCACCCACTGCGCCGCGGCGTCCCCCTCGGCGGGGCGTACTTGCAGTCGGGCGTGCAGGCACTGCTGCAGGAGCGCCCGGGCTTGAGGTGTCCGGCCACTCTCAGCCATGGCTCTGTCCCGCGTGGGGATGTGACGGATTCAGGACGCGCGCAGCGCAACCCCTCGCAACGCGCAGAGAGGAAGGACCGCGGCGAGGTAGGACACCCAGATCGCCCATGACCCCGCCCTTATGGGGGCGGAGCCTCTGCTGGCTTTCGGGTGGATGACCCGGATGTGCGCTCTCGGAAAAACAATGGGCTAAACCCTGCGCAGAGCCAACCCAACTCTGTAGAAGGTGCTCGGTGTGTATTTTTAAACGAGTGAAAACACTTATTGACCATCTTCTCTGAACACCTTTTAACGAAACGCTTTTCAGCTCAGAAAGCTTAAGTTTCTAGACTTTGAAAAAATTTTAATTTGCTTAAACCCATATTATGCCCATTATGAAGACAGGTGAATAGAATGAATCAATTGAATTACAAAATATGAGATGAAAATAAAATCTATAAATCTTTCAGAAATTTCCTTACCCCAAACAATAAAATAACACTGTCTCCTCCTCTTACTGTTATAAATCATTATAATCCTGCAGTTGTGGAAAAGGTATTGGTATACTATGTGAATACACATTTGGAGATCAATCCTTTAGAAAATATCCTCGCTGTAAATATTCTTATCCAAGAAAGTGTGTGATTGTTAATAAACTTTTTAACCTGCTACTAATACAAAAAATGACATATTCTGATGCACATAATGATATTAAAATCTGTGGTGTTTCCTGTAAGGACTTATTAGCATGTAAATAAAATTAAACAAAGGCTTGATTTTCTTTCCCGCAAAACGTATTCCTCAGACATGCATCAGATTAGCACTATTTTCCTATGAGCTTGGAGAATTTAGATGAAGAATAATAGTGTCACCGATTGCATTACCAAGATCATTGATATGGGCTCGATTGGCACAATATACCTATACATTTGGATCTGTTGTTTTAGAAGATGACATCGCTGACTGTTGCTATCCATACAAAGTAGTGTGATGGAAGAAAATAATCCATGCATAATCAACAGTCTTTCTACACAAAATTGAAGCTGCCTCTTGCTGGTTATCTTGCAGCTGCCTTATATTTTTTTTGTAAAAATGTTTTGTAAAAACGAGAAGCAAAATCTCACATTATCTCTGATTGCTGCATCACAGGGGCTCCTACATTTGTTGACATTTGTCTGTAAAGCACAGATAAGTTGCACTGTCCGCACCTTTATGTCATTATGACTATTGAGTCTCTTTTCCACTCCCAGACTCAAGTTTTACAGGGCTGAAAGGAACTTTGACATTAAGGCCCTTAGCCTTGACCCGCAACAAGAGAAGACTGGTATTTCTTTTGTATGTGGGTGCAGGAGATAGGGAAGTCTCTGGAAAATAGAGCACATGGTTCCCAGAGGTCTTTCACAGTGAATGGACTTTAGCAAATTGGGAAATCCTTCCTGTGAATAGATGGAGTCTGGTAATGGTCAGCACTGCAAAGATCACCAATTACTTTAAACTTTCCTGTTGGGTAAGGATCTCCTGGACATTACTGTAAGTAATACAGTAATAAATAGGTAGCGTCTCACTTACTCTTCCTTTCTACCTGTAGAGTGCAGTAGAGAGTACACGACAGAGAAAGTATTTGCTTTCTGTATTTTATTTATTTTTTGAACATCTAGTCTCATTCCACAAAGAATTTAAGAAGGTTAGACATACATGCAATAAAATACTAAAATATGAATACTTAATAAAGCATTAGTAGCAAAGAAAATAGAATTATGTCAGTAAGTTACAATGGGGGAAGTAAAAAACCGAATGGTTTCTGACTGGAGTGCTTGAGATGACACAGTATGTTTCAAAGTTTTCACATATATATAACTTTAATTTTTGTTATAAAACATTATGTCCATCATATGTAATGTTGAGATGAACATGTACAATTTTCTTCAACTTAGAAGTCAAAGGCAAAGCATAGCATTAAGGAAAGAAGGAGTGGTTCACTGGAACTTGAAAGGAAGATGGTAATTCAAGAGAGCTTTGCCTTGTGTCTATATCAGAAATTACTGTCTGGGTAGGAATAGTTCTCAAACAGCTCCACAATGCTGAAAAGGGACCATAGAGATAGTGGGTTAATTACGAATGTATTCTAGGCCATCTGAGATGGTAGAATAATTTATTTAGAGTTGTTTTAACTTGTTTAATTCAAGTTGGCTGCCCCAAATTTTAACAAAGTATTCACAAACATGGAAAATTTGAGAACCACTTCTACAAGATCCTTTATAGTTGATGATAAACTTTCTGATTGAAATGAAGAAAGGAAAGAGAAAGGAACTATAATCTGTTTCATAGTTCTCAGAAAAAGCAGAGCTTTCCCAAGATTTAGCTCTAAAATATGCCTCTTACCTGAGACTTTCATAGGGACATGTTAATTAGTAGAAATGTAACTGAAAGAGGTAGATGTTTCATCTTGGGGAAGGCAGGAAGAAATCTAGCCTCCGACTTCAAAGCCCAGAGATTTATTTTTTTTCAGTGCTTAGAAGGTGATCAGGTTCTGAGAAATCGGTTCACACTAACTAAATGCACACAAATTGAGGTAGAACCAGAATAGTAATTTATTCATTTATAATAAGAAATATTTCTGTGACATAGAGTGGAAATTGTCACATAGGGAGTGATCAGCAAGTTTTTCCCTGTGATCAAGCATGAGATAATAGATCGTATTCAGAAGTGACTTTTCTAATTCACTATGAGAGAGTCACTCTTTTACCAGGGTTCCTGAAACTGAAATGTGAAAGACCCATGTGAATTCTGGCTTCAAGACACTTGTCACATGCAATAAGACTGAGGAAAGAGGAAACAGACAGATTTAAATAAGAGCTTAAAATAAAAAATCTAAGGGCAAATGCTCCAAATCACAACCATGTATTTTATCATGGAACCTCTTCTTCATATATTTTGTCATGGAGCCTCTTCTTACAGAGGCAGAAACTGAGGGTATGCATGTTAATCCAGTTAAAGCCCCTCTGTATGAAAATATGAGGCCTGGGAAAATGACAGTTCTCACCTAAGAGCTGAATTTATCTTTAACATGAATAGTTTGTACAACCACGTAGGGGATAGAATTTAGTTGGGAACTTGATGTTGATTATTCTTTTGTTTAGTTTGCTTTTTAAATTCATGTTTTATTACTGTACCATTTGCTGGTATGTTGCCTAGGTAATATAACATAATGAATGCTTTAACTCGAAGGCAGTGATGTATATCTTTGGCAGTCTGTAGAGTTTCTTCAAGGTAGGGTAATAAATTGTCTTGATCTCTGGGTTATTTTTATCAGTTCATAGTGTTGTGATAACTTAGCAAAACGTTGCATAACCTTTTGAATATTTCTACTTCTTTTGGCCCTTTTGTTAAGTCAGCTAATTCTGTTGTAAGGCCTTTTTATGATTTTGACATCTGCATTCTTTATAAGAAAAAATTGTAAAATATTTTGAAATGGAAAAAAAGATTTCTAGATATCCTTTTAATGGAATTTTGGAGCTTCTCGGGATTACCTGGTCCTATAGGGTTATATAGGATTTGTCTTTTACTGGGCTGTCTTACAACTCTATAGAAGTAGAAGTTAACTTTTTGAACGCCGATAGTAAGCACATTTTTCCTGTTCATAAAAATTGATTATTACTCTGTGGATATTGACTTATCTTGCCAGTTTTGCATTTATTTGTAAATCTATTTCAACATTCCTTACTTGACTATAGATGTATAGGACTTTGAGTTCTCTCTTTCTCTCTTTTTAAATAAACTTTAAATTTTAGAATAAGTTTAGATTTACTGAAAAGTTGCAAATATAGTTCAGAGAGTTCCCATACACCCGTCACCCAACTTCCGATATTATTAACATCTCAAATTACCATGGTATGTTTGTCACAACTAAAGAATCAGCACTGGTACATTAATTAAACTCCATACTTTATTCAGATTCCATTAGTTTTTCTCTGAATTCTTTTTCTGGATCCCATCCAGTATACCACATTACATTTAGTTATCATGTTTCCTTAAACTGTGACAGTTTCTCAGACTTTCCTTGCTTTTAATTACCTTGACAGTTTTGAGAAGTACTGCTCAAGTATATTGTAGGATGCCCTTCTATTGGAATTTGATGTTTTTCTCATGATTAACTTGAAGGCAGAAAATAAGGGAGTCTGGAATCCAGACGTAGAGATCTATAAATCCTTAAGGCAAGGCATTGACCTGCAAAAAAGCACAGCCAACTCCAGGCGACCTTTTAGGGAAGGAACTATGGAAATAACTACCTGACCTCATTCTTCATCTTCCATCCATTTCCTATCAGAGCTTCCCACTGGCAAAACCCAACCAGACATCAAGAAACATGGGGACTTGTTGATGACCTAGGCTCAAGGGCAGAAAGTAGGATGAAGGATGATTGAGTGTGGATCTGGAAAGCAAGCAGAAGATATCTGGCATACTGACTAAAGAGGTCCTAACGGTGACAATGAGGACTCTTTTATCATCTTTTTTCTTGAAAGATGACAGCTGGGAAGACAAAGAGATAGCTGCATTTAACAATTCTAGTGCAAATGCCTTAATTTCTCCAAGAGTTTAGAGAGGTGAAGTTTGACATAGTGAGTTATGAGTGTAAGATGAGTCAAAATCCTTGACCCCTACCCCCTCTTTTTTCCAAGTCACTGGGGATACAGCAAGAAATCAGAAGAGAATGGTTGCTGGGATCCTAGCTTTGGTAAAAATGCTCCCTACATAGTTCAACTTATATGACAGGAAGGGATGGAGCCACTGACTTCTAGGGATCTTGCAGACTTGAATAAGAAGCATGTTAGAGCAGGAAACTAAGGACATAAGTCCTCAGTGCTCTCCAGGAATCTTTTGGACTATGGGCGAAGGGACCTGGAATCAGATTTGATTTGATACAGAAAAAAATAATGAATAATTTTTACTGTCTTTGAGCGTTGTAACTAAGGTCATACTGACTCCAGCAGGAAGTAATGAATTGTTAATATACACCTAACTCTTCAGTTCCTTTTGCTTGAGATGTAAAGGGAAAGCAGTATTATCAGATGGCAGCCCCCTGATTGTTCGCTCTTTTTGGCAAGTGAAGCAAAAGAAATACAGTAGGTCCTCAGCATGCTTGAGGAAGGACATCCTAAAAACCTCACAAATACAAAAAATTCCAACTCCAGAATTAAATAATAATGACATTCATGTATTTATCCAATTATTTATAAATATTTATTTATCATGCCAGATACTGAGCTAGGCATTGGGAGTGTATGAGGAATAAGATGCTGTTCTTACTCTCAGGGAGCTCAGAATTTAGTGAAAAGACAAGGAAAACAATGGGAAGCATTAGAAAAACTATTTCTCTTTCCACCTTTGTGATCTTTCCCTTCCTATAGGGGAAGGACAGAACTTGGAAGGGGAGCCACCTCCTGGAAAACTTGAACCAAACAGGTGACTGGCCTTAACTGCAGGGGAGATAGGATTTGTGGCCCAAACAATTTGACATAAAATGGATTTTCAGGGCCATACCACATTTAGGCAAATTTTTAAATTAGTCATCAACTGACTCTTTCTTCAGAATACCTCTCTGTTTTTCTCTTTTATAGCTAACACTTCCTATACAGTAAGTCCTCACCTAACATTGTCGAGAGTTTTTGTGACTTTAAATGAAACAACGGATAATAAAACCAATTTTACAATTGGCTAATTGATATACACAAGAGTTAAGTTCCTACATCATCTAATCAATGTTATAATGAAATGTTGTTGAATGAAATGATGTTATTTGAGGATCTGCTGTACTTATGCTGCTTTTGGAGTCTCCAAAATTCACTTCGGGCTTGACCTCCAACTCAGAAGATTTCCTTCTAGGTCACAATCAAAAGTCTAATATTCTAAATACTGTGTTTAGCTGCACTCTGCTGGGTGTGAAGCCGATTAAAGTAATTCCTATTAATTTGTGAATGAAACTTAACAGTCTTAAAAGGTATATTTGCATTTTAATAGTAGTCCCTTAACATGAATTAATCTCTAATTGGTAGAATGTGTGAGAGTTACTTTTTGTGGGAAGGAGGGGGACTTACCCTTAATTTTCTATGTTTAAAATAGTTGTTATTCTCAGAGCCTCTTGTTTCTCACCTCCTAGTCACTCCTCACACAATGCAGTTTTGCTTCTGTCTTCCTGGACCTAATCCCTCTGAAAAGCTTTTTAGGTTAAATTCAGTGGACACCATCATCTTTTGAATAGTTTTTATGTTTGGGGAAAATTCCACATTGTGAATATCCTTTTTCCTCCCACACAGAAATCAGAGCTCAGCTCCCCAGCCTCTTTTGCAGCTAGGATGCAAGCATGCCTATCAGATAACCTCATGCAAGATTAAATTTGGAAGTGAGCAATGTGAAAAAAAAGTTTCCATTTTCCTGTTGTCAGTGTTGGCAGAGCTTTCAGAAACAGGAGGGTTCAAAACCTGATGCAGAAGTGGCATTGGTGGCAGTAGCACTTGCATAAAACCAAGTTGCTGGTATTTTGGGCTCAGTGGCAACAGCAGCAGCAGTTTGTACCACTTATTAAAATAGAGAACACAAACCACAGATCCCTGATCTAGACAATTTTGTGGCATGTTTTAGGCACTGCTCCTGGGAGCTTAGCCTTGAATATTTCTCCAGCCATTCTGATAATTCTGTGGGCTTCTTAATGTTGTGGCGTGATCAAATCTAAGACCCATGGAGACAAGTGAGATGAATTATGAGCCTTTATTAGCCGGCCGGAGACTGACTCTCCACCACGCAGGGTCAGAGAATCAGCCCAAGCTCTCAAAAGAGGCAGCTTATAAAGCCTAGAACCACATCGAACAAACAAGCAGATTACAGAAGCAGTAGTTGGCCGTTATCATATCTTTGCACAATACATCTCCTAGAACCACACCCTGGTTAACATTAAACAAGCAAGCAGATTACAGAAGCAGAAATTGTCTCACTTGAAAATTTTCCACCTTACACTTAATATCCTTTAATAAATTAGTTTTTAGTTAAGCCAGCCAGGATAAAATCTGCTGTTTTCAACCAAGAACACTAACTGATACAGGAGTCATCTTTATCTTTCCCCTCTTCCTCGACTTCTGAACCAACAGAATTTACAAGACAAGACTCTTTACTTTTCTCTGTCCCCACTGCCACTTTCTTAGTTTAGGCCACATCATCTGTTACCTGGGTGACTGCAACGCTGTCCAATTTGACCACTCACCCAGTTTTGACCTCTCCATGATAGCAGCTAGGTGATCTTTCTAAAATGCAAATCTTATTCTGTGATTCTTTGGCTTAAGACCCTTCAATGGCTCCCTAATGCCATTATACCAAGTCCAAACTCCTTGATATAACTCTTGATATAAATAAGAGTTAAGTTCCTACATCATCTCATCAATGTTATAATGAAATGAAGTTGAATGAAATGATGCCATTTGAGGATCTGCTGTCCGTATGTTGCTTTCAGAGTCTCCAACAGCAGGGGCTTTCAGGATCTAGGCCCGGATGGCCTTTCCAGCTCATCCTGGCCAAGCCAGCTCCTCACACCTATGCTCTAATCATGCTCCTTTCTTGCTCTGGACCAGCAGCAATGGATCCCCTAAGGTCCTGTTAGACATGCAGATTCTCAGCCCTACTCCAGTCTTACTGAATCAGAGTCAGTATTTAAACAAATCATGAGGTGATTTATACGCATATTGCAGGTTGGGTTGTGCTGTGGTAGAGCATTGTGCTTTCTTCCCCTGGGACTTTCACGCATCTGGCTTCCTCTGTTGCACAATCTTTCCCCCTCTTTACACATTTAACACTGTTCTCCAAGACTTATCCAGGAAAACATCTGTGACTGGTTTCAGCTGGGTTGGGGGCTTTCATTTGTCACTACAAACATGGCACTTATTCCTTTGTACTGTAATGACGTTTTTACTTTTTTTTCTTTCCCATTGAATAAAGTTGTACTTTAGAGTTGACTGAGAACTTAAAAAATACATAGATTCCTGGGTCCTGCCCCCAGAAATTTTGGGTTTAATTGGTTTGAGTAAGGCCTAGACACTGGTGTTTTAAAAAAGTGTCCCAGATAATTATAATGAAGAGGCAGATTCAGAACTAGACTTTAAGCTTCTTGAAGACAGAGATTATGTGTCTTATTCACTGTTGTATTCTCAGAGTCGTCTGCCATGGTGCCAGATACTTACACGATACTAGTACATAATCGTTGCCCCTAGTTTATTAGGAATGTTGATTCAGATTTGCGTTGTGCTCACCATCCTACCTTACACCCCAAACCCTCTTGAACGTGTTAGTAGCTGAAATGCGCGTTCATCTTGTTAAAACATGGAGCCATTTCTTGAGGAAAGAATTTGAACTGGCACTTGAAACATATTAACATTGTTTTGATACACTATCTCTACACACCAGTTCTGTAAAGCAGAGCCACTAATTCTTTGTATATAAACCTCTTGGACCCTGAGAATTCACAACAGTGAGGAGGTTGATGATATAGACACGACTATGACAAGTAGGTTTTCTAGAAGTTAACCATAGTTTTGCAGGAAGTTAAAAAAAAATACATTTGGGAGAGTTTTTTTTTTAAAGTTTACACCCTATTTTCTTAAAATTTAAAATGACTTCTTAAAAAAACTCTTAATTCCTTATATTTATGTAGCGTTTTATATTTTAGAAGTCATTTCATATCCATAATCTCATTTGGAGATGTCCCCATGTTGTAGACGAGGAAGCTGAGGCCCAGAAAATGTGAATAACCTGCCCCAAATAAAATGCCAAAGTAGAGATAAAGCCAGACTACTACCCAAATCTGATTCAAGTTCAATTCAATTTTTTTTTTCACTTTGTCTATGGCATTTTCTAGGCAGTTCTGTTTGACTTTTGCAGCCAAGAAAGTGACTTGAAATAAACAGATTAGGTGGATCTGGGCTGAAAGCCCAGCCTCACTGCTTCCAAGCAGTGACCTCCGGCAGTGAGAATAGTGGTTAATTAATAACACGAATTCTAGCACCAGATTGCCTGGACTTATAATACTGTCTCTTCCAATTGCTTACTATCTGGCCTTGGGCAAGTGCCTCAGTTCCATAGTCTGTAAAATAGAGATAATAATATGACCTACTTCATAGAATTCCTGTAGGATTAAGTGAAAATTAATTAATTAATTAATTAAGTTTATAGCGAAGTGAGTTACTATTTGTAAAGCACTTACATTCATGCTTTGGTCCAAGGTAGGCATGATGTAAATCTTTGTTAAATAAAAATTCTATTATATTACACCTAAAGTCATTTTTTTAAGTCACATGTTGTGATAACTTATATTCAATTTTCATTAATATATTTTACTGCATATCAATCACATATAGTATTACAGAAAAGAAATGGTGTGGTTGATAAGCTTTTTCCTGTTCTGGAGGGGTTTAAGATCTCTAGAGAGATGGAGCAATAAGTACATAGGAGAGCCCAGAGAGAGCACTTCCTTATTTGTTATTGTACCAGGTCTGAGGGAGGCAACAGCTCTCTCTGTAGCTGCTAGGTTTTCCAAGCACGATTCTTGTTTCAAAAATCCTATGTTTTACCTAATAACTTTCTTAAGTTCTGTGTTATGAACTTCAGTGGGCTTGTCAGGACCTGAGAGAGTGTGAGGAGAGAAGAAGCACCAGCCCCTCCTGCTACAGGGATACTCAGAGCCACAGCCTGGTCATCATTCCTATTCTTCCCTCTCTGGGAAACCATTTAGGCTCCAAAAGCTTGAAAAAGGGCCAGCGATGAAAATTTTCATGTACTCAAAGCTTTTTATCTCTCATATTCAAAGTGAGAGAGACCAAACCCCCAGTTGCCCAGAGAAGCAGTGATACCAAATCAATTAGCAGAATTTCTAGGGCATCGACCTACTGTTATTTTCTCTCTATAAAAAGCTAGTAATGAAGGTTAATTTCCCTTCTTTACTGTAATCCCTTGTAATTAATGTCAGCCATTTTGGGGATTTCTAAATAAGATACATGCTTGCCGTTTGGAATGGTTTGTGCTAGCTGGAAAACTAGCTGAAATATTTAGGGACTGAGTGTGCATTATGGTCTAAATATCTCCATTCTGTATCAATTGAGCTACCTATTTATTGCTATCTTGTGACTGATAGAACTAACTAAAGGAATAGGTCAGCAATACTAAATGGTCCTTTATAACTCAGGAGCTGTGACGTATTACAAAAAATTTTAAGCAAGACTTGAAAACCAGGGAAGACGAATTAATATTGTTACTGTTATTCTAAAATTAAATATACTATGATATTACCCAGATAGATTCTTAAACATTTGTAATGTCTTAGTTCTATATTTCTGAGACAACTTAATCTCTGGATATTAAAAAGAGACATTTAAGATCTCTTCATACTTAATTATCAAAGTATAAATGTCTTTATACTTTAATGTGGATATGACAAGATGAGTGCCTTGTCATCTCTATGTTAAATTTTGTTCGTCTTAATTAAATAACTTAGGTGCTATCTAAAATAAAGAAGAATTTCAGTCCAAATGTCTTATTGCAGAAGATTTTGTGACAGAGAATTTAGATTAATGGATATTATTGGTATTTAAAAATGGATATTCTTGTAGCCTTAAAAATCAGAGGTGAAGAATCACACATGTACCACTCCACACTAACTAGGATGGCTATACATTAAAAATGAAAATAATAAGTGGAGAATAATAATGATAAAGTAATAATAAAATGTAATATAAAAATAATAAATGGAGAAACTGGAACTTTTGTACATTGCTAGTGGGAATATAACATGGTATGGCTGCTGTGGGAAAGTTTGGCAATTTCTCAAAAGGTTAAACAGAATATGATCCAGCAATTAAAAATAATTCAAAATAATTCAAAACAAGAACTCAAATAGATACTTATACACCAGTGTTCAAAGTAGCATTATTGACAACAGTAAAAAGTGAAAATAATTTAACTGTTCCTTAAGAGAAGAATGAGTAAACAAAATATGGTATATACATATAATGGAATATTACTTAGCCATAAAAAAGAATGAAGTTCTGAGACATGTTACGACATGGATGAACCTTGAAAACAATATGTAAGTAAAATGAGCCAGACACAAAAGAAGAAATATTGTATGATTCCATTTATATGAAATATCTAGAATAGGCAAATTCATAGAGACGGAAAGTAGATTGGAAGTTATGCGGAGGCGGGGTGGGGGGGGAATGAGGTGTTTAATGGGTGCAGAATTTCTGCTTGAGGTGATAAAAAAATTTTGGAAATAGTGATGATGTTGCAAACATTGTGCATGTATTTAATGTCACTGAAATTTACACATAAAATGGTGAAAATGGCAAATTTTATCTTATACAGTTGACCCTTGGACAACATGGGTAGTTAGGGCACTGACCCTTGGTGGAGTCAGAAATCCATGTATAACTTTTGACTCTCCCAACTACTAGTAGCCTACCATTGACCGGAAGCTTTTTGAGTAATATAAACATACTTGTACATTATATGTATTATATACTACTGGCGTAGTCCAAACTATGTTGTTCGAGGGTCAACTGTATGTATTTTACCACAATTAAGAAAAGGGGAAAAATTACATTTATAACATCACCTATTGTTTACTTTCTTACAGCCCTTTCAATATTCATAGAGCTAACTATTTAGTACAGCCTAGATGTCTCTCTAATATGGGGACTATATTCTATATCTGGTGGTATAATTGACTAAGTTTATGTTTGCTCTGGACCCCTGAATTTAAATGTAGGCTTCTGAATTTAAGTTTTGTGTCCTTTCTGCGGAAGAATCCTCACTGAATGTTGACTCAAACAGAGCTAGAATGGACTTCTTGAAAACTTTTTTGAAGTTCTCCCCAATAAATAGATAGAGTGTGGGAGAAAATACAGTATTGAAAAAAGTGCTTATCACTGTAAGTATGGCAGTCAACTTTAAAAGCAGCGATTGGTTCCCAGTAAGAATTAAACCCTGGTATACATGGTAGGGCATCCAACACACAAAAAAAGAGATAATGGCAGTCATTATGACTTTCAAGGGCTTGTTGGATTTAAATAGTCCCCTCGATTTCATCTTGTTGGCTACTCTTCCATAACAAAAAGTGATGATGGAGAAAGGCAGAAGGAAGCCCAGTAATAAGCGGCCGATGAAAAAGGCTACATGAATCCACTTTCTTAATGTTTGTATCTTTTTGCTTTCCCAATTAGAAGACACAGCATAGTTATTTCGGCAAGTCACCGTTCCTTTATAGTCCTCATGTGTCTCCCTGAAAAACAAATAGGGCAGGCCGAGGGCAATGGCAGAGATCCAGACTCCCAGGATGATGCTGGAAGCCCAGCGTGGAGTTCGGTGCAGCTGTGACCACACGGGGTGAAGAATGAGAAGATAACGATCAACACTGATGGTTGAGAGGAAGAAAACAGAGGCAAACATTACTGCAGACAAAACGCTGTTGAAGATCTTGCACGTGGTGGTTCCAAAGCTCCAGTCATTGCCCTGAAAGGAGGAGGTGGCTATAAATGGCAGAATCAATGTCGAAATAAAATACGAGAGAATGAGGTGAAAAAAGAAAAGCGTGTTGACAGTCTTTTTCATCTTGAATTTTAGCACCCACAGGTAGAGACCATTGATGATAGTACCAATTGTAAATGGCATGAACAAAAGAATGGCAATGATCGTTTTTGAGGCAGGAGCTGGTAAGTGAGTGCTGTTTCTTACTAAGGTAGAGACACTGAGCAGGGAATCAGTAGAGTTGATCAGATCCATAATTACCTATGGAATGAGAAACTAAAAATAACAAAAAAGAAGCAAAAGAAAAGTTTAAATATAGAAATTAAAATACTTATTTTTGCACAGTTACAGTCAAAATGACAATATTTTTAAAATGTCAAACATAATATTTCTATAATAACTCAAATCAGATATTTTCCCTAAGGTCTGTATTTTTATTTTGTATAAGGAATTAAGATCGGATTAATTTGAGCATAAAAAAATGAAAATACTACAAATGAAATGAAATTAATGTGAAATGAATATTTTGACTTCATTAAGTAATTAATTTAGGTAGCTAAAAATCTATTTAGACATTAACCAGAAACCTGACCCTTCTTGATAAGTACAACTTCTTGAATAAGGCAATGTAGAATCAGTTTTACTTGACTAAGACTTGATCAGAGTTAAGTATTGCTAATGAGGATGGATAACAAAATAACAAGTGCTGTAAATTAGTAATCATGAGGAGCTATAATTAGATTTCTCTCAAAAGCTAAATATATATAGTAAATGCTATTGTCTACTATTCTAACACCCAGCACATAACAGCAAGAACTGATAGTCATATGGGAGTCCTAGGGCACTGTAAGATTGTGAAGTGCCTTCAGAATTATCAATGAAAGAGGAAAGTGTACTGTAGAATATATTAGTTCTCTCTTATTTGGGGAGGAGAAAGAGGGAGAGAAGTTAAGGAACTGATATTTATTTAATATTCGTTATATATCAGGAGCTTTATATGAAAATCATTTCTTCTTTTCCTCGCAAAGGCAAATATGTAAACAGAGGAGAAAGTGAGGCTTACAAGGGTTAAAATTCTTATTCATCATCATCTCCTACCATGCCTCCATTGTGCCAGGTAGGGAACACTACCAGTGTCTGATGTTACTTCTTTGAAAATTGGTAATTCTTGTGTAGTATTTTGATACTGCTGTATGGGTCAGAGTATTTGATTATCCAAAATATACCATTTCTTGAATAATAGTTTCATAGTATTGAAAACATAAACCTGAGAATGTTTTGGAAAATAGCTATCATAACAGACTCATACCAACAGACTGGTTTTTGGTAAATTGGATAAAGCAATGCAAATTACTAATTTTTTTTCACTAAGCAAAGTTGTTCTGAGAATATATATTATATATATATATATATATGATATGAAATAAAATAATTGCTATTAAAATCACAATAGCTTTAAGTTAATTCTGCCTTCTAAAGGAGTTGCAAAGTTTTTTTCCAAAGTAGGAAAACAGTTCTCTTCAGGAAAATACCTTAGTAGTTTGCTTTGGGAAAAAACAGTGAAGTCTGAGGACATGGAATGGATAGGCAACGGTGAGTGAAGGAGTGGGAACTCGAGAAAGAGGCTGAGTGAAGGTCCTGGGACCATGAGAAGAAGGAGGAAGAGTGAAGGCGGGCACCGGGAAAACATGGCAGGAAGTTAGGAGGCTTGAGGAGCAGAAAGGGTCAAGTAGATATTCTGATGAGCAGAAATGACCCAGGAGATTTAAAATGAGGAATGTCTAATATTCAATTTTAATCCATTTGCTATGCTTTGACATAATGTAACATCCTTTTCATTAATTGCAACTGTCTTGTGTTAATGATTGCTCAGAGAAATTGAAGGCAAGAACTTGTGTTCCCTATTTGGGACAGAGTGGGATGTAGAGAAGAGGCTAGCAGCAGTAGGTGAGATGTGAATGAAATGATGAATATGGAGCAAACTGGATAGATATTAGGGTACAGTAGACAAAGAGAAACAAAATCCCATAGAGAATTTCTGATACAGTGTGTGTTTGGCCTGTGTGTGTTTGTCTGTGTGCCTGTAGTCTGTGTATCTGCAGTGTATCTGTGTGTATGCATGTGGCTATAGAGTCTCTCTGTGTGTCTCTGTGGAGTGTTTTAAATCCATGGAGGAGTGTGTGTGAAGCTGTGTGTGTGTGAGATCTGTGCTTCTGAGCTGTATTTGTGTGTATGTGTGTATATTTGTGATGGTCTCTGTGTGTATAGTGTGTGGTGTCTGCGGTCTGTGTGTATTTATCTGTGTAGTGTGTATATGGGTGGTGTTTATATGTCTGGTGTGTGTGTGTCTGTGTGCTCTCTCTGTGTATGTGCATATGAAAAGCTAAATTCCTGAATTATAGGAAGATTTAAAGAAATGTGTGGCTGAACTCAGAAGGGCATCTGAAAGTAAGGTAGGGCTTGAGCAAAATCAACATTGGTAATGGTTCTGAATGCTACATAAATTTTCCTAGGAACTTTGACTTATTGCACATAACCAGATTTCTCCATTCTTAAACATCTTTTAAAATGATTTTAAAGTACATGAGTATAAATTAGTGGGACAGAGCTCAGGCTCTGGCATCCCACGGAACTGGGTTTTGATCTTACCTCTACCACTTACCAGCTTTGTGACATTGGACTTTTAATTCTGACCCTTTTTCACCTTCTAAACCACAATGAGTTTTTATGAGGACTAAATGAGATAATGTATATAAAGCATTTAGCTCCCTTCATGGCATGCATTAAGCACTCAATAGCTTTATACCTATTATTTCACTCAACTTGTTATGTTCAGGCCTGCAAGAGCCTCATTTTGCCCTCTTAATGTCACAGGCCACACTTTTTTCCTCCTTAAAGCCTCTCTACTGAATTCTAGAGTATCATCAGGGGTTTCCGAAAAAATTTAAATGTCTTTTTATCTTGACAGAAGTGCTCAGATTTATAGTTAGTTTTGAGGCCTTGCTGTTGTGATACCTTTGGCACAAGTGCCTTTTACGAAGACTCCGCTGTCTCCTTGGGGACACTGTACTCCTGTGGGGGGAGCTGTTCTGCAGTAAGCCTAAAAGGTCTTATTTAGATTATAGCACTAGGATAAACCTTCTGGCCCAGGAATCTTACCTTGGACTTATATCTTCATGTCAAATGGTCTTGCTCAGGCCAGTGTCTCTAAATCAGCAATCTTCTCTCTGGCAACAGAGGCAAAAATCAGTGATATTTTGCCTTCATTTCACTTGCCTTTCTTCTTGCTGATGCTACCCTCTAACCTTGAACCCACTATTTAAATATACAGTGACGTCTTCTTATTCTTTCCAAGTTCCTTTTTCTGTAGAATGTATGCTATGGGGGTGGAGGCAGAGAGATGAGTACTTCTTCAAATCATTTCTCCATTTTAAGGGGAGATTTTAAAAGTTCCACAAACAAGGTTATTCTATTTAAGGCCAAGAAGTTCATCTAAGGTGTTAACAAAAGATTGATTAAAAATTACTTTTTCCTATATGGTCGTTTTATCAGGCACCAACTCTGCCTCAATTCTAGGATGTCATTAGCATAGGAATTCATGGTGTTGGGTACAAAGGGAGGCGGTAAATATCAGCCATGGAAAAAATGTAATCTGGAAGTAAACTACCTAATCTTGCTGGAGAGAAAATGGTCAGAAAGAAAAACTTAAACAGTAAGTTTCGCATTAAGATAGGATGTATGAGTACAGGCTAAGATTAATATTATTTAGTTTGGAAAGATGAAGACTGACAGGCAGATTAATTTGCATTTGTGCAACCACTGGAAATGGTTGAAAGAACACAGAGTTGGTTACCATATCCTAGAAGAAGATCTCATCATAAGAAAATTCTTCCACATAGGTAATACATTTGTGAACTGAGTCCTGCATTTTCTATTTTCCTCTCTCTAATCTATCTCAGACATTTTTTAGAATCAGCCTGTGTGCTGACCTCAGTGTCCTGATTTCTTTCCTGCTTGCTTTCTTCTTTATCTCTTCACCACCAGTGGAGAAAATACATCAAAACAGCAGTGTGGCTTCGGTAGGAATCTGTTATCCACCGAATTGTGTTAGACTTAGAATTGTGAAGCTTTTACTGCTCCTATAGCTTTATTAAAAATAACTTAAGTTTTTGTTCTTAATTCCCTGGGGCTGTCACCTTCAACCTAAGAACTGATCTTCTTTGCTTCAGGATAAGGATAAATTTTCAAACTTGCTACTGGATTTTAAAAGTGACTTTTTGCCAGGTTTTCATATCCTTTGGGTTAATTTGCAGATCTGGAAGTAACTCGAGATATTATTTGATCCGAGTCCACTAATTTGGAAGATTAGCAAACTGAGACACAGAGAGGTTAAGTGATTCACTACAGGTTTTCAACAAAAAAAGAAGCAAGGGCTCCTTTCACTGCCCTATGCTATTTCATTCATTAAAAAAGTGGGAAGTGGGATTTGGACCAGGATATTCCTCATCTCCCCTCCACCTGATGTTTCCAAATTTTACAATTAGCAAAATTCAAAAATAACAAGTATGTTAACCACTAGTGTTGAATTCCCACCCCCCAAACATGCATAAGGGCTTTAAAATAGCGTAAATAGCCTAAATATTTAATTCTTTTATAAATCTCCTCAGAAACACTTTCATTACAGAGTATTTTCTTCTAATAGATAATTAAACTAATGATATTAACTTTTTTTTGGATATATACATTTTATGTTTGAGGAAGTAACTTTTGTGGTTTTGGTGATGTGACTCCATTCATTTCACTTTTCATATTTCATATTAAGTCAAGTGGTTTCAAGAAGACAACTCATTGAAATAGAAACTGTTTTATGTTGTTTTAATGTAAACACAGTATGAAATACATAGAAATGCAGAAGTGGGTGGTGTTGCAGAATCAAATACTTGAAAATCAAGGAACTCATGAATGTATATGAATTTAAGAGCTGAAGGAGACCGAGGATGTAATTTCATCTATATGTGAAGAGACTAAAATTCATAGAGATATTTGAGAACTTGTCCTAGATTTCACTAGTTAATAAAAGAGTTAGGACAGAAATAACTTATACTAAAAAATACTGGTGTACTAATTATGGGCTATAAGATAGTATAGGCTAGAAAACAAAATCCTAGATATAAACTCTAACTCTGCTACTTGATATATGTATACACACACACACACACACACACACACATATACACATATGTATATATACATATATATGTATATACATATACACACATATACACACATACATATATATATACATATATACATATATACACATATGTAGATGTATATGTGTGTGTGTGTGTGTGTGTATACACACACACCTCTGAGTCTCAGTCTCCTCATTCGCTCATTTGTAAGTGTAAAAAACCCACAAACCTCTCTTGAAGTATTCTTTTGAGGATTAAATGAGATATTATATGTAAGGGCTTAGCACAATACCTGACACATGGTAAGTATTAAATAAATGATAGCTAATATCAATATCATGAAAGTTGTAGCAGAGAATACCAGCAAATCCAGTGGGGCAAAGAAAATCTCTGAGCACTGCAATTCAAGAAACATATATTGAGTATCTAATGCATGCCAGATAGTGCTTGAAACTGGGCAAAGTAAATAATTGAGACTAATTGTCCTTAGTATTTATAGTTATTAAAGAAGATACCTGAACTGAATGTGAGGAGAGCTTATTTGAGGCCTTGGAAACAGTATACTTAAAGGTCTGGCAAAAGAGGGCGATGCTTCCTTTGTCTGGCCTGGTTCTGCACTTTTCGATGTCACTTCTTACCACATTCCAGCATAGTGTGAACACCAATGCAGGTTTTAGTCTGGTTGTTTCCATTCTAGCTAAAGTCAGAATCACTTGGAGGTCTTTAAAAAATATGCAGCACATTCCTCAGACTTAGTTCCTTTATTTAGTATTTACCAAGTACATACTGTATTTGAAGAACTGTTCTTGCTACTGAGGATATAGAGTAAATGAGAAGAGTTTTGTTCTCATGTAGCTTACATTCTAGTGGGGAGAGATGGATAACAAACTACCAAATAAAGAAATAGTTAGCACTACAGTACTATGCAGAGTATTAAAACATGGAAATGTGATGAGTAATTAAGTGGCTATGATAGATGGGGTGACTGGAAAGGTGTTTCCTTAGGTGATATTTAATAGGAATGGAATGACACAAAGGGACCAACTGTGCAGCGATTAGAGGAAGTACATTACCCTGGACCTAACTCACATCTTGCTCCATGTCTGTTTCTTCCATATGGATCCCTTTCTATCTCCTATCTGCTCTTACTCTCCTAATCGGGTCTCCCTATTTATTGGAATCTTTGATTCATGACTTTTCGACTTCATTCCATAGTTTATGACTTGCATTCTCCTCCTTGGCAGGGTCCTTGTTATGATAGCATTCCTGGAAACAAGAATTCAGCTGTATTTAGGAGATGCTATCTGGGTTTCTGTTTCCAGCCTCATTGGATGTAGTCTACCATATCAGGCTCCAGATCCTTTCTATGTCTAGATAGTGTTCCTGGAACTGCAGGTAGGTTGTATCTGGAGAAGAGGAAGATGACAAGGCTGAGAAGTTGGCCCAGATCTTGATTATGAAAGGATTTGGATTCAGGTTATGTCTTGGGGGAGAAAAGTTTGGGGTTTAGGGCACAGTGGAGAGATAGACTTTCCACAGGAGTGAAAGAGTTAAGGCCTTGGATAGATTTGTTTCTCTGCGAATTCAGATCTAAGGTAATCTGCTGAAAGAGATCAAAGGAAGGATTTCAGAAAGTGAGGAGGGTTTAAAATTTTCTATGAAAATGATGAGACATATAAACAGTTATTGAGTGGTGTTGAAGGTCTGTTTGAGATTAGGGATTACTTTTTTTGTGGGCGTACTCTCCTGGGAAGGGGAAAAATACCTCATCGTGCAAATTTTAAATTCTGAGCAGCTCACTCTGTTACATAAACCTCCAGCTTGGGTACAGAAGCAGAAGCAGATTGTGAAAGTATTCAAAATATAAGTGGTTTTTAAGCTAATGCTACCAGGAGAGGAGGCCAGCGGATGTGAGAGTGCTGGTAAGAGAGCTGTAGAAGTGATGCTGCTGGGGGTTTAGGTGGAAGAGGGAGTGTGTGAAGCCATGATGAGTTTGACAGATGGTGGAAAGGGAGAGTTTTTTTTCTACAACCCCATACTCAAGTTTCCCTATTGGCCTTATTAAAGTCTGTTCTCCCCACCGTAGGGTGGTCAGGTGCTGGCAGAGTGGTAGTGTCTGTACAAGTGTAGAAGACTGTGGTTTGAGTGTGGGAAATTGCAATTTTTGATTTTCAAGGTGTAGGAGCAGTTCTGTGTGATGGTAAGCCCTCGAGAGTGTGGCAAAGGAACTGAGGTAATAAAGCAGTTGTTGAAATTGACATCAAGAAACTTGAAACTAAGAGCAGTGGGAAATCAATGAAAGGTTTTAGGTAAGAAGTGATATGGTCATAGCAGTAGTTTAAAAAGATAGCCCGGCTTTTGAGGTGAACAATGGATTGGTGAGACGGGAGAGTGAGTCCCCCCTAGAAGCAGACTCTGAGACAAGGATACTCTAGGGCAAGTGGTTTATTAGCAAATGATCCCAGGAAACCCAGGTAAGGGTTGGGGAAGGGATGTAGGGAAGAACAGGAGCAAATGAAAGGTGAATTGTTAAACAAGATACAGCTGTAGGTAATTAATGCTTAATCCCAGTGACAAACTCTGAATAACGGCATAGAGCACCTATCTCTGAGTTACCTGACTTGAGGGACAAGGAGCTGGGTTATTTGTACAGTAACTCCTGTCAGTTATTGGTTGAGATGCTCTTAGGGGGTGTCGATTTTTTCACATAGGAGCAGAGTAAGATTCTGTACCTGAAGAAAGCTTTTATTTTGGGGGGGAAAAAAAGTAGATTCTGGCAGAAGGAAGTTTGGCTAGCAAGGACTGACATGGTAAAGACAAGGAATTATGAGTGGGCATCAAGGAGGATCTGCTACGTCAGTTAAAAGGCTATTTTATTCAAGTAAAAGACAAAGATGGCTTGGACTAGTGTAGTAGTTATAAAGATAAAAAATGATAGGATTTAAGAGGGACGTATATACTACTTTCCTGCACATTTGTTTCATGCTATCCGTTTTGTTAACCATACTTGTAAAGGTTTTACATTTTTGATCCTCTTTTAAAGTAAATTGTAAGCCCAAGATATCCCAAGAAGACAAGAATAAAGTCTAATATTCCTTTTCCTGGCTCAGGATACTAATTATTTAAAGGTGAAAGTCTAAGGCGATGCTTTCCAACAGAAATATTATAGAAGGAACATTAAAAATTTACTAGATGCCACATTTAAAAAAGTAAAAAGAAATACAGTAATTTCGCATTTAACATCATCGATAGGTTTTGCAACTTTAAGCAAAATGATATATGATAAAACCAATTTTACCATAGGCTAATTGATATAAACAAGAATTAAGTTCCTACAGCATTGCATCAATGTTATAATAAAATGGTGTTATTCGAGGACTTGCTGTATGTAGAATTCATTTTTATAATGTTTTGTTTAACCCAATATAGTCAAATATTATCATTTCAACATGGTATCAATACAAAACTTATTGATGAGGTAATTTCATCCTTTGTGTTAATTTTAAAATGTGTTGCATATTTTACACTTAAAGCACATCTCAGTTTGAACTAGCACATTTCAAGTGCTCAATAGCTGCCATATTGGACAGTGCAGGTGTAGGGTAGGGTTTAAGAAATACATTTTTTTATAGTATATTATACATAGCTACTACCTAGTAGAAGGAAAATATTTTGCATTTAAGTATCAGATGTTAAAACTAAAATGGAACAGGCAATATTGATATGGTTTCTGACTTTCCTCCACATATATTATTTTGATATTTACAAATCAAGTGAAAGATACAATTTTTAAACTTAGTTTAGGTTTCTATCAATGAGAACTAAAGAACTGGAATAACAAGTTTTTAAACAAACTTTTTGACCTTAAAATAGCTAGTAAGGGTGATTTCCTTAAGATAAATATTTCTTATTGTTTTCCAGTTGGACAGGAAGTCCCCTTTAAGTTTTTGATATCAGAATCAGCATTTTTGTAGCTCACTTTACTTTCATGTCTCTCAGGCCGTATTCTAGTGCTTTCTTTTTTTTTCCTTATTTCAAAAATATAATTATCAAAAGATAATGTAAAATTGGAATTCAGAGCTCATTGTCTTATGAATCATGTTCCTTTTCTTTCTCCATCTTCATGATGGAAATGAAAAATTTCTACTGCCAGGTAAGTGAAATAACCTAGGACAATGTAAAATGGTCCTTGAGTGAGATTATGAGCTCACCATCGAAGGTCCAGAGATACTCAGATGAATGGAACTAAATATTTTAATATAATTCTATTTATAAAACTGTATCCTTTAAGATATTCTTATGAAAACCATGGTCAGATGTGGCTCATTTATGTTTTTCTCCCAGTTTGTGCAAATGGACATTATAAAAAACAAGTCAATTCAGGCATACTGTAGCTTAATCACTGGATATAAGGAGTCAAAATGGCCATACCTACTTTGGAGATGAAGAGTTTACTACTGGCTATCAGAATCTCATTTTTATGAACTCTTTAGGGAGTGTGGGGTAGGTTTCCTTATTTTATAAATAAAGCATTCCCCTGAAGAGCCTGGGCCATCACTTAAAGGGTGACCAAGGAAGTAATCTAACAAAGTGTAAAAAAACCTTTGGAACTTTGGTTTCGGATGCACCTGGGTTCAAATTCTGGCTTTATTATTTTTTTCTAAGCTATACCTGTCTTATTATTTATATTCTCTAAGTTTCAGATGTCCCCTATTAATACTAAAGAATTAAAAAAAAATGTCTATAACTCGCTAGGTTTTTTTTGCTATGATGAATACGTCTAAACAGGTATATATACTTATATAAAAATGGGACCACATTATACACCCTGTTTGCTAACTTTTGGCATTTAATTATATTTTAGAAATGTTTTCCATATCAATAAACAAATATGCTGATAAATACACACCTATGTCATCATTTTATTAAATATTTAATATTCATTGCAGGGTATTTTGAAGATTAAATGAGATAAAATATGTGAACATAATTTGCATATAGTAATTTAAAAATACCGCAGAATATAAATGGTACTGAAATTCAAATTTCAGATAATCAGACTGCTGGTTGACCTTCGCACACCTATCTTTGTTAGCTACCATCATGCAGGCAGTCTCTAGCTGCCTTGAAGTAAGACCTCCACATAGAATTGCTTCATACATCAGAACCAAGAATCTTGTGTCTTGGATATCACTGTCGGCACCAGAACAAAGGTGGCTTAGGGACCTGCATAGAAGATGTAGGTCACAGAGACTTTCTCTGATGGTAGATAATAAAATATTAAGGCTCCTTAGAGAAAGAAAGAAGGCCAGCAGACCCCTAGAGCAAAGAAAAACTTCTAAGAAATGGCTTCCTAGAGCAGAAAGTTAATTTTTATTTCTGTGAAGTTCTTCATTTCTAGTACCCTGGAAGTATTTGTTCCTTTCCTTGTATAATAAACTCAGCTAATGACCTCTTACTTCAGCAAGATTATCAGATCATAAGGGATACTTCGGATTCCTATTTGAAAATATGTGTTTTTCCTACTACATTTCTAGTTTTAAAATACACCTTAACATCCCAAGAATTATTTGTGAAAATGACCATGGCTACAATTGAAAAGACTGTATATAGCGCTTGCTAGAAGTGCTCTGAGATGGTCTGGGCTAGACGCATATCCAAGAGGCCAAGCTTGCGGGATGCGGGATGTCTTTAGTCATATGGGGCAGGGCCTAAGAGAGGAACTTTGAGGTTTATGGTTAGCCATCTGTCGTATATACTACACCTCTTGGGAAGGATACTCTGAGCTCTGGATGCTAGTGAAAGTAGAGTCTGCTGGGAAGGAGTGTTGCACATTTGGGATCTTATAGTTTTCTCGATCGTTTCTCCAACTAAGCCAAATGATGTCTCAATTTCTCAACAGAGGTAGCTATAAATATTAAATAAGAACATCAGTCATATGGTTAACTGATATTTATTGAAAGCATGTTACGTGTCAAGTATTGTGCTGGCACTGTCAAACACTTCTCTACCTACATGTAGAGAAGTAAACAAGACAGGAGTGGTTCAGCTATTGTGGAGTTTCTGAATTAGAGGAAAACCCAGAGATATGAAGCAAATAATGACAACTGTGTTTAGGGAAAATTGACCTAGACCAAGAGTCAGGGAGATTTCCTTGAGGAAGTAAATATGAGTTGAGACTTGAAGTGAAGTGGGTAATGAGAGTGGGAGACTGGCACTTCTAGCAAAGAAACACCCCGTGAGAAGGCCACAAGGATGACAGAGAACTGAGAGAAGTTCAATGAGGTTAGAGGGCAGAGAGCTAGGAAGAGGGATGGAACAGATGTGCATAGGGCCAAATCATTTAGGGCTTTATAGGTCATGTTAATTGCACTGCATTTTATTTTAAGGGTGATGGGAAGGGAAGGGGGAAGATACCATGTGTATTAGTTTGGTAGGGCTGCCATCACAAAATACCACAGACTTGGTGGTTTAAACGACAGAAATTTATTTTCTCACAGTTTTGGAGGCTGGAAGTCTAAGTCAAGGTGCTGACAGAGTTGGTTTCTTCTGAGGCCTCTCTCAGTTTGCAGATGACTCCCCCTCTTGTTGCGGGGGTGGGGAAGAAAGGCAGAGGGGGGAAGAAAGGCATGGGAGCGAAGAAAGGTGGGGTGGGAGAGAAAGAAAACATAATAATAGGATCTTTGGTTCTTGAGTGGTCTTAGAAGAAGTTACTTCAGCTTAAAGTAAATAAAACTGCATGATTAACTTACCACAATCCTAATAAAAGGACTACTACAATTTGCTTTATGATTTTAAGAAATTAAATAATTTGTGTTTTTATTAAATTAAAGATCATTTGAGTGACTGAATGTTCCAGCTTGCTTGGGACAACCTCAGTTTTGCTTGCTGTACCACATTATTCATAGTGGCCTCTTCATTCTCAAAAGAGTCCTATCTGTATGACATATTTTACGGTCACTCTATCTTTAATAAAATGGTCTTTTTAATTCTTAAACAAGAATACTATTTTGTGAATCTCGGCAAGGCAGGTTTAATCTGTATATCAAAATGTTTGACAGTGTTCCTTTTAGGATGATTCAATATTTACTACTTTTAATAAATAAAATTTAAAAAATTAAAAAATTTTCTATTTGAAAGTACTTTACCATAGTTCCACCTCTGAAATCAGAATTTATTACACAGACACATACATATTCCCTCTTAATATTCCCTCTTAGTATAAAACAGAAATATTTATTATCAGAGAATAAATATAGAAACTATTTATGTGTGGTATCTAAATAAATTGTATCCCAAATAAACCTCTTCTCAGATTACAGACATAAATTTAAATACTTTTCACATTTACTTATACCAAAATTGAATGTTCATCCCATCTTTCATCCACATTTAATATCACCCACCCTTGCTTGGTTTTCATTTCGATGAATGTTATTGACCACTAGAGGGAGAAACAAGAAAAGCTTTGAAAATTTGGACAAATTTGAGAGGTTAAGTGCCAGGAGTAAAATATACTAATAGTAGTGAAATATTCAAGGATGGTACTAACAGATGCTGTCAGTTGTTGGAGATCTGTCAACATTATGAAATCCTGTAGAAATAATGTAATAAGAAGATGATGAGACTTCTCTAAAGCATGAGGAACATGTTCTATGGTTGACCAGCTAAATTATAGTTTTGTTTAACTTGTGCCTTTGCCCAAACAGTAAGTGCAATAAATAAACATATCTTATAAGGACGAATGACGAAAGGATTAACTGCTTCAGACTTCAAAGTTGGGAAAGGTGGAAGTAAAGGAAAAACACTATCATAATCAAAACAATTTATATTTTATACTAAGTGAATTTGACAATTAATATTTAAAATTATAGTTAAATATATAGAACATACTTGTTATAAAGTGACTAAAAATTCTAACCAGCTAAAGGTGTGTTTATCTCAAACTACTCAATATGTGGATAAATATGTGGATTTATCAAGAGACAATTTCTTCAACTCTATTACTTTGCTACAAAATGTCTTTGAATTATTTGCTATCCAAGAGATTACTGACTCCTTTAGTGGTAAGAAAAGTGTAAGATACTTAGGAGATGAAAGAATGAACTGCACATGAATTTTTTTCCTCAAGAAATTTGCAGTCTAAAAAAATCTCTTTATAAAAATCTGTAAAACAAGGTAGATGTGGCACATGCCATTAAAGAAGAGTCAGGGCACTCGGATGTTGAGAAGCAAAAGTTACTTCTAGTTTGATGTGTCTGTAGGGGTTGGTCAGGGTTAGGGGTGTGAAGACAGGAGAAATCCGAAAAGACTTCATGAAAGATGTGACATTTGAGCTGGGTCTAAGATATTTAGGATTTAGAAATGTGACAATTATAGGATAAGTATTTTAGGCGCAGGGAGCAGAATGGGCAACGGCATAGAGGTAAAGTTATACTGGGCAAGTTCAAAATGTATAAATACCCAAACATAAAACAGAGAAAAGGATGGATGATCTAAAAAGACATAAACCTAGTCCGATATGGTTAAATATATATTTGATTTAGCCTATAAGTATTTGTGATTTTATGTGTCAACTTAACTGAGCCATAGGATGCCCAGATATTTGGTCAAACATAATTCTGGATGTTTCTATGAGGTGTTTTTGGATGATATTTAACTGATTTAACCATTAAATTAGTGGACTGACTAAAGCACATTGCTCTTCACTATGTGGCTGGGCCTTGTCAAATCAGTTGAAGGCCTGAGTAGAACAAAAGGCTGACACTCCTCTGAGTGGGGGAATTCTACTGCCTGATGGCCTTCTGACTCAAACTGGGACATCAGCTCTGCAGATTTTGGATTTGCCAACCTCCATGTTGCATCAGCCAATTTCTTATAATAAGTCTCTTTCTGTTTCTATAAATATAGTCCATTGGTTCTCTTTCTCTGGAGAACTCTAAAACACTATTAACACTGCTTAAAATAAGCATCTAATAATCTACCAACAAATATCTATTTGGTACCATTTTGGTGTCAGTGTTAAGCTGAATAATGGGAGAAATACTAGGAAAGTATCAGGTTATAGAGAATTCTGATTTAGAAATAAATATTCTACTATATTAATTTATTATTAAAGTAAAGGAAACAATTAACTTGAAGGAAAGAAGAAAAATAAATTATAAACCCGAAGCCTGATAAAACCACCTTTAGCATTTGGGTGTATTTTATTTCAGTAATTTTTCCTTTGCAGTTTTCAATGTATATGAAATTTAGTGCATATAAAATTATGCAGTCTGTATTTTCTTAATATCAAATCAAAAACACTTTATAGTCTTAAGAACTATAATTTTTAATGCCAGTACAATATATAATCTGTAAACTTGCTAAAATTTTCCCAATCATTTCATATTTTTGGATATTGAAGTTGTTACACAGATTTTTCTCTATTTTTAAGATAACCAATATAAATATTTTTGTAATTATGGCTTTTTCATATTTTGAATTATTTCAGAATAAACTCTCAACAGCGCTATTATTAGATCCCCAGGTATGAATACTTTTATAGTTAGTCTAAAATGCTTTCCACAAATACTGTGCCAACTTTCAAAATATTTATTTATTTTAATTAGTTTCAAGTAGACAGTACTTTAGTTAGACATCTATATAGTTCGTAAAACAATCCCCCCAATTTCTCCCTCCATCCCATGACCCTCCACCTAACCAACACATTAATGCTAACTGCATTCCCTGTGCGGTGCTCCCCATCTCCAAAACCATTCATCGGCTACTAATTTGTACTTCTTTAACCCTTCACCCCATTCTTCAGTCCCCCAAATTCCCCTGCCCTCTTTCACCAAGTTGTCCACTATGTTTGTGAGACTGTTTTTGATTAGTTTGTTCTTTTTATTCTTTAGATTCTGTATATAAATGAAATCATATATACACTGTGCCAATTTTTAAAGCCACTGAAATAAAATCCTGAATTTGCCTACTCAATATTCATTCTCATTTTCATTAATAAAAGTTTTTCTTTCTTTTTCTTTTTCTTTTTTTCCATAGGAACATGACTAGTTATAAAAATCTCACTTCCTCAGACTCCTTTGTGGCTAAGTATGTCCCTATGACTGTTCTGATCTATGAAGTTTGCTGGGTTGAACTTCTAGAAACAGTTTTGCTTTACTAATTAAAAAGAACCAGCTGGCATACACCTTTCCCCCTTTTCCCTTCTTTTTTCTTTCTAACTGAAAGTAGAGCTGCCTTCTTGCAACCTGGAAGATGAAAGCTACAAGTTAACATGATAGAACAGGAAGCTAGAAGATGCTTGTGACTTTCTTAAACATCTGCATCACCAAAAAACTCCTTTCTCTGAAGTTCTTGTTACATGTGTAAATTAATCCATATTTAGTTAAGAAATTGTAATCATATTTCTGTAATATAAATCCAGAAGAAAATCTGATAGTAATACATGTGCATAATTATTTCTCCACAATAATGGGTATTGTCACTAAAATTGGGGGAGGGACTATATTGGTACTCTTGATTATAAGTAACAAAACCTAACCTAAACTAGTGTAAACAACAACAAAAAAGAATTTACTGGTTCACATACCAAGGGCAATACAGGGGTTGAAGTAACTTCAGGCTTTACTAAGTGGCATCGAAGTGATACTATTAGGTTGGATCTCTTTCTCTCTTCTCCATTTCCCCTCTTTTCCTCTTTCACTATTGCTTTTACACATTCCTCTATTTGTTGGCCTCTCTCTCCTAACATGCAACAGAAGAAATTGGTTAATAAGCAGCTTCAGGGTTATGTTGTTTCAATATCAGTGATAAGTATTGAAAGAGAAAACTTCCCACTTTTGTTCAAATATCAGTCATAAGGAAGGACTCTGATCGATCAGGCATGTGTCATCTGCTCATCTAAGGAGGGAGGAGGACAGGACAACTTTGAGTGTCAGTTCCACCCAAATGGGGAAGGGACAACTCCTCAAAGAAGAAAGTTGTGTGTTAACATCACAACATGGTAGAAACACTAAAACAACCTGTTATCAATAATCATCTTTTACCAATGAAATGTTCTTTATTGTTATTCTAATTTACCTTTCTTTGAAGTTGAAGATTTTACCTGTTATTAATTTCATTACCTTTTTTGAAAATTCCCTCTTTAAGATATTGATTGTTCATTGACAACTAGAATAAGTTTATACTTGACAAGTTGGACAGTTGAAGATTCTCTTTATTTTGTGCTTTTAATCTAATATTCTGTATCTGGTAATGCTGTCCTCAAAGAATAGGAAATATATATTCTTTTTTTTAAAAAATTTTTTATTATGTTGACATTGGTTAACAAAATCCAATGTTTCAGGTATACAAAATTTAACAGTAATGCATATGTGTGTGTGTGTGTGTGTGTGTGTGTGTGTGTGTGTGTGTGTATTGCATTGTGTGAAAATATTCATTCTTTATGATGTCTACGTAGACATATTTTAAAGGCCCTAAATATAGTGAGAATAGTGGCAATGGTTCTAGACATAAATCTAATCAAGAGGTGTACTTGAATCATGTGATATATTAAGTATGGAGAGGTTAAAAATATAGTAGATTTTCATTCTGGAAGGTAACAGAATTGATTTTAATATATTACTTTATGAGCATCCTTCTTTAGCTGTTTCATTGGCATGTTGGCATATGGGTTATTCCTTAAAACTCTGAATTATTGAAAATAAGTTTTAAAAATACTTTCAGGATTTAAGTTTTAGATTAAGGCCAAAAAGTAAAGTTAAAAAAATTCTTTTAAAGTAGCCTAGAGGATCTTTTGGGAAACTATAAATATTTTATTCCTTTTTAAATTTACCAAATATTCATTCAGTTGGTGTTTATGGCAATCATTTCATGTATTGTTACAGTCCACATAAGATCTTAATGATTTTGGAGAGCAGGGGCAGTGGCTGCAGATTCTCTAATTCTTTACTTCCAAGATTCAGTACAAGGATAGCTCTAAGGTGGAGGTCCTCAACCCCACCGACTGCGGACTGGTACAGGTCCATGGCCTGTTAGGAACCAGGCCACACAGCAAGAAGTGAGCAGAGAGCGAGCTAGCAAAGCTTCATCTGTATTTGCAGCCACTCCCCAGCACTAGCATCACCACCTCAGCTCCGCCTCAGATCACTGGGCATTAGATTCTCATAGGAGCCCCGGTCCCTGGTGCCAGAAAGATTGGGGATCGCTGCTCTAGGGTATTGCATGAGGCAAAGGAGTGAGAAACTAAGTCATCGTTATGCACAGCATTGGCCACATAATCCCACCAAAACGAATTTAAATGTCCTTCAAAAGAGGGAAGATTGAGACATAAAAACAAGTGATGTATTGATTGTACCATATACCCAATATATGAAATTAGCTTGAGTCGCCTCTTCATTTCAGAAAAAAGGCTGATGATAAAAATGAAAGAAAGTCTTTTCTTTGCTCTCCAGATCTGCTGCTGTGTCTGGCTGCTCCAGCCCAGCTGCCATGTGCAGTTATGCACCCAATATGTTATTTATGCTGAGAAAGTTTTTTCTTTTTTCTTTTTTTTTAATCTCTTAGAGTATGAATAAATAGGTAAAAGTACTCAAGGCATACTGGTCTGTCAATAAATATTAATCACCTCTGGATTTACATAATAAAGGGTTGTTCAGGGAAGTTTGCAAACTTGCTATTTAGGCAACTGCATTTTATATGGAACTCAGAGCAAATGACATTTAAATTCCAACAGATACCTGAGATCCTATTTAGGGCTAGACGCAGCTTACAGCATCCCAATAGCCATGTGACTTCATGCTTCTATACCTTGCTCATCTTTTGTCCTACTGGCCTGGAATTCTTATCTTGTCTTTTGGGAGTTAGCATGAGTTTGTGTTCTCTTGGAAGTGTTTTCTCACTACTCCCATTCTTGTCTATACTCTCAGAACATATTATACATAACTGAGTTCTATTATAATTGCTTTTTTACCTACCTGCCCCATTGTAATTTCTGGGCAGATTGCAATTATGTTTTATTCATCTTGGAAACAAATGGTGTAGCCAAATACCTGGCCCAGTGGGCACCAAGAAAGGGTTTGTTGAAAGGATGAAAGCAGTTGAAGTTTATCTTCGGGGTCCCCTCAACTCCCTACTTGTTTCCTTTCTTCTCTTTTGTGGCTCCCCACCCTGCCTCACTCCATCTCACCATTTTTATGTTTTCATCCATCCTCCTCCTGACTTGCTGATTTCCAGCTCCCATTTGGCTTTGGAAATAAGTTTATTTATGTCATAAATTATAAACCACTGGAAAGTGGGAAAAGTGTTGATCGTTCACTTAAAAGTGCTAAACCCTTCAGTAACTAGCAGAGCGCTTTTCACACAGTAGGTTCTATTTAGATTTAAACTTGTATTGTTTTTGTCCATTTATAAAAGTAATACATATTCATTGTAGAAAAATTTTTTAAAATATGGAATATCATTAATAATAAAAATCACTTATCCCTCATATATAGATAAATGCCATCAATATTTTGGTACATTGATACATATAACAATTTTTTTCTATGCATATATACTCTTTCTCTTTTTTGCAGAATTGGGATCCTACTGTATACATTCTTTTATCTTGCTTTTTCCATTTAATATTCCATTATAAACATTTTATCATGGTATTAAATATTCTCTTAAAATGTTATTGATTTAATACTTTTCTTATTTCTGGACATTCAGATCCAGTTTTTCCTTTTATAAACAAGTCTGTGATGAAAATTCTGGATATGTCTGTATATTTCCAATTATTTTCTTAAGATAAGTTTCTAGAGAAATTATTTGACCACTCTATGTCAACATTTAGTCATACATGTAGCCAAACCAACTTCCAGAAATGTTATTTTTATCATTTATTCTCTCACTTAACAAACATATATTGAGCCTTAACTACGTACTCGATACTGTATAACGGCTAGGATTACAATAGAGAATAATGTATTCAAGGTCCTTGCCCTCAGCTCTAGGAGGAGACAGATAACAAGCAAGTAAATGAAAAAGAATAACATTGTTAGTAGTGCTCTGAAGAAAGTTCTGACTGAGTAGGGTCCTACTTTAGTCAGAGTGGTGAGGGAAGTTTTGTCTGAGAGATCTCATTTAATTTGAAACCTGAAGCAAGGCACCAGTCATTGATGTGGAGTGAAGTCTTTGGGGAAGAGGAGAATGGCAAGAAATGAAGTTGAGAGGGGTAGGTAGAGGCCAAAAGGCCAAACCATGGTACTCTTAGGTAACAGGAAGCTATTAAAACAAAGCAATCATGACAATGTATTTATAAGTATCAGCAGGTCAAAGCTTTACACTTTTATTGAATAAATCTAGTTTAACAAAAGTCTCCTAGAGATACTCTCCTTAACTCAAAAAGAATTCCTCTACTGGGGGAATTTTGAGCACTATTGTAAGTGGGCATTTAATTGCCTCACAGATCATATTTTATATAGGGTGGCCTACATTTCTCACATGAGAAAGTTCTTTCTCGGGGTGTCCTTTTCCATCAATGCCCAGGAGTCTGCACGGGTATATTGGTCACATACGGCAGCTAAGCATGGGCCATGGTTCATCTCTTCTCTTCAGTCGAGGTTAATAAAAGCTGCCCAGTCATGAATGTCTTGGATTGATTGTAAATCTCTGTGGCAGTGGAATTAGTTAAGATGAATTTTTAAATATTTAATTTAAATATGTCTGCCACATTTGTACTCTCTCTCTCTGAAAATAATATATATTAGATTATATATATGTATAATTATAATTAAGATATTTTATATATAGATAATACTATATAGAGAGATAATGTATACTGTGTAGTAAGAATACTCTTTTGTATAGAGAATTAAGAAGGAATTAATTCCCAAGAAGTTTTATAGTTATATCTGAGAAAGAGATTGAGATTCAACAAGAGCTATTTTAAATTCTAAATCCTTGGTTTGATTAGTTTGTGTTTATATTAGGAGTCAGACTCTATTCAGCTTTCAGATTTGTTTTTAAGTATTGTGCCTTGATGTTTACTGAGCACTTTCAGATTTATACATATTTATAAATGAAAAGCTTTATTTATTTATTCCTTTTGGGTCTGGATTTTACTTATTTCTTAACCATCAAAAAGAAAATGATCCTCCATTAAAATTCAGACTTTTTCAAGACCACTCCAAAATCAAGCAAGAATATAGTGAAAATAGCATTTTTCAACACTTTGTCTAAAAAAGCAGGTCTATAAAACACTATTCTGAGTGTTCACTTTGATAGGATATATTATTGTAAGCAATCAAAACAAAACTGTATTGCATAAAATCAAATGAAATCAACAAATATTTACTGAGTGTCTGCAATGCCTGAGTAATCACTGTGAGGGCAATGGAGAAATATAGTGTGTAATTCCTGCACTGTAGGAGCTTATAGCCTGACAGGGGAGATAAAACATGAGGGGGGAGGAGGAATGAAGTACACTGACATGTATAGAGCACCTACTATGGCCTAGGAATTGTGCTAGGCGCTTCAACATAAGCTGCATAGCTAAGTTCATTATCATCCCCCCAATTCTTTAGTATTATTTTTCCCACTCTCCAGCCAGTCATATAGTCTTCAGGTCATCCTCAGTCCCCACTGCCCTTGCTCACCTCCCACATCCTACCATCACTAAATCCTATTCTTGGACTCTTCCAACGGCCTCTTGACTGATCTCATTGCCTCTGTTCTCTTCTCTTATTAGCCTATCCTCCTTTCACATTGTGGACAGAGTGAATTCTCTGAAATGCACGTATGATTAGATTAATTATAATTCCTTTGGAATGCAAGCAACAGACTCCATTTAAGATAACTGATGCAAAGGGGGTAATCTATTATTATGAATGCAGCAATGACTCTTGGGCCCCAAGAGTAGGATGCAGCTGGATCAGATGAATGGTATGGACCAAGACTATAGTCCTCTCTTCTTATCTCTTGTCTTTGCTTCCCTCTACATATCTACTTTATCTTTCACTGCAGGTCAGCTCTTTCTTCTTTCTGGTCTACATGGCAGAAAATGACAACCACACTGTGCCTGGACTGTATCAGTTTCCATTCTAAATTCCTCAGGGAAGGAACTCATGAGATCAGCTTGGGTCAGGTGTCACCCTTGGATGAATTACCAATGGTAATTAAGGTTACCTTGAAAGCACAAGGTAACTGTAACCATATTGTTGGAAGAGAGCAGTTCTCAGAAAAAGGATTACTAGGCAGATACATCAGTAGGAGTTCCTTAGAAAGACTGAGGATTTGAGTTAACTAGAGCACATGGTTGAGTTAGGGGTAAAAAGAAATGTTTTCAAAGATGATAGATTGAGGCCTAAATTTCAGGAATCTTTATGTGAAGCTAAAGAGTTTCAACTTTATGCTATAGACATTGGGGAGTTATTACAGTTTTTAAAGTGGAGTGACATGAACAGTATTTAGGATAATTAATCTAGAAGTAGATTAGATAGATTTGAATTGGGAGAAACTGGAGCAGAGCCCACTGAGGAAGATGTTGCAGGAGTTAGCTATAAGATGATAAGGGCATTGGAAGAATGTGAGTAAAAATGTTAGGGAAGATGCAAATTACTTGGATATAGGTGGGTTTTTGTTTTTTAATCTTGGTGAAATTTTTGTAATTATCATATTAATATGGAACACAACAAAAAACTAGACTATATGTTTCATAGTTCATAAGGCTGAATCCATGTACTTTTGACAGATCCTCTATCATGTTTCTGACAGTTTCAAAAAATTTCTTTCCTCTGGAAGATAAAGGCCAGTTTTTTTTTTAAACTCCTTTCTCTCACCATCCTCACCCCAGGCCACCACATATTGGGAGGGTATTATTAGAAATAGAAATGAATCTGCAAAACCCTGGGGGCTAGTTAGGCAGAAAGGCAGTGAGAGTGACAAAACAATGATGAATTGTTTTCAATCCAAGATGGGAGTGTCTGTAACTAATATCATTAACTAAGAGTACTGGTCAGTGAGTCATTTTTAAAGAAGCTCCCTTAAGTTCCCATAGCATTTTCTGTGTTAAGTTTATTTTAGCACTTATCACATTGCATTATAGTTATGTCTATGTGCCTCCTCCACAAGGGCCGTCAACTTCCCTAGGGCAGAGATTCTTTGCTTATTAATCTTTATATCTGTGGTGCTTAACATAGAACTTGACTTATCTGATGCCCAACAAATATTGAGTATCCCCCATTTGATTATAGGCTTTTAAAGGTAGAATCAGTGCTTCTTCATGTACCTTATAAAGCACTTGGAAGAAGTAATCGAATGACAATTACTTACGTATGTCCTACCAGCCTTTCCTCTGTCCTCGTTCTTTTGGATTTTTATGAAAAGAGTTGAAACCAAAAAGAGGATGAAAAAATATTTTCTAGGGGTTTTTACAAAAAGAGGTGAGCGACTACCTGGGATGTGTGAGGACAGTGGATAGGCAAGAATACAGGGGATTATAAGAAGTGTGTGTTCTCTTCTTGGTATTTGAACAACACAAGTAAAGGACTTGCCTTATTTGAGAACTCTTTTTTGCTCTTGAGTTGCGTTCATTCAATGACACCATTCTGGGATAGAACCACATGGGTCACAGTTTTATAAGTTTTATATTTATTTAGTAAGGATCTGTGAAAAGAAGGAGGAAAAAAAGAGAGCTAGAGGGAGAAGACAATGAGGGCTACAAGAAGGAAGTGGTACATTAATGTCAGACTTCATAGAGGAAATCATTGAATGTAAATCATCTACCTTGATTTCCATTTTGGAAATCAATATGGTTCATCTGAATTATATCTTAATTTTCTCTGAACTTAGTGAGGTTGCCATTCAGATGTAAGGGCCCAAGTGAGTTTCAAGGAGAATCAAGG
The DNA here is from genome assembly GCA_028627145.1 of Eidolon dupreanum. Taxonomy (NCBI): domain Eukaryota; kingdom Metazoa; phylum Chordata; class Mammalia; order Chiroptera; family Pteropodidae; genus Eidolon; species Eidolon dupreanum. The sequence continues at coordinate 69,420,276 of CM053509.1, forward strand.
GCATTAGGAGAAGCTCATTGGCATTAAGAAATTCAGCTGATCTTTTATTATTAATGAAATGAACACTGAATAATAATTCTCACTAAATAAAGGAAGTATTTAACATCTTAAAAATAACTCAATTATTAGTTTTCAAAATGAGTTATTTAATAGTAGAGACAAAACTTTTTTTTTCCCAAGGAAATTTTCCTCTTAAAATCCAGTATTTTTATCAAGGAGCATCATTTTTGGAATCAATAAAAACACATTGCTTTCCCTCAGTGACATATTTAGATATTGAGACTAATGTAGTATATTATATTGAATTATACCCTGAGGAACTCTAAAATGGAACATCAAAAATATTCAAAGGGCAATAGAAATAAAATGAATTTCAAGAATAAATTGTTTCTTATGATCTTATATAACTACTACTATTTTGTAACATAATTCTGAATAAATTTAATTGTAAGTGTGCATGAACAAGCTAGAAGTTTATCCTGATGAATCCTTGAGGCTTTTTGACATTTGAAAAAGTCAGGCTATTGATTACAGAAACATAGAATTTTAAAACAGAAAGAGACCTTTGAGATGATCTTACTCAACCATCTCATTTTGTAGATGATTAAAATGTGCTATTTAGCTAGCAGCAAACTAAAGTCTTCAATGATAGTTCTCTATTGGGACAAGTACTTTGGCCTAACCATTCCTTCGCCAAATCGCTGCAAACACACTATTGCAGAAACATGCAAAGAACAAAGCAATAGCATCAAGCCTCAGGGTTCTCTGGCATTCATAATATCCCTTTCCGCTAAGCTAACAAAACCTTAAACAGCAAGGTAGTTGTCTTTTTAAATTGATCTTGCCTCTATATTATAATGGTGGATTTACAGACACTAGGTGATACCACTCGATCAGTTGTGGTGGCTAGAAAAGTTATTCTTATCTTCATGAAATATGGCCCAAACACTTGGGCATCTAGGTGGTTCTAGAGGGACTGTTTTTAGTGGGACTGTTATTATCAAGTCAACTTGAAGTGGAAAGATTTACAGCAGAACAGGCAGGGCCACTGTATTCCCATTGACCCATCTATACACTTAGAGATGGTGACATGTGCTTTTCTAGTGCAACAAATGAGTAAAGATAGTTTTGTGGGAGAAGCAGCCTTTAAATATCTGCTAAGGTGTGATATCTCAATTCCTCCACTTGATCACTGGAATTAATCAAGCAGTATTAAAAATACTGGTTTATGTGTCTTTCTAGATGGGGGTAGGTATAGTCTTATTTTTCTTTGTGCATCAAACATCCAGCACATAGAAGATTGCATAAGTTTTTCTGAGTTGATTATGTTGCTGTTGTTGTTTCTTAGTCTAGTAGAGCCTACTAGGATATTTGAAACAAATCTTGGAACAATAACAATAACAAGATAAACATTTACAACCTGCCTTCAGTGTTAAAACTTTGTGAGGGATACAAAGTTCAATATAACATGGACTCTCCTTTGGAGAGGCTCATAGCTAAGGAAGTATATTAGTGAGCTATGATTGCCATAACAAAATACCACAGACTGGGTGGTTTAAACAACAGATATTTTATTTTTTCACAGTTCTGTAGGCTAAAGGTCTAAGATCAAGGTGTAGGCAAGTTTGGTTTCTTCTGAGATCACTCTCCTTGCCTTGCAAAGTGGTGTCCTTATAAGATTGGATTAGGGCCCAAACCAACTGCCTCATTTAAATTTAATCACCTCTTTAAAAGCCCTATCTCCAAATATAGGCATATTCTGAGGTAATTGGGGGTTAGGGCTTCAACATGTGAATTTTGGGGAAACACAATTCAGCCCACAGCAGAAAAAAAAATACAATAATAGAAAACAAGTAGCTTTAATACCAATCAACTCTGATGAGTGGGTTTCAGGAGAGTAGCCTGAAGATAGGAGACTCTGAAAGGACGTCAGCAGGTAGAACAGAAGTCAGAATACTTCTGATAATTAGACAGGACAATTATTGAGTATGGAGTGACTTGGTATGGGATGAGAAATCTGGTTAGTCAAATTGAATTTTTCTGACACAGAGTAGGTGTGCTAGCAATCTGGTTCTGATTCTTTTTAATAGACTTCATCATTTTTTTAAATTTGACGACTTACTTGAGAGAGTTGAAATACAATGGTGATAGATTAAGCAGAGTTTTTATCTCTAAATCCAATAAGCCTAACTGGTGCACATATGTGTACCCATTGTTAAAAACAAATCTGGTAAACTCTGTGTTATAAATAATGTCTCAGAACAGCAACAACTTAGCAGCAGAAATCTGAGATGGAAGTTTAAGATTTAAGTGGAGTCTGGAATAATCAACACAGTCTCTTGAAGTCATTTTACAAAAATCAATATGAATATTTGAATATCTTATTTGGAAAGCCATTGTCTAACTGGATAAGATGGTCTTGTATGAATTACATTCACTTCTAGTCTCTTAAGACAAAATATTCTCCATGAATATATAATGCAGTAGCAGTTGATTAGTACCACTTATGGAGTTAGACTGTTCCGGTTTGAGTCCTGGTTTTGCCTGTCCCACCCTGTTGCTTATCCTCCAGCAAATGGCTTATTGTAAGTCTCAGTTTCCTTCATTGTCTGTAAAATAAGGGCTTATGCCTTATTTACTTTTGTGTTCTATAGAAAGATACTGAACCATTTGATAACTCACTCATCTACAAAATAGAAATTGTAGTAATATCTACTTAATAAAAGTTCCTATGAGGATTAGACACACAAGTACTATATGTAAAGTACTTAAAATAGTACCTGGAATGTAGTAAGCATTCAATAGGTGTTAGCCCTCATTAGAATAGTACCAGGTTAGCTGTGTTTAGTAAACATTTGATAAGCGAATAAATGACACTCATCCAGAGTAATAAGGAATTAATGTTATTCTGCAACTAAGCATACAAGCAAAATTGTATGGTGAAGGACCACTGGTGAGGAATAGTGATTGATACCAATAATGTGCTAGCAAAGACCTGGAAGTTTCAGATGACTTCCTAGAATGTGTGGGATTGTACACATTTTTTAGTGAGCAATGGTTGCTTTTTGAGGGGGAAAAAATCCCTGGAGAAATAAACCAGCTCCAGGAAGCCCAAAAACTCTTGCTTTATTTTTGACTTGGTACAGAAGGAAGTGCACATATCTCGTTCAGAGCTGAAGAATGTACGGTAAAGTTTTTATTTCATATTTCTTTTTTGTCTTTGGTATATAGTAGGGTCCCTTCTTCCTTGCCTGATTTTGTTCTGATGTATACTCCTTGCCCTCTCGACGCAGGTAAATTTTGATAGTATAAGTCAATTATGCTAAATCTCTCCCACCTGTCACCCCAACCCCCACACAATTATGGCCAATTAGAAATGAGGGGAAATCTGAAGTGGGGGATTCTGAAAAACATTGCCTTACTCTTAAAAAAGACACATAGAATGAAGCTCACTTTTTTTCTGCTGCATGTTACTATGTCAGAGTGGAATGTTTGGATTGTGGCAGCTATCCTATAAGCTGGCTATCAAAATGTAAAAAAGTTCTCTCCTTAAAATCATTGAGAATGATCTGTAGCAGAAACTTAAGACTCAGTTTGATACGACTTTCTCTATGTCTCACGTGATGTTTGTGGTTATCTAGTGGTTACAGTCAGTTTTACATTTTTGACTCAGTGCATGTAAATACGTTGGAAATTTTTAGAATTAAAAAAAATATGTAGTGTTGCTTACTTTAAATATATCACTTTTGATTCTTATTCCCAGAAATATTCTCAATCCCTTATATTTGTTTGTTTGTTTGTTTGTTTATTTATTTATATTAATTTATTTTTAAAGCCTAGAGAGCCTGTTATTCCTAGGTTGTGTCCCATCCAAGTACTAACTAGGCCCGACCCTGCTTAGCTTCTGAGATGAGATGAGATTGGGTGTGTTCAGGGTGGCATGGCCATAGACAATCCCTTATTTTAAAAGTAACATATAGCTTTATTGAGGCATAATTTACATATTATATAATTCACCAGTTTAAACTATAGAATTCAATAGTTTATAGTATATTAACAGAGTAATTACCACAATCAATTTTAGAACATTTTTATCACCCCCAAAAGAAAACTTATAACCATTACCACCAAATTTAGGCAACCATTTTCTGTCTATGGATTTTCTTGTTCTGGATATTTCATATAAATGAAACCATATGTGGTCTTTCATGACTGCTTTTTTTTGCTTGGCATAATGTTTTCAAGGTTCATTCATGTAGCAGCATGTATCATTACATCATTTCTTTTTATTAGTGATTAATATTACATTGTTTGGATATACTATGTTTTATTTACCCATTTTATCAGTTGATGGGTATTTGGGATTTTTTTCACTTTTAGCCCATTATGAATAATATAGCTACAAACATCTATGTACAAGTTTTTGTGTACATATGCTTTTAGTTCTCTTGGATATATACCTAAGAGTGAAATTGCTGGGTCATATGGTACCTCTATGTTTAACATTTTGAATAACTTCCATACTGTTTTCCAAAGTGACTACATGATTTTACATTCCCACCAGCAGTGTATGAGGTTACCAATTTGTCTACATCCTTGCCAACACTTATTAGTATCTGTTTTTTTTACTACAGGTATCCTAGTGAGTGTGAAGTGGCATCTCAAAGCAGTTTTAATTTGTGTTTCTCTGATGGCTAACTGTATTGAACACCTTTCATGTGCTTATTGGCCATTTTCAATTCTTCTTTGGAGAACTATTTAGATCCTTTGCCCATTCAAAAAAAAAAGCAATACATTTTTTTTTTTAGCTAGAAAGACAGAATGTTTTATTTTAAGACAATGGAAAAACATTAAAAGACAAATGTCCATTATATAACCAAGAATGTTAAATATTTGGAAACTGTAAATCTTCTAAAATGTGGTAGGCACTTCCAGAACTAAACAGGACAAATTATCCCACCATATGTCTTCTCTAATACCAACAATATTTGATAAGATGAAAAATATCAAGGAGACCCAACTAATTATTCAAAGTTACCATGTTAGGGTTTAACATAATTACACAAGTAAAAGTTTTGTCCAAGATGTTCCAACTCATTAGACATTATTTTTTCTCTACCACACCCTCATCCAAAAGGTGTAGATGTCCTTGGAGGACCCTGGGGATGGGTCTGCTGCTGCCCTGGGAAGTAGCCGAATTGCAGCTGAAACCCGGCAGGGATCTGGAGTAGGAGCCAGAATAGCCGCTAGAGGATGGCGACCAGAACAGGCTCCTGGGGAAGCTGCCGCCATGTGGCTGAGAGTGGCTGCTCACTTAGGGCCTAGATGGGCCCCTGACGATGACGGTGAGCCCGCGCTCCCATATCGGTCCTGAGGGGAGGGTGGCTGTGGTCCGCCTCTCCTTAGGGTACCCCGGAAGCTGCTCCCGCTACCCCAACCTCCTACACTGGCAGGGGTAAGGAGGAGGCGGTTGAAAAATCTGTGGCGTATATCTGAAGATGAAGACCTCACAGTCGTGTTCTACCCCCGTAACTGTCCCGACCCACAAAGCAATACATTTTAAAGCAGATTATTTAGGTTTGTAGAAAAAAATGAGAAAACACACAGTTCCCATGTACTCCCTTACACACCTATCCCTACCCACTCACTATAAAAAAGAATGAAATATTGTCACATTCAATGACATGGATGGCCCTAAAGGATATTATGCTAAGTGAAATAAGTCAGACATAATAGCAAATATCATATGATTTTACTTGCGTGTGGAATCTGAAAAGCAAAGTAAATGAACAAACTAAAGAAAAGCTCATAGATACAGAGAACATTTTGATGGTTGCCAGATAAGGGGTGGTCAGGGAGATGAGTGAAGCAAAGGGATTAAAATGTACAAATTGGTAGTTACAAAATAGTCATGAGGATGTAAAATATAGCAAAGGAAATATAGTTAATAATATTGTAATAACTCTGTATATGGTGTTAGATGGGTACTTGATTTACTTGGGTGATCACTTCATAATCATTATGTTGTATGCCTGAATTAATATAATATTGTATGTCAACTGTAATGGAGAAATAAAAAATTATTTTAAAAAACTCAAACATTGGTAAGGTACTGGTGGGAGTGTGGAGAAACTAGATCACATGTACATTACCAGTAAAATGTAAAATGGTACAGCCACTCTCAAAAATACTTTGGCAGTTTTTAAGAACAAACGAACAAAAAACCACATACATTTATCATATGTCCCAACAATTTTACTGGGTATTTGTCCCAGAGAAATTAAAACCCAATGTTCACACAAAAATCGTATACATGATTGTTCATAGAAACTTTATTAGTAATAATCCCAAACTGGAAACAATCAAAATATGCCATAATTAGTAAATGGCTAAACAAACTGTCGTTCATCCATACCGCGGAATACTACTCAGCAATAAAAAGAAATAAACTATTGACACATGAACTTGGATAGATCTTAAGGGCATCATATTGAATTTTTATAGAGATGGCAAATATATTAGTGATTGTCAAGAATGATGGGTGGCAGGGGTAGTGGTGTGACTAAAAAGGGTAATGTGAGGGAGATCTTTGTAGTAATGGAGTAGTTTTATATCTAAAACTATACATGTAACTGTTGTACCAATGTAAAATTCCTGATTTTAACATTGTGCCGTAGTTATGTAAAACCAGTGGGTGATCTGAGTAAAAAGGACAAGGAACCTATCTTTCTGTATTATTTTTGCAAATCTTGTAATTATTTCTAAAAGCTTAAAAAAGGAAAAAAAAGTACGTTTCTGTGCAGGTTGTTGGGTGGACATATATTTCATCTTTCAGATAAATACCAAAGAGTACAACTGATGGATCATGGTAAGGGTATGTTTAGTTTTGTTAAGAAACTGCCAAGCTGTCTTCAAAAGTGGCTGTACCATTTGGCATTCCCACCAGCAATGAATGAGAGTTTCTTTTTCTCCATTTGCCCATTTTTTAATTGGGTTATTTGTCTTTTACTATTGAGTTGTAAGAGTTCTTTATATACTCTCGTTATAGCCCCTCATCAGGTATATTATTTGCAAAACTTCTTCCCATTCTGTGGTTTGTCTTTTTGTGTTCTTTGAAGCATAAAAGTTTGTAATTTTGATGGTTTAATTTATATCTTTTTTATTTTGTTGCTTGTTCATTTAGTGTAACGATTAAAACGGCTTTGCCTAACCCAAGGTCACAATTTATTCCTATATTTTCTTCTAAGAGTTTTAAAGTTTTAGCTTTTACAGTTAGGTCTTTGATCCATTTTAAATTAATTTTTATATATGGTGTGAGGTAGGTGTCCAACTTTATTTTTTTGCATGAATGTTATGTTGTCCCAGCACCATTTGTTGGAAAGACTTTTCTTTCCCACATTGAATTGCTTTGGCACTTTTGTTCAAATTAATTGACTATAAATATGAGGGCTTATATTTGGATTCCCAATTCTGTTTCACTGTTCTGCATTTGTATTCTCATTCCGATACCATGTTGTCTTGATTACTGTAGATGTGTAGTAAATTTTGAAATTGAGAAATGGGAGTCTTTTAACTTTGTTCTTCCTTTTCAAATTGTTTTGATTGTTCTTGGTCCCTAGTATTTCCATATAAATTTTAGGATTAGTTCATCAATTTCTGCAAAGAACTAGCTAGAATTTTGTCAGAAATTGCATTGATTCTGCAGATTAATTTGGGGTGGTGTATTACCATCTTAATAATAAGTCTTTTGCTGTATGAACATGGGGTATCTTTCCATTTATTTAGATCTTTAATTTCTTTCCATAATGTTTTACAGTTTTCAGAGTACAAGTCTTATATTTCTTAAATTATATGTATTCCTGAATATCTTACTCTTTTGATACTATTGAAAATGAAATTGTTCTCTTAATTTCATATTTGGGTTGTTTATTGCTGGTGTGGTTAAATACAATCGATTTTTGTCTCCTGCAATCTTATGAATTGTTTTATTAGCTCTAATAGTATTTAGTAGGTTCATTAGCATTTTCTAGATATGAGGCTGTATCATCTGCAAATAGAGATTGTTTTACTTTTTTCTTTTCAATCTAGATAATTTTTATTTCATTTTCTTGGCCTCCGGGGCAGCACTGAATAGTAGCAGTGAGAGTGGAGATCTTTGTCTTTCTCCTGATCTTAAGGAAAAAGCATTCTGTCTTTCACTATTAAGTATGAAGTGAGCTATGGGTTTTTCACAGATGTCCTTTGTAATAGTTAGTTACCTTGGAAGAAGAGAGACAGTAAGAAAGAAATGGAAAAAGAGATGTTGGTGGAACTTGCATTGACACTCTTCTGCTCTTCCTTTTGGACAGAGCCCCAAGGAGAAGGTAAAACCCATGGCTGAGGCATCTAAGAATAGTGCTTGACTATGCCATAGAATAAAATAGAAACTGAGTTTAGTTGTAGAAAAATAAACATATTTCTTGCTCATGGAAATTGTGAACTGACTCATAATCATTGTATTATTATTAATCACAAAATAGCTTTCATACAGAATCTTTTTTCACTCACAACTAGTAATGGGCATATATAATAATAATTTCAAGCAATGTACTCTTTTTGGATGCCAGCCCTGTTCAATATGAATAAATCCAGTGTCTTAGTGAATAAAATTTTTAAATGCTAAAACATTTTTTTGGAATTAGCATTGATTGGTTAGGGCATCTCCTGTGGATATAGCAAGGTATCTTGAATTGATTTGAAGTCAGAGAATAATACATTTATAGAAAAGACAATCTCATTTTACACAAAAATCAATGAGATTTTCTCATGTAAAGGCTGTTGGAATGCTGACTGAAGATTTGAATCTTGAAACATTTCATTTCACACATCCAAAGGAAACATTTATTCATTTGTATAAAATTAAAAATTATACTTTCTTATTTTGTAGGACTGTTGTGTAATCAGAAGCAGGATTTTGTGCAAAATGTGGACATACATTTTGATCTTCCTAGCAAGATAATTACTACACTGCATTTTAATTAAAGGAACAGGCCATTTAAGTTCTTAAATTTGGCACTAGAATTCTAAACAAAAAATACTTGAAATACTCTTTTTTCTGCTTTTGCAAATATTTACTCATTTTAAGAAGCTTAATTTTCATATCCATTTGAATGCTTACTTCATTTCTCTTTGAATATTTAGAAAAGCATTGATATTGCATGTTGTTCTTTACTTTAAACTAGTGGTTCTTAATCCCGGATGCACATTAGAATCAACTGGGTTGCATTTAAAAAATAACAACACCTGGGCCCTAGGCACACTTGCGATTGGAGGTGGGGGTCGGTCTGTCATTAATATTCTTTAAAACCAGTACAGTTGAGGAATGTAGTTGTTATTAATATAAAGGCTAGGTAAACAGCCAGAGGAGAGAGAAAGAGCAACTAGGAGGATCATTTTATAACCTATATAAATGTCTAACCAACATACTGTATACTTGAAACTAATAAAATAAAATTAATTATAGACTGGGTTGATACCAGAAATGGTGAATTTTATGGTATGTAAGTTATACCACAATAAAATTGTTTAAAACAATCATCGCCAGCAGGTATGTAAAAATTTACCAAAATAAAATGTCACGCTTAAATGGTGCCAGCAGTTCCAGTTTACCCAGTACTGAGAGGTTCCCCACATGTGGGATTTGTAGTGCTTCATGTGGGAAAATCCAGAGCATACTGGCAGAGTTGGTCACCCTCTAATATGAAAGAGATGGCTTCCTTGGATGGAGGGGGGCCTTTAAACCTCTTTAGTCAAGGTTATTTGAGAAGAGACAGAGATAGTGACAATTTCTTTGCCTTTCTAGGAGATATTAATTGTTACTACTTCTCTACCATAGTCACTCAATTATTATCTTGTCCTCTGGCTTCAAACTCCATCCCTTCATTGAAATCACCCTCTTAGAGATGACCAAAAACTTCTTTGTCTCCATATCGAATGGCTCACCAATGTCTACTGCTGACCCTTTCTTCCAATCTTTTTTGCTTTCTGTGGGATAGTGTCAGACTCCTTTCCCTATTTTTCCTCAAACTATTCCCGTTTCTTTTGCTGATTCCATTTCTTCTTGCTTGTCTCCTAGGTGTAGACATTTTCATGGTTCTGTTCTTGGCTCTCTTTTCTTGCCTATACATGCTCATGATTTAACCTTATTCATTTCTGCATATACTACCAGTTGTAGGTAGCTGTTATCATGACTGGGACACCCATGCCCCCTTAGTGTCCATGGCCTTGTTGGGGTAACAGGAGAGTTAGATCTGGCTCGCAAAACCTTAGAAAACTTCATGTGTGCATGGTGAGTCCTGGCATCATAGGGGCCAGAGGTGTGATGCGATATCTAAGATAGATCCACAGGAATTAACTTTGACAAAGGTTTATATTTCCTGTCTCAATGATCTACAAACTCCATGAGGAACTCTCCATTGTATCCCTAGAATTAAACAAAGTAACCAGCACATAGTAGGTGCTAAAAGAATAAATAAATAAATAAATAAATAAACAAACAAACAAACAAATAAATAAAGAGTAACTCATCTTCATCATCAATACATTTCAGTCACAACATTCTGCTTTGGATTTCTTCACAGGGCCTCTAGCCTTCATAGCACTTGTTTCATCCAATATCTTCCTCCACAGAATATAAGCTCCACGAAGGTAGAAGTTTTTATATGTTTTGTTCAATGCTGTATCCCCTTTGCCTACACTAGTGCTTGGCATGTGTGGATATTCAATTCATTTGTTGAAAGAATCTTTACCCCAACCTTGCTCCTGTCCTGAATTAATGCCCTTACTAGTGTTCATAGAACCACGATTTTCCAGTTTATCCAGACTCAAATCTTTACAGTCATTTTTTGACTTTTCTCTATCTTCCTCTTATATCCATTTAGCAAACAAGTCCTTCCAAAAGTTTTCCAAATATCTTTTAGGTTAATATTATCCTTTCCATTCTCACTGCCACCATTATGAATTAGACACTTGAAAACTCTAACTGGGACTATGAAATAGAATCTACTAAGTGTCATGTTATCTAAGTTTTTGTTACTTTAATTACTCCTGCATGTCACTGCCAGATCAATCTTACTTGGAGCTCAGCTCTCACTGTTACTCCCTTACTTGAGGATCAACGCTGTTTAAATTCAGAATCCTCAACCTGGCATTTGGAACTACCACAATATCACCCCAATCTGTCACTTCAGTTTTATCTCCCACTTTTCCTTTATAGATTTTTAAATGGTACAAAGAAACTGGGGCTACTTGTTCTTTGAATATTCCTTGAACTTTCCTACCTCAGTACTTTTCTCATCATGCAATTACTTTCTTCAGGAATGATCATTACCAGCTGTTTCTTGTGGTATTTGCTTTTGTACAGCTAAATAATATCTATATACTTAATCTTTTGATTTATCCCTTTAAGTAAAAATTGCAGTTGCAAGGACCCTGGGTGTTTTATTTGATGATACTCGGAATCCCTGAATGGATGAAATTATCTAATATAAGATAGAGAAGTATGGATCAGGAAGCTGTAGGATGAAGCTATGGAAAAGAGCAAAAGAAAAATATAATTTTGACTTTATGATTTTTGTCTCAAATTTTATTTTGGAGATTTAAAACTGAAATTCTGTCTCTGGAAGGCCTGGGATATCATTTTTTCTCATCAGCATTTTACTACAAAAAATTGAAAGATATAGCAAAGTTGACATAATTTTAGAGTGAAAAATATACAGGGAAATCTATTCATACCACCTAGATTTGACTATTAACTTTTTACTATAATTGCTCTATCACATATCTATCCACCTATTCATCCCTCTATTCATCTATTAATCCATCTTATTCTTGATGCATTTTAAAGTAAATTGAAGACACCAGTATCTTTCTCCCTAACTACTTTAGCATGTGTACCAATAATGAGTTCAATACCATCACTCCAGAAAGTTCCCGCATTCTCTTTTCCAAATAATTCCTGCCCTCAACTTCTCTAGAAACAATCACTGTTCGAATTTTTCTTTACCATGGATTAGTTCTGCTTGTTCTAGAATTTCATGTAAATGGAATCATACAGTATATACTCTCATGTGTTAGGTGTCTTTCACTAGCACAATTATTTTTTGAGATTTATCTGTGTTATTGCATGTATGTTTCTTTTCTTTGCTTTTTTATTTATAAATACAGAACAATTTAAAAATCTGTTCTTCTATTAATGTATATCTGGGCGATTTCCAATTAGGGGCTATTGTGAATAAAGCTGTAATGAATAGTTTCATTCAAGTCTTTGTGAGACATGTGTTTTCATTTCTCTTGGGTAAATAAATGCCTACGAGTGGAATTTCTGGGTCGTACAGTAGGTATATATTTAAGTCTTACAATGCCAGACTATGTTCCAAAGTGGTTATACCATTTTAAATTTCTACCAATAAAGTAAGAAAGTTTAAGTTACCCCACAACCTTGTTGGTATATAGTTTTGTCATTCTAGTGTATATGTAGAAAATGATAAATCATTGTAATTTCAATTTTCATTTTCCTATTGACTAATGATGTTGAGCACTTTTTTCATGTACTTATTGGTTATGCATATATCTTCACTTTTATGAAACATCTTTTCAAACCTTTTGTATATTTTTCAATTGGATTGTCTTTTTATTGTTAATCGTGGTATTTCTTTACATTCTAGATTAGTGCTAATAGAATTTTCTGCATCCAATATGTTTAGTGTAAAGCATGGTGAGTGCAAATGAAGTGTATTTTTAATTGATTTAATTTTCATTGAAATAGCTACACTGGCTAATGGCTACCATATGGCATAGTGCAATTCTAGATACCAGTCCTAATCTGACATGTTTTGTGAATATTTTCTTCCAGTCTGTGGCTTGCCTATTTATTTTCTTAATGGTATCTTTCGATGAACATTAAGTTTTAAATTTTAACTCTCATTTAAAATTTGTTTCTTTAATTGTTATTGTGTTCTATGACCCATCTAAGAAACTTTTGATTACCCCTAAGTCACAATATTTATGTTTGTGTTTATGATCCACCTTGATAGTATGGGGTGAGAGTCAGAATTATTTGGGTACCACTGTTGAAAAGACTTTTGGCACCTTTTAGAAGAACAAAAACTGTATAAGTGTGTATCGACTTCTGTCCTCTCTATTTTCTTTCATTGATCTATTTGTTGAGCCTCATGCCTTTACTACACTGTTTTGATGACTGTAGTTTTATTGTAAGTCTTAAAGTAAGGAGCATAGTATTTCTATTTTGTTCTTTTCCAGGTATTGGAAACTGTTTTGGGTATTTTAGTTCCTTTGAATGTGATGGCATGTATTACATTTATTGAAAATAAGTCTATTGTTCCTGTGCACAAGATAGCCAACTGATATGAGAGAGAGATATGGGACATGTTTGAAGTCTTCTTTACTAACCAACCTGACCTAAGAAGGATCCTGACAGACTATGGATTTGAGGGGTACCCCTTCTGGAAAGTCTTCCCTAGTCTGGCTACACTAAGTTACACTGTGACCATGGGGTGAAGCAGGTGGTGACCGAGTGGGTGGAGTTGGCCCAAGAGTTTTGCAAGTTTGACCTGAATTGCCCATGGGAGGCTTTTCCTGCATATCGCCAGCCCCCTGAGAGTCTCAAGATTGAAGCCAGAGATAAGAAACCCAAAACCAAGTAGCTCCAGGGAAGCCAAATAGATTCTAGAAAGTACCTTAACTCACTTGAGTGTCCATGAAAATAAAATCCTACTTAGACTCAAAAAGCATATATATGTCAACCTAGACACCCATTCTTTAAACCTCAAATTTAAAATATTAAACATTTCTTTCATTATATCTAAGATCTACAGATTTAACAAAATCCCAGTCATAATCCCATACTTAACAAGCTGACTCTAAAAATTTGTATGGACAAAGGAACGAAAATACCCAAAACAATTTCCAATACCTTGAAAAACAGGGTCTGATCAGTCTTCTATGATCTAGGCCAAAAGAGAGCCTATAATAGTCTGTCTTTCTTCTATTCTGTATTGTTGACTCAGGAGAAACTTTGCACAATAATTTTTTGGCAGAATCTGAGGTCAGAGTTGCAGACTCTCTGGAGCATATAAGGTCAAGAATCTAAGTTACAAAAAACAATAAAAACAGTATCCAAGATGAACTAATGATGCTAAGTGTGAAAAATCCATATATGTTTCTTTGATTTATATTCTATTTAAGGCAAAAATGTGCTTTTTCTGCTGCAAGCGTCTCTATTTTTGCCTTGATTTTTCTCAAAATTATTTTAAGAAAAGTGAGGCTACATAACTTTGTTCTCTTTAACTCTTATTTTAATTCAATATCAGCTTGGAAGATAAATCTGCAGATTATTTAGTTTAATCTCTAACGTTGTATATGAAGAAATAGAGAGTTAAATGATTTGTCCAAAATCATATAGCTAGTGAGTAGCAATGTTCTGACAATATTCCAGGCTTTCCAACCTCTCTCTACTGATATTTCCTACTCTTCTATGCTCTTCTGTCATAATAGCTAAGCAGTCGGTAACTTTTGAGCCCCTATAATGTGCTTGGACTGGGCTGTGAAAATAATATAAATTATTATTATCATATAGATCTGGGCCTCAAATACCACAGAGTCCTGTGTAAGAGAAGATACAATTAGAAAACAGTAAAAGGCAATATAATAAGGTTTCAAGTTGGATAGAATTTAGGATAAAGTGCTATAAATGTATATAGAAGTATATTGTGCCTCATTTTAAATAAACCTGGCTGCGTTGTAGCAATATTGAACTGTAACTGAAAACAGGTTTTATAAGAGAGACCTGAAACAGGCTGGCTTTGCTAACTTAAATGTATAACATGAAAGCAATCAAAATGTACCTTAAATTAATGCTCTGTTAAATAAAATGTTAACTATTGTTAAAAAAGGTGAAGATTAATACTTGATGAAATTATAGAAGAAGGCTTTATAAAAGAAATAGAAGTTGAGATCGAATTTCAAGAATTATGAAGGGCAAAGAGTTTATAAACTATTAGAATTGGGACACAAACAATATTTTAATCAAAATTTGAATATCATATAAATTAGAATGTGATTTCAATGCAGTTCAAGAGAAGGCCATTAAATATGTTTATGGGTCTCTGAAATGAATTACTTTTAACTAAAGCTAACAAAGGCCAAATTTACATGAGAAGCTTGGAGGTGGAAATGCCTACTGAATTAAGTAGTTGAGTAGAAATCTAGATTTCTTTCCTCAAAGGTGGTGCTTTACCCTGATAGCTGGTCCAAAGAGAATATTGTTTTCTCAACAATATCCTTATAAAGGCAATGAGAGACCTGTATTTCCATTTTGCTTTCAGTAATTTGCCCTAAAACAAATAAACTAACATCTCCGACTCCTCATTTCCTGATCTAGAAATGGGATTAATAATAACTTGCTTGCCTACCTCATGGCAGTTGTGAAACTTCAACAGGACAATGTGTATTGAAATGCTTTGAAAATCTTTCAGATATAAGATTCAGTATATAATAATAATTGTATAGATTATGGTTCAATACAGATTCAATGAAGTTTTTTTAGGGATAAGTGCTACAGAGTTGTCTGAACCATTGACTTGGATTGTCTCCAGATTCTAATAGGCATTATTATAATAATGTAAGTAATAGTGTAATAATAGTGTAACTATATGGTATATGTGTAGTATAATTAATTAAATTTTTCATATGTACTGAATAATATTTTGTCAATTGGGCTGATTTACAATTACGCAGTTAGCTGTTATTTAGAGCAGGGGTCCCCAACCTCCAGGCTGCGGACTGGTACCCATCGTGGCCTGTTAGGAGTGGGCCGCACAGCAGGAGATGAGCAGTGGTTGAGCCAGAGAAGCTTCATTTGTATTTGCAGCCACTCCCCAGAGCTAGCATCTCCGCCTCAGCCCCACCTCAGATCATCAGCCATAAGATTCTCATAGGAGCACGGGTGGGTCCCTGGTGCCAAAAATGTTGGGACCACTGATTTAGAGCGTCATTGGAAAGTTCTTGTTTGTATTACTTATTTGTACATTAAGTACAAAAAATTGCTTTCTTCATACTTCTATCCATATTAGTTACATTATGGAAGAATGATGATGAACTGCTAATGCAGACAGAGAATGGAACTGCAAATCTAGTTTCTTACATAACTGAAGAGAAGACTATTTGATCATTGAGAGAAGAGCAGAATAGTATAACTGTAAACTATCTAATTTTTCTTCCACTAAGAAGTGAGTTCAATTGTTATTAAGAAAAACAGACTTTGGTTTGTAAAACAGAGTGTTCAATTCACTGCCTCCACATCTCTATTTTCTGGTATCTAATATTATATATTATTTTATGGGGTTTGATAATTAATGTTATAAAAATTAATGAATTATTAGTATTCAAATAACATAAATAATGCTTGACAAAGGTTCAGGTTACACAAAGGATTTAACTTCTTAAAAAATATGCATATTTTTCATATGGCAAAACGATTGCCATTATACGTCAATTATTTCAGTTGAAAAAAAGAACTGCCTACAAGAAACTATAACTTGACTATATCCTCATGAAAACTAGTTACTGAGTATTTATCTATAATATAGACAATCAATTACCACAAACTTGGCTGCTTAAAACAACATGTTTATTATCTCACTGTTTCTGTGGGTCAGGAATCTGTGCACAACTTAATTGAGTCTTTGGCTTCATGATCTCTCACAAGGCTACAGTCAAGGAGTTAGCCATGGTTGGAGTATCATTTGAAAGCTCAACTGGGAAAGATCCCCTTCCAGACTCATGAGGTTGTTAGCAGAATTCAGTTCCTTGCAGGCTGTTGCATTGCGGGCTTCAGTTTTTTGCTTGCTGCGTGACCTTTTACATGACATTTTGCTTCATTGAAGCCATTCAAGAGGTTTCCTAGAAAGCCAAAAGTTACAATTTTATGTAATGTAATCACAGAATTGACATCCTATCACCTTTGTTGTATTCAATTGGTTAGAGGCAAGTTACAGGTCCTGCTCACACTCAAGGGGAAGAGATTACATAGGGTGTGAATATCAAGAGACAAGGGTCTTTTGGGTCATCTTAGAGTCTGTTGGAAAAGAACTGACTAATTTGACATGACATAAGCTACAAAGATAGAGATGCCCATTTAGATGTTCACTAAGAAATTGTATTCAATTAGCTGTATAATCCAGAAGGAATTGGTGGGAATAGCTTAACAGAATTTCCAGTTAGCTATATAGTATCACAAACTAATAAGTATAAATTACTAAGCACATTATTTCCTTCTTCCACTGTTCTGTTCTTTCTTCAGTATATATATATATATATACACACACACACACACACACACACACACACACACATATACATTTTATCAGCAAATGGTGTTGATTTGGTTTAGTGGTAACTGATACCTATTAGAAATGTCATTCTCAATGTACGTTGCCAGCATGTTCCCCCACAAAAATAACTTAGGACAATTAAGCCTCAAATGAACATTTTCTATACAAAAACATTTTTTATCTGTTTTGAAGATTAGAAAAGACTGGAAAGGCTTAAAATGGGAGAGATCAGTAATTATCCCTTCAATAGTGTTTGGATTGTTGAATAATGATTAGTGAATGGCCTCTAAAAAAACTGAGGGTAAGTTCATTAGCCTGAATCATGGGTGGTCAGGAAAATCCTATTTTGTTTTTATTTTTAAGCTGCAGAAGAAGAGGACATGGAAAATGGACCCTAATACTGTCAGTGAGGTTGGCTGGTGTGAAACAGAGCACTGCAAGCAGCTTAAGAGCTATGCGGAAGGCTGAAGTCAAAGATAAACTTCATACTTTTAAGTCTGCCAGTTTATCACATAGCAAATTGATTTTATAATCCTTAATGTTGGTATTTCTGCTCTATTGCTCTAAATCAGAATATAGATGCATTTTGAGAGATTATAGTGATTTGGTAGTTCTTTACTTTTATAAATGAATTGAACGAACTTTGTGTGTGAAATATTTATGCCACATCATGTATACTATCTACATCTTAAATAAAAAAGTTTAATTTTTTATTTGGTACCAGATTTGGTACCAGAACACTTAATAGGCAAAGATATTATATAAACCACATGATTATAGAGGACATCCTCACATTTTGGTAGCAGCATAAAACAGACAAAAATCTACATTATCTTCTTTTCTCTGAAGAAAATAGAACTTGACAGTAGCTGAAGTGAAGGTTTTATATCTCGATAGGGCTCCGCATTGTCATTGCCCTTGGTATGTTCTCCAAAGGGCACAGGAAAATTCTCTTCTGAATACAGAATGAAGGAGGTTTTAGTAAAGTCTAGTAGAAACTTATGTCTTCTAACCTCTAGCATAGAATTGAAGAGTAGGAAGAACTTGGCTGAAAGGGTACTTGAAGAAAATGAAATAAAAAGGCAAAATCATGAGAATATTAAGTCCTGGTGTATAGTAAGTATTTGCCTTGGGTGATAAATACTTTTTCTAAATGCTGATTGTGTGTCTTCTGTTTCAGGACAGGATCTTCTTTGAAGTCTTAAACATTACATAGAAACTATATTCAGCTACAGTGTGAGCACTGTGACCTTAGTCCAAAGATTCAGTTCAATTTTATAAATCAGAAATTCAAATGTCAAATCACCCATGATTTATCCAGCTTCTGGTATTGGCATTTAGAAACCCATCCTGTCTCATTCTAGAGGTGAGTTTTTAGTCATTTGGAGGTATGTTCTCAGAAGCCTATTTTGTCTAAGAATATACATTTGCTTTAATTTTTAAAAATAAGATATGAAGCTTTGACAGGACTAGTTTATGGGAGCTTAGGTACAGAAAGTCCAGCAAAGTCTTTGATATGGGAAAATCCACAAACTTCCTAGACTAGGTTTCCTACAGAGACTGGCTCATTGGGAAGCTATTCACTAGGCAGAATTACTCTATACTTTAATGTGAAAATTTGTATTAGGTGTAGTTAAAAGACAGTTTCATGCTTAGACATGAGCAGAAAGGCTTTGAAACAAATCACACTGTGAGGCAAAGTAGGGTCAATTGAGATGATTGTCATTTAGACAAGCCCATAGATGGGGTGAAATTTTCATTTTAGTGAGCCCTTTGGACAGGATGAGTGGTTTAGTTGGGGACAATAACCTTAAACTGAAGGCACTGGCACAAGTTTCTGAGCTTTATTTAGTATATTCTACAGTTAGGGGAAACTGTCCATAACACTCTTTTTTCCTTAATGAGTTGAGCAAAGGAGCCAAGCATGTTCTCAGCTGACACTGAGACTTAAGGACAGGAAACGAGGCAGGGAATCTGAACTTTCAGCAAGTGCTTGGCCACTTAAGGAACATCGTTTTGTTTTCGTTTTTGTTTTTGAAGGGATGAGCAATCAAATACTTCCTTTCTAGAAAATACAAGATATTACTACATACATAGTTAGAAGATATTCAAAAGTATCCTCTTTGTTTTGATCAGTATTTATTTATAAATTTCTCAGGTGGTAGAAACTTAATCTTGTTAAATACAGATTCCACCAGGATTACACCTATGTAGTATCCATATGTCCACATGACTTTAATCCTCAAAGTCTTTATCTATCCATACCAGCAACCATTAAGATGTCATGTACTTAAACATGCAGATTGTTGCCAAATAGTCCCCTATTCTTGACATAAAGTTCTCTTACGAATCAGCTTTCACTTAGCTGCTCATGTGGTTCCTTGCAGGGGACAAATCCTGAGGCTATCTCAGACTGTCTCTGCATAAACACAACACTCAGCCATTTTTATTATGTGATGTTCTCTCTACTTTGAGTTCTGTCTGGGAACTGGGGCATTGATTCTGTTGTTCTCACATCCCTCGAACTGATTTGGGTTCCATTGTTTACCCTTCCCCTGGGGCTCAATTTTGAGTGCATGGGGAAGTGATAGTCATAGTGTATGGGGTTCCTTCTTAGGTGCTGAAACAGGCATAGAATATTTTAACTTCAAAATAAAGAAATCCTAACCAAGATACCTGGAGACACAAGCCAGGACTGGCATAGAAGCTTAAGTTTATAATCAAGTATTTATCTTCGTGTCATACTTCTACTTCATTACACTTAGCTATTGGCTTTTGTCATTGTGTTTGTCACCATTGTGCTTGTCATGTTTGCAAGATGACTGCTACATCTCCAGGTGTCACATCCACGGTCAAGATGGGAAAAAGGAGTTCCACTCTATCAGAAAAGTAAATGCTTTCTCAGAAGCCCACCAGAAAATTTTCCCTATACCACATTGTGCAGAACTAAGTCATACATGCCCAGAACTATGTCCAGAATTAGCAAGTAAGACTAGGAAAGTGAGTATATGAATTTCTAGCCTCTATAGTTGAAGGTGGCAAGAAAACAGGGGGTTGAGAATGTTATTGGGTTATCCAACTACCAATATCTGGCATAGGGGTACATGTATATCTAAGTTATCATTTTTCTTCTATCTCCATTCTCGACAACCCCAGAAAATTTTATATAGTTTCTCTAGACAGATATTGAGTTAGCTTACTCAATATCCATTTCTAATCACTTCTCCACTTTACTCTCTTCTAAAGGTTAGTAATATCTAAATGCTTTATTTCTTAGCTTCTCTTGCTTCTAAGTATAGGCATGCGACCTAGTTCTAGTCAATTTGGTATGTGTGTGGTTTCCCTTCCCAAATAAAAAAGGCAAACACTCACTAGGGAATGTTTTCATCTTTGTCATTCCTCTTTCTGTGTAGAATGTAATCTTGATGCCTGAAGGTACAGCCACCATCTTGTGACTGAGAAGGGACAAAGATGACACCAAGATGATGGAACAAAAATAATGAATTTGACATATAACAACATAGTGGATTCACTTAATCAGACCTGTAGAGTTTACCTGTGAACTTTTCATATGAGACTAATATAGCCCTACTTGTTTAAGACAATGGTAGAGTTTTCTGCTATTTGCAGCCTAATGTAATCCTAACTTGTACAGGTAAGAAATCATGTATTTATATCTTCATGTAGTTCTTCCAAGTCTATTGTCTTTGCCAGAGCTGTTGCCTTTCTCTTAAAAGGTCCCAACTTTCAAAATTCAAAAGCAAGGAAACAATCTCTTTTCTTTAACATTCCATTGTGTCTTAAAATGATACCACATATTTTGTCCAAATGAAGAAGGGCTATATGAGGTACAAGGAATTATTGGGGGAAATTCTTGATAAATATTACAAAATATAACTCACCACAGTTATAAGTACACAGAAATCCACCAAATTAAGCCAAGGCAGAAAGAGAATTTGTTGGTTGGATATAAGTATATCTTTTGGACCTAAGGATAGGAAGTATAGCTGCTCTTCACTAAGGAGTAGAGCCAGGAACTGGAGAACTGTTATGAACTAGGGCAGTTGTTCTCCCTTCCCTCTCTGGGCATATGATCTTGTATGGTCTGCTTTATTCTTTTTTCTTGGCATTGAGTTTTTCTGCTTCTGTGTCCACTAAGCAGAAAACAGTCTCTTCAGCCTTATAAGTTCAAATGCAAACTAAGATTGAGTAATATCTCTTATTTTTTAAATTCTGTGGAGAAAGAATCTATCTGGTCCAATTTTGATTGTGTCAATCTTTAATACAATTAGTGACCATGGGAGTGGGGTTAATGACTCATCTATTTATCTCTGTTTTTTAACTTTTCAATACAATTGACATTTAATATTATTTTATATTAGCTTCAGGTGCATAGCATAGTGGTCAGACATTTATATAATTTACGACATGTTGACAACAATTCTTAGGAGCTAAGGAAGGATACTTTTTTGAGAAGGAGCCATGGGTCTGTGTGTATGTTGGCTGGGGGCAGTGGTTGTCGGAGAAGAAATAATGGACATCTCTACTACTCTCCTGATATCCTAATCTGCTGAAAGGTGGAGCAAATTAATGATTCATTCATTATATAAGCATTGGTTTCACTTGTTCCTCTCCTTATGTTATCTCTTCAGAGAATGTTAATACCATTCACTCAGCTGCCCATGTCATGAACCTCTCCACATCCATGAATTATCATAATAGCCAATAGTTAATGAATATAAATACTATGTGATAAGCATTTTGCATGCATTAGTTTAAATTCAACCTCACAGCAATGCTACAAGGAGGTATTATCTACTTCATAGATAAGCAAAGTGAAATTTAGAGATGTTGAGTCAAACTTTCAACAGATCTTTTGGATTATTCCAATAACCTTCTGTCTCTGCTTCTGATCTTGTCTCTTGCATCCATTTTCTTAAAAAACTGGGTAATCATAGTGGTATTTCTAAAACACAAATCTGATCATATTACTTTCCTGCTTAAACCCTTCCATGGGGATTGTATTAAACATGGCAGAGTGAGAGACGTTCCCAGATCTCTCCCCTTGAAACAACAATAAGCTGAACATCTAAAACTCAACAAAAAACACCCGAGCTGCATACTAGCATGTCTGAGCGTGGGATCTGTACATAAGAGCTACCACAGGTCAGAACCCCAGATGTTGGGTGGTGGACTGGGAGAAACAAAGAAGCTGCTTCTCACAGCTGGAGCTCCCTGTAGGAGGAGAGGGAGGGGAGAAGGTGCAGTGAGTTTCCTGAACAGCCCTGCCTGGGAGTGCTGTGAGCTCTGTGCAGCCAGGAGCAGTGCTCAGTCATCAGGGCAGAAGGCAGAGAAATGGGGATGGCAGAAAAGCAGGGATGGCAGAGAAACAAGAGTTGATTTTTACCAGCCACGGTTGCAAAACCAAGGCTGAGCCACAGCCCCCATTCCCCAACCCAGAGGGTCCCTTCCCCCATACTCTCTGAGAACTATTACCGCGAAGCCCCAGGGGAATTGAACTCTAACACTGATAGGAACTGAGACTGAGGGTAGTGAGCGTGATTAAACATTTATAAGAAAAAAAAAAGACATTATTAAGACTTTATATAAAGCAGAGATCCAAGAGGCTTAGACTCTTACTGGAAACCAAAAGAAAAACACCTTCTTTGCAACAGACTAAGGAACATTATATAATAAATCTTTCTGGAAAAAAAAAAAAGCAGAACACACTTCCATTAATGCCCAGGTGGAGAAACACTCCATGAAACACCATGAACAACTAAGGTGACATAGCATCTCAGAAAGAAAGAGAAAAATCTCCAAAAAATAAGCTGACAGACATAGAAATATGTGACTTAAATGACAGAGAATTCAGGATGGTACTTTTGAAAAAACTCAGTGAGATCCGAAATGAATCATATCAACAATTTCAGGAATTGAAAAAACTAGATGAGCAGAATGAGTTCTTTAGCAAGGAGAACGAAACCCTCAAAAAAAACCAAATAGACCTTCTGGAGATACAGAACATACTGTAAGAGCTGAAAAATAAAATAACAAGCTTGGAAAATAGAGTTGACCAAATGGAGGAAAGGATCAATGATATCGAAGACAGAAATCTAGAAATAATCAGAAGAAAGAAGAGAGAAACCGAAGAATGAAAAATAATGAAAGAGAAATATAAAAACTAGCTGATACCATCAGGAGAAGAAACATAAGAATAATGGGCATTATTTAAGGTGAGGTAAAGGAACAGGACTAGAAAGCATTTTCAGACAAATAGTTGATGAGAATTTGCCAAATCTAAGGAATGAGCTGGAGCTTGAAATTCAAGAAGTCAACAGAACACTCAATTATCTCAACCCAAAAAGGCTTTCACCAAGACACATTGTATTAAAATTATCAAAAATCAATGACAAAGACAGAATTCTCAGGGCAGCCAGGGAAAAGAAGATGGTAACCTATAAAGGAAAACCCATTAGATTATTGTGAGAATCTCAGCACAACCCTTACAAGCTAGAAAGGAGTGGAATCAAATATTCAAACTATTAAATGAAAGGAACTACCAGCCAAAAATAATGTATCTAGCTAAGCTCTCTTTTAGATGTGACATACAAAAATTGAGGGAATTCTCCACTACGAGGCCTGCACTACAGGAAATACTGAAAGGGGTCAGCTCACCTAAAACAAAATGAGAAAAAAAAAAACATAATTAGGAGTAAGGTGACTAGCAGGCTGATAAAAGCAGAGGAGTGCAACCCTTACTAGAAACAGGGCTTTGTAAGCTTAAAATAAGAAGAGAATTACTACAGCAAGATAAAATGAATGTTCAGCATACATAGGGACAAATTGAGAAAACAAAGACTGAAAAGGGGAGGATTCAAAGATTCAAATTCATAAAGGGGAATGGGGATAAGGCATGTGCAGAAGAAAAGGGATGACTGTATATATATAACTATCCTTTACATATTTATAATGGTAACCACATGCCAAAGATTCAGAACTGAAGTATATAACATAAAACAAGAAAGACCAGAGGGAAAACACACAAAAGCCAACCAAAATAAAGAAAATATAAACACAAGGACAAAGAAGCAATGGAAACACTGAGCTATCAGAAAGCAAAAGATAAAAATGGCTATAAGAAGACTTCGTATTTCAATAATCACCCTTAATGTAAATGGACTGAACTCACCAATTAAAAAGGCACAGAGTTGCAGAATGGATCAATAAAACAAAACAAAACAAAACAAAACAAAACAAAAAACCCAACCACAAGTTGCCTCCAGGAGACACATCTCAGTTCTGAAGACAAATATAGACTCAAAGTGAAAAGGTGGAAAATGGTATTTCAAGCAAATGGCATTCAGAGAAAAGAGGGAGTAGCAGTACTAATATTGGATGAAATAGACTTTAGAATAAAAAAGGTAAAGGAAGATAGTGAGGAAAACTTCACAATGATAAAGGGAATCATGCACCAAGAAGACATAACATTTATTAATATCTATGTTTCCAGTCAGGGAGCCCTGAAATATATAAAGCAATCACTAACAGAACTAAAGGGATAAACAGACCTAAATATCCACTGTCGGAAATGGACAGATCATTCAAACAGAAAATCAATAAGGAAATAATGTCCTTAAATTTACAGAGCCTTTCATCCCAAAACAGCTACTGATACATTCTTCTCTAGTACACCTGGAACATTCTCAAGGATTGATCACATACTGGGACACAGAGATAGCCTCGACAAATATAAGAGGGTTGAAATCATACCAACCATATTCTCTGATCATAATGCTTTGAAACTAGAAATCAACTGTAAAAAGAAAGTGGAAAGAACCACAAATACATGGAGATTAAATAACATACTACTGAAGAATAACTGGGTCAAAGAACAAATAAAAAGAGAAATCGAGAGATACATAAAAATGAATGATAATGACAGTACAACATATCAAAACTTTTGGGACACAGCAAAAGCGATCATAAAAGGAAAGTTCATATCATTACAGGCCTACCTCCAAAAACAAGAAGCCAAAACAAACAACCTAATGCTTCATCTTAAAAAACTAGAAAAAGAGGGAGAAATGAAGCCTAAAGTCAGCAGAAGGAAAGAAATAATCAAAATAAGAGCAGAAATAAGGAAATTGAAAACAAACAAACACACAAAAATAAATGCAACAAAGAGTTGGTTCTTTGAAAAGGCTAATAAAATGAACAAACTCCTCGCTAGACTCACTAAAGAAAAAAGAGAAAGGACACAAATAAATAAAATCAGGGATGAAAGAGGGGAAATTATAACAGATACCGCAGTATGGATCATACAAGGATCATGCAAGAATACTATGGAAAAGTATATAACACCAGATTTAATAACCTAGAAGAAATGGACCAGTACTTAGAAATATGCAACCTTCCTAGACTGAATCAAGAACTGAAAAATCTAAATAGACCGATCAGCAGTATGGAAATTGAAACAATCATCAAAAACCTACCAAAAAAGTCCAGGACCAGATGGCTTCACCAGTGAATTCTACCGAACATTCAAAGAAGATTTAATCCCTATTCTCCTCAAACTCTTCCAAAACATCAAAAAAGAGGCAATATTTCCCAAGTCATTTTATGAGGCCAATATTACCCTGATATCAAAGCCTGGTAAAGGTAAGACAGAAAAAGAAAAGTACAGACGAATATCTCTCATGAATGCAGATGCAAAAATCCTAAATAAGATACTAGTGAATCGAATTCAGCAACATATTAAAAAGATTATACACCACGATCAAGTAGGCTTCATCCAAGAGGCACAGGGATGGTTCAACATATGCAAATTGATTAATGTGATATACTACATATACAAATTAGAAAATAAGAATCATACGATCATATCAATATATGCAGAAAAAGCCTTTGACAAGATACAGCATCTATTTATGATCAAAACACTTAACAAAATCAGTCTAGAAGGAAAGTACCTTAACATAATAAAGACCATCTATGACAAACCCTCAGCCAACATTATACTTAATGGTGAAAAACTAAAAACCTTCCCTCTGTAATCAGGAACAAAGCGAGGCTGTCCACTATCGCCACTGTTATTCAATATAACATTGGAGGTCCTAGCGAGTTCAGTCAGGAAAGAGAAAGATACAAAAGGCATCCAAATAGGAAATGAAGAAGTCAAACTGTCACTATTTGTGGATGACATGATTTTCTATATAGAAAACCCTAAAGACTCCACAAGAACACTACTAGAAACAATTAGCAAATACAAAGTTTCTGGATACAAAATCAATGTTAAAAAATCCATGGCATTCTTATACTCTAATAACAAAGTGTCAGCAAAAGAATGGAAAAAATAATTCCCTTTGCAATTGCAACAAAGAGAATAAAATACTTAGGAATAAATCTAATGAAATATGTGAATGACCTATATAATGAAAACTATAAGACCCTATTAAAAGAAATTGAATGAGATACAAAGAAATGGAAAGATATTCTGTGTTCTTGGATTGGAAGAATGAATATAGTTAAAATGACCTTATTATGCAATCCCCATCAAAGTCCCATCAGCATTTTTAAAGAAATAGAACAAAAAATCATCAGATTTGTATGGGAGCACAAAAGATCCTGAATTGCCTAAGCCATCCTGAGAAAAAGAACAAGACTGGAGGCATCATCCTGCCCAACTTCAAATCATACTACAAAGCAACAGTAATCAAAATGGCATGGTATTGGCAGCAAAACAGATACACAGACCAGTAGAACAGAACTGAGATCAAGAAGTAAACCTATATTTATATGAGCAAATAATTTTCAACAAAAAAGCCAAAAACATACAGTTGAGAAAGGAAAACCTCTTTAATAAATGGTGCTGGGAAAACTGGAAAGCCACCTGCAAAAGAATGAAACTAGACTGTTGTCTATCATCACACACCAAAATTTACTTAAAATAGATTAAGAGCCTGAATATAAGACCTGAAACAATAAAATGCATAGAAGAAAATACAGAAACAAAACTCCAGGACCTCGGACTTAAAGAGGATTTTATGAATTTGACCTCAAAGGCAAGGGAAGTAAAAGCTAAAATAAATGAATGGGACTATACCAAACTAAAAAGTTTCTGCTCAGCAAAAGAAATCATCAACAATGTAAAGAGATAACCATCCAAATGGGAAAATATATTTGCAAGCAACACCCCCAATAAGGGCCTGATATACAAAATATACAAAAAACGAATGAGTCAATAACTATAACCACAACAAAAACTAACAATCCAATCAAAAAATAGGCAGAGGACCTGAATAGACTCTTCTCTCCAGAGGACATACAAATGGCCAACAAATATATGAAAAGATGCTCAACATTGCTAGCTAATAGGGAAATGCAAATCAAAACCACAATGAGACACCATCTCACACCTGTTAGAATGGTTATAATCAACAGGACAAGTAATAACAAATGTTGGAGAGGATATGGTGAAATAGAAACCCTCATACACTGCTAGTGGGACTGCAAATTTGTACAGCTACTATGGAAAACTGTATGGAGGCTCCTCAAAAAACTAAGAATTGATCTACCATATGATCCAGCAATCCCACTACTGTGTATTTATTCCAAAGACTTGAAAACTCATATCCATAAATATATTTGCAACTGATATTCACAGCAGCATTATTCACAATGGCCAGGACATTGAAGCAACCAAAATGTCCTACGATAGATGATTGGCTAAAGAAGCTATGGTACATATATACAATGGAATATTACTTAGCCATAAAAAGAGATGAAATACTGCTATTTGTGACAACATGGATGGACCTTGAAATAATCATACTAAGTGAAATAAGCCAGACGAAAAGGTTGAAAGTCACATGATATCACTTATATGTGGGATATAAACTAAAAGTAACAAATGAACAGGACAAACAAACAGAGACCCATGGACATGGACAATGGACTAGTGTTTATGAGAGGGGAGGTATTGGGGGAGGGAGCAAAATAAAAGAATAAAATGTAAAAAAAAAAACAAAACCCTTCCATGGTTCCCTCAGGAAAAAGTCCAAATTCCTTTAATGATGTATAAAGCCTTTCATGACCTGGACAACCTGCATCCTTACCAACCTCCATCCTTATCTCTTTTAATCATGCACCTCACACTCTATCCTTAAGCCACACATATTATTTGCAGTGATTAACAGTTTGTTTCTTACCTCTGCACAACAACCCTGTAGCAGTTCTCTCAGGTGACACCCACGTGTTACCCACACTTAGGATTATCCACACTTAGGATTCAGCTTAGTTGTTACCGCATCCAGAATTCTTCCCTGATCGAATTGAGTGCTCTTTCTGTATCACTCAGTGCTTTTTTTGTATGCTTATCTCACCATATTGTAATTGTTAACTTGTTTTGTCTCTCTTGCTGTATAGTCTTTGAGTGGAGGAATTATGTCTGGTTCAGTGTTGAAAACCCTAAGATTAGTGTAGTGCTTGATTTGTAGTAGTTTCCCAATAAATATTTTTAAAAAAGGAATAAATTTTCAATAGAGGTCTGAAAGAACTTGCAAAACTACCTGGAGAGAAACAGATACTTAGCATTTCTTATTTTGCGAGTGGATTATTCTGACAGCTATTCCCTTTATCCCTGTTAGTTTGGTTTACAATTTATAAAAATTGAGCTGATAAATATTTAAAAACTGATAAAATCAACTAAGGAAAAACATTGCAAAATAACAAAATAAGAAAATGATATAAAACAATAAGCGAAATATGTTATAGCTAGTAAAAGATAAAGAAAGCAATAAATTGTGAGATTGGGGGAGAAAACACAATGAACTGAAGTTTTTTCAGAGCTTACTAGATTGAGTGTATTTTATTGGTAAGATCTCATCTAATTCTCACAAGAATTCTTTGAGGTTGATATGTTATGCCTACATTAGAGATGAAGAAATTAAAGATCAGATTAGAACAAAACAAACTGAATGATTACACAACAAATTCTCTACAGACAAACAAATAAAAGGAATTAAAATCAACCTTTGAAACCCTTTATCCTTTTTTGGGTCATATCGGCTTTCCAGCTTCCTCTCCTAAAGCTATTTCCTTCATTCTCTCATTCCTTTTGAATGTAGACATCCTTCCTTCCACCAAGATAAATTCCACTTCCTCTGTCATGCTTTGATTCACTTAAGTTCTTTTTTGAGTGAAATTTGCTTCATCAGACCTCCTTTCTGATTTAGCTAAACTTTTTCAAGCCTAGCAAAGGATCCTAACTTCTCTTTCAGGTAATTGTCAGCAACACAGCAGTAAAGATCAACATGAAGCAGATTATTATTGCAGATCTTGCAGGGGGAAAAAAGGTAAAATATTAAACAGTGGTAGTGTTTAAATGACTACATTCTGCTTAGTGAGAAAACCTGGTTATTTTCAAATTCCACTATTTCCAACTTCTTCTCAAATGGTTCAAGTCTCTACACTTTCTAAGCCTCAGTTTTCTTGCTAATAAAAACAGGATACTAGTGAATCTACCTACCTACCACCTACCTACCTACTCCAGGACTTCTGTGAGGAACAAATGAGATGAGGTACATAAAAACACTTTACAGCTGGAATGCTAGCTCTCACAGCCACGACTGTGCAGGTTTTTGGCTCTCTGGGGATGGCAGGAAGAGGTTAACCAAGATTTCATTCTCAAGATGGAAAGTCCATCAGATTCAACTGTGATTTTTATCTAACACTCCACAGGGCTGTGCTAACCAACCATCTTCCCATACAAGGAGTTCAAGAAACAACCTATGAGTGCAATACTAAGAGAATAGTCAAGAAAACCTAGATCTTCATTTAATTCTTGTTACAATGTGGTAAAATGTCTTAAAGTAGAGAATGAAGAAAATGATCAGAACTTTTCAAAGAAAGCAGTGTTTTCAGCAGAAGAAAATTGGAATGTCAAGAAAATTTTAAACAAATAGACAGTGAATTAAACTTATAGACAGATCAGAGAAAGACCTCTCTCAGGTACAGTTGTTAATAAAGAAGTGGAGAAGCTGTAGTCAGTGGTTGATGTTTGAGTTGCAGTTAGCTAGATGTGAGGAGAACAAGAAACTCACCCTTACTTAGTTTATGGACTACTATGGGTTAAATGATAAATTGCTACACTATAACAGAAATGAAGAAGAATTTATAGGTGTTTATATATATATTTTTGTCCAGAATATTTTTGAGAATGACAACTTAAAGATACTTATACATTTTAAAGGGAAGATACAAATCATTAGGGCTTAGAGAAAGGTATCTTGATGAAAATCAATTTTGGGCACTCTATTATATAAACTAAGTTCTAAAACGAAAATTTAGTATTTTGGATAAATTTGCCAAAGAAAATTTGACATTTAAAGAAATGTGAAAAAAATTAAAATCATTTTTTAAAAAATTTGGGCTGTTCTAGAAGTCAGTTGTAATACTTTTTTTGTTTATGTTAAAAAAGTTTTATTTTAAATATTAAGAATTGTCCAATATGGTGAATGTCTAAACCTAAAGTGGTCAAAAAATGCTTGCTTCTGTCCTAAATTTATGAACTTTGTTTCCATCCATTTACCACATATTTCCATCTGGTATAGCAGGTAATTAAACTAATAAGTCCAAAAAAAAAAAAAGCCCCAACAAAACCGCTTTACAAATATTTGGTTAAGCACTGTAAAATGTTTGTACCTGGCTACGAATAAGACTGCGACAAGTTGGGTTCCTGGGCTGAAGAAACTCAGACGCTAGTCGCTAAGGAGAAGAAGCCGAGCGTTACCAGGTGACGTCATTACTCCGCGCCAACCGCGACAGTTTCCGGGCTGCGCTGAAGGCAGCGTTCTGCACCATGGGGTCTTGGCAGCGTTTGCTGCTGTTGGGTGGGGTGTCGCTTCGGGGTGGTGGCGGAGCCTGTGCTGCACTTAGGGGAAGCGAAGTGTTGGTTTGTCGGCGCCAGGTCCGTGGTGCTGCAGGGCAGGGAGAGGAGGGTGGGTCAGAGATGCTGGAGCGGCAGGGACGCAGGTGCCCTGGTATCGCCTTTTGCCAAAGACACGCTAAAGTACCTTGTGGGCCCCCGCCCATTTGGCGTTTCAGTAAGACCCCAGTTGACTGGACGTCCCCACTTTCCAGGCAGGACCCCGTAGGACCAGACCGAGGAATGGAGAGACATGAAACAGATGGTTAGAACATGAATGTGTGACTCGCACGTTACTTTCTTAGTGTTGCTTTATTTAGAAAATAAGTTAAAGAGAAAGAAAACACATGGAGGATTTAACTCGGTAAAGAGACAGCTTATTTACTTTCCATTTTTAACAGGATATTCTGGCACATAAATTTCTGCTTGAACAATGTGTCTCTATGACTGTGAACAATAGCAAGCAGTAGGTAAATAGCACTAAAGGCCTAACTAGTGGAGATGAGCAGACTTAGACTGCAAAAAGAAAGCCCTGTTAATCACAAACTACGAATTGTTTTTACTTTTACAGCATGATAAATGGAGATGGCTTATTTTAAAACTTTTTTTTTTAAAGTTATCTGGCGCTGAGAATGAGACCCTAAAACAAAGAAGAACACAAATCATGTCACGAGGACTTCCAAAGCAGAAGCCAATAGAAGGTGTTAAACAAGTTATAGTTGTTGCTTCTGGAAAGGGTGGAGTCGGAAAGTCTACTACAGCAGGTATTATAGGATATTAATTCTATCTTATTATAGAATATTCTGTGTTATGAGGAGTGTATCCAGCTGGCAAGTACGCAGTATTAAAATTATAGTTTTATTTAAAAAAAATTTGTATTTGTGAAGTTCCTAATAGCTAGTTACTTAGGAGTCGACAGTGATTAGGAGCTTAGATTTTGGAGTTAGACAAAACCAGGTATATAGCCAGGTCCATGACTTCTTAACTGAGAAAGAAGTGGTCAGGTTGCCCTTCAGATCTTCAGTGTATTTAACTGTAGAATGGCAATGATGATAACCTGTTTTTATGGGATAGTTATGCAAATTAGGCTAGTGTCTCCTACATAGTAAGTGCTCAATTTTGGTTGCTGTTACTATTATTTTTAAAACATCTAGTAACTTTAATACTAAATTATTTCTGTGCTTTTATGTTCTTTTTCTTGTGAAAGAGTT
The DNA here is from genome assembly GCA_028627145.1 of Eidolon dupreanum. NCBI lineage: Eukaryota > Metazoa > Chordata > Mammalia > Chiroptera > Pteropodidae > Eidolon > Eidolon dupreanum. Next base: position 69,452,804 of record CM053509.1, read on the forward strand.
TTTCAGATGTTTTGAAGAAATCAAGATTTATCAAGTATTGTATTACAATAGACCCTTAATGTACTATATGATAATGTATTATTATTAAAAAATGGTTAGTGATTGTTCTTAATGGATTCATGCTGTAGCTTTTTTTCACATTTTTGCTTTTCTTTCCTAAGGGCTTGCAATCCATCTATTTGATATTTTGTTTTTAAAATTTAGAAGCTCTTAGTCTTTGGTTCTAGAATCCATCTCTTATTTTTTGAAAATACAGAGTACATTACTTGTTTTGAGTAGTGTGAATCCTTTTGCATGCTCTGTGATTACTTAGACTGGTTAAAGATGGAAAGTATTTTCATTACCTGTAGGCTAGCACTTGTTTAAAACTGAATGTTTCTTGTTTTTGGTTAGAAAATTATTGCCATGGCACATGAAAACATTTAAATAGGAAATACATGAGAAAATGTGTAGTGCGTGACACATAGTAGGTGCTTTACTAAATACCCCTTCTTTGTTTTTTTTCTTTGTTAACATTATATCTTCTGTCCCAAACAACTGGCCTATACTTTTTCATAACAGTTCTATTTGCATACATATGCCTTAGAAATATATTATTTCTGTGTAACTCAGTTGGTATTATATTTCTTTCCCTTATATGTATTTATTCTTGTTTCAAACTATCTCAAAATATTTCCTATTTGAATTTGTATACTCAAGATATTTTGGATTAGAATGGTGACCTTTGATTAATACAAACATGTCCTGTGATTCTATTGTATAAGTGCAGGAAGACCCTAATAAAATGAATTAATCTGTAAATTACTGCTTAAAAGTTGGTTTATGTTTAACCTATCTATGATGTACCTGAAATTCAGAATTATTTTATAATTCATAAAAATTAATTTATCAAGTGCCATGACCACGGGTGCGTACTTTACATATAGTATTTTACTTAATTCTTGTAACAGTTATGAAATAGGAATTATCCTATTTTATAGAGGAGGAAACAGACTTAGGAATAAAATATCACACAGTAGAAGATGGTGGAACTTGAATTAGAACCAAGTCTGTCTTGAAAACTATCCTGTTAACTACTTTAAAGGAAACGATCTTGGCATCATTTATAACATTCTTCTGTAAAAAAATGTTATCCATACTATTAGGGTCTATTTATTTGTCAGTCTTGAAAATATCCCTATTACTGGGCTAAAGGTGGTTTTGGGAATACGACTTTTCTCCTTTAGGATTCACTAGTAGTTTTGGGAACATATTTTACCAGCTTACCTTTTACCTTCTTTTTTTCCCTCTGCATAGTAGTTCAGCCTTTCATATATGTGGATAATTGTGAATTAGATATTTAGAATTTCTTCATTACCAGCATTTATTTTTGAAAAGCAAGAGGATCATATCAATTTTTGTTTATTAAAAGGTAGATAAATTTTTGGAAAATACATTTTGAAAGTAATTGCACTATATATTATCATTAACATTGTTTTCTTAAGAACTAAGTGGATTGTTTAAATAAAAATAGCAGAATATAAATGGATTATTTAAATGTTAATTTTGGGGCAGTCATCTGTTGCTTATGTTAGAACATTACTTTCTTTTTTGTCTTTTTTACTTTCTGTGTTTTCTCCATGTCCTTGTTTTTACAAGGGAGATAATATTAAAAATTTCTGTCCTTTTGTTATTACATTGAAAATATTGAAAGGCAAAATGAATTTTAGTAGAAGAAAAGTTACTAAATTTAATTACTTTTTTTTGTTTCTTACAGTGAATCTTGCACTTGCACTAGCAGCGAATGATTCGGTAGGTATTTATTAATAGAAATATTAATTTATTAAAATGTTTTTTAATGATAAAGAGCATATTGATGTTTTTCATTTATTCTGTCAGAAGCTATATAGTGTAGCTGTAGTCATTTGTGTGTTTTTATGGGACTCAAAAATCTGCCCTAAGTACTGGTTACATTTAATAATAATAATGAAAATGGAAGGGGACTACTGGTCACAGAATTTCAGCAGCCTCTAGAAATTAGAAAAGGCAAGGAAAGGATTTCTCCCTAGAGCCTCCAAAAGGTATACAATTCTGCCAACATCTTAATTTTAGCTCATTGAAAGCCATTTTGAATTTCTGTGACCATTTCTTACAGTAGAAGTAGGAAACTAATATGGACAGGAAATCAGTTTTTTATTTATTCAATTTCCAACTTTAATTTGCCTTCGTATTTGATATTGACTAGATGTAGAATTTCAGGTTCAAAATAATTTTCTCTCTGAACCTTGAAAACAATATTTCATTTCTTCTAGCATGCTAATGAGATGTCCGATGCTAGTCTGATTCATATTGCTTTGTAATAACCTGTGTTTTTTCCCCTCAAAGCTTTTAGAGGTTTTTTTTTTTAGTTTTTTTTTTTTTTTTTTAAGGTTAGAAATGCTGCAAATATGCATCTAGTTGTTGGCTTTAAATTTTTTTACTTGCTTGGAAGTTGGTCAAGCAGTATCAAGGATTGTCTTTTTCAGTTTAGGAAAAATTCCTTAATTGATTGCTTTTTGTGATGTGTTTGTTCTCTCTACAGAAACCTATTAGGTAGATATTGATTCTTTATGCTCGTTAATTTTTCACTCATATATTTCATCTCTTTGTCTTTTCTCTGTGTTTTGAAAGATGTCTTAGATTATTTTTCACACTGCTTTATGAGGTTTTAGTTGTTATTTAGCCCTTTTATTTTTTTAATTCAGAAATTATATATATATTTTTCTAGTTTTCTAGACCTGTTTCTTATTTTTCAATTGATATCTATATCCACTTAAAAAATGGTTGTATCATTTGTTTGACTCTCTCTGAGATGCTATTTAGAATTAATAAAATAATGTTCCTTTTAACACTCTCTATTTACTTAGCATGGTGATTCTCATAATGTGGTCCTCAGTCCAGCAGAATCAGCATCACCTGGAAACTTGTTAAACATACAAAATCTTGAGCCTCACTCCATACCTACTTAATCAGAAACTCTGAGAGTGGGAGTCCTACAATCTGTGTTTTAACTAGGCCTGTAGGTGATTTTGATGCATGCTGAAATTTGAGAATGATGAATCTAGAGTTTTTTAAAACTAATCTACTAATGGCACTTTTTTTTTCTAGTGTGGTTTTTTATTTAGTTAGTAAATAAAAAAATAAAAAAGTAATAAACTATTTTTTCTCTTTTTGTTTCAATGGGCATTTGAAAGAGAAGAGAGAAAATCATGTATATTTAGACAACCTTGTTGAAGTAAGAGCCAGTAATATATTTAAAAAATAATTTTTATTAGGTCACTTAGTTACCCTGGAGAAAGGACCCCGTTTTCTTTAAAGAAAAGGAGGAAACAGGGAAAATTTAGTGGGTAGAAAGGTAGATAAATTTGTAGGTATGGGGATCTTTATTTTGGTTATCATTTCAGCCAAAGCTTTGAGTCTTAAGACAGTGTGAAGCAACTGTGTAATAAGGGATCAAGGATAAAAAGAATAGTTAAGAAGGGGTTGATTTCTTCATATTCAATGTTGCTAGTCTTGATGAGATGATAGCTCAGAATTTTTTTTTCTCTTTTTTTTTTTTTCTTCTCTCAGAGAGCAGGGATGAGGACAGCCTTTAATACATTATATGTACGCTTTATATGTATGATGGAGAAATTGGCAACAAGAAAGGAAAAGCAATAAGACTTTCCCTTTTCCACTTATTCAGAAGGCATTTAGTATTCTAAGTGTTTTTAAACATGCTTATAAAAATCTTCCTTAGGAGGTTCTTCAGTATTCTGTGATCCAGGTGAAGGTGTTTTCCTGTTTTCAATTTCTTGATATTTTGTAGCAAAATTAATATAGAAATTAAGAAGAAGAAAGCCAGGAAATTTGAGCAGCACATTGTGATAACTCAGATAATCTGACATAATACAGTATTTTATGGCTACTGTTTTGTCCTTTTTAATTAATTTATGTGTACTTAAGAAAGATTAATTTTATATAGCTTGTACACTTGATTAATAGTTTTTGTCTAGGGAGCAGCATGTTTGGCTTAAACTGTGATCTGCCAGAGGACTATCTGCAATAGGAAAGAAGAATTGTTCTGTATGATTTATATTTATCTGGCATAGTTTTGTACACCTTATTTCCCAACTTAAGATTTTATTAATATTACACTTGTTTAGACAATGCGTTTGTTCTTTAGGGGAAACTCAAGTTTCCTCTCAGCCCTTCTATTTGCCTGAACTGATACAGATGGCTTAGGTCCAAGGACATTTATTAGGACATGGTGCTCCAGTTAGGATGGTGTCTTTTTAGCCTCTCTAGTGATTCGTTGCCATGAGGTCTTAATTCCATGGACTTGGTTCTCCTTAGTCCAACTTTGCTTAAGACCTTGCTAACTCTTTTCTCCAGTTGTTTCCATGAGTAGATGCTTGCCCTTTTTCAGCATTGGAGTGGGAAGATCTAATAATATTAGGTTGTAGGCCTAGGGTAAACAGGTCCAGAAAGTTATTCATTTTACTTTTTTTGTAATTTTAATTTTTCAATTACAGTTGATAGTCAATATTATTTAATATTAGTTTCAGATGTACAGGATAGCGGTTAGACATTTATATAATTTACAAAGCGATTCCCCCAATTAGTCTAGTGCCCACCAGGCACTATACATAGTTATTACAATATTATTGACTGTATCCCCTTTGCTGTACTTCATATCCCTATGACTGTTTTGTAACTATCAATTGGTACTTCTGAATCCCTTCACCTTTTTCACCTGTCTCTCCAAACCTCCTCCTATCTGGCAGTCACCAATTCTTTATATCTATTAGTCTGTTTCCGTTTTTGTTTGTTTTTTAGATTCCACATGTAAGTGAAATCTTATGATATTTGTCTTTTGCTGTCTGACTTATTTCACTTGACACCCTCTAGGTTCATCAGTGTTGTTGCAAATGGTAAGATTTTATTTTATTTTATTTTTTTCGTGGCTGAGTAATATTCCATTGTATATATGTGTCACATCTACTTTATCCAGTTGTCTATTGATGGGCACTTGGATGGCTCCTATATCTTGGCTATTGTAAATAGTGCTGCAGTGAACATAAGAGTGCATGTATTTTTTCGAATTAGTGTTTTGGTTGACTTTGAATAAATACCCTGAAGCGAAATTTTGAGGAACCTCCACACTTCAGTAGTGGTTGTACCAGTTTGTAATCCTACCAATAATGTTCCCTTTTCTCCATATCCTCACCAACACTTGTTTCCTGATTTATTGATGATAGCCATTCTGACAGGTATGAGGCAATATCTTATTGTGGTTTTAATTTGCATTTCTCTAATGATTAGTGACATTGAGCATCTTTCCATATGTCTATTGGCCATCTGTATGTCTCCTTCGGAGAAAAGTCTATTCAGTTCCTTGAACTATTTTTTAATTAGATTGTTTGTTTTTTTTGGTGTTGAGTTATATGAATTCTTTATAAATTTTGGATATTAACTTCTTATCAGATATATCATTGGCAAATATCTTCTCCCATTCAGTAGGTTGTCTTTTCATTTTGTTGATGGTTTCCTTTGCCGTGTAAAAACATTTTAGTTTGATGTAGTCCCATTCATTTATTTATTTTTTTTGTTTCTCTTGCCTGAGAAGAAATGTCAGAAAAAATATTACTGAGAGCAACATCAGAGAGTTTGCTTCCTGTGTTTTCTTCTGGGAGTTTCATGGTTTGAGGTCTTACAATTAGGTCTTTAATTCATTTTGACTTTATTCTTCTATATGATGTTAGAGGGTTGTCCAGTTTCGTTTTATTTATTTATTTTTTGCATGTATCCCTTTGGTTTTCTCAACACCATTTATTGAATAGACTGTTTACTCCATTGTATATTCTTGCTTCCTTTGTCATAGATTAAATGACCAAATAGGCATATTTTTTTTTTCTGGGCTCTTTATTCTGTTCCATTGATCTATGTGTCTGTTTTTATGCCAGTACCATGCTGTTTTGATTACTATAGCCTCTAATATAGTTTGATATCAGGTAGTGTGATACCTCTTACTTTGTTCTTTCTCAACATTGCTGTGGCTATTTGGGGTCTTTTGTGGTTCCATATAAATTTTTGGATTTTTTATTCTAGTTCTGTGAAAAAGTCTATTGGTTTTTTGATAGGGATTGCATTGAATCTACAGATTACTTTGGATAGTATGGACATTTTAATGATGTTAATTCTTCCTATCCATTAGCACAGTATATGCTTCCATTTATTTGTGTCTGCTTCAGTTTATTTCTTCAATGACTTATAATTATCTGAGTACACGTCTTTTACCTCTTTGGTTAAATCGATTCGTAGATATTTTATTATTATTTTTTATGTAATGGTAAATTTTATGGGATTGTTTTCTTAATTTCTCTTTCTGATAGTTCATTGTTGGTGTGTAGAAATGCAACCAATTTCTGAATATTAATTTTGTATCCTGCTACTTTACTGAATTCATTTATAGATTCTAACAGTTTTTTTTGTGACATCTTTAGGGTTCTCTATGCATAGTATCATGTCATCTGCAAATAATGACAGTTTGACTTCTTTCTTTCCAATTTGGATGCCTTTATTTCTTTTTCTTGTCTAATTGCTATGGCTAGGACTCCAAATACTATGTTAAATAAACTTGGTGAAAGTGGACATCCTTGTCTTGTTCCTGATCTAAAGGAAAATGCTTTTAGCTCTTCCTTATTGAGTATGGTGTTAGCAGTGGGTTTGTCATATATGAGTTTTATTATGTTGAGGTGTGTTCCCTTTGTTCCCACTTCGTTTTTGTCATAAATGGATGCTGGATATCATCAAATGCTTTTTCTGCATCTATTGATATGATCATATGATTTTTATCTTTCAATTTGTCTACCACATTAATTGATTTGCAGATATTGAAGTAACTTTGTATCCCAGGAATAAATCCAACTTGATCATGGTGTATGATCTTTTTAATGTCTTTCTGAATTCAGTTTGCTAATGTTTGTTTGAGGATTTTCACACCTATGTTTATCAGGGTTATCAGCCTATAATTTTCTTTTTTTGCAATGTCTTTGTCTGATTTTGGAATTAGAGCAGTCATGGCCTTGTAAAATGAGTGTGGGAACCTTCTATCCTCTTGAATTTTTTGGAGTAGTTTGAGAATAGGTGTTAATTCTTCTTTGAATATTTGGCAAAATTTACCTGTGAAGCCATTCTGTTCAGGATGATCACCTGTGTGAGTGCTCCAGGAGTGTTCCTTTATGTGGGTCATATGTACCCTCCTGTTGTAATTGAGCCTTGATTCCTGTTGGTACATCACTGGATGGGACTGACTCTCAGGCTGACTGGCTGTGAGGACTGGCCACACCCACAGTGTATGAGCTGTGTGGGGGCTGACCCCAACAGCGGGATTTGCCCCAGTGGGCACATGTGCCTGTTTAGACTATCTTTGGATGTGCTGCTTGTAGGGCTAATCAGGTAGTGCTCTGTTGCGGTCTCTGGGTGTGTTGGTTTTGCGGCCCCCTGGGAGGGGCTCCCATGCAGGTCAAGGTCAGCTGCTGCCTATTACCACTCTGGGTTACCTGGTAGGAGCTACAAAGGGATGGGTGGTTGGTTGCTGCCTATGTTGGACCTGGAGGCGCAAACTGAGGCTGATTGCCACCAGTACTAGGCCTGGGGCAGTTTAGCAAAAGGCCCTGGGCATCTGAAGGCCTGGAGCCACCTGCTGGCCACCAGTAAGGCTCAGCTGCTGAAAGAACCTCAGGTGAGGCATGGTCCCAGGTAATTACCAGGGCAAGGTAAGCGGAGCTTACTATGCTGGTTCAGATTTAGATTTGGCCCAGTGGAGGTGGGAGTGGGGGATGGCTCAACACTGGAAAGATGGTGCCTGCCTGTAGGCTGCATGGGAGGAGGGCTCAACCCAGGGAAAATGGTGCTGTCCCTCTAGTTCTCTCCCTGAAACCACACAACTCAGTCTTTTCCAGTATGTTTGTGGCATCTCCCAAGTTGCTGTTTCTCCATCAGAGCCCAAAGTAAGTGCCTGCGAGTGAGTGAGTCTGTGTGCAGGCCCTGTAAGAGGACTTCTGGGTTTCTAGTAATGTTCCATCTTACCCAGATGGTTGGAATTCCCATTGATTTTCACAACCAGATTTTGTGGGGACACCTCTTCTTGGTAGTAGAACCCTGAGCTCAGTATTCTAGTGTGGGGCTATTGCTTTTCTAGGGGGATGCCTGCAGCCAAGATATCCCTCCCAACACTCAACCACCACACGTGGGTGTGGGGCCGCCAGCTCGTTTTGCATCTCTACTTCTCCTATCAGACTTGTTGTGGTCTTATCTTTATGTCCTTAGTTAAAGGAATTTTATTCAGCTAGTCTTCAGATAGTTCTCCAGGTCGATTGTTCTATAATTTAGTTGTAATTTTAATGCTATCAGGGGAGTAGGCAAGCACAGTGTTTTCCTACTCCACCCTCATATCTGGAACTCTGTGTCTTATTCATTTTACTTTTAATGTTCACCTTAGTAATCTCTAAATTGGATTGTGTAAACCCTATGGTTGGGGGTACATACGATAGTCCATTGTGATGTGGGAGGGAAATTTTTCTTTTCAATTTGTATTAATTTTTATCTTTTATGTTTTTATGTCTGCTTTATAATTTATGTAGTAGTTCTAATATAATTTCTAAACAAATATATTAACATACATTGAGGATATATGCTTAAACATTCTTTACTGATAGGTGTGCACGATTAGAAAAGTTGGGACATCACTGGCGTAGGCAAAAGAAATTTCTTGGCTGGATTATCTGCCCAATTCAAAAGAAGACCATTTTGTAGAATGAGACAGAGATCTTATAGGAATAGGGTATGAATTTTCTTTGCTTTTTCCTTGTCCTTTGTACTTTCCTTCAGGGATCTAAAAGTTAGTATCGCAGAGCAGAATTTGGGATCATTTATGTTGTGCATCTAAATATTGCACCCAGTGGTTTGTTGGAGCTGGCTCATCCTTGTTAGTGAGAACCGACTATTAAACTTTCAGAAATTTTGCAAACCAATTGATATGTTGTTAGCTTGAAGTAGAGTATGGTGGGAGTATTTAAACCATGGAAATTGGCAATACTGAAAATCAGGCTTCCCATCTCATTCTGAGCTGGTTGTTAAATAGTTACTGGCATACCACTGTCTTGCATATTGACAATTGTATTTCTTGATTTTTCTTTTTTTTGTTTTCTTAACCACCTTTATTATGGATCTCTAAAATGTAGAAACATTTTAAATTTAATAAACAGTGAGAACACTGAGACTGTGAGAGGGAAACATAAAGGTCACCAGAAACCATCAATAAGCTCTGTGAAATTTCTAAGTCAGTTCATTTCAGTTCAGCAAGCCCCTACTAAGCACCTATAATATGAAATCTTAGGCACCTTGGGAATATAAAGAAAAATGACATGCATTGTGGTAGTTTAAAGCCTGCTAAGACTTCACCACAAAATAGTGTTTTGTGTGTGTGTGTGTGTGTGTGTGCACATGCATGTGTGTGTGTATGTAAGTGTGTATCTCTGTGTATCTGCATGTGCATGTATTTTGGTTATATATAGCTGAATTAGGTTGAATAATAGTTTCTTCTGTGAGTGAGAAAGTGTTAATTAAAACAATACTTACAATTTTATTGTGCTTCATAATAGAGTAGACAAATTATGTACTCTTAAAGGTTTTATAATCTAGTGAAGACAGAAAGAAGATAAATTTCTTAAAATAATGAGATATTTTCAAGGTAAATATAATGGTATATCTGTCCAAGATGACTAGCTTGTATTCCAGAGAAAAGCAGTCTTTTTCTTTCATAGAGCATTTTCATGAACATAATTATATTTGATTTTCAAAGAAACCTGTAATGTAATGCATGTAGTAGTTATCAGTTTTGTAGTCTTTATTGATTCTGCCCTATCCTTGCCTTAATTCATCAGCCAGAGAATGTCCTTGTTTCTGTCTCTGTAATATTTTTCCAGTATATATCTTTCTATCTCAACTCTTGCTATTCTCACTCTAATTGAAGCTCACATTACTTCTCTTTGGCTCATTCATTCATTTATACCTCAAATGGTGAGTGCCTACCCTGTCTCACTTAGGATACAGAAATGAATGAGACACACACAGTCCCTGCCTTTGAGGAATTCACAGAATAACTAACAGACCACTGCACTGACCTTTTACCTGCTCATGCTCAAATCTGTTCAGTACACAATGCCCGATTACTCTTACTTAAGCATTGTTGGAACCACATTACTCATCTGCTCAGAGTCACTGCTAAATGCCTTTGCTGGTATTCAAGATCCTCTATGATCTGGCTCCCATCTACCTTTCTGGGTTTATCTTTAGCTCTTCTTCTAAATGGTTCCTGTGCTCTAGCCAATCTGGGTTACTTGCTGTTGCCAATGCGGGCTTGGATATAATGTGTCCTTGATAGCTTACAGCCTTTATTACATTTCTACTGGAGTGTTCTCTGTACCTTTCTTCAGCTTGATATGTCCTGTCTTCCAAACTGTCATGTATGGCTATACTGGTTATATCCTGCATAAGGGTGCTTGTTGAGGAGGTTGAGTGATGACAGAAATCCACGCTACCCTCCCCTTCACATGTACCTGCAGGCTGTGTTCTAATTCACACAGAGGCACTGTAGGAGCTACCCTGTCCTGAGGGGCAGCTTAGTGAAGTGCTCCCTGAATTCCCTCCAGCGTGAGGGTCCTTTTTTCCATCTTGTAAAATCCAATAGCACTGTTTATTTTTATTTATTTGTACCAATGCAGTCATTCTTGTAATTTTTATAATAAATAATATAACTAATATTTATTGCACTTATTGTATGTCAAACCCTGTTCCTCATGACATGGCTCTTAACTCATTTACTCTTTATAGCAACCAAAAGACATAGATACTGTTGTGATCCCTGTTGTAGATATGGAAGCAGAAGCACCTGGAGGCTATGTATTTTGCCCAAAAATCACCCAAGAAGTAAATGGCAATGCCAGTATTTGAATGCCAATCTAAACCTTGTGCTCTTAACCTACTCACTGTATTACTCTTAGCTAGGTTCTTATGATTACCCATTGTGTTGTTGTCATCCTTGCTACTCTTAGCAGCTAGCACAGTGCTTTATGACTTAGGGAATATGCAGTAAATGTTTACTATGTGGATGAATTGAGTCCATAGGCAGATTTCACAATACGTAAGTGCAAATTTTTGTTTTGCTTGTTTTTTGAGGAGTATGGGATGAGGGGGCTTTTTGAGGCTTAGTAGCCTATACACTGTTCTTTTTGTGCTTCTTAAAAGATGCTGTACTCCATTATTCTGTTTGTCTCTCTTCTCATTTTATACTCTTTATCCAATAATTTCATCTTTTCCCAGTGCCCAGTTACTACATATATGCCCTTGTTCCAAATGCATCACCAGGCTGGATGTTTCTGCTGGGTACTAGGCCTGTATGTGTAGTTTTCTATTGTAAATGTCCACTTGAATGCTTTATAAGCATTCAAACCCAGCATATGTAAAACCAAACTCTTCTTCTTTCCTATAACTATATTTGTCTTAAGGGGGTCATGTAGTTCCCTCTCACCTCTAAATCAGTCAGTTGTTCTTTGCTTCTACCACTTAAAACTTTCCAGGATATGTGCCCTCATTTTATTCCTTAATGCCATTGCCTTATTCAGTCCCATGTTATGGATCTTCTGTGAGGTGATTCCTGCTCTTTTATTTTCTCTGCTGTGGTGCTTTGGGGAAAGGACTAACACTTCCCATGTTATTTAAAATTTGTCTACTTGTTTATCTTATATACTAGTGTGTGTACCTTTTGGGGACAATGATTTTGGTTTTGTTCCTTTTTTTAATCCTCAGTACCTAGTATAGTGATTGTCCAAAATAGGTTCTTGGGAAATGTTGGTAATGACAGTAAAGAGTGGTTGTGAATATATGTATATTTCATATACATGGCAAATTCTAAGTGCTGGATAAGTTGTCTATAGTTCGTTCAGTGCTAAACTATGCTTTTTTAATGAACAAATGAAATAATTAAAATCTAAATGGGATAGCATATATGAAGTACCTAGTACAATGGCTTATACATAGTAAGTTCTAAATCATTTTTTTAGTATTAGTAGATAAATTAAAGCTTTTTCTAAGTACTATTTCAAAACAAAAATTGATGTGCCTGTTACTTATTTGGTTATTTCAGCAAAACTTATTTTAAGCTTTTATTTATTTTCCATTTTGACAGAGCATAGCAGGAATGGCTTTCTTTGTTCTACGATGTTTGGGGCTTCACAAGAGAAGACTCAAATGGCTAGGGACTGGAATTATTTGGAGGCTCTTCATTCACACGGTTGGTGCTTGGACTGTGATGATCTGAAGGCAGAAGTCAGCTGAGATTTTTGATTGGAGTGCCTTTCCATGGTCTTTCCATGTCACATGGGCTTCTTTACAACATAGCAGCCTCAGCATAGTTGAACTTCTTACATGTGGCTCAGGACTCCAAGAGTTAGTGTCCCAGTGAATAAGGAGAAACTGTACGGCCTTTTGTAACCTAGCATTGGTAGTTAGGCTAGATTCTGGATTAAAGTACTCATGTGCCTTTCCAGATTTTAGGAGAGAAGACATAGACCTTGTTTCATCATGTGAAGGATACCAAAAAATATATGGCCAAGTTTTAAAACCACTATACCAGATCTGCTGATGTCCTATTTAGAAATCTGTATAGCATCCTTATCTTTCATTTTGCCCATTCTACTCCACTTTCATGTATCAATCCCAAAGTGCTGGCCTTTTTCTTTATTTGAGAAATAAAGGACCTAGGTAAGAATTTTGTCACCTTTTACTTAGGAGTTTTCTGTAACCTCTTAATTGGTCTATATAATCTCTCTCATCTTGAATTAAATGATGATTCATCATATTGATTGTAGGATAGTTCTTATTTCATACAGGTCTCTGCCCAAATTGCTTAGCTTAGTTTGTAAAGATTGGCTCTACCTAAATTTCTACTCTGCACTTCACTTTGTTTCAATTGCTCCTTTGCATTGACTGTCTTCCTTGCCTTCTTCACCTAACTCCTTTTATTCTTCAGTTGGCCATCACTTCCTCTGTGAAGCATTCTGGTTCAAAAAATTTTCATTTCTTCTATTGGTTCATATGTTTCTCTCCTGCCATTATAGTGACTATAGCTTCCATGAGGCCAGGGACTGCATCTTAAATCATGAGCCACTACTGACTGACCCATTGATTGAAAACAGATTACACTTTGGTGGAATTCTTTAAAGGTCTGAAAGCATTACTGGGCTCACTAAAATGTCTATAAAATTAATAAGGATAATTATTATTATTTTTTGCTTTGGGAGAATTATGCTTATAGAAGCTTTTAAATAAGGGAGTTTATATTCTGTGCTTCAACATTTTTATTTTGGTTTAAACATATGCAACAAGACCCAAAAATATATTTGAAATATTATTCTTGTGTGCCAGAAAATTTAGGGGAGTGGGCAAGTATTAGATTTAAAACAAGCTTTTATAAGATTAAAGGCTATGAGAATAAAGTTGAAATCAGAACAGTATCGTTTTTGGTTGTGGAATTTTAAAGCTTTAAATGCGACCTTGAAATATTTCACATTATGGATTTTGTTCCAGCCTGTTTCTTTTTGGTCAGGAACATGTGATAGTTCATTTTTGGCAGTTGTACTGTGTGAAAGGGCTGGGGGTCAGCACTGCTGTTCAGAAATGGGTCAATGAATGTTCAGATGAAAGGAAAAAAACTTTTGAAGAGTCTTTATTTATTGTTGGTGTAATAAGACAAAATAATTATAAGCTTGAACCTCTCACTGTGCTCTTGCTTCCTCCTTCATCTCTCAAATGCTTTGCCAAATTAACCACATCAACCAATTTTACAGAAAATGGATTGCTGTTTTAAATAGTTCTTTAGCTATTATTTTTAAGAAGCTTCTTCAGAAAATCTCTCTCCTCTCTTCTCATGTCTCCTTTGTACTTATGTAAAAATCTTAAACTGCTTAAAGAGAGCAGGCAACATGTTCTAATTCAGTGACTGATAAAGTATAAGTAGTATAACTACCTATTTTCAGCTGAGCTAGAGGAAGAACTCTGTCCTACTGTTGCTTTAAAAGATGATTTTATTACTGCCAGGACAGACAACAAGCTAGGATTTTTCTAAGAGCAATAAATGACAAGTTGGTTTACTGCCTGTGGCTCTTAAACAATGTAACATTCTTAAATTAATGTAGGAAATTACTCAAGTAGTCTTTGCATGCAGTCTAGATCCTCTGCATGGAGATAGGGTTGCTCTCTGTTTAGATTTTTCCTGTATTGAACAAGACACATAAGGTTTCTCCAAACCCTGGAACAGCCTTTGGCTCTCAAATTTCTGCTGGAATGTTATCTGGAGTGTGATGGGCTCTTTGCCAGTTGCCATGGAAACTGGCCAGGGCTCTATCTAGTCCTTTGATCTATTTGCTTTAAATAAAAGATGACCACCATATTTAATCTGATTCTCCACATATGTATTTTCTTTAAAAATGATTAAAAATACAGTTTACATAAAGAAGTATAGGGTATCTGTTTCATATTTCTATTATGCTATTTAAAAGAATTCTATGCAGCTGAAGAGTGTTCCAGCAAAGAAACATTAATGAAAATTGTCTTTTTGGATGTGCATAATTCCATTCGTTTGTGATTTTGTCATTTGGCTTCTGTGCTTATATATGCAATGGAGTAACATGCTAAATTTCCATTTACCTGTTAGTGACGGAGAGGGACTTGTAGAAATTGGGGCAATGGTATTATCATACCATTGCCAAGTGAAATGCGGTTTAAGTTATGGTGTCAGAGACATAAAAATTAAAAGCATCTGTGAGGAATTAAGGTAATTAAGTATTCAGATGTTATAGACATCTAATAGTACATCTTCCAAAATTACCAGTAAGTAGCTAAAATTAGAGAAAGCTTTATATTTATGGTAATCTTTAGACATCTGAATCTTGGCAGTCTCTCCTATTTCTTTAGTGGGGAACTGGTGAACAGAGAAGAAAGTTCTGATCAGAAACTACCTGGGGAGTTACCTGTTGTTGATAGTAAAGTCTTTTTTAAAAAATTAGTTAATTTAAAAAAATCGAGGTGAAATTCACATTGTTAGAAGAGTTTCATGCTGTGAGCCAACTGATGACATTGTTCCATTTTTAAGGTCTGACTCTGATTAAAAAGGTGAGATGGAACTTGAGTGATTGAGGCTTCCTCTGGTTGTCCAAGTAACATGATTTCCTTGAATGTACAATAAAATTTGTTTATGTGAAATGAAAACGAAGAGTATAATTACTCAATACTTCTGCAAATAGTGATACTTTCATTTATTCGTTCAGGTATTTACTAAGTACTTAGCATGTGCTAGACACTTATCTGGGTCCTGGAGTTTTAGTCGTAAAAAAGCCCAAATTCCTCTTTTTAAGGAGTCTAGGGGAAGAGTTATAATAAATAAACATATCCCTTTAGGTAGTAATTAGAGTTATGAAAGATATTAAAGCAGTGTAAGGAAATAGAGAGTGGTGGGAGGTGTTATTTTAGATAAGGTCGTCAAGAAGGGGCTTTTGGAAGACATTTGAACAGAGATCTAAAGAAATTGAGAAGCTGGGCCATAGGAAGAGCAAAAAGCCCTGAGGTGGATCAACTTGGATTGTTTAAAGAACAGTAGACGGTCAGTGTGACTACAGCAGACTAGGGGAGAGGTAGGCAGGGGAATGTCATACAGACCCTTAAAAGCCCTGGTAGAAATTTGGACTTTTTTTTTCTGAGTATGATGTGAATTTTTCATCAGGGAAATGGCATGATCTAATTTATTTGTTAAAAGATGCAGCTGCATTATAGAGCATGAACTGTAAGGGAAAAAAGAAGAGAAGCAGGGAGACTTGCTGGGAGCTAATGCAGGAGTTTAGGGTAAAGATAGTAGCTTGCACTGTCATCTACCTTAGTGGTAGAGGTAGTGATAAAAACTTGGGTTCCAAAAATATTCTGAAGATAGAGCTGGGAGGACTTGCTGATGAATTGGATGTGGATGGTGAAAGAAAGAGATGATTCCTTGTGGGTTTTTTTTCTTTTTTGGCATAGTATAATATCTTATGTAACATAAAATTTATTATTTTAATCATTTTTAGTGCATAGTTCAGTGGCATTAAGTACATTCATACTGTTGTACAGCCATCACCACTGTCCATCTCCAGATTATTTTATCATCCCAGACTGAAACTGTATCCATTAAACAATAACTCCCCATTTCCCTGTATTCCCAACCCATGGCAACCACCATTCTACTTTCGTTCTTTATGAATTTGCATATTCTAGTCACCTCATATGAGTGTAATCATACAGTATTTGTACTGTTGTGTCTAGATTATTTCACTTAGCATAATGTTTTCAAGATTCATCCATGTCATAGTATGCATCAGAATTCCAGTTCTATTTAGGTTTCTTGGGTTTGGTTTAAGCAACTGTGTGAACAGTAGTGATATGTGAAATGGAAAAGACTTCTGAAGGAGAAGTTGGGGGTTAAAATCAATTCTCTGTATACATGTTAAGTTTATATTTTTATTTATTATTATTATATTTTTATTATGGTGACAAGTTAAGTTTAAAATGCTTAATAGACACCTGAGTGGATATGTTGATAAGTCCAGAGCTCAGAGAATTTAGGGCTGGAGATTTAAATTTGGGTGTCATTAGAGTATAGGTGATATTTAAGGCTCTGCAACTGAATAAGATCACCTGGGAAATCAGGGTAGTTTTGAGAAAATGGTCTGTTAACCAGTAGTACATTTAAGGTAGTGTAAAAGGAATACATATATTCTAAGACTTATCTAAGTTGCTAAACCTATGGAGAGTTTAAAAAATTGATATTGGTTTTAAATGTTCTAATTAGTATAGCATATTGGTTTTAAGTGGTTGTCTGCTTATTTTATTAGCCAGTTCCCTTATTTTCTTTGGCTTAAAATAGTGATGAGCTTTGTTCTTTTAGGAGTTCTCTGAGGAATTAAAAAAAATGTGTGTCAGGATGAATTGGGTACTGACTAGAATGATTATTTCCAAAAGTTACATAGAATAGAATTTTATCATGGTAGGGACAATTAGAAAATTAATAGATGCCAGTGATAATAGGATAGCGGGAACTTATTTATGAACAGAGTCTTTTAGTGAGCAAATACCAGCTGTGCATGAGTAGAGGTGGCACTCATCCAGGGGAAGGACATTTTGGGGTAAATTTGTGTACTTTTTTTTTTTTTTAACAGCAGAGAGGCTTTTTAGTTAGACTGCGGTTCTCTTTCTTTTCCAAAGGATTAAGTTTCAAAAGAAGGATCAGACCACTCTGGTGGGGTGAGGTGGAGGTGGAGGACATATTTGGAAAAGAGGGATGTTTCAACAATACTGTGATAGAGCTTTCCCTAGAGACTGTGTTTCATAGGCATTTGACCAAGTATTTAAGAACCAAATCTTAATATTACTTGTTTCTCTCCATTTAATGAGAATCGCTCAACTTAATTAGCTCCCAGTTTTGTCTTTACAATGGTCACATCACAGAGCTTGTGAATATCAATTCTTTTAGAAGAATTTTTCTCATTATAAATAGTACATGTTTAGAGCATCAGATCTTTGCAAAAGTAGTCTGGTAGTAGAAATTGTTTTTATAACGGAGAGAAAAGAGGTTTGATTTCATGTTACTAAAGGACGTTGAAAGTAATCAAAAGAAAAAGGGAAATTTGAGAATGTAGAGAGTCTACCAAACACTGTTTTTAAAGGAGACCATTGAAGTCAGGAAAGAATAGACTTGCTTGGAAACAATTCTGATAAATGGAACTTGAGGAACTAACATGTGCCTTTGACAAAATCTTCTGCAAAGCTGCTATTTCTCCTTGCGGTCCTTCAGTTAGGTCTCTGACATTTTCGTATTTGCCAAGAAAAGGAGAGTGATAAGATAGATGACGTTTTATTTTTATATATGATTAGATAGGGTAGATGGAAGCCAGCTGTTGTTTAAATATGTGTCTTATGAAACATTGTAGGGAATATGACATAGGCAGTAGTAAAGCAAAGGTGACAGATGAGGGTATTGCTGAGGCTAGTGAAGCAGGGGTGGGACAGATAACGTCTCTTGTTTCTCCTGGTGATTCTTGGTGTTAGCTCTGGCAGAATTACATAGATTAGCAGATTACCTCACATTGCCTGTGGTTTTATGACTCAGTTTGTGAAACTGGAGAACCTAAGTCATTCCTTCAAAGTGTGTTTATTAATTATCTGCTATGTGTCAGACACTTTGATAGGAATTTTGAATACAGTGATTAATAAGGCAGTCCAAGTTGTTTACTTATATCTGTGAAAAGTTTCTCAAAGAAGAAATCCTATTGTCAGGAAAGCATATAATTGATCCTAATCTGAGAGTTTAGGGAATACTTCCTTGAGGGAGTAATATTAGTCATATCTGCCTTCCTACAACCACCATTACTCTCTGTCCACTACTGTTTTATCTTTTTTTATGGTAATAATTATAGCCCAAATTATCTATCTATCTATCTATCTATCATCTATCTAATTATTCTTTCCTTCCATGTTTCCTCCTCCTCCCTCTCCCATTAGAATGAAAACTCCTGGAGAGCAGGGATTTTGTGCCAGAAAACTCTGAATGGAAAGGAACATGGGGTGGTGAAGGAACTGAAAGAAGGCCAATGAGGTGGCAGTCACTGTGAGAGGAAGAGCAGCAGCCTTGAAGACCATGTCAAAATTTTAGAATTTTAGAATTTATCCTAAGGACATTGGGAAGCAATTTTAAACAGCGGGTAGACATCATTAGATTTGCTTAAAAATTACTTCATCATTGCATGGAGAATGGAGGGGATGTTAGAGTGGACAAAGGAGACCAGTGTAGGCTATTACAGTAACCTAAACAGGAGAACATGGTGATGTCTTAGACTAGGGTATTGGCAGTGGACATGGAGGAGGGGATAAAACTGGTAGGTCTTGATGATGGATTGTATATGAGAGAGGAGAGGGAGGAGTCAGGGATGACCTCCATTCCAGGTTTCTTGATTGTATAACTGAGTTGATGTCAGATACATTTTCTTAATGCATTTGAAAAAATAATATGCATATTTTAAAGTTTGGTATATAGTAGAATTGCCCCTGATTGTGAAAACTTAGCAAATGTTTTCCAGTCAACTTTTGGTCAAGATAAGAAAACAATACTTTTTAGTCCATACTGTTTTTACCTAGTAATAAGTAATCTATGTCTTTGCTAAGGCTTGATAAATGTTATGTTTGACGGGAATCCTAGAAGTTTTTTTTAATGGTTCTATTGAGATATAATTCATATACTTTACATTTAATCTATTTGAAGTGTACAATTTAGTGGCTCTTAGTATATTCACAGAATTGTGTGTCCATCACCATTTTTATTACCACCAAAATAAATTCTGCACCTCTTAGACATCATCCCTCAATATCCCCCGTACCACAGCCCTACAGAACCACTAATTTACTTCCTGTCTCTATAGATTTGCCTTTTTTGGACATTTCATATAATGGAATCTTACAGTATGTGGTCTTTTGTGGCTAGCTTCTTTCGCTTAGCATAATGTTTTCAAGGTTCATCCATGTTGTAGCATGTTTCAGTTCTTCATTTCTTTTTACTGCTAATAGTACATTGAATAGATATATACTACATTTATTTATTCATTTCATCCGTTGATGGATGTTTGAGTTGTTTCCACTTTTTGGTTTTATGAATAATGTTGCTATGAATATTCATGTATAAGTTTTTATGTGGACATATATTTTCAGTTCTCTTAGGGCTATACCTAGCAGTAGAATTGCTGGGTCATGTGACAATTCTGTGTTTAACCATTTGAGGAACTGCTAGATGGTTTTTCAAAGTGGCTATCCCATTTTACATTTCTACTAGCAATATACAAAGATTCTAATTTTTCCACATCCTCGCCAATACTTATTTTTTTGTCTTCTTGATTATAGTCATCTTCGTGGGTGTGAAGTGGTTTCTCATTGTAGTTTCGAATTGCGTTTCCCAATAGTGTTTCTATTGGACTAAAATGATAATGAGATGGAAGCTGGGCAGTTTACTGGTTGATATAGAATTTAAGAAGGCTTTTTAATCATAAGAAAGTAGAGATAAATTGGCATATACAAGTATTTAAAACATTTTCTAAGGCTTTATATTCTCTTTCTGGTTCTCATTTAGCAATTAACAGTTAAAACATTTATTTTGTACCTTAAGTTCAAAAAGGTTTTGAGGTTACACAAAAATAATTTTCACAAATACCCCAAATATTTTTGTTGTAGTTTTTCTTTCCCTTTAAAATACAGTCTTCATTCCTTTTGGCTCCTAAACAATATAGTTGAGAATTTCTAAGTGATTATAGACAAATTTAATTGAATGATCCAAGGACCACCTTGTACCAGATAGCGTGTTTACTCATGGATGCTACCTTCACAACACCTTCAGGATTGTGGAGGAGACAGATACACATATTTATTTACATACAATAAGGTATATAATAATAGGATACACATAGTATAAGGAAGAATGTAGTAAGTGCAGCAGTTGGTATAAACAGTGTGTTAATACTAGAGTGGAGAGAAATTAATCACAGTGTTAAATAGAGGCAGTGATTTGAAGGCTAGATCAAATTTGGCAGATAGAAAGATAGCAGAAAAGAAGAGAATTCCAGGTTGAAGGAACTACATGAGCAAAGTCATGGTAGCAGGAAATTTATTGTAAGGTATTTGGAATGATAAGTAGTCTGCATGACTCCAGTGCATGGTATATTGGGACAAGAGGGCTTTTGGGGAATCCCCCTGAAGATAGACTGAATGCATATGTAAAGAAGTTTGGATTTTGTCCTGTAATCAGTGGGATACATTAGAACTGTGAACATGTCCACAGTTCATGATAAAACCTGTGCTTTTCAAAGGTAAGATTTATAGTGATGTTGAAGGACAAATTAGAGACAGATTGGAGGCAGGGGAGGCTGTTACAATAGCTAGAGAGTTGACTTATCAACTAAAACATAGGGGTTTATTAATTCCATATAACAAGGATTCTGGAAGTTAAAGAGTTGGTTCAAAAAGCATTCCAATTATATCAGGGTGGCATTTTTGCATTTCTCTTGGCTTAATTCTTATAAGATGACTATCTCAATTACAAAGAGAAAGAAAAAGAGTGTGCTCCTTTGTTGCTTTTTTGTTAAGGAAGAAAACTTTCACCAGGCACTTCCTAATTTCACTGACTAGGATTGGATCTCATGATTGTGACTTTGCTGCAAGGGAGGCTGGAAAAATGGGGAACCTAACATTTTCTACCTTTATAGTGGGAGGTGAGCTATGTCTTTGGAAAGAAGGGGCAGGGGTAGGGGTTCTCAGTCATAACAACTAGTAGTGTCCACAGATGCTAATGTCCTCTAGTTAGTAGTAAAAAGTCGAAAGAAGAGACAAATTTAAGAGATAGATTAAAAGGGAAGGAGGAATTAAAGATGACTCCAGGTTTTGGTGGTGAATGAAAAGGGGAACCACTTATAAAAATGTATTTCCCAATCTAAAATTGAATTGGGTCCTTAGTCTATTAATGACACTTATTGAATCTAAAACTTGATGCCTAGGACCCTATAACTTTACCTTCTAATCACTAAACCTAACATGGAGGAGGCAGTTGGAGGTAATACAGTGGTTTTTAAGTGCTATTCCTAGGACCAGTGCTAGCTTGCTGCATAAGAATCACCTGGGGAGCTTGTTAAATAAATCAGAATCCCCAGGAATTGATATTTTTAGGTCTGGGATTTGACCATCAATTTTGTTAACAAGCTCCCTAGGTAATTCTGATACACAGCTAGGTTTTGGTAGAAGTGTGGACTTTGGTTTCAGGCAAACCTGAATCTGAATCCCAGCTCTTTACTTCTTAACTGTGTGAACTTGGGCAAGGCATTTGACCTCTCAGAGCTCAGGTCCCTCTTCTGTGAAATGTGTAATAATAATAATAATAATAATAATAATAATAATAATAGAAGCCTTTACAGAGCTATTGTGAAATATAGAGATATGTATTTAATATGTCTAGCATAATGATTGGTGCATAGTATGGATTCAGTAACTGGCTGTTGTTAATGTATGTTAGACTGTGGTAAGTACTTTGCATTTGATTTAGCAAAGAAACACAGACATCTATATAGCCACAACAAAAAAATAAGAAGCAAAATATAATAAATTGCTTCTTTTCTTGCTTAGTATCTATTGTAATTAATAGCTGATTTCCTTTTGGTCCAGCCAAGTATCTTCTAGGCTTGAGCATATGAGTCTTTGTTTATTTTTTTAACTGCAGTTTTGGATGTATCTGTTCTGTGTAATCTATATAATTATATAACTTAAAAAATGGCTAATTAGCAAAAACCCTAAATCCCATTTCTGTGAAATATGTTATTTAATATTTAGTAGAAACTATTTTTCACAGTGATGTTATATAAAACCTTAGACATTCATGCACTTATAAAACAAAAAAATCCCAGATAATATCAGATGAAAGGAATACGTACACATTAAGGATCATTTTGTTATTCTTAAAGCTTATGTATAGTTAGTTGCCTGGGTTCATAATTAAAATGTTATTTTGGATGGTTGTTCTGTGTGGTAAATGACTACTCACTGAAACTAAATGCTTATTTTTCCTGTTTCAGTGCATAAACAGGTCTTGGTAGAAAGGAGAAAAAACACTAACATTGAGTATTTACTTTATGTTGGGAATTTGACTTAATTTGTCTCATTGGAGAGAGGCAGGCATGCTATAGTGGTTACCTGTGGCGTCTGAAGACATGTTGCCTGGTTTACTGTCCCAGTTTCTGCATTTTACAGCTGCCTGACTATAGGCAAATTACTTATCATTCTGTGCCTTGCTTTCTTCATTTACTATTATTATACACCTACCTCATAAGTTTGTTATAAGGATTAAATAAGCTAACATACATAAAGTGTTTAGGAAGTGCCTGGCATATAGTACTATATTATTGTTAGCTGTTCTTTAAGTTTCACAAATTCACACTGCTGTATAATCTCAAAAATATCTTGTGAGATAAGTATCTTCTTAATCTTTGTTTCATAGGTAAGAAAACAGGTTTGGTGAGGTTAGTAACTTATCCACAATTGCCCATCTATTTAGTGTTGTAAATCCTAGATGCTTTTTCATGCATTCTACAATGCATTTTATGTGTTATTTTAAAAAATCCTAAAAATGGTAATCACTTATATGATTCATACGTTATTAAGTAACATTGATTTTCATTTATCAAAAAAATTTTTGCTGCTAGCCAATAGCATTAATAGATTAACTGTTTTTTCAACTTTAAGTGTTAATATTTTGAAAAAATCTATTATTGATCCTTCCTTTAAAATATGGCATCAAAGGGTAACTGAGATATTTAAAAATATGCCATTTAATGCAATAGCTATTTAATTGAAATTAATTACATAAATATAACTTGCCTAGGTTTAATAATTATATTTTTATAACATCATTTTGTCAATGATAATCATAATGGTACCTTTGTGGATTTTCATAGTTTTTGAACTTTAATTTGTCACGTAGTTATATGTATATTTGAATACAGTACAATTGTTTATTTCACTCATGATCTGGATGCCCCCTGTGAGTAAGTAGATTATCTAAACCTTAAGGTTCATACATTTTATAGAAAACAAAGTTATACTTGCTAATGGATAACCATTAATGTGTATTAATAGTATTAGTTGAGATATGTGTGTCTACCTCTATGGTATCTTTTATAAGAATAATTCAGTGTACTGAATAAGGAACTTAACATCAAATATTAAAGTGAAAAATAAGGCAGTGGGATTTTTAAAAAAATTAATTATATAATTGTGTAACAGAGGGGTAGAAGGTCCTAAAGCCGATATTCTATTAGGAATTTTTCCTTACTTGCTCTTCCTCTTCCTCCATAAGCACACAGACACATGCACCATCTTCACCCAGCACAATAAAATAAAAATACTGTTTTATGCAATAAGATTTAGATAGATAAAAAGCCAAAACTGCTTTTCCTTTTTTTTTTTCTTTTCTGTATGGTTTTAGGTAGAAAGCATTATGCACGACATGCTTTGAGATTTCCAATTAGAAGCTGTAGCAATTTTATTTTGAATAGCTCTAAAGAAGCTGTTGTCTGGGTGTTTCCTCCTCAGTGCTCTTTGGCCTACCTTTTAAATTTCTTTTGGTAAAGTGCAGCTTGCTGCCAGGAATTCATTCTCTCACATAGTTCATGGAAGTTGCTGAATTTGATCGTGATTTAGAAAGAGAACAGTTACCCTAACTTTACATTTAGTATATTCTTCCTTAGTTTCACTTCATGTATAACATATTGGTGGCAAAAGTATTGTACATTGTCTGAATTTTATGATCTGATTTTGTCCAATAAGAAATTACCCAGATCTTTTTCAAAGAACAATCTTTCTTCTTTTCTTAATTATTCTTTCCCCCTCCTCCCTAACTTGGCTCTCAACAATTCATTTTTCCTCAGTTTTTTTTCTCGGTAAATTATTTCCCCCATCACATCATCCTGAGGAATAAAAAGGGGACCTTAATCCTCAGTGAGGCAATGTTGGAAGGGTCACTGAGAGGGGAAGAGAAGAGGGCAAATGAGGCATGGGTTTCAAAACCAGCTGCTTGGCTCCTGTGGGTTTGAGACTGAAGGGTGGATCAAGTACTTTGTTCACATCCTGATTCCTGTGATTGCTGTATTGCTTTTCTTTGGAAGAGCTGCTATCAGAATTGTAAATTCTCTTTCCTGCATTGCAGTTTAGTTAAGGACATTCTGAAGGAATTGGTGTTGGTTTTCGGTGCTTTTGCTGCAGTACTTTATCTGGTTTGGGAAAGATTCTTGTTTATTAGGTTTGTAGGTCTGGCAAAAAGTGGCTGGTTGCTGTCACAAGTAAGATGACTATTTTTAGGGGTTAGTGTCTAGAATTTTCTGTATTACCATGGTGATAGAAGGCTTTCTAATTTTTCTCTAATTTTGAAGGCTTTACTTAATTACTAAGGGCATTAGTACTTTTTTTCTTTAATTATACAGGCCAAGGACTTAGATTTTTCTTAGTCTTAGTTTTATCCCTTATTTACTTTCCCTGTTTCTTACTAGATGAAAATGTGAGACTTAAGGGAATTGCTTCTTGTTAATGAAGATGTTGTTTATCCTGCTCTGGAAAGGAAAAAAAATTAACAAACCCGGAACCAAACTCCTATGCAGCCTTTTTTGGATTTGAAAACCTGTTGAACCTAATCTTGCTAGTGAGCAGGTTTGAATATTGCCTTCTTTTTAATGAGCCATTTCATACCATGTTGTGGCTTTAGTTTTCAGAGATTTAGATAGTGTACTCTTATGTTTTATTATACCAGCCTACCATAGCTACCATTATTTGCACTAGGTTTTCTTTATGAAGTCCCATTTTTCTGGAGTTGAGATCAATAGAAAAATGAAGATGACATTGGATGTTCTTGGGGAAAGGTGGTGGTTAGGAATAGACTGCAGGGAAATTTACGAACCTTTAATACCAGAATATTTTTAACCTTGCATATATTATCTAATTTTGAATCATATAACTTAAAATGTTAGCACAGAAGTATTAAGAGGGAATTTCATGAAGTCATACAATGGTAAAGCTTAAGAGAGACCTGAGGGATCATAGAGTAACCAGTCCTGATACTCTACAGAGGAGCAAATGTAGGTTCATTCATTCATTCATTCATTTATTCATCCATCCATTTATTCATTCATTCATCCATTTATTCATTAAAGAAATATTTACTTAATGCTTACTGTTTTAGGTGCTCAGAGATATCCCTACCCTTATGGAGTTTACAGTAAATAGATAATAAACATCTTAATTTAGTAATTACATAGTACGTTAGAAAGTGATAAAAGTAGTTTGGGATAAGGGAGAGAAGAAGTACTTGAGAGTGAGGGTGGGCTTGCAATTTAGAATAGGGTAGGCCCACTGAAAATAAGACATTTGAGCAGAGACTTGAAGGATATGAGAGAGAAGTCTGTGTGACTACCTGAGGGATTTGGTCAGGCAAAAGGAACATCCAGTTCAAAGGTTAATGGGGGCGGGGGGAGCATGTCTAGCTTACTATCCAAAGAATAGTAAAAAGACCACTGTGGCTTTTGGAGTAAGAAGTGGACTGGAGTAACAGGTGCTGAAAATTAACAGGGTTAGGATGCAGGGGTGTGGGGAACTGGATAGATTATGTGGGGTCTGGTGAATTGTTGTAAGGACTTTTATATGAGTGAAATGAGGGAGGGGAGTGACAATGAAGGATTTTTGAACAGACATGATCTGACCTATGTATCCACTTAGTCATTCCAACTGCACTGTTTAGAAGAGATATTGGGGTAAGATTGCTAGATTTAGCAAATAAAAATATAGGACACCTACCTAGTTGAATTTGAATTTCAGATAAACAACGAATAATTTTTTTGTATGCATATGTCCCACGTAATGTGTGACTGACCACCCATATGGCAGAATGTTAACTACTTTTTTATAATTAAAAAACCCACAACTCTTCAATGTTACTATCAATCACTACAGATTATTGTTACCATGATTCTACTGGTCCCAAGGCTTGGGCCCTTAGAGCAAATTTTTATTTCTCTCTTTAGCATCTTATTTATATTACTATTCTTTTACATTGTGATCATCTTATGCCCTAGAGTGTTACAAAAGTAGTTGGACTCCAGTCCATGACTATCTATTGTTCTAGGTTCTAGGAACAGTTGTGAACAAAACATTCAAAAAACCTTACCCTAACAGAATTAACACTATAGTGTTGGAGACACAATAAACAAGATAAATAAGTAAATATATAATATGTTAAATATTGGTATAGGTGTAAAGAAGAGAGAAAAAGCAGGAAGGGGAATAAGAAATATCCTGTGTAATGATGAGGGAGTTACAATTTTAGATAGGATGGCCAGTGAAGACCTCAGTGCATGATGGTGTTTGAATCAAGACTTGAAGGAAGTGACGGAGAGAACCAGGTACATGGAGGGACAGTTCTTGGCTGAAAGAACGGCAACTACAAAAGTCCTGAGGCAGGCACGTGCCTGGATGTTAAAGACACTGCAGGGCGCAGAGTGTCTGGAGTGGCATGGAAAGGGGAAACATAGTAGGGGATGAGGGGAGGGGCTGGTGATTGTTAGTTTAAGCTTTATGATATGTTAGAGGTTTGGATCCTAGGCCTAGTTGTGGCATTATCTCTGGGCCTATTTCTTCATTACAGAAAAGTAGACAGAAGACTAAAATGATACTGTAGGTTTCTTTTGGCTCTAAAATAATATTTAGTTTGAAATCTATTATTTCTTTTTCATTTCTACTTTTTCAGCTCTTTTGAAAGTAATTAGTTTATGATTTGGGATTCTTCTGTGCTGTTCATGAGCTTACCTCTGTGCTCCATCCAACTGGGTAACTTTCCTTTATGTTGTTCTTGTTCCTCTTTCTTTCTTGACTGAATTTGAAGATTTAGATAGTCCTTCAATAAAGAAGAGGAAATTTTTCTAATCACCTTGTCTAACCATTTGTTCTTCTGACAATCATATTCTTATTTAATCTTAGCTAATAGAATTAAGAAACATCATTTTATCTACTAAGAGATCGAAATTCTTATGGATGGCATATTTGATTTAAAGCTAGAGAGAACGAGTCTGCGGCCATGCCACCCTGAACATGCCCGATCCTGTCTGATCTTGGAAGCTAAGCAGGGTCGAGCCTGGTTAGTACTTGGATAGGAGACCTCTTAGGAAGACCAGGTGCTGTAGGCATTAAAAATAATAATAAATCATGCTAAGCAAAATAAACCAGATAGAAAAAGCTGAAAAATCACATGATATCACTTATATGTGGGATATAAACCTAAAAGCAACAAATGAACAGAACAAACAGACAGAGACTCATAGACATGGACAATGGACTAGTGGTTACCAGAAGGTAGGGGTTGGAAGAGGAGGGGAGAGGTAGATGGGGTAAAGGAAGTCAAATATAGAGGGGTAGGGGAGGGTGAAGTGGGTAAAGGGGATCAAATATAGATAGCTGAAGGAAATTGAACTTTGGGTGGTAATCACACAATAGAATATATAGATGTCAAATTATAATGTATACCTGAAAATTATATAATTGTATTAGCCAGTATTACCCCAATAAACTTAATTTAAAAAAAAGTATAAGAAAAGAATAATAAAAAAAAGCTAAGGAGAAAGAGAAGAAAACCAGGTTTGACTCAGCTCTAAACAACAAATCTCAATTGCCAGTCCAAGATTAAATGGAGTATAATGTGCAGAGAATCATGGGATTCTTAATGGGGTACTTCTAAGGAAAGGTCTTAGCCAGCTCTTAGTCCTAAATGAATGTTTACTTACAAATAATGGGCAAGACCACTCTAAGATGTCATTTTGATGGGTTCTATGAGCAGATGACATGAAGCTTTACAATCTTCTTAAGTATAAATTCTGTTGGAAAAACAAGTATTATCAAAACTGTTTTTGGTGCCTTTAAAATCTGACACAAAAAATAGGATTTGTAGACTTTAAAATTGCAGCTTTCATGTAGTAGTAATGAAATAGTATAATCACTCTGAATAATTCTGCCATCACTTATAGCTTTTACAGGGTACTATGAATTATAAAAGAACAAATCCAAAAATCTAAATAGTATCTGGGGTTTGATCTGTCTTATTTTATGTCACCATGTACACTTTGAGTACTGTAAGAGAGTCAGAAAAAAAAGAGTAGAATATTAGGTACTAATATATTAGGTTAAGTTTATGGTGACATTAAAGATGGCAATCATACTTTACAATAGTAAGTTTATAGTTATTTTTGCTAATAATCATTTTCTTTACCTGTTGTGTATTTGATGAGACTTTTATAGTGATTATTCTTTTGAGCCTGGTTGAAGTTAAAGATAACGAAATACCTAATTAGAGTTTTTTTTAAAAACGAAATATAATTATTTTAGGAATGAGGTGGAAAGGATTCATGAAACTTCTCTAGTTAGACACCCAGTTGTATATATATATTTATAGCCTCTACCTTTCTCATTTTGTTTTCCTACACTATAAAACTGTCTGTTCAAAAATTTAAATTGAAAGATTATACACTTAAAATAGGAGCCTATTTAAAATAATGGAGTACGTTATGAAAAACAAATGAAGTTTATTTGGTATTTTTTGAACATTATTGAAGCCTAGACTTGAAAATGTGTAAGCTAATTTTTGTAGCTATGGTAATTTTACCGGTTCAGTAGCTGTGCCAATTCAAAGTACAATATGCTTTAATTAGTGTAGGCTTTGCTGTTTCTATTTAATGGACACTGATTTTACTCCTGATATATAAAATGTAAGCAAGACATGCTAACTTAGTTCCAGTGAAATAGCTTGAAAAGTGTAGTCTTTATTATTTTTAAAAACTAGCCAATTAAGGATGAGGAGGTATATTTTTACTGAGATAGCTCTTCTGACACTGAGAGAAATGTCTGTGTCCTTCCTGCTCTTGGCTCTACCAGAATCACATTGTTGGGAGATTGAATAACTTGGTCATGAAAAAGCTTATTCTCTAAATTAGTGTCAGCAAAATATATAACCTTCCTGTTTTGGTAAATTTTTATTGGAACACAGCCATGCTCAGTCATTTATATATTGTCTGGGTTCTGTGGTGCTGTAATGATAATTGAGTAATTGCAAATCAAGTGATCTACAAAGTGTATTTACTCTTATTTGGTCCTTTAGGGAAAAGTGTGCTGACTCCTCTATATCTAAGTCTTTTGTAGTCAGATCACGTTAAAGTTTTGGTGGAGTTTTTTGAGGTTAGTATTTTTGTGTTTAATTTCTCACCTGCTTTATTCTAAGAAAAAATAGTTTTTTAAAAAGGTCATTTTGAATTGTCAGTTTCCAGCTTTCTCATCCAGAAGTAGATATACTACCACCTTGCAGGTTTGCTATGAGGGGTTAGTGACAAATGTAAATAAAGTGCTTAGCAGAGTACCTGACATCCAGAGAGAATTCAAGCAATGAGGAGACATAATCAGGTAAAGTCTAGGTGTTTATTTGGGTTATTTAGGATGGCATGTTTTTAGAGATGCTGATTTGTCCACAGAGCTGACTGTAGAGGCCTAGTTTATCCAGATTCTTCATATAACATTTCTGATTAACTTCTCTCTATCTTTTTTTACTTCCTTCTTCTTTGCCTTTGTCCCTCTCCCTTTCTCTTTCCTCTCTGCCTCCAGATTTCCATACCTTCCTATATTCTTTCCTTTTTGATCTATGTAAGCATTGCTGCTAAATTTAGGTCAGTGGTAACTACTTTAGGGAGAGTAATGCAGAGAACCTAACACATAGAAGGATCTTCCTTATTCGTAGTTCCATTCTCTAGGAAGCAGAGGAAGTCTAAAATCTTGTAACCTCCTTGCCCTCTTTATTCTTATGTGATAATGTATATTGTCAGCTGTCTAGGAACATGTAAAATTTATTTCTACCACAGCAAATTTCAGGGTAGATCTTAAGTTTTGTCTTGAACCATGCCAAAGGTTCACTTTTAGACAGGCAGAGTTTTCTTCCAGAAAATAGGATAGATGATAGATTCTCTCTAACATTTTGAAGGAAACTTGATCTAGTGATGATAAATTGAGCCTAGCAGTATTATATTGCAAGCACCCACTTAGTTGTTGTCTTGTTTCATGAAAACATAAACTTAAAAAGCTATTATTTTGCTTGACAGGTATTTTTAGAAGATCAGTTTGAAACCTGGAACTTAATCCTTTCTAGTTATTATAAAATCAACATTAATATAAGAGAGCAAAAAAAAAAATGAATCTTTGAATGTATATAATTTTTGTTTTTATTGGCGTTTGTTATTATTTTGTAGTAGTTTTTAGTTTTTGTATGTATCAGGAGAAAAGATATGGAAAAGAGGTGAAATTCTAGGATGATAGTTATGGCATTAGCAGACGCTTAGACAACAGTATTAACAATTACCCACATTTCTGAATGTTTTAGGCCCCCTCATTTGAAAATCTTTTTATCCATAGTAAATTTAATTCTGTTTTAATTCTAGATTCTTTTGTTTGTGGTTTTGAAAGAAGTTAAATAGGGTCTGAATTTCCATTGAATGTTTCTACCTTTTTAAAGTTAATACTTAAATTCATTAAACCTAAACTTTATATACTACCATTCTATTAAAGGTAAAGAATCTTTCCTTTTTTCTCATTTATTTTATAATAAGCTGAGATTTTGTAGAGGCAGATATTAATCCCTAGTCTGTTCGTCTCTGTGACTAAGGTTAGTATTTTAGTGTTTAATTTCTCACCTGCTTTATTCTAAGAAAGGGACATTAAGTGGTTTTCTGGGAACTGCAATTTAAGTCAGTATAAAGTTAGGGACATAAATGTTGAATGTACCTTATTTTGTGTATTCAGAAGCAACCAGATAGCAAGGTTTAAAAAGTTATTTTGTGTCTGGAAAGAGATAACATGGAAGATGGGGATTGTTTAGTTTTCAAAAAAAAGTTTTGGGAGGTTAAGAGTTTTCTCTCGCCAGGATATATGTATATATAGAGAGGAGAGTCTTGGTGAAATATAACTCAAAGGTGTATAGTTAGTATTAGCATGCTGTTTACTTGTATATGAGAAAAACCAGTAACAGATTGATTTAATTTATCAAAGGAGGAAGAGGAGGGGAGAGAAGAAAAACGGACATTTGGAAATAGCGAATTTTGTTTTCCTTTCTTTGGCTAAGCTGCTGATTAACTGGCAGCTAGTGAAGAGAACAATCAGGATATTCTGCCCTTGGGCAACTGGATGGATGATCAAAAACCAAAACAAAACAAAATAGTTTTAGATGTTTATGAATTCTCCAGAAAAGCTTGGGTGTTTTAACTGTGACTTGCACCTTGAAGGTTGTCCCTATATTATGTCTGCCTCTATCCTTCTTAGTATTTCCATGCCAGATCTGCATCAGAATTTCTCACTTGCCTTAATTACAGTCTTGTTGCCATGATTTTTTTTTCGTGTGTGTGTTCATTGGTGTTTTAGATGGCCTTTTCAAAAGTTAATGCTCCATTTTCCTGGAGTTTTGTTGGCTGTTGTAAATCACCATTTTAACATTGTGTGCATGTAATTTGTTCTCAGATCAAAAAAGTTTTAGTCTGTTTGGAACTATATGGGAAATCTGAGCCACAATGTGTATGCATTGGATTTCTCTGAGCAGTTATCTAGAAGAAATTGGTAAACCAACAAAAATTACTTACCTTACGCAGTTTATACTTTTATATTATTGTTGTTTTGAAAGTTTAGATTATGATTTTGGAATATTTTGCAATTGTCTTTTCTGTGGTCAAATTTACTGTTGCTATGTGCTTTATCTTTGATGAAGAATGGGAATAATCTTATGATAAATTCTGTTTTTTTCTAGTCAAAGGCGATTGGTTTGTTAGATGTGGATGTGTATGGCCCTTCAATTCCAAAGATGATGAATCTTAAAGGAAATCCAGAATTATCACAGAGTGAGTAAAGAAGAGATAAATAGTATGATAAAAGTTACCCTGCAGGGTACTAAATAAAAGTCAGGCATTTTACCATGTACCATGTGTACTCTACACACAGTATAATGTAGTAATTCTGAAATCAAGTATGGAGCCAGACTGCCTGGGCTTGAATTCCAGCTCTTTCACTGACTGACTATGTGGGTTTGAGGGAATTTTTTAACCTCTTTGTGCTTCAGTCCCCTCACTCCCATATGTAAAATAGGGTTAACGATTGCTGTGAGTAATCGCTCAGTTACAAAATTGCTGTTAAGTGTAATGCATTTAACACAGTGCCTGGCATGTAATAAGTGATCAAAAGTTAGTTAGTTCATCACCATTGTCTCTTTATATTAAATGTGTGGATGTATGGGAGTATTTGAATGGAAAGTATGTAATCTCTTTGTGTTAGAAAAGATGGAAATTATTTTCTCTAATCAGATTTTTGTCATATTTGTTTTAAAGTGTTTTTTAAAAAACCCCAAACATTACTTTCTTTCCCCAGCCTTCAGTGCCATCAATAGGACAAAGTAATTTTTTGAGTAAATCTTTAATATTTACTACTTTTATTGTTACATTTTCTCATAATGCTATCAAATATAAAGCTTTAAGAACAAAAAAATTCTATGATCAAAAAGTGAAAAATTGGAACAACTGGTAACTTTTTTCTTGAAAAATGGTTTTAAGTGAAATTAGTTTATTAAAATTTATTTCTAATTATAATAAGAATATAAAATTGAATAATTTCTTTTTGTTTCTTATTGAGCTTTTTATTTTCCATGGATCTAGAACAAAATGACTGTATTTGCAAAGGGTATTTATTAGATTATATGTATAATAGAAGTATTTTTTTGTTGTTATTAAATTAGTTATACACATTGTCTGCTATTTAAGGTGCTTTTGTTTGTGGTTTAATTGTTAGAGTCAATTACAGTGTTAATTCTCTATAACTGGATTCTTCTTAACGTTTTGAAGGAAACTTGAAGATCTAGTAATGATAAAATTGATCCTAGTGGTTTTTACTGTAAACACTCAGTGGTTTTCTTGTTTCATGAAAATATAAACTTAAAAGTTGTTATGCTACTTTCCTTGTTCTTTGTCCTTTTATAGGAATTCATATTTAGTTTGCAAATATGTGATATGAGCCAAGATGTCAAACTTTCACAAGGAGTAATGAATTTGCATACTTTAATGATAGACTTATTATGTCTGTTTCTCTATTAAAGTAATGTGAAAACTGCTGCATACAGCAAATGAGTGATGGCAAATGGAGCCTTTGGTGTCACTCTTTTCAGTTAGTCTGTTTAGTCTATGTCAACAAAAATACTTGAACTTTAATTTGTTCTTGTTTTACTGAAGCTGTAATCTTAAAATTGATGTTTGCAAATTGGCTGCCATTAAATAAGCTTTCTTGTAAAGATGAGCTACTGGAAATCTTGGACAGTCTGAAAAGAACACATTGTGTGTTGACAAGCTGTTCTTAAGCCCCCCAAGAAGTAAACTAAGGCATCACTTAAAAGAATGTGAATTCCTAAAAGCCCAACTTAGAGATTATTTTTTGAATCTTAGAGAAATCTGCCACCATTATACTAATTGGCATCATTTTGATATTTCTAATTTTATCATGTTCATTTATCCTATTGTATTCTCTATTACAGAAAACAAAATGAAACATGAAAATATATATCTAATTAACAATAGAGAAACACTGAAATATTTGTTTTCAGCAGTTCAGATTTGGGGGAGGAGATAGACCAATGAGCTGAATCTCAGCTTTATAAATGTTCCTCTGTGCTTGGACCTAGCTAGACAACCTTACAGGCAATAGGACTTCAGGATTGTCCCTTTCTTTTCATTATCTAAACACATATAATAATGTAGTTTTAGTTTGTTCATTTTAAAACTCCATGTTAGGGTTTGCAGATTAAACACTTATTCACATTCTCATATCTTTTTTTTTGGGGGGGGGCTGTGGGAATTATAGAAAAACTACACTTTTTAAGTTATATAGCATTTTAGCTTTGATTACTGAGAGAAATTTAATATTTGATTCTAGAGAAGTGAATTTAGTAACTGGAGAAAAATTTAAGTTTATAATAGTTTTGGGTTTCTTAAGCTGAGAATGTTTATCAGCTTAAAATGACAGTAGTGGCTTGAATGTTATTATGCAAAATTGTGGTAATGGGAAGTCTAATCAGTTTGTAGAAAGAGTATTATATAAAAACTTCAACAGGTTCACATTGTAAGGAGTGTAAATGACTAATTGCTTTGGAAAACTAATGAAATTTAGAATAAAATCCATGTGCAGTTGGGGAAACTATCTTCTAAGGATGAATATACCTTTTTTTTTTTTTTTTTTAAAGAACAAATACCAGTTATTTTTGTCTTTTTTAACTTCCTAAATAACATGATATTCAAATTTCATATTATAGTATAGCCAAATTATAGCCTTAGAAATTATCGAGTAGAAAGGTTTTCAATTGAATTACAAGTGAATATTAAATGGTAATTGCACACAGAAATATGTTGCTGTATTTCACTAATGTAAATATTTTTTTTTGTTGTGTTCATGTTGAGGATTTTCACTGAGCTTTCTCAAATGACTCTTATTGGTAGAAATACATGCTTTCTTTCACAGTTGCGAGGACAAATCACCTTCAAAATACTTGTGAATTTATTTCTACTTAGTTTTACAAAAGAATGCCTTTTAATGTACTTAGCAAATAAAATAGGAACATTTTAAGGCCCATGGAGAGAGGTTACTAAAATTGAAATGTCAAGTAATTTTATTGAGGGTTACATAGTGCTTATTAATGATTAAATGTAAGACTTTTTTGAGTCTTACATTATTTGAATGTCTTTTCTGTTGTTGGGGTTAGAAATTTTGCATTCATGTCACAATATTCTGCTCTGTCTGTCTTAAGGTATTAAGCATTTTTCAAGTTTAGGAATTGCGTGTGGGGGTTTATGAGACAGAGAAATTGTGGAAAATCAGCTTGAGCAAAAGACCTTTTGTAATAGCACTCATCTCCAGTAAGAACTACAAGGAAGCAGCTAAGATTTCTTAAAGTGCATAAAGAATGAGAGTGAACTTTACTTCTTTCTGAAGTCACCTTGCTGTTTCCTTTCAGGGAAGAGATTTAGGGATGTTACTGAAGTCATTGACATGGATGATTAAATTCTAATGCAGTGGATGGAGCTCTCAGAGCTTCTCATTTATAATTTGCTTTCTCTGGTCATTGTCTTTTGAACCCTTGGTTTCATCTGATGCTAGAATTCCTCTGCTTATATTTGGGACAGTTTCCATAATCACGGTGTTACAGGAATGACTTTTTCCTTGCTGCTTTCCTGCATTATGTTTGTAATCTTTTTTATACCTAGAATATTAAGACAAGATGATATTCCTAACATAATCAGGGGTTGACGAATAGCCAGGAGTTTTACTTGTTCTGCTGCAAATCATCTTAGCCAGGGGCTGCAGCAAGGGAAGTTATTAAAGGATGCCTTATTTAATCACAGGACAACCGAATGTATTTTAGTAGCTACTGCCTATTAAGTTTGGTTGTCTTTCACAGGATGGCAGCAAATAGTGTTGACCAAATATGCCTGTATATTTATCAAACAGGCTGTACCCCTTTGTGTTTATGATTAGTACCTGCCACAAGAAAAGGTTGGTATCCTCCTACACCTCTTTTACTTTTTGAGTTATATTAGAGGGCTGTCCTTAAGATGTGTAGATTATTAGTACAGTACATTTGTAATGTGCCCATATCTATTGAGGCTATTTGTGCCTCACATTTCTCTCTTCCAGTTTAGTTCAGGTTAAAAACAAACAATTTTTTTTCTTATTTCATAAACTTTTGGTAGTTTTCAATGTTGTTCAAAATTATCAGCACATTTTCAGTATCTTCTCTCAGATGAGGAAAATAAAAGAACTTATTATTGTTAGGTAGTAGTAGGAGGATTAGCTTGCAGTTTTATTTGTAATACTCAATTTTTATTTATATGCCTTGCAAAATTTTTGCTTTTTAAAATAGACCCATATTGCTGGTTCATAGTTACTTTAATAAATTCACGGGGTACTTTAGAAACCTTTTAGGGGTACTTTAACAAAACATGCTGCTCTTTTTAATATTAGGTTAACAGAAAGTCAAGCATTTTAAAAGGAGAGTAGTTTGTGAAAGCAGGATGTTAAATGAGTTTTTAAAATGGAAAATGTGGGGAATATTCATCTGTGAATTGAGAACTCTATGGGAAAAGGCAAGAGGTCATAAATAATGTCACTATATATAAAGAAACATGAAAAGTTTTAATGATCTAGAATTGATGAGGATAACTAGGGAGAGGAGAAATTAGATATGCTACCCCCGCCCCCTCCAAAAAAGACAACAAAATAAGCCATCTTTTTCACTTTCCTTCTAGGCTGGTACTCTAGATTTTGTGTGTGTGGTATGCATCCATACAGGGTAATGGATGAAACGACATCTTGTTCATCAAGATCGAATAGATTTTTGTACACTCATGTTCATAGCAGCATTATTCACAGTAGCTAAAATATGGAAGCTACCCAGTGTCCATCAATAGATGAATGGATAAGGAAAATGTGATATATACATAAAATGTAATATTATTCATCCTTGAAAAAAAAACTTCTGACATATCCTGCAACATGAATGAACCAAGAAAGAGGACATTATATTCAGTGAAATAAGCTGGTCACAAAAAGAGAAATACTGTATGATTCCTCTTATGTGAGGCACTTAGAATAGTCAGCCTCATAGAGACAGAAAGTAGAATGATGGTTACCAGGAACACGGTAGAATGGGGAGTTGTTTAATAGGTATAGAGTTTCAATTTTATGAGGTGAAAAGAGTTATAGAGATGGATAGTGGCGATGGTTGGACATTATGAATGTATTTAATACCATTAAGCTATACACTTAAAATGATTAAGATGGTAAGTTTTATGTTATATATATTTTACCACAATGAAAAAAGTTGAAAAAAATATTGAATAAGTTTGCTATGGTCATATTACTAGTACTGGACATAACAACACAGGGTTTCTTCTATAGTATCTATGGTATTGACCCAATGAATCAATCTGTTCTTTAAAAGAGCAATGAATCATTGTAGAATAGAGAGAAAATAGAATAGTGGTGTTTCATTGGGAGACTTACTATGCTTGGCGGAGGGAACTTTACTAGTTGACAAGTTGTTGTGAATTATAGCATAAAATTATATTTTCATATCATGAAAGATGATTTGAGTTTAAAATAATGTTATCATTACCAGTATTACCATTTGTAAAATTATCAGTGTTACAAAGTTCTATATGATTGATCTGGTCCTTGTCTTCTATCTACTTCTACAGCCTCAATTCCAACAAGCTTACCTTGTTACTCAGTGAACACCAGTTATTACAGTGGCCTCTGTTTCTCAAAAATGCCAAGCTCTGTGCTGTCTCAGGTCCCTCACACATTTTATTCTCTCTGCCTGAAATGTCTTCTGCCTCTACTGTCTTCCACCCCTTCCCCACAACTAATTTTTATTCATCAGGTTTCAGTTTTAATGTTTCTTCTCCCATGATGCCTTTTCTGACTCCTCAGTCTCCTTATTGCAATTGTGAAGATAGAGTTTTTGAATTATCCGTTTAGTTTTTTTTAAAAATATTCCTTATTAAGACAATACAATATCCACAGAGCAGAGACTCTCTTGTTTTGTTTCTCTAATGCTTGGTATGTAGTAGATGTGCAATAAATCTTAGTTGAATAAATGAATATGTTTCCTGCTAAGTGTCTTGTACATTAGCTGCATACTTTATTTTCTACTTTGGGTATATGAGTAACTTAATTTGCAAACTATATGTGTATATATATATATTTATGAATATTAAAGACAGTTTTAAGACAATATCTTTACAGTTAATCTTTGAGATATATCTGAGTGGCTATCTTAAACTATTCTTTTTTCCATTTTTAAGAAAAAAGAAACTATATTGTTAGTAATTTCACTTTTGAGAATTATATTATATAGATTGAGGCTATGAACAACCTGGAAAAAGGAGAAGAAACTAGTAACTCAGCATATACCGTCATTCTTTCCTCCTACCATTCGCATTGCCATGCTAAAATAGTGCATGGACACTAATACAAAGATTTTGTTTGAGATTATTTGTTCTGGAAATTGTTATTTGGAATAGGTTAGGAGAATTGATGAGTGAGGAAGTAGTGACAGTAAGATTTTGATTTTGTTCTGCTATATCTGAGGTCTTTCAATTAAGGAAAAGGAAACAAATGGCAGCTTGCAGTTTAATGGACTTTGGGATTTCCCTTGCAGTACACAAACCACATACTTTTTTTGAAGCGATGGAATGTCTTATACTGGGTTCTCCGGAAAGTAGAGCCCTAAGCAGTACTAATTAATTTATTAGAAAATGCGAAACTGGACTAAGGATGGAGAAAAGGTGGGAGAGCCAATATGAAAATGTGCTGTCAAGGTGGTTGTTGCTAAATGTGACAGATTGCTTGACTTCCTGGGACTGTATAAACTCCATTTCAGGACAGGGTACCTGGGAGAATAGGGGAAGAATTTATCCAATAGGGGAAGAATAGGGGAAGGCTCACCTTAGGAAGTATTAACTCACCTTCTCTGCTGAGTTCTATGTGAGCGAGTCCCGGCAGAGTTCTGTGGTATCTGGCGGTGTCTCTTCTTTGGGATCAACATGGAGGTCTTGGGGTAGGGAGTGAGAGGCATGCAGTGTATATTCTGAAGTGAGGGATGGTCAGGTAGTTTCTCTGTGAGCCCAAGTGGAGCTGGTTGTCACAATGGTGGCTGAAATGAGAGATACGTGAGGCTAAGAGGGTCTGGGGTGATGCACGTGGGGCTTCTGATACATGGGGATGGAGGTGGGAAGCTGAGTATCAAAGTCTAGAGTTGAAAATTTGGCTTCTTTATGGTTGGGGTTTATGGGGGGGCATGCGATGCTGGTCAGTTTTAAATACAGTAGTATTGTGGGGATTGGGACTCTAATATAAGGGCTAAGTTTTAACGGATGGTTATATGAGATAAAAACAGATCTACCTGTAAGCCACTTTCTAATTTCAAACAAATGATTGTATGAATTGATACTGTGCGTTGTACACTTAACCCAGAAGCCTCACAATAAGCAAGAATGTTCTTACTGTTAGATTTGGGAAAGAATAGTAACTAAAAATTGAGATGCCAGTCTTAGTAATC
Source organism: Eidolon dupreanum (assembly GCA_028627145.1). Taxonomy (NCBI): domain Eukaryota; kingdom Metazoa; phylum Chordata; class Mammalia; order Chiroptera; family Pteropodidae; genus Eidolon; species Eidolon dupreanum. Next base: position 69,492,690 of record CM053509.1, read on the forward strand.
AGGAAGACCTGAGTTCAGATGGCTGTGTATGCATATATTAGTAGGCACCATAGTCATTGAAAGAACATTTGGGGCTTTTTAAAAATAAACATTTATCACAGATTCTTATTGCTGGAAAAAGACACCCACGTACATACACATATATATTTAAGTAAAGCATCTTTTAAAATTTTGTTACTTATGAATTAACTAGCACAGATTTAACATAAAAATGGTTGGTGTTAAATTTTGCTTACTTTAAACCCAATTTTAAAATTTGCATTTGTTTCAAAAGTGAAATGTTGAAGGAGACATTGTTTCCATTTATTTAGCAAACATTTATTGAGTATCTTCTGTAGTTAGTAGACATGAGAAATACTTGGTTCTTGGCTAGCAGATCCAATAAGATTTGACCCCTGCTTTTAGGAGCTTATTGGAAACATACTAGCTAATAATCATAAGCATAAGTAAATGCTCTAATAGAAGTGTAAGCATTACCTAGAGATGGTGACTCTAAGTCAAACTGGGAGCTTAGAGAAGGCTTCCTGAAGGAGGTGATTTTTGAGCCAAGTTTTGAAAAATAGATGAGCCTAGAGTTGTAAGAAGGGATTGGGAATTGAAAGTGAAGGGGACAGGCCAGGCAGAGGGAATAACATAAGAGTTAAAAGCCTGCAGAACGCAAGTTTGGCATGGCAGAAGTGAAGAGCTTCTGTGGGTGAGTTGCAAGAGTAAGATTAGGGCTAGAAAGGCAGGTGAGAGTCCTGTCATAAAGGCCATCTTGTTCTTGTTTGAGAAGACGAAGTGTACTTCAAAGGCCATGAGAAGCTATCTTGGATTTTAGGAAGGGGAATGACACTATCAATTTTGCATTCTAGGAGCATCACTCTGATAGCATTGTGGAGGAAAGGTAATAGTGATGCAGTGAATCCACTTTTAATAACCCAATACAAAATGGGTGAGCAATACAGTGAAAGAGGAAAAGTGATAGAATCAGTTCTTTATACTTCTTTACTTCTTTACCCCTATGCTTACCCTACTCTCATGGTCATGGAAATAAGTAAGGAAACAACTGGGCTCATCACATTCCCTTAATCTCTTATTTTCCCATTGCTTGCTTGTTTTTTTCCCCTTTAACCTAAGTTCCTCAGAGGCTCCAAGGAATAGACAAATTGTGATCACTGTGAGATACTTGAATTTACACATAGCAACTTCATTTAGACATACTCGTTTTCAAAAACCCTCACTGTTTTGGCATTTTGACTATTGTGACATTTATGTTCCCCTTTTGCTATCTAATTTATTGCTACCCATTGAAAATGTGGACTGTTTCTTGGTCTTACTAAGATATTTGGTCACCCTTTGAAAAGATTACCTTTAATCTTTTATGATAAATGAAGCTGTATTAGTAGCCAGCCATGAAACTCATGTAAGTAATAAATATTGGTGGATATGTAAGGTTCTGTTTATAGCCATGATTTATATCATATCTCATTGTTGGTTATCATTTTGTTAAAGCAACAGCAATAAACTACAAACTAATTTGTCTGTTGTAGCTTCCCTGTCAATAAAAGGAATGTAGCATTGTGGCATTGAAGCAGATGAGAACATAAGAAAGCAGAATCCAATCACTCAATAGAGAGATTAGTGTGATCTTTTATAATGTACAAGAATATCACCATTTTAAAGCAGGCAATTAAATGTTGTGTTAAGAGGTGGCTTAAAAAATTGAAGGAATGTATGATATATTGATATTGGGTTGCAAGAAAAGTCATGGGTTTGAAAAGTCCTAGTATTACAAAACAAACAAACAAACGAACAAACAAAAACTTAGCATGCTAGCCAGGTGGAACTCTCCTGGAGGAAGCCCCTTGGTTCTGTGACTCTGTCTTGGTAAACATGGTACCTTTAGTTATGAAACAGATCAAACCTGTTAGTATTAACATGTTTTATATTGTTTAGAAAAAAGTTTTATAATCATTGTGGTGCTGTATGTTTGTATTTGTTTTAAAAGGTGTTTGAAACATTTAAGAAAACCAAACATATTAGGGAATCTGATGTGTTTTGTGATTTTAATTTGAAATGTTTGATATTAAACATATATTACATATTAACTAGGATTATGTTTGGTTATGTGTGAAGGAAAACCCAACACAATAGTAGCTTAACTAAGATAGTTTATTTCTCTTTGACATAAGAGTTTGGAGGCCAACCATTTAGGCTGATACGACAATTTTATTACACAAGTCTTCAGGAATCAAGTTTTTCCTGGTTCCGTTACACTACAACTAGGAGGATTTTAATTTGAAAGAAGTAAAATAATTCGGCTAATTTTCTAAATAGTGTTAGAGCATTCAAGATAATTGGATTTGTTCCATTTATTAGTTTGGTTTATTAAATTTACAAGAGTTGTTTAGTTATTTAGAATGATTTTGGTAGTTTTTAAGGTTTAAGAAAATCAGACTTATTTGATTTGTAAATGTAATTTTAACTTTTAGCCAACTTCGTTTAACTAGCTTTATAATTAGAGATCATTGTTAGGGGAATTCAATCTTCGATGAGTTAATTGAACATGAATAAAGGAAGTAATTGTTTTTATTTTTATACTAAACTTATAAATTATATATAAAATAACAATTTGTAAGATGAGCATAAAAGCTTATAAAAACAGTTTAAAAACATACTGTTTTAATTAATTAAATATTAAATACAAGTAACTGTGGGTAGTCATTTTTGCATAATAAAGGCCCCATAAAAGTTGACATTCCTGAAAGTAAACATATGAAGAGATAATATGCTATGCACATGGAGTTGAGACTGCTGAAGTTATATTTTTTAACTTTTAACTACATATTTTATGTTGTCAAGGAGGAGTAAATAATCTCTTAATATTTGCATAATATCTTTCATTAGACTTTGACAAGTTTAGTTCTTTACTCTTATGAGATTCAAATAAAAGATTTTTTCCAGTAGTGACAGTGTTATCAAAAATGTTAAGACATGTATACAGAGGAAGTCTTTAAGACATAAACTAGTTGACATTGGTTTGAGTCCAAGTAATTTTAAATGTGTATATAGATAAAACCTAACTAAGCTTTTTATGGAAGTGGCTTTCATTGCAAAATGCTGTCTTCATACTTAATGTCCATTGGCTACTTCTTTGAAGGCTAGATATAAAAATGCCTATGTTTAAAACTGTTTTGAAATTAGATACTATTCTGGATCTTTGGGTATTTGTTTAAAAAGCTGAATTGCTTTTCAAATTTTAACTTAGCTTTTTTAGCATGAGTGACTTTTTAAAAAATTTTTATTTTTCAATTACAGTTGACATTCAGTATTATTTTAGAATCAGATGTTCAGCATAGTGGTTAGACATTTATTTAAGAAGTGATCCCCTCGAACAGTCTAGTACTCACCTGGCATCATACGTAGTTATTATTATATTATTGACCATATTTCCTATCCTGTATTTTAAATCTCTGTGATTATTTCATAACTGCCAATTTGTACTTCTTAATCTCTTCACTTTTTTCACCTAGCCTTCCAGCCCCCCTTCCATCTGGCAACCATCAGTTTGTTCTCTGTATTTATTCATCTGTTTCTGTTTTGTTTGATCATTTATTTTGTTCTTTAGATTCCACATATAAGTGAAATATAGTATTTATCTTTCTCTGTCTGACTTATTTTCTTAGTGTAATACCCTCTAGGTCTGTCCATGTTGTCATGAGTGGCAAAATTTTAGTATTTTGTTATGACCATTGTATATATGTACCACATCTTTATCCATTCATCTATTGATGGATACTTAGGTTACTTCCATATCTTGGCTATTGTAAATAAAGCTTCAGTGAACATAGGGATACATATAGCTTTCAAATTAGTGTTTTGGATTTCTTCAGAAAAATACTCTCAAGTGGAATTGCGGGTTGTAAGGTAGTTCAATTATTAATTTTTTGAGGAAACATCATACTGGTTTTCATGCTGGCTGCACCAATTTGCAATCCCACCAACAATGCACAAAATTCTCTTCTCCACATCCTTGCCAACACTTGTTATTTTTCAAAAATTTATTGATGATAGCCATTCTGACAGGTGTGAGGTGATATCTCATTATGGTTTTAATTTGTATTCCTCTGATGATTAGTGATGTTAAGCGTCTTTTCATATTGTCTCTTGGTCATCTGTATGTTCTCTTTGGAGAAATATCTATTCAGGACTTCTGTCCAATTTTAAATTGGATTGTTTATTTTTTTTTGGTGTTAAATTGTATGAGTTCTTTATATATTTTGGGTATTAGCCCCTTATCGGATGTCTTTAGCAAATATCTTTTCCCAGTCAATGGGTTGGCTTTTTGTTATGTTGATAGTTTCCTTTGCCGTGCAAAAACTTTTTAGATTGATATAGTCCCATTTATTCTTTTGTTTTCATTATGCAAGGATGGATATAAATATATATATGTAATGGATGGATATAAATATATATATATATTACATATATATATAAAAAATATTACTAAGAACCATGTTAAAGAGTCCACTGCTTATGTTTTCTTCCAAGAGTAGTTTTATAGCATGAGTGACATTTTTGAGGAATCTCAAGGGCTATCTCAAGTACTGAGTAAAATCCACTTAAAGTTTCCTTCTCTTTAGATAAATGATGGCTTTCCCCCCACTTCAGTAATAATATTTTCAATATCTGTCCCCTGATTTTAAAGATACCAATACTACATAAAAACCAAACTTTATAAAACTATCGAGTTTGTGGGGTGCTTCTTTGAAGAATGAAGGTTTTTTGTTTCGTTCTGTTCTTTTTTTTGTACCAAAAACCCCTGTGTTAAGGCCAAGTTCTGTGCTCCCCTTCGTAGGCCTTTTTTGGTTGCAAGTTTACATTTGTCTACTGATTGTGTGGTTAGCATCTGTCTTTCCCATAAACTTTGTTTCATGATGCTGTGCCTGTTTTTCTTTGCACTTGTATCCCTAATTTCAAACTACTTTGTATATAGTAGGTAATCAGTAAATAAGTTGAATGAGTGAGTGAATGGGAAGAAGTCAGTCTTAAATGGTGAGTATTCATTGATCCTTTAAAATAAAATTCATTTTTTACAGACATGTAATTTATATTTAGTCTTTCTTAGGATTACAGCTATTATATAAGTTAATTGCCTATAATCTTGAATGGCATAGAATTGAATTTTTACTATTCTAGAAATGCTTTGATGGTAGCCTTGTAACCAAAATCACAAAACTATCCAACATTGCAAAGTTTCATTACCCTCTGGACAGTCTCCAGTTTACTGTGGGGTCACAGACATCTGTGACTTTGCTTCTTATTCTTTCCTTTTATTTCTTATCCATATACTCTCATATATGGGTTATTCATTAAGCCCCCGAAACTCTAGTGTAACTGAATTGGTAATGTAGTAAGGCTTTTCTTGTAAATACAAAGTGTTTATGGAAAGGAGTTGGCCCCTGAGTATTTATAAATCTTTTATTTTATAGTTTTCATGTTTTTATTATAATTTTTTATTACTTCACAGCTATATCTTTTTTTATTATAGCATTTTTTGTTATGTTGAATCAATACTTTCAGTAGTCTTCTTAAAATAGTTTTTCATTTTTATGCTTTGTGTCTTTTCCTTTCCTCTTAAAACAAATTAAGTTTATATAATTTTTTTTCACCACACTGGTATAAAGGCCACAATAAAGCCAGTTCTTTTTGTCTTTAGCTGTATATCTATTTATTTTCTCTCTTTATGTATTCTGTTTATGTTTTTAATTGGGTCTTTTTATAGTGGCAGTCATAGTTTTGTCATAATATTTTTTATGTTTAGACTTTTTTGTTGCTTCACAATATACACGTTAACAGGCATTTTAGTTATTCTAAGAAGTGCAGTTTCATATTAAGCCCTTGTAATATGGCTACTATATCTTTTTCTTTGGCCACTGTTTTACGGGCATGTATTGCCACTGTGTTTCAAGTCTCAGCTCCTGAATCTCTTATACTTGTAGTTCACTATTTCTACTTAAAAATGAATTTGAGATGTTTAGAAGCCAGATGGACTAATAGAAGAAAACCAGTCTTATTTGTCATATAAATTGATAAGAAGGCTGGAAATGTCACTATATAAGCAAAAAGATTGGGAATTATAGAAATTGAGTTAAAAGATATATCACAATAACCAAAAATAGTCAACTGCAATTTTACAGCTAGTAACCCTAGCTAAGACCTTTCATGGACTTAAAAGATGATTCAGATTAATTACAGAATAATTTGGTGTATCAGAGCACTGTTATATTATTTAGGGACTTTGGGCATATTAGACAATAGAAGGAAAAGCTGTTCCTATAATAGCTTACCTTCCAACTGTGTGTTATCTTCTGATCTCATGTGTTATCATGACCTTCTACCTCCTCCTTCTTTGGTTATGTATGTGGAAAGAATATGGGACCTAGGATGAAATAGGCCTAGATTTATTTCAAAATGAAGTGGATCAAAGACCTAAATATAAGACCTGAAATAATAAATTGCATAGAAGAAAACATAAGTACTAAATAAACTCATGGACCTTGGTTTTAGAGAAGATTTTATGAATTTGACCTTAAAGGCAAGGGAAATAAAAGCCAAAATAAATGAATGGGCTATATCAAACTAAAAAGCTTCTGTACAACAAAAGAAACCATCAACAAAACAAAGAGGCAACTAATTGAATGGGAGAAGATATTTGAAAACAACACCTCTGATAAGGGGCTAGTATCTAAAATATATAAAGAACTCATACAACTCAACAAGAACAACAAAAAAAACAAACAACCCAATTAAAAAATGGGCAGAGGAGCTGAATAGACAGACACTTCTCCTAAGAAGGCATACAAACGGCCAACAGACATATGAAAAGATGCTCAATTTCTCTACCTATTGGGGAAATGCAAATCGAAACCACAGTGATACCACCTCATACATGTAAGAATGGCTGTTATCAACAAGACAAGTAAGTAATAAGTGTTGGAGAGGTTGTGGGGAAAAACACTCATACACTGCTGGTGAGAATGTAAATTGGTACAGCCATGATAGGAAACAGTATGGATGTTCCTCAAAAAATTCAAATTACCATATGACCCAGCAATCCCTCTTCTGGGTATCTACTCCCCAAATTTGAACATTTATCCATAAAGATATATGCACCTTGACGTTCATTGCAGCATTATACATGGTGGCCAAGACATGGGGACAACTGAAGTGTCCTTTGATAGATGATTGGATAAAGAAGATGTGTTACATATGTACAGTAGAATAATATTCAGCCATAAGAAAAGATGAAATGCTGCCATTTGTGACAACATTAATGGATCTTGAGATTATCATGCTAAGAGAAATAAGCCAGACAGGAAAAGTTAAGAACCATATGATATCACTCTTAGAGATAGAAAACTGAAAACAACAAATGAACAAGACAAGCAGAGACTCATAGACACAACAGTCTAATGGTTACTAGAGGAAAAAGGGGGAGCAGGGAAGTAGATAAAGGTAGAGGAGGTCAAATACATGGTGATGGAAGGAAATTTAACTCTGGGTGGTGAACACACAATGCAATATACTTGTGATATATTATTGAATTGTATACTTGAAACGTATAATTTTGTTAACCAATGTTGCCCTAATAAATTTAGTAAAAATAAAAAAAAATAGACCTAGATTCAAATCCTTACTGCTTTTGTTGCTAGCTGCTTAACTTTGGGCAGATTACCTTAGTTTTCTGATTTTCAACTACTTCATATGAAGAATGATACATGAAGACTTCCTATGTCATATGAAGACAGCTTGCCCAAGGCCATAGCTGGTAAGTGGCTAATTGCTTATAAGAAATAATATTTCACTGCACTAAAAAGTCTTGGATGACTGAATATCAAGTATGAAGATTTCTTTTAATATCTCTTTTGGCTGTTTAGCTATTTACAAAATTGTTTTGGTTATTACATAAACATTTTTTGAGCACCAGCTATACTAAGCAAAGGGAATATATGATATGTAGTTGGGGAGGCAGGATAGAGGCAGAACAAATATAAATAATCACATAGGTAACATTTAATGTCAGATGCTGGAGGAGGTGAGAAGCAGGAATGATTATGGAGGGCTGGTTTGGAGGTTGCAGTGGAATAAGGGAATTTAGTTAAGCAGAGTGGAGGCTGGGGATAGCCTCAGCTGTGAAATGGAGGTAGTACTTGCCTCATAGAATTATGGTAAGGATTCAGTGAAATATATCTGTTAAGTATCTATGCAGTACTGCATGACACATAATTTTTGTTACTCTTATAGATGGAGCATAGTAGCTCTTTCTGTCATCTTTAAAACTGTTCCTTCCTAGATGCCTTTAACTCAGAGATAACACATAGTTTTCATCTTAAATTACAGCCAGTTACTTGGAATATAACATTTAAAAAATTCTGAGTTGGTTTCAGTAAGAAAGAATTTGATCAGTTAGTGATTAATTAGTGATGCCAAGGCTGGTATAAAGTGGGCTGGAGGCTGGGAATAGTGGTGTATGGATTGTTGGAATAACACTATGTAAAGCAAGTATTTACCATCCTTCCCTCAAGTCCTATTATTGCCTCTTTTTTCTAGCTTTCCTTTTACTTCTTCCTGTTAAACTCTACAGTGTAAACTGGCAAGAATAGGATGCCAAGTGTATCTCTGTGCTTCTAGTTACTCAGTAAATATTTTCTGAATGATTAGCTAGATGAAGAAAATGTTAGCCCCAGAGTAGGTATGAACCTGAGCTATCACTCCTGTTCCAAAATATCCCTTATACACTCTCCCATTTACATTTCAGTGAACAGTTGCCATTTAAAAAATACTTTTTCCTCTACAAAGCCTAATTTCTCAATGTGGTTTACTTGTATCAGATTCTTAATAGAAACCACCACATGAGACAATGACAGTCTTGTTTTGGGGAAGGGATGAGCTCAAAAAGAAAGGGGAAGTTTTTTGTTTTTATTTATTTTTGTTAGGAAAGAGGTTGGATTTCAAGAAAGATAAGCCTAAATGGCTTTCAGCTTTGAGATGGAGGGATGCCTGGAGTGGTGTAGGTTCCAAGCTAGTACAAAAAAGGGAAAGTATGCTGAAGATAAATGAAATTTTAATGTTAAGAGTGATAGATGTACAATTGTAAAAACACTGAAGAATTTTCTTTATAGTCTTACTCTCTGCTCCCTTCTTTAACATTCTACATCCCCCTCCATTTCCACTGCTAGATGTGAAATATTATGATATTGTTTTTTGGCTGTCCAGATTTGTACTTGAGTTTTGACCCATTTCATTCTTTCATCTTTACTCACTTTCCCTCTAAATCCTTCTTTTCTTCTAGGTAAACAAGTAGGGTATTCTGAACTTTCTCTAGGTACTATTTACTGGTGGAACTACATCGTCTCACTCGGCTACTTTAAGTTCTCCTGAAAGAACAATAGTGGATGCAACTCTTTTCTTGCATCTGATTTCTCATAAGAAGGGTTCTTGATTTTAGAAGGAAAAGAAAGAATAGGAGAGTAGAAGGTGAGAAAGCGAAAGTAAAAATTGCACTGGCTATCCTTTCCTACTTTTTGAAGGTTCTTGTACCTATGAGTATCTTCCCAATATGTGGAGAAAGCTTTGTTTTTATAAAACTATTTTGTTTATTTCCTTTACTCTGTTTAAATAGCCCTTAAAATTTATAAAATGAGGTGTTATATCCTTGGCTGTACTCTCTATCCTCCTTTTAAAAAATGGATTTAATGTGTCTAGTTACATGATTTTAATTTATAAAATTTTTAGACCTGTTACTGAACCTTAATGTTCAATTACATTTTAAACTCTTTAGTGTTGGAGCCAGGGAAGCCAGTAGAAGGTACAGAAATATTTTTAAGGCTATATACCAAATACATAGAAATGTCTACTACTAAGCTGATTCATGAACAATGGGATCCCTACAGAAAGAAGATCAGATTCTAGATCACAGTTATCCTTGGAATATTTAATGATGTCAGCTTTAATAGAAATATTTAAAGCAGTCTTTCTTATGCATATTTCTTTTCAGTTTGTCATGGTCACAGTATCTATTCTAGTTTGATAATTAATTTATAATATAAAAATAGTCTCAAAAGCTGTTTGAAATCCACTGGTGACATACAACCAATTAATTAAATTATACCTATTAGAAATGATAGATCTTTGTTGTAATAGAGTGAGGAGGATGCAGCAGAGTGTCATTCATTCTGTGAGTGGCATTGTGGCAATTGAAATGGTTTGACTTACAGTAAGTGTCTTTCATGCTTTAATTCAGGAGCTATCATGGGGATACAGGAGGTAAGAAATAATGATCTGTGTCATGATAACTTCAGCTAATATTGGTCTCTTCAAAAAGCTATAACTTACAAAACAGTGAATTCCAAAGTTTCTGTGTAAACTTTCAACCAGTAGTTTGTACTCTTTGATAGTTTTTCTGTTAAGTTTATGTGGAGGAATTACTGTATACATTTTCTTCAAATAAAATTTTAGGGCAAATAAACTGATTTGTACATGTAATCATGAGTTCTCATTCAAGCTTTCCCTATTAAAGTATGGCTTCAATCTATGCCAACATCCAGTTCTGGAATTTTATTATTTAAAATAAAATGCTTTTAGGCAGTATTAATTTTGTTTGCTGATACATAGGAGAAGATAACAAAAAATGTGTCTTTTAACTTTCTTTTTAATATATATGCTGCACGTATTTAAGAGTTTCAGTGTATATTTTTCCTTGTTAAATTCTGAAGAAACATATTTAACATGGTGATGAATCTTCTTACATTGCTGAGCTTTCAGTTCATAATTTAAATATGAAATATGAAATATTTAAAGTACAAATTTCCTCTGGATTGCACTTGAATAAAGATTTTCCTTTACAGTGTTAGATATTTTGATTTTCAGTTTTGTGAAAAGACTGTTCCAGTCTTAGTCTATTCAGGTTGCTATAATAAAAATACTATAGACTGGGTTGCTTAAACCACAAACATTTATTTCCCACAGTTCTGGAGGCTGGGTAATCCAAGATCCGGGTGCCGGGTGACTCGATATCTGGTGGGGACCTGATTCCTGGTTCAGAGGAGGCCAATATCTTCGTCCTTTCATGGCAGGAAGGACAAGAGCACTCTCTAGTCTCTTTTATAAGAACACTAATCCCATTCATGAGAGCTCTACCCTCATGACCTCCTGCAGACTTTACCTTTTAATATCATCACATTGGGCGTTAGGATTTTAGCAAATGAATTGGGGGGCTACAACATTCAGTTCATAACACCTAGTTTCAATTTCTACTTACAGTTTGAACTTCAAGCCATGGTTTGGACAGAATCAAACTACTTAGATCAGATGAAGGAGTAGGTGAATAGATGATAACCATATGCTCCTATTTTATTTTGGCGTAATCTTTTCCATGTTACATTAAAAACAAGATGAGGCTACCATTGCTATTGCAGATTTTAGCCATTGTGCTAAAATAAGAAAAAGAAGTAAAGATTATTAATAGTAGATAGGAAAAGACAAAATCATCATTATTTCCATGTAATATGTTGGTCTACCTAGAAAATTCAAACAAAGTTATCAAAAACTATGTGAAAAATAGTGAGCGTTCTGGAAGATACCTTGAAGGATATAAAATCACTGTATAAGAATCAGCAGTTTTCCATTTCAAATTCTGGCAGCATGGCAGATTAGATGTTCAGAAAAACTCTTTCTGTAATAGGCTAAAATATTACATAAAATATTAACAAAAAATTACTTTTCAATGCATGCTTGAGGAAGTAGGAAGGAAGAGAATTTCTCAAAACTTAGAAATAACAAGAACGTGTGAACTAATTGGTGAAATTGTGCACTGAAATTGATGTTTACCCACGTATTACTTGCTAATCCTTGGTGGCTTAGGGTTTATATTTTATAGGTTTATGTATGAAGGGATAGAGTCAAAGTTTCCTGCCGAAGGAGGGAGGAAGATTCAATAGAGAATCACCATATAAAAGCTGTGACACCCAAAGGATGACATTTTTAATAAGTGACCAATGAAATCTTCCTTATATTGTTAGTTACTGGGGACATGTGCTGGCTGTAGCTCTGGGTAAAGTGGAAATAAATGGACAGATAAAGCAAAAGATTAGACACAACTAAAGAGGAAGCTAGTTAACTGAAATATAGATAAAAAGAAAATACCCAGATTGTAGTACATAAAGAAGAAGAGTTGGAAATAAAAATGAAAGTTTGAGGAACATGGAGGATAGGATGAGAAGGTTCAGCATAGGTCTAATCAGAGTTCTAGAAGAAGATAATGGGGAAAATGTGGCCAAGGCAATATTTAAAAAGAATGGCTGAGAATTTTCCAAGGTAGAGCTAAAATTTAAGACAATAGTAGCATATGAATTGGCCTGGGAGAGGGAGTGAGTGGATTTGAAGAATTCGAAGGAAAAAGTAGAAGTATTGATTCATTTTACACTTTAAATATGCTTGTTTAAATTTCTGGGTAATTATTATTAAAATAAAAGTAGACAATGTGATTTCCAAAAAAAGGGAAAATAAAATGTGAAGAATCTCAATGAAAAAATAAGGCTACCAAAAAAAATAAAAATATGAGGCAAAGAGAAAGTACAAAATAATATTTATGAATCCAAATATGTGAGCAATATAAATATAAATATTATACAACTCTCTGATTAAAAGAATAATATTGTAAGACAGGAGAAAACAAAAAGAAAATGAAAGTAAAATCCAAGTAAATTAAAGCTATTTACAAGAGATACACCTGAAACATAAAAATATACATAGGTTAAAAGTTAAGGAATTGGAAATGACAAATCAGGCAAAATGAAAGTTATGTTAATATCAGACAAAATAGACTTTTTATTTTTTAATTTTTTCAAATTAAGCAGACAAAATAGACTTTAAAGCAAAAGTACTACTGAACTACTGAAGGCAAAGAATTATTACCTATACATAAACTCGATCAAATGGCCATATATAGAAATTCTTTTCAAGCAAACCTGAAACATTTATAAAAATTGACCATGTGTGAGGCCATGAAGCAAGTTTCAATGCAGTTCAATGATTGGTATTGTTCAGACCACATTCTCTAACTACTGCACAATTAATTTACAATTATATTACAAAATGATAGCTAAAAACATGTACACATTTGGAAATTAGAAACAGTTTCTAGATGACCTATGGATGAAAGAAGAAATGATAATGAAAATGTAAATTTGTGGGATAAAGCTAAAATAATATTTAGAGTTATATAATAGTGCCAAATATTTATATTTAAAAAAGAAAAAAGGCTGAATATAAATGAACTACGTAACTTAAGAAGTTAGAACAGTGTAGTAAATTCAAAGAAACTAGAAGGAAGTGATTAAGAGCAGAAATTAATGAATTTGAAAACAAAGATGCAGTAGAAAGGACCAACAGAACCAAAAATTGGTTTTTGAAAAGACTAATAAATTAGATAAATGACTGGCAAGGTAGAGGTTTTTTGTTGTTGTTGTTGTTGTTTTAAGAGAAGACCTATAAATGTATTGGAAGTAAAGAAGGGACTTGACAGATGCAACCATGTGTTTCAAATATAGGAAAATGTTTGGACAACTTTATGCCAGTACATAATAATAATTGCAATCTTACAGAAAGATTTTCTCATTCATGGAATAGAAAAATACATAATATTTCCAGCTTAGTTTATGAGGCTAGTAAAAATTTAGAAGGATAGAACAAAAAGGGAAAATACAGGTCAGTCTCCCTAATTAATATATGTAAAAAATCTTAAACAAATATTAGCAAACCAAGTCCAGCATTATGTAAAACAACTATATTGTGATTAAATTGGATTTAAGTCAGGGAAGCAAATTTTATCCAACACTATAAAAAATGTGTTAATGTAACTCACCATTTTAGAAAATTAAAGGAGAAAAAGTATATGATAATTCAGAGAGATGCTGAAAAAGCATTCTGTAAAACTCAACAACATTTATGATCAAAACTCTTCTCAAACTAGGATTAAAAGGAATTTTATTTAACCTGATATAATGTAGCTGTAAAAAATATATAACAAGAATCATACTCAATGGTGAACGGTTAAAAGTCTTGCATTTAAAATTAGGAATAAGGCAAGGAGACTTGGTATCAAAATTTTTATTTAACATCATACAGGCATTTCTAGCCAGAAAAATACATCCAAACACATACTAACACTCATTAATAAGGAGTTGAATAAAAGAAGCAAACTGTCATTATTTTCAGAAAATATTATTTACATATAAAAATTTTTAAAATTAAACACATTATTAAATGAATTAGGATTTAGTAGGGTGCTAGTATAAGATTAAAATGTGAGAAAATTAAATTTCTATACCAGCAATAAAGAGTTAGAAAATGCAGTTTTGAAAAAGATACAAGTAGTTCCAAAAATACAGATCACATGGGAACAAATCTAACAAAAAATATACAACTCTTATGTAAGAAAAATTCTAAAGCATTATTGAAAGATTTTTAAAGATATCAATAAATGGAGAAACCAATGATGTTCATGGATAGGAAAGTCCAAATGTTACAAAGAAGTCAGTTCTAATAGTCTTACAAATTCTATCAAAATTCTATTTGTGGAAAGTGATGAAGTTGGATTTACAATTTATAAAGAGGAGCAAAGGGCAATGAATAGGTAAGACATTCCCAAAGAGAGAGACCCAGATAGGGGACTTGCTTTGCCAGATAGAAGGACTTCTTATAAAGCTACAGTACTACATACCGTGTTTTGTATTGGCTCAAGGATAGACAAATATGCTGGTGGAACTGAATAGGAAGCCCAGAAACAGACTTACACATATATGGAAACCTGTTTTATGACAGAGCTGACATTGCAGATTGTTGATGGTGGGACAATTTATTATTATCATGGACATAAAAAGAAAACGGATCTTCACACCATACACAAATTCATTCCAGATGGTTTAAGGACTTAAATGTGAAATACAAAATTATAAAGTGTTATATAAAAGAGATTATCTCAATGACAATATTTTAGGGAAGGCTTTCTAATCCAAGACTGAAAAATGGTAAACTAGAAAGGAAAAAAATTGATTAGTTCAATTACATAAAAAGTAAGAACCTCTGTTCAAAAACACTATAATAAAAGGTCCAGTAGAATCTTGTTCAAGATAATGAACTTAAATGCCAAGTACATTTGATTGTATTTGATATTTACACAACTGGGTGATAGTTTAGGAACAAATGCTATTAAATACATGGCATTTTAATTATGATGTGTCTTGATGTGAGCCTCTTTGGATCCCTGGTTTTTGGAATTCTCTGAGCTTCCTGGGGTTTTATGTCCATTTCCTTCACCAGGTTAGGGAAGTTTTCCATCATTATTTCTTCAAACAGCTGTTCAACATCTTGATTTTCTTTGGTTATGCCGATCAGACGGATATTTGGACCTTTAATAGTGTCCCATATGTTCCTTAAATTATTTTTATAGTCTTGGCATCTTATCCCTTGCTATTCTGATTGAGTGTCCTTGGCTTTCCCATCCTCTAGATAGGGCATTGATCCTTTTCTTTATTCACTTTGTGTATTCCTTTTTTTATTCTGTTTAATATACTTCTCATCTCAGATAATGTGTTCTCCATTTCAGACTGGTTCCCTTTTATAATTTCCATTTCCATTTCCATTTCTGTTTTTTTCTCTCTTTGTTGGAGTCTCTGCACTTCCCAAAAGTTCTTGAGCATCTATATAACCAATGTTTTGAACTCTGTATCTGTTTAATTACTTGACTCCATTATATCTGATTCTCTGTTCTGTTCTCTCATATGGTTTCTGCTTCTTTGTGTCCCCGTTTTGGCTGCCTTTCCGTGTCTGTTTCTATGTACTATGCAAAGCTCCTGTGTCTCTTGGTCTATTAGTGTGGATTTGTGAAGTTAGTGTCCAATGGCACAGTACTGAGAGGTACTCAGCTACAGGCCAAATTTAGTTCAAGCCTCTGCTTCTGCAGGGCCACCTATTAAGATCAGCAAGCAATCCACAGATGCAGTGCTTATAGTTGCCTCAAAAGGTCATGCCAGAAACTGAGGCCAGCTGCCTCCAGTGTGATTCTAGGTGCTGCTCAGCAAGGAGCACCAGACTTACTGAGGATAACCTGGATGAGGCTTGGGTGGGGCCACGAGTTGGGGGAGGTGGGGTTTCAGGGAATCCTCTGGGCAGAGTGACCTCTGTTATCCAGTTTGGTGACGTCTGGGCTATGGTGGTGCTGTGTTCTGCACTGGGAGTGGGGAGAGCTCAACAGGGAACAATGGATACCACTGACACTTCTGTATAGAATGAGTCTTGCCTCTGCCCTCACTCGGACATTATCTCTCTGTAAGTCCCTGGTGCCCCTAGCGCGCAGCTGAATCGGCACTGGTGCTCAGAACGAGCAGGTCCGTCACCATGAAAATCTACTCACAGATGTGGCCTCTTTAAGAGGCGTCTGCTGCTGCTGCAGCCTCTGTCTCACTCAGCTGCTGAGACTAGGCAGCCCTGTGTCCTCGCCCCGTCCTATTTTCTGCCATTGCAGGGTGCTTTTTTTCCTTAATTAATTTTTAACTTTAATAGTTTTTTCTTTTGTAGAATCTTCAGGGTTTTCTATATATAAGATCATATCATCTACAAACAGAGAAAACTTTACTTCTTGTCCGATTGGCATATCATTTATTTATTTTTCTTGCCTAATTGCTTAGGCTATAACTTTCAGTATTGTGTTGAATGGATATGGCAAAAGAAGGCGTCTGTGTTCCTCATCTTTGAGGAAAAACTTTCAATCTTTTACCCTTGAGTATGAGGCTTGCTGTGGGTTTTCATATATGGCTTTTGTTATGTCGAGGTACAAAATAAATTTTTTCCACTTTTTTTGGATTTATATACTTTTCAAATTAAGTAAGTAAAGAAAAAGAAATGAAAAAGGGAGAACTGATTAGACGTGTTTGTGTGTGCACAGGTATACTCAGATAAACATATATATAAAAATTATGTATCTATATATATGAATAAAGTTGGAAAAAATACTTACTGAGGCTGTTGTTTAGAAGCATATTTGAAAATGGTAGATGAATTGTTTCTTAATAAAACAATATCTCAACTATTTTTAGATGTTGCATTTATTGAAAATATTATTTCTATGCTGGATATAATGTTTGAATTGTTGCAGATTGAGGAGAATTAGTTGGAACTTAAAAGAGTAGCAGTTGAGTAGCTATTTGTATTTATAATTTGACACACTGATAAGAAAACAAATCTTTATGTTTATGTATAATGACTTACTCTTCTAAAAGAGAGATGTTTTTTCTTATTTCAGGCAACCTAATGAGGCCTCTTTTGAATTATGGTATTGCTTGGTAAGCATATCTTTTTTACTTTGTTACTTTTCAGAATAATATTGATTAATTTATATAAATTAGTTGTATTTTTTGTTTTATTGTTGCAGTATGTCTATGGGCTTCCTGGTTGAAGAGACTGCTCCAGTTGTTTGGAGAGGCCTTATGGTAATGTCAGCCATTGAGAAACTGTTGAGGCAGGTATGAAAATTGCATTAGTGTATGTTATTATTGGCACACTGTGGTTAATGCATTTGTTGATTAGAGAGCTATTAAATTTGCATTTAGGTTTGAGATGTTTTGCAAAAGAATCCAGTTGATAGACTGAATGTATAATAAGTTATGTGGCACCAAGACCAAATTTCATTGTTATATGATGTAATCTTTCCCATTGCTTATGAGCATTAAAAATCCTAATGTCTTATATTGTTTTGTTGCTCTGTTGAGTCTGTAGTAAGATGAGGAAATCTATTTTATAAGTAATATGCCTTCTTTAAATTTATGGTTAATCTCATTTTAGCCAATATGAGCTATAAGGGCAGTGTAGGAATTACTCAGATGTAGGAAAAAAATTATATAAACTATAGTGCTTGTGATTTAAAATTGCTTCAGAACAAAATAAAATTTTGTTTTACTCTGAGTACATATGGCTATATATTTGTCTCCATAATACATGTTCAATCAACTTTAATTTATCCTTAAGGAAGTGAACAGTTGATTGGATAATCTAAAAATATCAGACGGCTGTATGTTATTCATAGGAATAAATTTTAATTTTTTCTTAGTAGTGTGAATTCATAGTTAATTATATTCTAGATAAATATTATGAGTAATTTGGATTTTATCTACCAACTTACATCAGTTACCTCTTATTCAGATTTTACTTTGGTGCAGGTATCATTCTATAGTTTGAATCATAGATATTTCTATGTGTGTATTTATATATAGAAATACTTATATTTCTATATAAATTATTTTTCTACATTTATATAAATAGGTTTATATATTTATATTTTTCATATATAAATATATTTGCATAGATAAGTATATTTGCACAAATATATTTGCATAAACATATAAATATATTTACATAAATATATAATTATAAATATTTCTATATCAATATTTATATTTTTAAATGAAATACATATTTCCAATTGCGATAGTAAGTAGATGAAATATGTCTTGAACTTTGAAACTTATCTTTTTTCATTGTAATGTCTTTCTTCTGCTGCTTGAGATCTGATAAATGTGTTCTTTGATCTCTGGTTCCAATATCCTCCTATTTTCCTAGTGTCTCTAAGTCTTTTGGGTGCATCTCCTCTTCTTTTACACTCAGACCGCACAGTTGGTTGTTTTAGTTATATTCCTAACAATATCCTTTCTCTACCAATTCCTTTTTGATCTTTATTTGTGTGGATTAATTTAGCCTCTTTTTCTTTTTGAGGAAATTCTAAACCAGTGTTGATTTAGTTGATAGAGTCAATAGAAATTTAGAAACACCAAAAAGAGAATCCTGATTTTGTTGTGAGAATATTTCAAATATGAATTTTCTCCCTCATATATTGCTGTTATAATTCTAAATGAGAAATGATTCAGAATTCTTCCCAATCCTTTATGAATAGTCACAACAAGGTGGAAATGATTCCGCTTTCCACAGTGATCAGAAACTTAGAGATAAGAGATAGAGAGATTCAGGCCAAGCACTGGCGCTCGCAGCTCAGCGATGCAGGATTCCCTAGCCCTACAGTCTGTTCCCAGCAAGATGTGTGCAAGTTCTCTTTCCTACCTCTGTGTGTACTTTTTAAAATCTCAGGGACCATTTTAAATCTCAAATTCCAACAGGTGACAAAAACATCTCTGCAAATGAGCCCTTGAGGGTAAGGGGTAGGGAGAGAGAGAGAGGGAGAGAGGGAAAGAAGGAGGGAGGGAGAGAGGGAGAGAAGGAGGGAGGGAGAGACAGAGAGAAAGAAAGGGAATGGGAATGGAAATGCATGTGCCTTCAGGAGAGAGGCAAAGGGAGTCTCCCACAGAATAAGTGAGATTAAACCTGATAGTTCAAATTAATTAGGCTACAAAAAGAGTGTGCGCAAAGTTCAAAGTTATATTCAGTACCTGCTTTTATAAATGAAGAAAACATTTGGAGACTAGAGGTGAAAGGATCAAAAGTCTGAAGGAACCAGAGAATATATGTATATATAAATATAAGTAAAAAAAAAAAATATATATATATATATATTATTTTGTGGGGTGTTGGGGAAGAGAGGAGGGGTAGGTTCCAATTCCACATTCTCAGTGTCCTTCCATAATCCAGCCTCTTTCATATACAACTGAATACTGTCAGAGAATATAGAATAACTGTTAATTGCCGGCATTATACAATTTTTGATTTCTGAATTCAGCCATGGTCTCAACACTTTAGTCATCAATTTTATTCATTGTTCTTCTCAACTTTTATCAAATGCTCAGCTTAAAAATATTTGGGGAATTTGATAGTCTGCCAGAAGACCTAGTGGAGATTTGGAGATTGGTTCTCTGACACATAAATTGTATAAAAGTCAGTTTACTCTGATAAGTGCTGAAGATACATTTTTAGCAAACGTACTATAAAATATCAGGATGAAAGATGGGGTCAGAAAACAGATCTATAACTTACTTTATTGGGATAATCAGAGGATACCTAGATATGGATACTCTAGGATATGGATGTTAGACTGAATATTTATTTACCTTACAGTCTTTTATAAAGTAACTTCTGTCATCAGCACATTTTAATAAGAATTGAAAAGCTGAAATTTCAGACTACACTGTGACCATGCTGATCACCTGAACTGCTTTTTTTTTTTTTTTTTTTTGCTTTAGAAAGCAGAACAGCATTTGGTAAGTTTACCATCCTTAGTGAAAATTTAGTAGCCGGATAGATGTATACTAGTTGATTATAGAAGTTACCTGATTCATTGAGTAAAAACATAGAGTATAACATGTATAAATAAGTGCCTATCAACCATAAGTGTATAGATAGATTATTCCAAAGTAAAACATCAAATATATATAATCTCAGGAAAAGATAAATAAAATACCAATGTTCTTTCATGTCCTTTGGGGGAGAAGATAAATACTTGCGGTTAGTCTGCCATCTTGAACTGGAGGTCTGGTTTAAAAATTTTTTGCCCTTACAATATCTTATTGAATTAAACTCATGCATACAATGAAGTGCACAGTCTTATATGTATAGTTCAGTGATTTTTTGATAAATGTATATACTTATATAACCATAGAGAACATTTCTGCCCCCCCTAGAGAGTTACACTGGTCTCTATTCAATCTCCCATCCATAGGCCATCACTGTTGTGATTTCTGTCACCATAAATGAGTTTTGCATGTTTTTATGCTTTATATAAATGGAACTCTACAGGGTGTAGCCTTTTGTATCTTTTTTTTTCTCTAAGCGTAATGCTTTTGAAAGTCACCCTTGTTGTTGCATATATCTGTAGTTCTTTTTATTGCTGCATAGTATTCCATTGCATGAATATAACCAAATTATGTTTGTCTATTCTTTTGTTTGTGGACATTTAGGTAGTCTCCAATTTTTCGCTATAATGAATGATGCTGCTTTAAATACTTGTACAGGTGTTCATAAGAGTTCCAGTTGCTTCACATCTTTATCAAAATTTGGTGTTGTCAATCTCTTCACTAGTGGGTGTGAAATAGTATCTTTTTATGGTTTTAATTTCTGTTTCCCTGATGGCCAACGCTGTTGAGCCTCTTTTTATGTGCATATTAGATTTTGCTGTATATTTTTTTGTGAAACATCTGTTCAGGTCTTTTACTAATTTTTTATTGGTTTATTTTTCTTCTTGTAATTGAGTTGCAAAAGTTTTAATATATTCTGGCTTTAAGTTCACTGTTAGATATATGTACTGGGAATATTTCTTCCAGTCTGTTACTTACCTCTTGATGAGCTGAAGTTTTAAAGTTTCATGAAATCCAATTTATTAAAAAAAATTTTTTTTTGCTAGTGCTTCTTGTGGTCTAAGAAATCTTTGCCTTTCTACCCCAAGGTTGTAAAGATATTCTCACATATTTTGCTCTTAAAGCTTTGTAATTCTGGCTTGTACATCTTGAATTAATTTTTGTGTGTGAATTGAGATAAAGGTTTTTTTTAATAGTTGTGGTATAATAGGAAATATGTGCATTTTTTGTTCTTGTATCCTGACACAAAGCCCTATAATCCTTAGAATTTCCTGAGAGATAGGAATGTCTCTTGTCATTCATAAGGATCTCCTTTTTGAGCACATCTGAGTTCATGCTAGTGAGATAACTTAGGCTGGGGCCCCTAGATAGCCTTAGGATGGGGCTCGTCACCAGAAAGATCCAGTGTTTAGAGGGTTGGAACTTTCTATCCTGCCCACTGGCCTCTGGGAAGGAGAAGGGGATTAGGTTGCAGCTTTAGCTCTATAGAAACTCTTGAACAACAAAAAAATTTGATGAGCTTCTGGGTTGCATTTTTGGAGATTTTCAACTGACTCCAGTATGTAGACAAGTTTGGGAACCACTGGGTTGCTGAGTTTTAAGAATGATAGCTCAGAATGAGAAATGAAAAAAGGCAAGGAGATAATAGTTGTTAGGTGGCTATTTGTTATCCTTTAGTAGAACAGTACGTGAAAAAAGTCAGGGGTTTAAGAATAGATATATAGAAAGACCATGGAAGTAGAGGTTTATTTTGCTTGTTAGATAAAATAGGCCATACATGGGGGTAGGGAGTAGGGAAAAGGAAAAGAAAATAGAATGGAAGCATAAGGAGAAATGGTATCAAATGAAGGCCTTTTCATTTGTTTTCCAAAAGGGATAGCCATACCTTTTCCAAATTATAGGATAGAATAAAGAGGGACTGAAGATTCTAGAAAATGAGGGGATCATTGAAAGAGGAATATTATGAAAAAAGGCAAAAAGGAATGGGCTTAAAAGGTTAACACATGAGTTATTTTTGGAAAATAAGTGTGTAGTTCCAAGTTTGGTGAGTAGAATGGAAAGAAGATCAGATGAGGGAACCCCATCATACCTGGTACTAAAAAGAGGTTAATAAGTTATTTCCTTGATCTCATTGGAAGGAATAAGATAGTGGGTTCACTTAATAGAGAAAATTTGGCTCACAAATTTCAGTATTCATAAAATTTATCTGGCGGGCTAGCTGAAAATTTATAGCCTCCCTGTTTCACTCCTCCACTGAAAGATTTCCCTTCAATAGATCCAAGAGAGGGCAAAGGAGTTTGTACTTTTAATAGATTACTCTAGGTGACACTAACTAATGCTGGTGATTCTGAAATCAAATTTAGGCATAGGATGGTCCAGAGCTAGTGCTTTTTAACTGCTTTCTGAGGAATAAAAAAATAAATGATGAAGAGATGAGTGATAGGATCTCCGTGTAGCAGCAAAGGCCCACTGGATACTAAATATCATAATTTTTTATTTTTGCCAACTCTTTAGCAACATTCTGAAGCCTGAAACTCAACATGGGCAAACCTGTTGTTAGATCCAGGATTGGCTTGGCAGAAAGTCTAAAGGGAAAAAATATATAGGGCATTAATGAGATAAAGACAGAAGTCAAGGCTTGATTTCCAGGAAGACATGTTTTCAGGAGGTATCAGGAGGCTGGGTAAAATTGGAGGAATCAAATAATTGAAAATCACCTGATGGGGAAGAAACGGTACAGTAGCTGTTGGAAGAACAGGGTTAAAAAGTGACAGATAAATTGGTTTTGTTCAGAGGAGGGGCATTAGAAAAGTTAGTCTTTTTTTATAAATGAAATTTAGAAATGAGATATTACTAAGTAAAGGCAGTTTTCTATTAAAGTGAGAAAAAATTCAAGGGTCAAGGTATCAATCTCACAGTGAGGTGGTAAAAAGGTTGCCAGATAAACTTAACCTAGTTAAGTTCGAGTGTCAGATACACAGTGAATAATTCTTCAGTATGAGTATGTTCCAAATATTGCTTGGGACATATTTACACTAAAAAATTGTTGTATATCTGATATTCAAACTTAACTGAGTGAGGGTTCTCTATTTTTATTTGCTAAATCTGGCAACCCTAAATGGAAGTGATATTTCATAAGACATAGGAAGTTGGATAAGAGTCAGGTTGGGAGAGGGTAAGCGTGATGGGGGAGTGGAGATGAGTTGTTTGAGAATAAAAGTATGAAGTAATATTAAGGTAACATTATTTAGACAAAATTGGCAGATGTGAGTAATTCCAATGAAGTGAACATTAGAGTTGGAGGTGGGGCAAAGGATTATATTAAGATGGAGGAGCCCTGCCAGGATCATTCTTGTGATTTGGTGAAGGAAGTTGGTTTGTCAATATCTCTAGCATTGTCTGAAAGGGTAACATGTTTCTGGATGCAGAAGCAGTAGTTTATGGATCCTCATGGTTTCATCTTACCAGTGTCTAGTAATTTATCTATATAATTTCACCCCACCTCCTTCCAACCTCATCTCCTAAAAGGAAGGGAAGAGATTGATGAATAAATATGGTATATGTTCATGAATGCATTATGTGATGCATTACGAAAAGGCATGCCATATTGTAAGAAGAGAGGTTAAACTTTATGATTAATTAGGAAAATGAGACAGATAAATGCTAGAATGTCATTTTGAGTACTGGATTTATCAATATATCTTCCTTTTAATTCTCCTGATTTTTGAAACAATTTTCTTTTATTTCGACTTTAAATAATTAAAGGCATAAACACCTAGTACATTTTGCTCAATGAATAATTAATAGCTTAAAATTTTTGTTATTTGTTAAGATTCCTTAGTTCTATTTGTTTTCCTTAAGTTGTGCTCAACATAGATATAATGAGTTTAACTCGAATGAAGAAGTCTTGTCTTAGAATCTTTGAGTTTGAATATGTGGAATGTTGGAAGAAAATAATTTTAGCTGTTACAGAAAGAGCTACAGAAAGGAAAACTTCAAAGGCTAGTTTGGTGTCAGCACCTGCTGTGGTCACAGTGTAAACCCCAGAGACCATGGATTTTGGCAGCAGTTTCAGTACTTTTAGTTCAATCTCCAGTATCCCCAAATGTGAAGCAGATGCCAGTTTTCTTCTCTAGGGTTCTGCTAATGGCTTATAATGAGTTGGTTGTTTCCTAGCAACTAAAGAAGCAGTTTCACTTTAGCTGATTGTGCAACAGGAATGAGACATTTTCCCTTGATAGTTGGTATTAGTGATTTCCCCGACAATGGAATTTCACTTCTGAATAAGGAATGTTCTAAAGAAGCCTTTGGTTTCCTAAAGAATTTTGCTTTTGAGTGTGGGCTAAGCTCTGCTTAATCCTGTATAAAATGAAAAAAAAAATTTTTGAGCCCTCTAAGCACCTCCCATGGGAAGAGCCAAAGAAGTTGGATACATCATTTCTCAAGTGGCGAAAGATTATACAAGAAGCTATATAATAGGCGTATTTTTCCCAGTGTTTAGCAGGATAATTAACAAATTCTTTCCTGTATTTGATGTTTGAGATAAAAGAGGTTTATTAAGTATTGCCCAATGTATTGTAGAAAAATATATATGAAATTATATTACCAGTACTATTTCAGTATAAAGTCAATATAACAAAAACAGTTTCTAATCTATAACTTAACTTGATTTAAAAAAATATTAAAAATTACCATACCAATTATTATTATAGCTACCCTTAAAGTAAACTGTTAAACAATTCAGTTTTTATCTTTAAATATTAGTAGTTGCAAGGCATCTATATTTAACTAAATCATTTCTAAATACTTATTTGGCAGTGGCAATAGATCTTCTGACTTTTAAGATATATGGAGGCATGAGAAAATTGCTTCAAATGACCTTTTAGTCATTTACAGTCTAAATAGTTTCTAAAGAAATTCTCTGTTTTTCTTTCTTTGACATTATATAACCAATGTAAATTACCTTTCTCATCCAGATTTGTAGTATGATATATTGTTTTAGAAGTTCCCAGACACTTAGGCAAAGAGATAAAATATTAAATGATGTTGTTAAGATAACGAAGTTAGCCATATCTAAGTATACCATAGAAATTTTTTGCCTTTCGGGGAAAAGATTCACAGACTATGCATTAACAATATAGACGAAGTTATTGAATGTCTTCATTGTCAGTTTTGGGCATCTGACCTTCTTATTCATTCCTATGAATAAGATCATCAGATACTTAGTAGGTCTCATATTTAAAAACACTTTATTAGGCCTTTGTGAAGCATTGAGGAATGAAGAACATTAATTAATTCAGTTGAACAGGACAGTAGTCTTTCAGGCACCTAAGACATACTTTTTAGCTTAAAAACCCTTCAACATAACATATACTATTGAATGTCAGCTGTAACTGAAAAATTAAAAATGGAGAAGGTAGAAGGGAATAAGAGGTTCAAACTTTCAGATATAAACAAATAAGTCATGGGGATGTGGTACATAGCATAGGGAATATAATCAATAATATTGTGATAGCATAGTATGGTGTCAGATGGTTGCTGGACTTATAACGATCACTTCTTTAAGTATATAAATGTTGAATAACTATTTTGTACATCTGAAACTAATACAATATTGTATGTTAGCTATATTTTAATAAAAATCTTTTAAAAAATCTTTAAACATGAAGTAAAGTTTCTTTGTAATATAACTTAATTATTGCTCTTAGATTTCTTTGGGGCCTTAATCTGAGGCTAAAGAGTCAATTATGTTAAGCCTAGTTTTGAATTTTTCTTTCGTTTTAAAAACTAGAAATTAGTGAACAAGAAAGTAGATTTTAATATAACTAAAGCCCAGTTCTTTGAAATATTTTTCTGAGACAGTATTATCTAGTAAATAGCTCAGTTTGATTAATCTATCAGTGTTTTCTTTTGATTACCATGCATTCATTCACTTATTTATTGAGCGTATCAGATAATTATTGCTGTACTTTTAAAATGTCATTGGACTTTTTGTCATCTCCAGCAGCAGACATTTAGTAGCTACTTACCATGTTTGGGGCATTCGTTGGATGCTGAGGATACAAAGATGTGTAAGACATAGTTCAAAATTATAAAATAAAGCTTTTAATTATATACTGACTTTGTCTTGTAGTCATAAGCAAGATGTTTAGATATATTAGAAATTTTGATGATTTTTCAGATACTATTTTACAATACTTTTTACTTAAGGCAGTCAAAGTTGGAACTTAAAGAACAAGGCTGAACATTCCATAGTGTTGACTATTCAAGTTGGTAATATTGTTACAGGATATCAGATTTCACAGATTCCTTTAGGTTCCATATCAGCATTCCTCTGGTTAGCACTGGAAAAGAACTAGTTCTCAGAAGGAGTTAGAAACAGCCTATGAATATTAATTGCTGGTTATTTCTTCCTATTTAAATGTCCTTCTTTTTCTCCTAATTATAAGAGACGACTTTCATGAGTACCTCCAACTCACTGTGATGACTGAGTACTTACATATGCAGCTTTGAAAATTGTAATGTTCTTTTTTTTATGTGCTGTTATTGTAGTTATCTAAGACAGAAAGCTATTACAGTCTTTTTTGGTTGTCACCAATTGTCCCCAACCTCCCTATTGCAAGTCACTTATGCCATATTTCACAAGTGTTAGAGTAGATCTGGTTGGTCAGTGTCATTACTTCACAATTTATTCTTGTGTTCTGGTCTCTGTTAACATAGATGTAGGGACACTTTTCAAAAACCTGATAAAACTACTTAGTGACGTCAAGTGTTTAAATGGGCAATCTAGCAATAAAATAGTCATAAAAGTATAAGAAAAGGAGAGTTATTGTTCTCCAGTGTCAACCACTGATATTCTCACTTCTTGTTCTGGTAGTTTTTAGTTGGAGCAATTTGTAAGGCCAGGAGCTTCTTTCCTAACCTGACACCCTGGGAAGGCCTCCTGCTACAGCCCTCTGATTATATATAGCTGAGCCAGATTATCTTCTGCTTTACATTAGCCTTGGATGAGCCCTAGCCTTGGTACCTTGGGAAGATGAAGGTACTTAACTATTTTTGGCCATCAGTTCCTTGAATTCCTTCCTTAGGTTTTAGGCTTTTCAATCACATCTTGCTCAGTCCTGAATACAGGAACTAACATGTCATCTCCCCTTTTCCCATTTGGTATATCATTAGATTTTTTTTTTTCAAATACCTCTCCCCTTTGGCAAGGTTAGGCTTTTTCATCTTTCTAGTTATATGTCCTTCTTCCCCAGAACTTTTCAGTATGCTGTTAGATTTCTCATCTCTGATCTTCCTCCTTCTTCCTAGTTCTGTGGGCTCAGGTTACTAGTTTTTATTTCTCTGTTATTGGCTCAAGTACTTGCTAAGGAGAGAGGTGGGACCTTGCTCTGATTTTGTCTTTATATTCATTTTCATTCTCAGCAGTGAACATAGAGAATCAGGATTCTTACTTTCAGAACATAGAATGGGGAGAGGGGCATGATTTGACTATTCATTCCAAATGGAGTATAGCAACATATTTCTATGATTTTTCTGACATCTAAATAAAGAAGTAAGGACAGTTAGAGTAAAACAGAGCATCTGGTTTAACTCCAGGCCTGAATCTAAAGAGAGCAGGCAAGGAAGTAACAAGAAAAAGCACAGATAGGTACCAAGAAATTGAAGTCATCATTATGTTTAAACTTGACCAGTGTTTCATTGATAAAGCAACGATGCTTGTGTATTCTTTTGTCTGACAGCACAGAGAAATGTTTTCCATTTCCTTCTTTTTGTATCTACCACAGGGAAGTAATGGAGGTCCTGGGATAGTTAATATAAAGGTGGGCTCTAAGTGTAGCTTTGATGTTAATGAGAATCATGCTGACTTGTTTGTAAGAGAATTGAAAAAAATGGATTGTTTCATTCAATTGAAGTCAGCAATCAAAATTAGTGCAAAAGAAAGCACTAATAGAAAAATGTGCCAAGCTAGTGAAATATATTGATGAAAGGGAGATAGAATGATGTTAGATACAGTTCACTAGCAACAAAAACCAGTAAGTCTAAACTCATTTGCCTTAGAAAATGAATTAATTAAAATGAAAGCTAATTGCCATACTCATCCCATTTCTACCTTGAACACTTCAGGAAAATTCCTAAGTTTTTCATTCTTTAATGTTGTTGATATATAAAAAAATAGACTTTAAAGAATAACCTGCAATGATTTGAACAGAGTCTGTAATGAGGGTAATTCTAAAAGGTAGGGCTTTGTCTTCTATAGTCATAATTAAGGAGACTTAAAAAAGGTCACATAAAATTATTGTCTTAGGAAGAGCTTCTTAGAGTTGTGGCCTCTGTCAGGTGTACAAGGGCTTACCCTATCTCCTGAGGTACAGATGAGTCAGAGTCAGAGGTTAGAAGCTTGCTAGAACTGTTCAAGTTCTAAGATTTGAACAGATCCCAAGCAGGCTGTGAGGGAGAGTTATGTATATTACTGGGGATTTCATAGGATTGTGACTCCTATTTATTATTTAGGCAGATACTATTTATTTGATTTTTTTTTTTAATGCCTATAGCACCTGGCATTCCTAGGTGGTCTCCCATCCAAGTATCCAAGTACTAACCAGGCCCGAACCTGCTTAGCTCCCGAGATCAGAGGAGATCGGGCATGTTCAGTATTTATTTGATTTTAAGATACATATATTTCAAATTTTAGTATCTCTGAAATTGGAGTGGATTTTCTAATCAATAAAATCTTAGCATTATGTCAATTTAATTATTATTATTTTTTTTATCTTTGATGGTATATAAAAAAATGGTGTTTCTTATCATCTCTGGTGTTTTCTATTCGATGAAATACAGTAATTATTTTTGTTGTGATTACTTTAGTGCTGATTAAATTGTGTTCTCTCCTTCTTTGCAACCACTGCAGAATGAATCTGTGTCATTCATTTTGG
Source organism: Eidolon dupreanum (assembly GCA_028627145.1). Lineage (NCBI taxonomy): Eukaryota > Metazoa > Chordata > Mammalia > Chiroptera > Pteropodidae > Eidolon > Eidolon dupreanum. The sequence continues at coordinate 69,521,965 of CM053509.1, forward strand.
TTCGGTTCTTTTATTGTTGAAAGACTTTTGAACTGCTGATGGCTATTTTGCCAATTTGTTCATTCTCCTTCATCCCTCCATCATTAACTAAAGTTTCCCCCTTATTACCTACCCAGAGACTGTCAGATTATTCTTCCCAAAGTATAGCTCTTATGATGATGTCATTTCAAAGACTATCAGTGTCTCCTTATTACTTTTTTTTTTTAACATTTTATTTTTTATTTTCCCCCTTCCCCTTTCCTTCTGGTAACCACTAGTCCATTGTCCATGTCTATGAGTCTCTGTTTATTTGTCCTGTTCATTTGTTGCTTTTAGTTTTATATCTCACATATGTGATATCATGTGATTTTCAACCTTTTCTGTCTGGTTTATTTCACTTAGTATGATTATTTCAGGGTTCACCCATGTTGTTGCAAATGGCAGTATTTCATCTCTTCCTATGGCTGAGTAATATTCCATTGTATATCTATATTACTTTTTAAAGCAACCTACCCTCTGACTTTATTCATGCTTTCAGTGGTTACATTTTAGAGAACTTGTAAATAAGAAAGGTATGAAACCTGCTGCTGTAGTTTCTTTTGGTTCCTGTGAACCTTATTGATTTTTAAAAGTTTATCAATGCTAAGTGATCATTCATAGTTTGAAAATAATGCTATACTAATTTACATTCATAAACGTTTGTGTGTGTTTAGTAGTTGTTTTACATAATGTTAATAAAAAATCTACCAAAAGAAATGACTCATGGTGAATTAAAACCAAGTTTGGTGTATTAGTTACGTGAATATAGAAAACATCAGATTAAATAGATTGAATTAATGATTATCTTTAGATAATTCTATACTACTGAAAACAGCTACCTATTATTGAGTATTTACTATGTACTAAGCCTTATACTGTTTACTTGCATTAATTCACTTAAACCACACAATTTTGTTTAATAGGTACTGTTATTATTCTTATTTAGCAAATGAGGAAACTGAGACATAAAAGGATTAAATAACTTGGGCAGGGTCCCACAAGCAGTCTCTCTGATTTCCTAAGCTGAACTTTTAACTAAATTGTACAACTGAAGTTTTAAAAGGTTTAAATATTCACTTAAAAGAATGAAAATACATTTCTTAATATCATCTCTGAAATGCTAATTGATATAAAAATATTGAGTTTTCCTTTGTCATTTGGCTGAAGATTCGTATGTTATATTTTGTGCATTATAAAGTGTATCTAAAAGAATGTCTTTATAAATCTGTTTACTCTGATACTCATTATTTAAATGCCCCTTTTTCTTTCCACCTCCATTTCATTTTTGTTCATTTAGATAATGTTATTTTGATGCAGTTTTTATATGGGGATGAGTTATAAAGTCTCTTTAGTAGTATTTGGCAGTTAGAAAGTTGATAAACCCTTCTATGTTATGATGTTAATAACTGTAGTAATGTAATTCATTTATAAACCATAATAGCTATAAAATTCTTTTTTTTAATTAAAAAATTGAATTAAAATTGTTTTACAGCTATTCATTATTTAGACTTGATCACACTTCACTGAGGTACAATGGCATTTCTCAGTTACCTAGAACAAGCTGTAATTCAGTAAAGAGAAATGACTTTCTGTCTCAGTGATATAGTGAATGTCTATTATAACCAGATTAAAATGCAGCAGTACTTTTAATAGTGGTTAATTGCCGCGACATCTTCACTGTTAGGAATTTATGGGAACAAATGACCATTAGTAGTTCAGTAGACTAGTTATTATTCAGTGACAATTTCAGCTAACCTCAGGTATTGAGGTTTTTTTTTTCAAATCATATTTTTTCTCTTACAAACAAATTGATTTAGGGAGAACATGTATTGCAAAAAGTTTACAGCAAATACAAAGTTAGATGATACAGTTTCCATGAGGCTGCCTTCACTTCTGACCCCAGTTACAAATTTAGAAGTTCCCAAGACCACCCTTAGATTCAATAATTTGCTAGAAGGACTCATAGAACTCACTGAAAGTTACTACACTCATCGGTATGGTTTATTACAAGGAGAGCAAACAGATTAAAATCAGCCAAGAGAAGAAGCGCAAGAGGCAATGTCCAGGGAATTACCAGATGTGGAGTCAGGGTACCTTACTTTCCTGGCATTGATGTGTGACACTATGCATGGAGACAATATATGAAAGAATGACATTTATTGTTATTTATTGCCAACCAAAGAAGCCTACCAGAACCTTGGTATTCAGAGTTTTTACTGCTACTCTGTGACATGGCCATGATTGATTGTCTATGTGGCTAATCTCAGTCTCTAGTTCTAGCCCTCTGAGCATGACCCAAACAAAGCCTCCATACTGAATCACATTGTTACTATCTGGCTAGCCCGAGGCCCCAGGCAAACAAAGACCTACGCAATTACCTCCCAGAAGCTGAGGTCAAAGACCAGTTTTTGGGGGGTCTTTTTGAAAAAGGTTAAAATCTTTACTATACAGATAAAATTGGAAAAATACTGTTTTCCAGAATAAATGTATGTCTAAAGGTAAATTTGGGTATTAACTAGTTAATTTGTATATTAACTAACATGTTGGAATTTACTGGGAATTTCTAGGTATTGTAACTCAGAATGGGAATTCCTTTAAAGTACAAATGATCTAGGTTATAGATTTTTCTAACTGGAGAGATTGCTGGAACTAGTTCTTTTGGATACCTTGAGACCTTCTAATTCTGTTACACCCCATATTCCTGTCACTCCTGGTAATTGTCCAAATATAAGCTTCTCTGGTCACTAATTTTTTTTCTTCTTTGTACTGTTTCTCCTAAGCCTAAACTTTACTTCCTCTTCTTCCCAAATTTTTGTTTTGTGTTTCCATAGCTTCAATTCATATTAAATGAATTCTCCTTTATATCCTTAACTGAAAACCCCCCTGTCTCTTAGCCTTAACTGAAAACTAGGATTCTTTGCAGACACTGCTTTTCATGAAGTCTTCTCAAGTGAATGCATGTCATTCTTTCATTGTCTATGTATGCTTTTAGGGTAAAGTTTGACATATTTCTTGTTTCCTAAGGCAGCTTCTGCTCCAGTACTCCTCCATACTTACATTCTTTTTCTTTACCCATTCTCCCTCTCTTCTTTGGTTACCTTCTTTCATTTGTTATACACATTGACACTTCCTTTTTACTCCAATTCTAGCAACTCTTTTGGATGACTTCAGAGACCATGTAGACAATCCAGTTAATATTCTAGCTTTTCAGTTTGTTCTCCTCCTTCATGTGAGTGCCCTCAACCTCCATTCTACTTTAGCCATCAGTTCTCTTGGTACTCCCTTGATCTTGTCCCCTGGAGGTACTCCTTTTACTCATATTACTATAGCTTTTCATCCTTTCAGCCTTCTTATTATGGCCACTACCCCTCAGATTCCTTGACTATCACACTCTGTCTGCCTTTTCATACCTTCCTTTCATTTTTTTCCCAATGAAGATACACATGACTTATTATTTCACCGGCTTACTCATAATTTCAAGCTTTTCGTAGTCTTATCTTTCCACCATAACTTCAATTTAGAATACATTCACATTTCCTTTTTCTTACTCTCAGGCAATATATTGGGTGCTGCTGGAGAAGTCCTTGTAAGTGGCACTATGAATTAATGATTTCTAATATTGACTGAATCCTCTGTTGCCCAGTAATCCCTAGGAAGTTTTCTCTTCCATTCTTTTCTCTCTCTCTTGGCTAGAAACCTGTAGCCCTCTAGGCCAACCTTGGTTGTTCTCTCTTATATTCTCATTGGGAAATTGTTTAAAATCTGTTTTGTTATTCTAAATACATCTATTTTTCTACCTCTCCCTAGGGTTTTATTGGATGACCCCATTTTCTACTTTATAAAGGAAATTAAGTTTATGTGGTGCAAACTTTCTCAATTCCCATCCAGCCTTCTTACAAACTTACTTGGATCTGAACTCATTCTTGCCTTCTTCCCTTCTGTGTCTTTGGCTTCTTTCTCTTTATTAACTCGTTCACATCAGCATTTAAACATGCGTGTGACAGACAGTATTGGCTGGCTATGTAAAAATCATTCCCAACCCTCATCAAAATAGAGTCTGGAAAATCAGATAATTTTTCAGCTTCTCTTATAGCTAAGAGTGGGCATATGACCCAGTTCTCACCCTTGAAGTATAAGGGAAAGTCTGATGTGGGGAGTCTCTAGGTATTTTGCTTCCTAATAGAGAGACAAGGTTTGTCTTTTTTCTTTCTGTTGGAAATATGTTTTAAGGGCATGATGCCTGGCGTTGGGTACCATTTTGTGGCAAAGCAGGAAGATAGATAGAGCCATGGTCTGATGACATCACTGAGATTCTGAAAAAACTCTAGAACTGTCTACTTATAAACTTTTTATTAAAGAAACAATAAATGACCTAATATTTAAGCATTGTTAGTTGGGTTTTCTGTTACTGGAAGCCTAAAACATCTTAATATGATGCATAAGTTTCTCCAGATAAGAAAACAAAAACAAGCAACTGTGTTTTGATTCCACTTGGCACCAGTCAAATTTTTCTTCTCTCTTGCAGCCAAGCTTCTTGAAGGAATTTTCTAAATCTGTTTCTTACTCTCTCATCTACCATCTACTTCTCTCTGTGGTCACCTCTACCATGCTTTAAGCTAGGGTCACCAGAGATATTTTTTTAAATCCTTTGTATACTTTTCAGTTCTTATTTTAATTTATTTCTCTGTGCTATTTGATCTATTAACCTTAATCTTGAAATACTCTTTGCCATCAGTTTTCATAACACTACATTCTCCTGTGGTGTCTACTTTTTATCTTCTCTTTCTCATTTTACTTTATAGGTTCCTCTTCCTCTACTCAATTTTTAAATATTAGTCCTCAGCACAGATATAATTATCCTAATTTTCCAGGCTTAAAGACTAAGTAACCCTAGGTCATATGATTAGTAGATGGTGCAGCCAACATTAAACCAGAGTCTAAAGCCTTTACAATTCATCTCTCGGATTCTTTGTGTAGGGGAAAGGACCTTCTTGATCTGTTCCTGGCTCACTCCCCAACTCTCACTCTCTGCTCCAGCTGTCTTAAACAATTTGCTACTACTGGGTCCAGTTTGCTCTCTCTTGCCACTAGGATTTCCCTTATGCTCTTCCTCGTGCTGGAATACTCTCTTCTGTAACTCCATCTTGTCCTACAGGTCTTAGCTTACATATCTCCTCCTTTGGGAAAGCCTTCTGTGATAACCCTTTCCCCTACACAAAGAGCTCTTGTGTGCTTGCAGTGCCTTAAAAGGGGCTTTTGAGCATGCTGCTTCCTCTGCCTTCTGTCTCTTTTCTGACTCTACCCTATTCATTCCAGAATGTGGTGGTCCTACATTGTCTCTCATCACAGCTAAGAATTTCCTCTGTCCACTTTGGGAAATTTGAATCAATTCTGTTGTGTTCTTATGATTTAGAAATTTAGAATTTTGAACAATTGGCTTTTAATTTGTGTCCCCCCCCCCTTAATTTAAGACTTCATAAATGAAACAAAAACCTGAGCCTGTTCTTTAACTTTATGCTTCTCCAAGCAAGCTGACATTGCCTATAACTTTAGGATCGATTATGTGCCAGAAGTCAGCTGATACTGTTTGTAAAAAAAAAAAAAAAAGCATTTGCAGTTTTCAGCTCTAGCCACTGAACCTGACAAGTTCTGACATCTCTTCTCTTGGCTGCCTCTCACTTCTTATTCTGTTTCCATGGAAATGGACATCAGATCATAGAAACATAGTAAAATACTGGTGGTTAATTGCTCTTGCAGATTTCTGAATTCTCTTTGTTTTGGAGTGATTATTTTAGTGATTCTTATCCACTATGTAGTATGAGGTAGTTAGCCAAAACATCTAAGGCAGTTTCTGGGTTTGAATGCTAGCTGATGTTCTCAGGTGTCACTAACTAGTATCTAAAGCATGCTTCCTTTTTCAAATCTAAGAGAAAATATATTTTAATTTAAGAATTGTAACTTCCTCAGAGAAGAGCACTAGATTTTAAGTGAGGAGACCTGGCCCTAATCCTACACTTGACACTATCTCACTTTGAGTGAGGCTATTGCGATTACTTAGCTCTGGGGCTTATTTACAAAGTGTCTCAGAAAAAATACTGCCTCTCTACCAGTATGTTTTAATAGAAAACACAGAAATAAGACATACAACTAATTTTAGTAAGGAAATCAAATCAAGTTTCTAAATATCTAAAATAGAAACATGCTTTTAATTCTAGCCCTTTATTTTCTCCTGTAAAATGATCAGAAAAAGACTTGTCATATGGCTGGGAATGCTAGGTTAAGATTCTCTTTATAATGTACATGTGGTTTCTCAAGACAAATAACAACCTATCTTATGGCAAGGAGATTAAAATTATAGTTGAAAAATTCTATTTTCTATTTAGTGAAGAACATTATTACATTATCTAATTTATATTTTATTCACACTCAGGATGTAGGAGCATTTGCCATAGCCATATACTCCGTAGTAGGATTTTCTATACCAGGTCAGGATTTTCTTGTAAATCTAAATTTAGAAATTGGAAAGCCAGGTTTTGTTAAATGCAAAAATGAACTGGCATGTACATATAAAAAGATTAGTATTTGCTCAGCTGCTTCTTCAGCATATAGTGTCTGCTCTATATAAATGCTCCTGAGTAATTGAAATTGAGTATGAGCAGAATTAATCTCTTTTTTGCATAACTACACATAATTCATGTTTATACCAAACTCTCATTTGTTGTTACATGTTTACATACATAAATCATATCTAAGACATTATAAATAAATGGGAAATAATCTTATTTTGTACTTTGTAATTGTGGTAAATTTTTTAAATTAAGTTTACTGGGGTAACACTGTTTAATACAATTATATAATTTTCAAGTGTACGTTATAATTTGACATCTGTATATTCTATTGTGTGATTACTACCCAAAATCCAGTTTCCTTCAGCTACCCTTGATCCCCTTTACCCACTTCACCCTCCCCCAACCCCCTATTCCTTACCTCCTTTACCCTACCTCCCCACTCCTCCCCCACCCCCTACCCTCTGGTAACCACTAGTTCATTGTCCATGTCCCTGAATCTCTGTTTGTCCTGTTCATTTGTTGCTTTTAGGTTTATATCCCACGTATAAGTGATATCATGATTTTCTACTTTTTCAGTCTGGCTTATTTCACTTAGCATGATTATCTCAAGGTCCATCCATGTTGTTTCAAATGGCAGTATTTCATCTCTTCTTATGGCTGTGTAATATTCCATTGATTATATGTAAGCGGTAAATTTTTCAAAAGGGAAAAATGACTGCCTTTATTTAATTTGCTGTGAATTTAGTTTCCCATAACAAACCTATAGCAGACTTGGGTCTGGTCACATCAAATTCCCTCTGTCTGTGACATAGCTGCAGGCTTCGGTAGATTTCCACAGGCTCCAGTGCTTTAAGGTACAGTGCTTTAGAGCAAAAATTTATTTTTAAATAAAAAAAATTCTATAGTATTTTAGAATAATTAGTATAAGTATAATTAGACAATTAGAAAAAATATTCAGGAAAGAGATTATAATGGCTCATCAAAGTAAGCTACTGTTGACTTTTTGGCATATTTTTTAATTTAAAAAATTCTACCAGTATATAAAACAAAACCAGGGTAATGCTGTATGTGTTGCTTTGTAGCATACTTATTTCACTTAACAGATCATGAACATTTTACCCTGATATTATATATTCTTTAAAAATGATTTTAATGAATATGTAATAGGCTATCTTAAATGATTTCATAATTTATTTAACTTTTAAGTTATTAATAGATATTTAGTTTGTTTTCTTACAAATAACTTTGAGCAGGAGCGTGTAAACTTTCTTTATCCCTTCAGTCACTGTAGAAAGTGGCTACATTATCTGGTTTTCTAGACTGGTATTTCAGTAGTATTTACTTTGGTTTATGCTTGTCTACCACATCCCTTTAATTTTATATCAAAAATACTTCTTGAATTCGTTCTTCAGCTCTATTCTCACTGTGATTGCAGTAGTCTGAGTCTTTATCATCTAACTTGGCGTAGTTACGGTTTTTTCTTTCAATGTGTCAAACATCTTATGGTCAGCTTGCCTTGCTAAAATTTGAATATGGTCATATATTCCCTGGTTTTGAAGTCTTTGATGTTTTCCCATTGTCTGCTGCCTGAAGTTTAACTCCATAGCCTAATATTCAAGGGCATTCATATTTTGGCCCTAAGCCTTTTAACCTCATTTCCCTCTTTTCCACATTCCGCATATCCCAGGCAGCCTTTCCTGAACACATTAAGGTGTTCTTACAGCCTTTCATGTAGTTCGTGCCCTTTCCATTGCCTAGAATATACTGTCTTCCACTCCCTTTAATTCCTCAATGCCTTTTTTTCAAGACTTCAGCTCACATACTACATATTCTGCATAGCTCTGCTATCCAATACAGTAATTACTGGCTACATGAAGCTATTAAAATTAATTAAAATTTAAAATTCAGTTCCTTAGTCAATCAGCCACATTTTAAGTGCTCAATAGCAACATGTGGCTGGTGGCTATTGTATTGGATAGTACATATTAAAGAACATTTTCATCATTACAGAAACTTCTGTTAGACAGCACTGCTATAAGAGCCTTTCCTAAAATAATTGATTTTCTACTCGGAGCTTCCATAATCCTTAACTGTTTTAAACAGCTCTTCCTTTATTGGTAGGTGAGAGACTAAGCCCTGTTCTTTTAATCTCTAACACCTAGAATAGTGTGTGGCATGTAGTTGAATTTCAAGATGTGTTGACTGAATGAACAAATGAGTAAGAAAATGACAAGAGTTTTGAGAAGTCATGAATGATAACAATGTCAGGAGTCCTTCAAGTATAGAGAAGTGCTGGTTCCTCTTTGTAAAGTATGTAGTTATCAGTTTTACTTCATTAGTTACTCACAAAGCCTAAGATAAATCGCTCGTTTTTTTCTGATTCTTTTTACCATCTAAACTTTGGGGAATTGTCAGTGTTTCTCCTATATAATCTAAATAAGGCCAACATTTACTGAATCTGTGTCATATATTGCGGACATTAAACAAAAAGTCTAAAGCATTTTATATTCCACACTATTGCCTGAGTTTATATTCCATGAGCTGAAAGAGCAGACATTTAGAGTGGCTTCATTTATGGGTGGAATTCTTATTTCCTTAATTTTATTTCATTTTCATAATATTTTTATGAATTAGAGTGATTTTTTTTTTTTTTTTTTTTTTTTTTTGCAAATAAGGAAATAGAAGCATAGAGAAGCTAAGTAGCTTGCTTAGAAGTTTATATATCGCTGGGAAGAGACTCTTGTTGCACTTCAGCAGCCTCTCACGTAATCTCATTTGAATGGTTAATACATGCATTGCCTCTGGGGTAGCTTTGGTGATTCATGTCTTTTTTAATTGTTCAAGGCCAGAGTATGTCTTGATTTTGGTTTTTAGAAAAACCAACTTCTCAAAAAAATATTAAAGAAGGAAATTATAATGCTCCATGGTTAACATTTTGTGATCCACTTCTGTGACCTGGTACTGTGCCTGGGCAAATGAGATCTAACCAAATCAGGTTAAAGGAAAAATTATAAATTCTATAAGGAGTAGAATTTCAGAAGCCTTTTGGAGGCACTTAATTACTTTATGAATTGTAATTACCATCTTATGCCACTGGCTTTCTATCTCTACATCACTAGCTCTCTAGTTTTCAAAAATTTCCCAAAGGCCGACATCAATATTTTAAAAATCATACATGACAGGTGAGGAAAGATAAGACAATAGAGAATGATACGGGAATGCTTATCTGAGATGGTGATATTTAAAACATGCTTGAATGGAAGGAATGAGAACGAGCCATCCAGGTCTTTGGGGGCAAGAACATTCAGAGTGGAGGGAGCAAGTACAACAAGTGAGCAAGGAAGCCAGGAACTAGATCATCTAGGATCTTACAGGCTATGGTAGGATTTTGGATTTTTTTCCCAAATAAGTTGAAAGCCATTGGGGGTTTTTGAGCAGTGGAGTGACAAGCTCTGATTTTTGTTTTAAAAGGACCAATTTGGTAGCTTGTGTAGAGAATAGAAGGATATGGAGTGGGAAGAAAGAGGCAAGAAGAATGGAAGAAGAGAGACCAATTCAGAGCCTGTTATAGTACTCTAATATTATTTTCTCCATTTTTATGTTAGAACACAGAGACCCAGAGAGGTTTAGAAGCTGTTCAGTACTACAAATCCAATCTGTTTTATTAATTCCTGCCATTATATTATACTGCTTGACTCTTATAAATGAGTTTTAAGAATTTCTAGCATTGTATATTATTCCAATATAGCTAATATATACATAAATTTTTTAAGAATGTTGTCTTTCTCAGTTAAATTGTTTTCTTAATAAATAGCAACTCAAGAAAGCATATATTACATAGAATTTGCTAATGAAGCAGAATTCAGTGTATCTTTATAGAGAGTTATGTAGGTAGAATAAGAATATGTATATATTCCTATTGAAAGGCACTTGATATTAGAATGCTTTTTGTTAGAACAGGGTTCTTCTTTATGCAAGCATAAACTACCTGATATTTAGCTTGATTATAAAACTTGTTTATAGAAATAATGAAAGGTCAGTAATTGAGTTAACATGTGAAAACCAGCACCATTTTTAGGTAACATGGTATAGTGAAAAGTACATGAGCTTAAGAAAAGATATGATCTTTGAATGAATTCCTTTGATCTTTCTGAGCCTGATTTCTTCATGTCCAAATTATTGAAAATATTATCTACTTCATTGGATTGTTATGGTAATTAAATGTGATAATGAATTCAAACTGTCAATGATATTGCTTTGTATATGGGTGTTAGCAAATGTTATATTCTTTCTTATTAAAATCAATATTGTGTATTTGAAAAAGATAGTTCAAGAAAATTTACCATTTACTAATTCATAGTCTAAATTCTTAAAAAACCTTAGTATTTTTACTCATTTCCTTCCAATCTTAAGGATCATGTCTTTGGAAGAGCTGTCAGAGGCACTGGTGGAATTATTTTAGCTTCTAGGATACAAAATTTGGTGATGCATGATAGCTGTCTTTAAATGTATAAAGGTCTGTCATTTGGAACAGAAATTTGTTCTTTATTACTTGAGAGAGCAGAACTATGAACAGAGGGTGAAAACTACAGGAAAGGTTATTTTGGCTCATTGAAATAAAGACATTTCAAAAATAGAGTGAATGCTCTATTATTGGGAACTGTGCACATAGCTACATCAGTTTTCCAGAATATGTCAAGCATTGAAGTTTTTTATTTAGTTTGAAGAGTCTCTCAACCTGAGAATCATTACAACATAACCTACATGAAAACAGAAATCTTATCTTTCTTGGGCACCACAGTATTCCCAATGCCTAGTACAATTCCTGATATATTTGTTGAATGGATGAATGAGTCAGTTGTGCTTGAAGGTAATCTGTATACTTCTCTCCTCCACTTTGTCTGAAATTCAGTTCTAATATTTGGTTTATGGTTTGAGTGTTTATTTGAGGCAAAATAAGGGAAACTATGGGGAATTGCTTCTTGGTAAGAAAACAGAGGAGTTAGTAGAAGGTTTCTCAACAGTGGCACTATCAATATTTTGGGCCAGGTGATTCTTGGGGGTGAGGGGCTGTCCTGTATGTTGTAAGATTTTTAGCAGCTCTATGACTGCCGAATACTCATTAGATGCCCCTTACTCATGACAATGAAATATGTCTCTAGATATTGTCCAATGTCTCTTGGGGAGCAAATTGTCCCTTGTCGAGGACCACTGAATTAGTAAGTAACCCACTAGAATGCACCCATGCTAAGAGACAAATCCAGTATTTTCATTAGATGAAATTAGAGATAATCATGTCATTTAAGAAAACTCAAATTATTGGTTTTAAGATGAACTGTGCACCAGTATCATGAGATATATATTGAGGCCTGCATATGGCTTTATAATGAAGAAATCATCTGTGTAATGCTCTTGACTTTCTACTTCACTTTGAAACATGAAGTTGATTTTTCAGTGTTAGCTTCTCAGTAAGTGAAGGCTTACCATATTTCTTTGATGGTGGTAGAATTGTTTATGCTGGGTTTTTAGCCCCACATTTCTTTGGCAAGCAATATATATTGTAGTATAGGTGTAGAGAGTTCAAAAGCAGGGGATGATGGAAATGGTGGCTTGTAATGTCAAAGACAAAGACAACATGAGGTATAATAGCAGAAAAGCAGCAGCAGCAGAAAGCTGAGCAGCTGATCAAAGATTCTAGAAGCTGGAATACTAAGATTTTTAAAAAAAGTTATATATATGTATTAAAATTTATATTTTGGTCTTAATCTAGGAGTATGATCATTTTATGACAGATATGATTTTATAAGTAATTATGGTATACACCATTTGCTTTGGAAGTCTGTTTTTAGGCCGTACTGAGTTTGTCCTTCTTAACTTCTTTTCATAGGATTTATGTTGAAATTTCTTCTTGTTTGAATTTTCTAAATGGCAAGTTCTAATAAATTCTTACTTGTATTATATTTTAACTCAGTATATTTTCTTGTCACATCACCCTTTCTTTATAACATATTTTACTGAACTATTCATGATCATGATTTAATTATAAGCTAGGCATTGTTGCATTTTAATATTCAACACTTGCGTACATGTTGTGATGTAGTCATTTTAAAATATAGTAGTCTCACCAGGCATTATTATAAAGAAGCATCTGTCAGCATTTCCATTATAAACCCTAATTTATTTTTAAGGAGTTTCTGACTTGTCTATTTCTAAATTGCTTTGGGCTGAAACCGAGGATAGCACTTGTCAGCTGAAATCCAAGTTTTGTTATGAGGGAAAAATGGAAGCTAGTATTTTTGTCTACTTTGTATCACAAGCATTTAAAACACTCATATTTTTAGTGGATTCAGGTGCTTTTTACTTGATATTTATTTTCCTTAAACCCAAGTGAAGAAATGGAAACTGATAGCCACTTAAATGGGCTTATTTTTTTTTCCTATGTTATGCTGTAAAATTTTTGATAGATTTATTTGAAAAAGTATTTACCAAGTAGATGCATAAAGTATTATGTTTGAACCATCTTAGAACATGAAAGTGTCTTTATAAAGCCTGTAGGAAATCTGATCTAGGTTTACTGTGAACAGAGAAACTTGCAAAAGCATCAGTTATAATGAGATTCTGGAGACAGCTCTGTGGTTGAGAAAGTAAAAACTGTCTAATGATCGTAAGTTAGGGGTTCTTATTCTCCTTATTCCTTTTTGAGTGGTATTACTTTGCAGTAACTAACATGGTTGGTTTCTACCCCTCCTCTTTTTTTGTGAGATGTCATTGTTGCTATCACTAGATATATCTATTATATCATTCTTTCAAATTATTTTTAAAACTACTGGAAAGCCAAACTTATTACTTATTTATTATCTGATTTCATACCTGAGATTTTGGTATCCTTTTATTAAACTAATTATATAAAAAGTGACCTTTAATTGATGTAGAACTTTATACAAAATTAAAAGCATTAAGGAGTTTAAGAATCAGAAATTGAGTTCATTTACTTATATATTATCAACAAATGTGTACATCTTACCTTCTATATACCAGGCACTATATGCAGAAAATGAAATAATGAACAAAACAGGCACAATCCCTACCCTCTTGTATGATCTAGTAAGGGAGTTAGATAATTTGCAAGCTAAACAAAAACAAAATAAATAGCACTTTACTTATTTTGGTCAAGCTTAATAATATTCCAAAGAGGTACCCTTTTATAAGTGATCTATAACACAGAAACCTACATTTAAATGTATGAGTGTTTTATATTTAGTGGAACTCAAAGATTAAAACAAAATATTACTTTAACTACATCTAAACTTATTATTTTCACATTAACGGAATCTTTTTGCGTGTGTGTGTATGTGTATACTTTTTTTTTAAATTAGTAATTGCTGTTTTCTAGGAACTTGATTTTTATGATTTTTTTTTTTTTGGTATTTGTCCATCTTAGTGTTATTTATTCCAATAGCTTTTCAGTAGAATTTCTGGGTAGATTGTCCTTTTGTAGTGTTTATAACCTCTTGATTGCTTTACTTTTCTTGTTGCATTGTCTAGCATCACCAGAATTTTAAATAGTAACAGTGACAGGCATCTTTATCTCATATATGATATTGATGGCAATGTTTCTTGTCTTTCACTATTAAGTATGATATTTGCTGTAGATTTCTATAGACGCTTTTAGTAAGTCAAAGACATTTCCTTTTATTCTAGGTTTACATAGTTAATGATTTAGAACAAACAAGATTCTGTTTATATAATGGCAGTCTAGGTAATTTGGACAAATACTCCTGCTGACAACTAAAGAATTTGGATAAAGTATGAAAAATAAATTATTAGAAGCATCTAGGAAAAGATGAGAATTAATAGAAATGAGCTCAATCTCTTAAACCTACTTTTGTCTTAAGGGTGTTTATTGATCGTAGCCTAGCAGCTTTGAAGCTGAGTTCTGCCTTCAGGTGCCTCATAAGACTGAGGGGTATAAGTTAAAACCTGGAGTCTTCCAAGAGTAGTTTATACCTTACCCTGAGCTGGAACCACAAAATAGTGAGCTCTTAGAATAGAAATGAACCAATGCTAGCTTAGCCCTCCTAAGAATTTACAGCACTACTTCTATCATCTGCTAGATCAGGGAATTTTAAATCTAGACCTTGAATTAAGACAGTCTTGGACTGGTAGCTCTAAGAGAAGCAAATGAAAGTTCTCTGTGGAGGAGGATACTAACATCCAATGCATAGTTTATTTTTTCAAATAAATTTTTTTCAAGTACATTGTCCAACATACAGGCAAAGGTAGTCAGGCATAGAAGAACAAGAGACACCATGAGTAAGAACTAGCTTATACAACAGACAATAGATATTGACTCAGTGAAGATAAGATACTGGAATTATTAGATATAGACTATAAATAACTAAGCTTGCTATGTTCAAAGAAATAATGCTAAGAATGAAAATTTACCAAGGAACTGGTAACTAGAAAAAATTACCTAGCAGATTTAAAAAAGAACCAAATAGTTCTAAAACTGAAATATACTATTTAAAATTTAGTCATTAGGTTTAACATCAAATTAGATAGAACTGAAAAGAAAATTAGTGAACCAGAAGATAGGTTAGAAGAAACAGTCCACAATATAACATGGAATGTTAAAAAGTGGAAAATCCAAAGAAGAAGGTAAGAAACATAGACATTCAATGCAAAAAATTAGAAATCGAGAGAGCCAATTTGAATTCCAAATTCCACCCTTAGCTTATATAATAATTTTGACTTAGACATATTACTCTTTTTGTGTGTTTTTTTTGTTGTTGTTGTTTTTTTTTTGGTGCCTCTGGGTTTTATCCCTTTTAACATGGATACCTTTAGGTTAACATTAATTTTCACTTATTTAGCTTCGTCCATAGACTATGCAACTTTTTTTGTTATAATTTCTCCTTTCTTCCATTTAATTATTTAATGAAAATATTTACTAAGTGATATTTGCTAGACCCTAAGGTAGATGCCAGGAATGGAAACAAAGAACACTTTGTTCATGAGAAGCTCAAATGCTGTCAAATGGGAGCTTATAACTGGGCAGCTGAGAGACTGAATTCCTGGAAATGCCCTGTGCTCCAAAAGCTTATAGTCACATAGTCAGCACTGTGATAACTATCTGTTGTTGCAGATAACATTCAGAAACAACACTGCTTTTTTTTCTAGCTTTCCTCAGAAAAGAGCAACCCCAGAATTTATTCTGAATTTTATCCACAATCCAGTCAAATTTATAATATGAGCTAAGAATGGAATTTGGAATTCATGCTGACTCCCCATTTCTAGTCCTTTGTGTTGAAAGGAAGCTGGACCCAGATTCTAGTTCTGTTATTACTTAAGCTGACTTCACTCTACTTCTCCCTCTTTCAGCTTTCTCAATTTCAAAAATAGGTAATTAGATTAGACTCTGGGCAACTCATTTAACTATTCGATATTTCAGATCCTTCTTTTCAAAAATAGAGATGGTACCTTCTTTATATGCTCTCAAAGCTTTATAGTCATGTGCTGCATAACAGTATTTCCAATGACAGACTGCGTATTTGGTGGTGGTCCCATAAGATTATAATGAAGCTGAATTTCCTGTAAGAAATGGAAAGATATATGGTTCAAAGGGAAATTTTTTGTTTTTCTGATGGGAGCAGTATCTGTGGGGGTTGGCAATAGATTGCCTCTCACTCAAAACATCTCAATTTTGAGTGCACAGATTATATCCCAATCAGTCAGCCACTGACATGTTTTAGCTCAGAGGAGCCAGTCAGGCCCCCAGTGCTACATATTCAGAGGATGCTGCAGCCCTTCCAGATCTAGGTTGGTGGTCTTCAGAGTACATTGCTGTAAATTCCTTGATGAGAACTTAAGATCCTGTACAAGGACACAGGTCCACAGGAGCTACCTTAGCAAGTATTAAGTGACACTGCCACTTTAGTAAAATCTTTTTATGTCGTGTGGAGCTATCCTGTCCCTGTAGTTTGGATATGTTTTCAGGTTGTAATGATGTAAAGCATAGAGAAGTTTTGTTTCTGCCATCAATTCAATGCCAGAATGAGTCCTTTGTGCCAGATAGGGTCAGTGGAACCAAAAACATATTTCCAAAATAAAAATATTGATTCCTCAAGTTCTATGCCTATTCCATATTAAACATTCTTAAATGTTTTTTGAATTAATACCACAAAGTTCCTTAATCTGACCACTGCTCCAACATGCAATAGTCAAAACCACATTGCCATGACAATCTGCTGTGTTCCTGGTACTAATCAACCTAAAATACCGAAAATAGTTTTCCTCAGGATCAGATAATCCTTTAAATTCTGGGTCTGCATATCTCTTTACTTTATTTAAAGTAATAGGGTGACATTCTAACCAACTCCTTAGAAACTGTATTATACTGATTCTTACAGTTAATTGTAGAACTAAGCAGAGTATTTTTGAGAGGAAGTCAAAGAAATAGCAATCAGAAAGTTTAAGGGAATGAAAAATACATGCCTCACAATTGTCAAGGAAGGCCATAACTCTGTGTTTCTCACCTTACCCAGGTTAAGGATGATATATTAGAAGGTTAATGAAGAAAAAAAAAAAACCCTGTCATTTATATTAGGGAAGGCTTAGCATCTAGATAAGGAGAATGAGAAAGAAGAAACATAGGAAAATTTTTACCAAGAGGAAGGCAGTGGATACGAAGTGGAAATGAGAAAATATGTGATCTTTAAGATGGAGAAGCAAAGGAATTTCAGACTATGTGAGTCAGTCAGCCTTATGTCATATACTGAATATAAAGGACCTATTTTGTGTTACAAATGATGTTAATATATTGTCTGAAATTTGTACATTCTGTGTTTAAACAAGCAGTTTGTAAACCTTCTGACTGCATTTTTGAATAATTGATATTCAGAATATAATTTATCATCTATGAAGATGTTTGATGTAATTGATTTGCATTAAAACATTCATGATTATTCTGAGTAAGAAAAACACACAAATACAAAGCACTTATTTTTTAAAAAGAAATGTCAAGAAAAGTATTTAAAAGTAAAATAAAATGTAATTATATCTCAGGATTCAAAAATATTTTAAACTGTACATGGGATAATAGAATTATTTCAAATATTTTAATGTGTATATTATGTTGAAGACCTTATAGAATCTTTAATTCTTCAGACATGATAACTTTTAAGCTTTTGTAAATGAACTCAGACTCCTTTCTTTCAACAGTTTTCTAAGGTCTAGGATATTTCTTTCTCTAATTATTGAGATATTTGATCTGCATTTGTACAGTTTGGAATTACATTTATTTTTATCCTATTTTCTCACTTTGTAGTTTGTTTTCTAGTTAGCAGAACTGTTTCTTTTTATTGCTTCTGAGTACTTAGTAGAGTCCAATTAACAGAGCCAGTATTGATGTTGGGAAATGAAACCCAGAGCTATCGTTTGAATATTTTTAAAAAGGACATTCTAACCAGGAACTACTAAATAAGCTATATTTACACATAAATATAGTTTTAAGACTTAATGGAGATCAATGACATTTTTTTCAATTTATTCATAGGTATAATATATGAATGTTTCATTACACAGGAGTGGTTTGTTTGTCATTTTTATCTCATTAGTTAATCAGATATTCTGTAAATGTATGTTATCAAAGTGGGGTAACAATCTAAAATTTTTATATATTCAGAAATGATTTGTGACAAATCTAATATTCCTTTTCTGTATGAAACTTTAGGTAACATCTTTAGAAATCTTGTCATTTAGAAAGTAATATAAATTATTTTTGTTGCTATTGGTAATATGTTGAGATTAGGCTCTTTTCTCTCCCTCTCTCTTAAATTTTCCATATTCTCCCTCTTACTTTGTAGGGAGAAGCAAGGGAAGCCCAACAGGACAATTTGAATTGTTAGTACTCCCTTAGAAATGGGGGAATGGAAAATTAGCTTCTAAAAGATGAACTGAAGTTCTTTTCTTCCCCCAAGATTAATTGGTTAATCCTAATTAACTGGTTAATGTTTTTGAGCTTCATTTCTCCTTTTTCTGTATCCTGGCTGATTGTATATCCCTCGTATTTGTGATAATCTATCAGCTGAAATGAAAGATTAGTAATTGATCTGGATTAAAGTAATATTTGTTATTATCCTTTAATTTTTTCATCCAGTTTATCCTTTGTCAATATATATAGGGGAAAGGTGAGAAAATGAATTATTAAGGAAAAAGAAATTTATTTTATCCAGTGTTATTTTTATTTCAGCACAAAGCATTATTTATAGAAAAAGACCATAAAACATTATTTTATTTTAACTTTCTGAAAATTTTAATTATTTTTCTGTCAGGATAAAAAAAAAACAGTAATTAGGATTTGGTAAATATTATTTTAATTTCATCCACATCATTTTGTTTCCTAAATCTGCTTTTAGATGATTTTGTTTCCTAAATCTGCTTCTCTCTTAGTGATTCCCATAAACCAAATTGCTCAGGATAAAAATCTAGGACACATTCTTGACGTCCTTTTTACCTTATTCTCTATATACAATCTACCAACAAGTCCTCTAGACTTTACAAAATATATTTTAAATCTGTTTACTTCTCTTTATCTCTCTACCATCCTGGTACAACCCATCATCATTTACTTAGAATACTATAAGAGCCTACTAAGAGGTGTCTCTGATTTCACTCTTGCCTTCTTATGTATTACTCTCTATTCTTCAAACAATGCTCTGAGTGATCTTTAAAAACTTCACCGCTCAAAACATCCATGCTATGCAACCAATTTATTGTTTGGAAAACTTGAAAATAAAGTGAATCAAGTATTCTGTTTGTTTGTTTGTTTGTTTGTTTGTTTGTTTTCCTATGCTGTTAACCACATAGTTGATGAAGGAAATTTTTTCTTTACAGAAATATTTTCGCTGATAAATAAAGGAATAACAGAATTATAGTATAAGCATTTCACAACTCCTAATGAAGTATTATAATCGATCTAAGGCTATGTGATATCTGTCTATGTCCATATCTATATCTATACCTATACCTCTGTCTGTCTGTTTCACCCCTTCCCTCCCTCCCTCACTCTCTCTTCATTTATCTATTTATCTGAGAGAACACTTTATATCACCTCCTGATTGGAGTACATTACATCAACTGGAGTAGTCTTGCTAGAAATTAGAACCTGAATTTGATTAAACTCCCATATCTAACTACCAATTTATAGGAAATATAGGAGACAGAGGAACACGTTAAAGTAACACTATGAAGATGCAGTCAGGAAATACTGAATATAGAAAATCCTATAGGACAAATAACCCAGTTTTTCAGCAAATAAATTGAGAGGGAAGAAAGTGAAAGAATGATCATCTATAGATTAAAAAGATGAAGAAACTTATTAATTGCAATATTTACACCTTATTTGGATACTGATTTGAATCAATAAGCTTTTAAGAAATGGAATCTTGAACATTAGCAATATAGTTGATGATTTTAATAAATTATTATTTAAAATTTTGGTTAAATGATGGTAATATTGATAATGGTTATATTTACAAGAAGAGTCTGTATCTTTTAGAGATTATAATCTAAACTCTATATTTTAGCAAGCTCTACCTAATTTGACCTCTACTTACCTCATCTCTACCATGCTTACCCTTGCTCAAAGTACACTTCTTCCTTTTCCTCAAATACCCTAAGTTAATTCCCATCTTGGGCCCTTCAGCTTACTCTTCTGTCTGGAACCCTCTCTCTCTAGATCTTTAGTGTCTGTCCCCTCTTGATATTCAGGTCTCACTTTAAATGTCACCCCAGAATAGCTGGCTGTGACAATCATCTTGTTTTATTTTTATCAGAACCCTTATGATTTGACATTTACTTGTTTATTGATAGTTTCCACCCATTAGAGTATAAGTTACATGGGGATGGTAGTAAGATCTTGACTATCTTATTCACTTCTAAATTCCCAGAACTTTAAACAAATACCTGGCAAATATATTTGCTACTTAGTAAATATTTGTTAAGTGAATCAATTAAATGTTTGTGAAGCCGTTGAATTCTAAGAACATTATTTATCTTTTACATTTGAAGTATTAACAATATACACTATTCTCGCTTAGCAAAATTATTTAAAAATCAGCTGGCATTTTCATCATTAATGTTTTCAGAAGCTCATGTGTGGAAGAATTGTCTCTGTAGCAAAGCTTCAGAAAGATTTTTTAAAATTCACAAAATGTCAAGTTTTCTCTTAGCATTTATTTAAAAATATTTGTATTTGGGGTAATTAATGTCACATCTTTCTAAAAGCTGTTTTTCATATCTAGATGGAGGTTAAGTTTAGTGATATGTATTTATGTGTGATATGAAAATTTGGCTAACATTTCTTGGCTCATGTGAATAATAATGAACACTTATAATTATATCTTCCATCAAGAAGGAACTGAGAAATACTTTACAGATAAATACATAGAGGAAATGGTACTATAAAATTATGAAATTTTTACTTTTGGAAAAAAATGGAAAATAATATATTTTGTTATAAACAAGAAAACAAAATATACGTATATATCTCCAAGTAAATGTTGTCATTCCAAATAATGCTTAGGAAAGTTGTTCATAATGGTTATTAAATAAAACTATGTGTTTTACTGGTGAAATAATTTTCATCCAAATATTTATTAGAGATACATATATGGTGCAAAGACTAGTAGACTCCCTCTTCCTTGTGCCCTCAGGAAGCACAGTGTGGGTCACAGAGTTGGGTTCATTTTGCCATGGCCAAGGTGGTTTCTCTTACCACCCTCTGTATATGGCATATGAGAGTCTTAAGTCATGGCCTTTCTGCCAGAAACATGCCACTCTCTGCTTCTCTTCATCACCATCTCTTAGTAAGTGCTATAGATCTAGAAATGTCTTCAGATTTGGCTCTTTGCCAAGACACATTTTATTCTAAGTGGAGTTGCTTATTTCTTCTTTTGTTCATTCCTTCACTTATTTCTCTATTAGATACAGATTTTTTTGTGACATATCATGTGGATAACACTAGCTTTGAGATTGTAGGGAATAATATAGAGATGAAAATAGCATAATATACTTACTTATTCCATGGATATTGTCTTTGATTATTTCACTTTTAGGACTTCTCTTTTGCAACCACTTTTAGAATGAATTTTGAAGTTACATGAATGCCCACGCATTTATAGTTCTATCTTAGTTTAGGGGGAGTCAGAGAAAACAAGCCTTTTCTTTATCTCCCAAAGGAAGGAGGAGTGCGAGAACACAATGTCAGTAGACCCCCAGCTAACCCAGTGCTGGGGCCACACAGAGCCTAGTTTTCTACCAAAGGAAAGTACTGATTTTCCTTGTCATGGTCCTGACCTTGCTCCCATGCTTGTTGTCCTCCAGTGTTTAGAACTCTTTCAGTTCCCAGGATGTTCCCTTCTTATAGCTCTCTAATGTTTTCACTCAGGAGAAGGCTGCTTCCCTTGTTGTAGTGTCAGGGTCCCAGGGGAGTTGTCATCCTGCAGAATGGTGAGGGGAGATCTCTTTAGTACCTTGCCATTTGTTGTCCCTCTAGTGTGCTTAGATCAGAGAGTTTCAGGGTCTCTCAAGGGATTGTCTGAGCCCTGGGTGGATATTGAGGTTTCTGTGAACTGTCCTGTTTCCTCCTTGGAAAATCCCTGTATGGAGGGACTTCAGTCTTACTCAGAGGTGGCATCTGGTTCTCAAGGAATCACTGGGTTCCCAAGAGGCAAATCCAATTCAGATGAAGGTGCCTCTATGGGCAGAACTGGCTCTGGAAGAAGATTTGATTTGGGGGTTTCATTCTGAAATACTTCACTCAACTGTTTCACCAATGGGTTTTGTGGGGGTGTCTCTACTGCTGGTCTTCATAGGTATCTATGCAATTCCAGGGGTAGGACAGCAGAGATATGAATCCTGGGCCTGATTAGGACCCTCATGCTGCTCTCCTGCTGTTAGGTTGAATGTGGAGTTTATATCTAGATGGAGTAGTCAGGATACTGGCACTAAGTGAATAGGATCTGCCACTCAATCCAAGTGCTTGTGCAGTGGAGGCTGCACTGGAAGGACTGTGATGATCTTGGCTGAAACCATCTTAACCGAGAGGAATAGGCTGGGGCAGGGGCACCTGGCCTGGGTGAGGAAAGGGTGCTGGGTCTCAGTTCTATCCTTGGGTGCACAGCAACTCCTCCAGTTTGTTCATTGATGATACTTTATTTACCTATTCTCCTATTAAAGGCGATTGAAGTTTGAACCACTTTATTTAAAAAATTATTGTGTCGAGCATTTTTGTATATGAGATAGATAGCACTGTTTTTGGATGTATAATTTGTATATATTAATTAATAAAGCATGGATTATGAATGTGCATACATCTGTGTAGATGCTAAGTGAACCAAATTCTTGTCTTTGTGAATTTGATGTTTTTCTAGGTATCTTTACATTGCACTGTTTTTTGAAAACTAGTTTCTTTTCTTTTTAAAATTTTTTTAGTGAAAACATTTAAGTTCTGCTCTCTTAGTAAATTTCAGTTATACAATACAGTATTCTCAACTGTGATCACCATGTTTTACAATAGATTCTCATACTGAAATCATCATATAGCTGAAAATTTGTATCCTTTTAGCAACCTCTCCCTATTTCTTCACATCCTGGCCCCTGCAACCACTTTTCTACTCTCTGATTCTATGACTTTGGCTTTTTTTTTTTTTAATTCCACATATAAATGATACTATGCAGTATTTGTCTTCTTCTCTCTGGCTTACTTCATTTAACATAATGCCCTCAAGGTCCATCCATGTTATATTGTCACAAATGTAAGGATTTCTTTCTTTCTCATGGATAAATAATATTCCATTGTCTATTTATGCCACCTCTTTATCCATTCATCCATTGACAGGCACTTTGGTTGTGTCCATATCTTGGTTGTGAATGATGCTGCAGTAAACATGGGAGTGCAGATATCACTTTGATATCCTGTTTTCATTTTCTTCGGATATATACATCGAAGTGGGATTGCTGAGTCATATGGTAGTTCTATTTTCAATTTTCTGAGGAACCTTCATACTGTTTTCCATAGTGGCTGTGCCAGTTTATATTCCTACCAACAATGCACAAGGGTTCTCTTTTCTCCATATCCTCTTAAATACTTATCTTGTATCTTGTTGACAATATTATCTCTTGTCTTTTTGATGATAGCCATTCTAACAGGCGTGAAGTGATATCTCATTGTGGTTTTGATTTGCATTTCCCTGACATGAGTGAATGATACTGAACACATTTTTGTGTACCTGTTGGCCATTTATGTATCTTTGGAAAAATGTCTTTTAAGTTCTTCTGCCCATTTTAAAAATCAGATTTTTTTATCTCTTAAATTATATAAGTTCTTTATGTGTTTTGGATATTAACCCCTTATCAGATAGATGATTTGCAGATTTTTTTTTTCACATTTAGTAGGCTGCCCTTTCATTTTGTTAATTTTTGTTGTTGTGCAGAAGCTTTTTAGTTTGGGGTAGTTCCACTTGTTCATTTTTTACTTTGTTTCCTTTGCTTTTGGTGTTAAACCCAGAAAATCATTACCAAGAGCAATGTTAAGGAGCTTACCTCCTGTCTTCTTCTAAGAGTTTTACAGTTTCAGGTCTACATTCAATTCTTTAATACATTTTGAGTTGACTTTTTTGTATGGCAGAAGATAGGGGTTCAGTTTCATTCTTTTGCATGTGGTTGTCCATTTGTTTCCAACACCTTTTATTGAAGAGATTATCCTTTCCTCATTGTATATTCTTGAGAACCATTTCTTAAATTTTTAAAAAAGAAACATGTCAAAAAATTTACTTATTCTATAATTACCCAGTATGAAATTGGATCATTGCCACAGATAGTTTTTCAGAGAGAGGACAGAAGCCCAGCATTTTCAAAATACAGGATGAAGGCATCTTATAAAAATCCTTTATGCCAGTAAATTTATTGTTTTCTCTTTAGCTTTGTAGATGACAGATCTACTTAACAGGAATAAGGCACAGGACACTAAAATGTAGAAATTTAATTTATTTAAATGACAGATGTGACTTCTGCTCACTTCTTAGCCTACATTTTTAGTTATTTACATATTCTTAAATTGTATTTTAACCACATGTTTTTATGCTTAGTTTTACTAGTGAGTAATTTTTCTTTAATTTGCAAAAAAAAAAAAAAAAAACCATTTAACGTTGCTTATGTCATCTAGGGATATGGAAGAGATATTTTAAAATTACTTGTTCAGATCATTTTGGAATGTGGTGACCTCAGAAATGAACAAATGTTTTCTTGGCAGTTGGTTGGAAGGATAAACATGATATGCTTATTGAGAGAAATTTTAAATTTCGCTTGCATGATATGACAGACAAGCTTCTCTTTAAAATAACTTCTTTCAATGTAATACTACTATTTAATTACTTATTTTAAAAAATCCATGATCTTATTTCCTCTTTGGAAAAAAACCTCTATAAAACAGACAAAAGTTGTTTTTATTGTTCCTATTTTGCAGAATAAGTTTTAGGCAAATCATTTGATTTCTTAGATTTAGTTTTTTATCTGTAAAATAAGAACATTGGGCAAAATAATCTCTAGGATATCTTCCAGTCCTAAAATTCTCTGTTTATACCATTTTAAGATGAGGAAACAAAGGCACAGAAAAGTTAAGCATGTTGGCCGAGTTCAACTTATGAATTAATAGTAAAACCCTGATATCTGACTTTCTGATTATTGTGTTTATAGACACTTTCACACAACCCTTATGCCTATTACTAAAACTTTGTTAATTTATTTTCTTGTTGAAAACATAGTAGTTTATAAAAATTGTGCTACAGATATAATCCATCTTATTTTTTTAAAGCTCAAATATATTTCTGTAGTCTCATATTAAATCCTTAAAATTTAGTAGATGCTTATTTATATTTTAAAAGGGGAAGATCTTAGCACCTATATACATAAAGCAATTATCAACTGACAAAAGAGATCAACAGTAATAGATGCATAGTATGGGACTGTAACACCCCATTGACACCAATAGACACATCTTCCAGACAGAAAATCAACAAGGAAACAATGGCTCTAAAACACATCCCAGACCAGATGGATTTAATAGATATTTTCAGAGCATTTCACCCCAAAGCAGCAAAATATACATTTTTTTCAAGTGCACACGGAACATTTTCCAGGCTAGAACACATGTTAGGACACAAAACAAGTCTTAGTAAATTTAAGAAGATTGAAATCATATCAGCCATCCTTAAATCACAATTGTAGGAAACTAGAAATCAACTATAGGAAAAAAACTGAAAAATAAACACATGATGGCTAAATAACATGCTACTAAACAATGAATGGGTTACCAATATCAAGGAAGAAATCAGAAGATACCTAGAGACAAATGAAAACACAACGACTCAAAATCTCTGACATACATCAAAAGCAATCCTGAGGGAAATTCATAGCAATACAGGCCTACCTCAAGAAACAAGAAAAAGCTCAAATGAGCACTCTAATCTTACACTTAAAAGAACTATAAAAAGAACAGCAAATGAAGCCCAATGTGAGTAGAAGGAAGGAAATAATAAAGATTAGAGCAGAAATAAGTGAAATAGAGTCTAGAAAAACAGTAGAAAAGGTTAATGAAACCAAGAGCTGGTTCTTTAAAAGGATAAACAAAATTGATAAACCCTTAACCTGACTCATCAAGGAAAAAAGAGAGAGAACTCAAATAAAATCAGAAATGAAAGAGAAGTAACTACAGACTCCACAGAAATACAAAGGATCTTAAAAAAATACTATGAACAATTGTATACCAACAAATTGGACAGTCTGGAAGAAATGGATACATTCCTAGAAATGTACAATCTCCTAAAATGAGTCAAGAAGAAGCAGAAAATCTGAACCAACCAATTACCACCAATGAAATCAAAGCAGTAATCAAAAACCTCCCCCTGAAAACAAAAGTCCTGAACCAGATGGCTTCACAGGCGAATTTTACCAAACATTCAAAAAAGAATTAACACCTGTTCTCAAACTATTCCAGAAAATTCAAGAAGAGGGAAGGCTCCCTAACTCCTTTATCGAGGCCACCATACCTTGATTCCAAAACCAGAAAAAAGACATTACAAAAAAAGAAAACTATAGGCTGATATCTCTTATGAACATTGATGCAAAACTCCTGAACAAAATATTAGTGAACCGAATACAGTAATACATTAAAAATATTATACACCACGATCAAATTGGATTTATTACTGGGATACAAGGTTGGTACAACATCCACAAATCAATGTGATACACCACATTAACAAATCAAATGATACAAATTATATGATTGTATCAGTACATGCAGAAAAAGTGTTCAACAAAATCTAGCATCCATTTATGATAAAAACTCTCAACAAATAGAGGGAACATACCTCAACGTAATAAAGGCATATTTTACAAACCTATAGCTAACATCATACGCAATGGAGAAAGCCTAAAAGTGTTTTTCTTCAGATCAGGAACAAGACAAGGATGTCCACTTTCACCACTCCTGTTCAACATTGTATTGGAAGTCAGCCACAGCAATAAGACAAGAAAGAAACAAAAGATATCTGAATTGGAAAGAAGTACAACTCTTGTTATTTGCAGATGACATGATACTTTATACAGAGAACCCTAAAAATTCCACCAAAAGATGGTCGAACTGATCAATGAATTCAGCAAAGTAGCAGAATACAAAATTAATATTCAGAAATCAGTGGCATTTGTATACACCAATAATGAACTTTCAGAAAGAGAAATTAAGAAAACAATCCCATTTACAATTGCATTAAAACCAATAAAATACCTAAGAATCAAATTAACCAAGGAGGTAAAAGACCTGTTCTCAGAAAATTATAAGTCATTGGAAAAAGAAATTAAAGAAGATAGAAATAAATGGAAGTACATACCGTGCTCATGGATAGGAAGAATCAACATCATTAAAATGGCCATACCACCCAAAGCAATCTATAGATTCAATGCAATTCTTGTCAAAATACCAATGGCATTTTTCAGAGCACTAGAACAAAAAATCCCCAAATTTATATTGAACCATAAAAGATCCCAAGTAGCCATGGCAATCTTAAGAAAGAAGAACAAAGTTGGTGGTATCACATTACCTGATATCAAAGTATACTACAAGGTTATAGTAAGCAAAACAGCACTGGAATAAAACAGATACATTGATCAATGGAACAGAATAGAGAGCCTAAAGGTAAATCCACATCTATACACTCATTTAATATATGACAAAGGGGGAAATAATATACAATAAGGTAAAGACAGTTTCAATAAATGGTATTGGGAAAATTGGACATGTTCATGCAAAAAAATGAAACTGGACCACCTTCTTATACCATATACAAGAATAGACTCAAAATGAATTAAAGACTGAAATGCAAGACCTGAAACCATAAAACTTTTAGAAGAAAACATAGGCAGTAATCTCTCTGATATTACTACTAGTAATTTATTTTCAGATATATCTCTTCAGGCAAGGGAAACAAAAGAAAAAATACGTGTGACTACATCAAAAAAGTTTTTTTCACAGCAAAGGAAACCATCAACAAAACAAAAAGACAACCTACTGAATGGGAGAAGATGTTCACTTTTGATATATCTGATAAGGGGTTAATATCTAAAATATATAAAGAACTCATACAACTCAACAACAATAACAAAAAAACAATCCAATTAAAAAATGGACAGAAGAGCTAAACAGATATTTCTCCAAAGAGGAAAAACAGATGGTCAATAGACATATGAAAAGATGCTCAAGGTCACTAATCAGACACATGCAAATTAAAACCACCATGAGATATCACCTCACACCTGTCAGAATGGCTATCATCAGTAAATCAAAGAACAAGAAATGAAGAAGTTCTGGTGAGGATGTGGAGAAAAGGGAATCCTCATACACTGTTGGAGGGGTTGCAAACTGGTACAGCCACTATTGAAAACAGTTTGGAGGTTCTCCCCAAAATTAAAAATCTACCTTTTTACTCAGCAATTGCACTTCTGGTTATTTATCCAGAGAAAACCAAAATAATAATTCACGAAGATCTATGCATCCTTATGTTCATGTCAGCACTATTTACAGTAGCCAAGATATCGAAGCAACCTAAATGCCCATCAACAGACGATTGGATAAAGAAGTTATGGTTCATATATACAATGGAATATTACTCGACCATAAAAAAATGAAATCCTACCATTTGCAACAACATGGATGGACCTAGAGATTATTATGTTGAGTGAAATAAGTCAGAAAGAGAAAGATAAATACCATGTAATTTTACTTATATATGGATCTATGGAACAAAAAGAAACTAATTGAAAACAGACTCACAAATATAGAGGACAGTCTTGTAATGGCCAGAGGGGAGGAGGTGGTGGGGCTGGGAGAAAGCAATGAAGGATTAAAGAAGTACAAATTAGTAGTTGATAGAGGGTCATAGGGATGGGGAGCATGGCATAGGGAATGCAGTCAGCAGTAATGTAATGGCTACATGTAGAGCCAGAGGGAAGACAGAGTAATCAGGGGTATTGTTTCATAAACTATGTAAGTGTCTAACCAATGTACTGTATACTTGAAACTAATAATAAAATAAAATAAAATGCTAAAAAAAGGGGAGGGTGAGGTTTTATAAATAGCAGTGCCTGTAGCAACTAAAGATAAATCAGAAAACAAAGCATATCTGAAGTTATTATGTAGCCTGAGTAATAAAGTAAGTCAAAAGTAAAGCCATCTCAGATGTAGCAAAAGAAAAATATAGGAAAGCTAACTTAAGTGCCAATTTTCTTCCATCCTTTTATTTATCCAAAATTTCTATTTGAATATGTGATAAGAATTGGAATGATTTGATCTTTCTTTTGTTGGCTGAGTATATTCCTTCTCATGAGTGTTTATGGAAAGAAATTTTGTATTAGTTGGAAAGT
The DNA here is from genome assembly GCA_028627145.1 of Eidolon dupreanum. Lineage (NCBI taxonomy): Eukaryota > Metazoa > Chordata > Mammalia > Chiroptera > Pteropodidae > Eidolon > Eidolon dupreanum. Next base: position 69,551,532 of record CM053509.1, read on the forward strand.
TGGATTAGACCTTTCAACCTTTACAGGCTCGTGATTGAATCTCCTCCTTGCTCCCCACCTCAGTGGCAGTCGCCTCAAAAACTCTTTCAAAATGCATCTACTTTGTAAATTATGACATTTTATAAAGATATAACATGTTAATTCCTAGGTAAGCTAGAAAGAAGTATTTTAGGATGGCAGTCAGAGAAGATAATAGTTCAGTGCAAATTTACATCTGAGGTCTTTGCAAAATTCAGCTAAATTTCCAAAGGAAATATGATCATTTTATAAAATAAATTGTTAAAAGTACCAAGTAGCTTTTAGCTATCTTGTTTTTATATTAAGTGCTCGCCTCTTTAAAAAAAAAAAAAAAGAAAGAAAGAAAAGAAGCCTATTTGGTCATTTTGGTGTTTTGTATAAAAATGCCTTTTATTTACTTTTTTCTGTGAGCAAATCTCTCACAGATATTTTTCAATTTACACAAACATATCATAGTCACACTTTTTTTCAAGTAGTTGGAAGAAACCTTAGTGATCATCTAATCTAAAGCACGTTATTTTACAGATGAGAAAACTGAGGTCCAGAGAGGTTAATTGGCTGACCCATGGTATATAGCTAATTAGTGACAATTTAGATATAACAGTTGTAATTTAGATATAACAGTTTCCTAGACTAAAATTTCTCTATTTAATGAATAGCTATCTGGATTCTTGTCTGTACCCAGCTAGATTCATAGTCTTGATTTTTGCCAAACTCTCCCTTTACATTGCTGTTTTTTAAATCATAGTAATTAATGTCTGAATCAGAATTTAAAATCCAAAAGCTGCACTATAATAGCTTATACTTAAAATATAACTTCATATGGAGCTACAGATTCTCTGTTTTCTCTTTGATATGATTTAGATCTTTAAATTTTTAGGATAAAATATACTGAGCCAGTTTCAAAAATATCATGTTCAAAAGCTGAAAGTATTTTGAAAAATCTTTAAAGTATTTTTTGTGCTTAGTCTTTATAGGCTATTTACTTTGATTTAAATAATTACTGCACATAATTTTCTTGTGTAGATGGTTGATAGAATGATACTTATTGATTTGAAACAACCAGAATTTAATGGTTGATTATTGAAAGTTAAAATATTCTCTAACATCACAAAGTGAATAAATTTATAGCCCACATTTCCATGGTTTCTAGGACCTTGTTTTATAATATAAGACTCTTCAAGGATCATGTATTGAAAGTATACTATATCATAACATAAAAAAATTCTGAAATAAAAGAAACATCACTGTAATTAACCAGAAAAGAAAAAAATTAAAAGAAATGAATGATTCTATTTCTTACTTATATTTTCTAAGCAAATAGTTTTCTGTGAGTCTATAGATTCTATTTTATATAGTAGTTCCCCCTTATCTGTGAGGATATGTTCCAGACTCTCCAATGGATGCCTGAAACCACAGATAGTACTGAACTCTATGTATATCATGTTTTTCCTATACATACATACTTAAAATTTAATAAAGTTTAATTTATAAATTAGGAACTGTAAGAGATTAATAACAATAATAACAAAATAAGATAATTATAACAATATATTGTAATTACAGTTATATATATGTGATCTGTCTCTCTCAGAGCAAGTAATGTCACTCAGTTTTATAACGTCCCCAAGAACCATCAAAAGCACTGGACAGTGACTATGGATTTTCTCAATGGGGCTCTGTGTAGCTTCTGTGGCAGCTCTAATCCTACCCCTTTAGGATCTTGAATCCTTCCCAATACAATATTATTTCTAAGGGTTTTTAAAAGAGAGTATTATGGTTTTATAGTTTTCCTTATTAAAGAGAATACTACGCATCTTAATATATTTTATAAACTGTCCCAAATTAGATTAATAAAGTTATTCCAACTATAAAAAAAAATCTGAAGTTTCAGCCTTTAGGTGAATAGGGAAAGTTTTTATTTTTAAATTTCTTTTAGTAATTTTTTAAAAATAAAAATATCTTGATTCTCAGGTTTGTAATATTTTAGGCATTTTTGGTAACAGTTCTGTCCTTCATTAATATCTACTTTCTGGGTTATGAATGTCTGTACATATAAGCAAAACAGTTGGCCTAAAGCAGAATTCTAGAAAACTTAGAGAGATGTTCCCATAATACCTTAAATATTGTTACTTTTGTGGTAGGGTCATTATTTTTATATTGTAAGGTTTTACTGTTTGTGGGTTAACATGGGCATCTGTGGGCTGGCCTGGGAATTGTCTAATCTTTTAAATATTATTTCAGAAAGTAGGTACAAAGTTACCAAAGATCAACTGAACCATATATCAACTTTTGGATAAGTTCTTTGTGAATTGATGCTATTTCCAGGTTGTCAGGGCCAGTCTGCTCTATATCTCTGCTAGAACAATGAAGGAAATTAGAGATGACGATAAACAGAAAGATAAAGAATAAAGTTTCTCTTGTTTTCTCTCTCAAAACATTACTGCTATCACTTGATTTGGTAGTGACTTTGAAGGAATTTAGTCAAGCGGTCTGCCTCCCACCAATCCCTTTTCCTATAGAAAATAAGACATTTGAAAATGGATTAGAGAACTTTATCATCTGAAAAAAAATGAAAATATTAGGGAAGAACATATACATCATTGTTGTAACTTGAATGATGTGTTCTCATTTTATAACTCGGTCAAGCTCTTATCAAAACAATCTCAAGGATAAGTTTAATACATTTTGTCGTATCATTTATTTCTACAAGTCAGTAAGTCATTAGTCAAGTAGAAATATTTTTGTTATTTAGATTTTTACTGTGGTATTTATATTTAAATAATTTCACCTTTGTAGCCATTTTCTTCTTGCAATGAAAATAAAATTTTTCATGATTTTATATAGTCCACTGGGCATTGCAAAAACTATGATTCTGACTTAAAGAAAAATGCTTTATGTTCTATGTTAGATTTGTATTCTATATAAAAGGTGTCTCATATGGCAAAAATTTTAATTTTAGTAGTATAATAAAATTGTAAGGGGCAACTTGACTCAGTGGATATTGATTAGGCATTATGGAGGGGATTGGATGTGGAGAGGGAGTCCAGAGATGCTTAGAGCTTGAAAACCCATTCAAATCCTGAAAGTTAGTTGAATCAGAAATCTTAGAAGCTTGGTAATCTGACTGACAAATTTGTCCATGGGTCTGAGACAAATTCCTCTGCATCTGCTATGCCACTAGTGCTATGGTTTCATGTCTGGGATTCTGAGCAAAGCACAAGTACTGGTCTGTTTGCTCTTAGCTCAAGACTGCGTCTTACTGGGGTTGGAGAACCAAGAAGTCAAGGACAGAGAGCAGAAATTAGGTATAGGATAGAAGTAGCAACAAATATATGACCAGAATCACACACAAGGACACTACTTTGAGAACTACTAATTATGAGTCAAGCAGGCATAAGAATCAAAACCTACTATTCAGTCAGTAATTAAGAGCAGACAGGAAGGAAAGAGGCAATGTCTGGCCCAACCCAACTACTTTTAAGAATTTGCCTTATCGCTTAGGGAATATTCCTGGCACCATATAAATGGGTTACCTGGATACAGCCCACTAAATGATTCAGTCTAGACTTTGTTCCATTTCTCCTGCTTCATGATTTCTTTATTCTTTAGTTGCACCTTTTTCTTGCCTTTAGATGTTTATTCTTCCTAGCTACTACTTTGACTTTAGCAGGCTGTATGAAGCTCTGCCTCTGTCTCGGCAGTGATTTTTCTCCCTGATTTCCCAGGGCCAAGGGTCCACCCCAGTCACATTGATTGGTCTTGCTAGCAGACCCAATTCCTGGGCTGTGGACCAGTACTGGTCCATGGCCTTTTAAGAACTGGGCCACACAGCAGGAGGTGAGTGGCAGATGAGTCAGCAGTTTTATCTGTATTTGCTCTAGCATCACCACCTCAACTCCACCTCAGATCATCAGGCATTAGATTCACATAGGAGCACTGGTCCCTGGTGCCAAAATGTTGGGGACCGCTACTAGATGTTGTGAAGAAAAACAAAGAGGAGAAAGATTGATGTTTGGTGGCGGCTGGAGGTGGGGGGAATGCTGTTTTAGAAAGGCTGTATTGACTTCCTAGCTATACTTTGAATGTGCCAAGCAGATCCTCATCTTAAGGCCTTTGCACTTGCTATTGTTCCTACCTGGAATGCTTTCCTTCAGATAACTGCATCACTTAATCAGGGCTCTGACTACCCTGTCTAAAGTAGCACCTTCACCATTCCATTTTTTCCTGCTACACTTTAAGTATTCTTCATCATCTAACCTTGGGAACTGAAGCAATTCAAAGAAATTCTTTGATAAATCCATTGCTATCTGAACTCTTACTATCTGCTCTTTGAAATTCAGGAATTGAAGAGATTTTAAAAATATTTCTTGTTATATGATCTGGCTATCTGAATCAGGAACCAAATAAATTTGTATAGTAAGGAATACTTGTTGTTTTCTTCATAGCACTTTTACTCTGTGATTTGTTTATCTTTCTATCTATTTGCTTTCCTCTAAAATGTTAGTTTCATGGTGGCTGGGACTTTGTTTTACTCACTGCTCTATCCTTATCACCTGGGACAATGCCTAAAATGTTAGTTTCATGGTGGCTGGGACTTTGTTTTACTCACTGCTCTATCCTTATCACCTGGGACAATGCCTGGCACCTAGTTGATTCTCAATAAATATGTGTTGAATAAATATGTTAATACATTAATAAATACGTTTGACCCAATATCATCTAAACTTTAATTTTAAAAATATATGATTATATGGAAAAGCCTTGTTTCATATTATGAAGTTTTAAGAAGTAGGATATGGGATTATATACACAGTATGATTTCAATTTATGTAAAAAAAATTATCAAACCTTTGCATGTGTATTCATTTATTCATTCATTCCTTGAAAGAAAAGTTATTAAGCATCTCTAGTTTGCCCATTCTGTGTTGGGTATTCTAACTCAGCTACAGTTTCATGAGAAACAACAGTGAATGAATGCCACCTTTCCCCTCACTCACTGCTCTCTGGCTATGTTGATCTTCATTCAGTTTCTTACACTTATACAAGTTATTTCATAATGTGCTTAATAAATGTCTCCCTCTATATTATAAATTCTTTGAGGCCATGATACTATTTAATTATCAATACCTAGCTCAATGCCTAATATATAGTAGGTACCCAATTAATATTTGTTGAGTGATTGAATGATTAGAAAACATTCATAGTAGGAACACCTCAATGCAATCTAATGGAAGTTAGGGGAGGTAAATATCAAGGTGGAATCTGAAGAATTAGGAGGAATTAGCAAGTGAAGAAGACCAAGCAGAATGTTCTGGAACTTAAGCTCAGGCTTTATCCTAAAAGCAATAGAAGGGTTTTAAACAAAAAATATGGCACTGTCAAATTCCATTTTAGATGGTGTTAGACTGGGTGGTCAATGCTGGAAGAGAGATTGGTTCAGAGGCTTTAATGATAGATGATTGTGGCCTCCTTAGATTCTTGGCAGTGGTGAAGAGAGAAGTAGATATATTTGAGAGATCTTTAGAAGTTAAAATAAGTGACTTGGATAGTGAGGGGAAGGGAAGAGTTAAGTGTGATTCCAAGCTTTCCACTTTGGAAACTGAGAGGAACCTAAGGCCATTCACTGAGACTGGGGACTCAGCGGGAAAACCGTCTGAGAAGAGAGCCGAAGGTACCCTTGGGACCTGTCTACATTGAGGCTGAACATTGAGGACTTGGTTATACAGCTGAATTTTTAGATGTAGATGCTGAGAAAAATACCTGGAAAGAATCAAAGTGTTATAGTATTGGAACTCTAGTTACATCTTGAAATTTTTCTTCTTATTAATTTTTGATTTGTTAGTGTGTTTTATAAAGGAAAAATAATAAACTTTAAAATTTTCTATTAGGATCTTCCATAAGAAATGCTGTACCAAAAACAAAAATCCAAAGGTCAAAGAGCCAAGACTTTCTTCAATAAAATAATAGGCTATTCCCCATGAAAATAAACGATTGGTCCTAAATAGAAGTCCATTGTGAAATGGGTTCACTGTTAGTATACGTGGATGGCAGGGGAGGGGCAAGGGGTCATCATTTGGAAATTTAACCTTATTCAGAGATGGTCTGCTAGACAGGGACTCTCTCTTATTCATTCATTTATTCCTGTATCATTCCTATATCTATCCTCAGCACAGTCCCTGACATTTAGTAATTTCTCAGGTGGAAGCTATTATTTTAGATGTTATTAGTATATTTTTGTTTACATCACTATTCACTGCAGTTGTTATACAGTGATTTATTTGTGTCATCTTGGTTTTTAGGTAGACTGGGGTCAACTGGATTATTTAGTTGTTGACATGCCACCAGGAACTGGAGATGTGCAATTATCGGTCTCACAGAATATTCCCATTTCAGGTAAATCTTGAAGTTTAATGTAATTTGTGCTGTCTTTGATGTTTTGCTGTTGCCATACAGAAAACCAAACTCATGACAGGCAAACATTTTCATGTTATAACAAAGATAATCGTTTCTAAATTTTTCTTAGAGATCAGATTCATATATTGAAATTTAAAAAATATTACCAGAATGAATATGTTTACAAAAACTCTAAAGACACTTTCAAAGGTGGTGATATAAATCTGTGTTCTAGAAAAGCAGTAGTGCTTAAGTATTATTTAGGTATTATGTGGCTGTCTGTTTCACAGCTGTCCAACTTTTATAGCATCGTGCCTGCTACATGGCAGTCACTCAGAAAATATTTATTGAGTAAATGCCACTGAATAAGAGTAAATATTAGAAAATTTTGTTGTTTTGGTAAACACAACTATGTGGAAATTTTATATTCTGCCTATTATTTAATCTTAAAGCTAAGAGAGCAATAAGCATTTTAGCTTACTTTGAATACATGGTACTACAACATGGTAATAGATATATTTTTCTATGATATGCAGTTTGAATAGTAGTTAGCTTTTATGTTGAATCTGTTTCTAAATATTTTCCTAGATTCTCCTGGAGAAGTAGAGATAACTCTTTCTTATATATAAGGACTGTTTGGAAACATACGGAATTGTAAATGTTTTTGCAAGTCAATTATTTGTTGGTAATAAATAACCAAGAGAGAACACTGGCATTTTATCATCAGAAGATTTAGTATCTAGGTTTTCGATAAGATATATACATTGTTTGGAAGTATTAATAGAGCATCATTAGTATGAGACTTTTTTTTTTTTTAGTGAGGCAAGCTATAATAATGAGATGGGAGTAAAGTGAAGTCACATAGGAAAACAATTCCTCCTTTTTGTAATTAGCATACTACATAGCCCACTTTTTCTTTTTTTAAGTAGTTTTGGGACTTTTATATTTCTCAATCTTAAGACTACTCACTGAATATTTATTGAATAAAATGTGTTCCAGCTACCTTGAAATGCCTATTGCTGGTATCTGAAAAGCATACATTATTCATGTGGATAATACATTGATAGACTTGGGGTAAATTATAATTTATTCCTTGAGTTGTGACTTGTTACCTTGAAAAAGTTTAATTTGCTTCACACAGGTAAACTGATGGTCCTAAGCAATTTACCTTTGTGTACTCAGTTAACAGCTCCTCTGTTTGGACAGGATTTATGATTATATCACAGTGTTTTAATTTGTGCTTATACTCTAAAACCAACAATGTGTGCATTGGGGTTATGATATGCTTCTCCTTGGAGGATTTCTTTCTTATATCCTAAAGTTTAACCAGTGTATTTCTTATTCCTTTCCTTTGATGGAAAGTCTGCCCTATAATAGGTGATTAATATTATATGAGAATAGAAAGCAGTATTTTTTTTTTATTGCAGTAAAATATACATTAACAGTTCAATAGCATTAAGTACATTTACATTGTTATGTGACCATCACCACCATCCATCTCCTGAGCTTTCTCATCTTCTCAAACTGAAACTCTGTACATATTAAACAGTAATTCTCAATTCCCTCCTCTTTCTAGTCCCTGGTAACCACCATTCTCCTTTCAGAAACAGTATAAAGATGAGGGAATGAGAGATGAAGAAAACATTATTTAAAAGATTGTATTAAACAAAAACCTAACATTGATTTTATGGTATATTAATAAAATTTTAAATCAATAAATATTTATATAAACATAGATGCTAAGGACTGTAGAGAGTCCAAGGTAATGAAATCACAAGTTCCAGGGACTCGATGAGTCTCAGACCTTTTTTGAGAATTGGATGAATATGTAGATTCTCTCTAGGAAAATGTATTTGTACCTACAGAAACACGATTTTTATGGATAATTTTAGGGGGCTCACAGTCTTCAGGTTAAAAGCTCCAGCTCTTGAAGATAAATTAGGGAGAAGGTCAGGGGGAGAGAGTGGCTGGTAAGAAAAGAATATGGATAGCTATAATGCAGAGTATGAGAAGTGCTATATGAGAGATAGTAATCCCCATGAGATGGGTGATCAGGGAAGAAGAGACCATGGTTTGGAGGGGAATTGTAAAACATGTCATAGAGAGGAGCCTTAAAGAATAAATAAGATATGTTGTAAAGCATTCAAAATAGTACCATACCTGGTTTGCTTTGCTTTATCTTGGCCTAAGGGGAAGAAATCTGAAAAGGAAACTTCTTAGTGTTCTATAATTCTATGATGAAAACGTAACTTATATTTCACTTCCCATGTCTGATCCATTAAAAAAAATAGGGCCAAGTACTAAAGATGATTTAGTTATTTCCGGGCTATAGAAATGAAATTGTTTGTCAGATATTTTCTAAATTTTCTATAATGAATATGTATATTTTTATAATTAAAAAAAAATTCTTTAAGGACATTCGATGTTTGCCTGTTATTAATAAAATGCCATTTAATGATAGTCTTCCATATATTTGTTTTTATATTTAATTATCACAGGTGTTATATTATTCCTATTTTCTTAAATCTTTGAAGGGTTAAGTAACTTTCTCAAGGTCACACAGATATAGTGCGTTATAGCTGAGGTTCATATCCATTCAAATTAAATTGAAAGCTCATGCTCTTCACCTCTACATCAAACTTCTCTCATACAAAACCCAACAATGTTTGACTCAGTGATTTTCTGAATTCAGTTCTAGTCCCTTCAAACCCATTTAAGTTGAAATTTTTCTAATCTAGGTGATCTCAGATAAAAACAAATTTGTCTATGAATATGGCTAAACCTGTGCACCCCTACATGATGGGCATCCAGCCAGTGGTTTGTATTGGTGTTTATGGTACTGAGTTTTTTTTGTTTTGTTTCGTTTTGTGTTTTCTGACTCTTGGGAAATTGCTTTGGGCTTCTTTAACTCTTACATTCCAGGGAGGGTCTGGAGGCAGTCTAGAAGTGGCCTCCTTTGACTTTTAGGAGTAGAGCCTCAAGTGATTCTTGGAAAGACCAATATTATCTTTGGGCTGATCATCCTGGTCTTGGGCATTTGGCTAGTTTCCAGGCACACTAGCTCTCAAGATAGAATTACAGCTGTTGGTGTTAGTACACTCATACTGTGGGTTATTATGTCAATATTAAAATTAATGGCAATGGAAAGATTAGATTTTCTACAGTGAACATATATTAATTTATCGTGAAAAATGGAAGTATCCTATCTAAAAGGATGTGAGAATGTGAGGGGGAGTGCATGTGATTTTGTGTGTGTGTGTCTGTTAAAGGTTTAGTTCCCAAGGTTTGGTTTTACTCAGGCCAGTGTCATTTCAGAGCTAACATATATGGAAATACCAAAATTGAGCCAGCTTCCAGGACTTAGAGGGAAGGACATCAGAGTTGCTGGACTGACTGGTTTGAATCATGGCTTTCATTAATTAAATAATCTGGAACAGCCTGTCAGAATTATATCTGCCTTTCTAGGATTAACTGAATTATCTACTCTCTAATTATGAACCTAATTTCCTTTTCTTCTTATCATGGACTTTAGAACTCTTCTTGATATTTTATGTTATACCTTTTCTTATGTCCATGTACCATAAACCATGTAAGATATTTAGACTCCCATTTAAGTCCCCCTGATGTGACTTACCTATCCTTCCCACTAAACTCTTTTGCATAACCTGGGATCCCTCCCAAAAAACCTATGTACTCACTGCCCCTGTCTCTTCCCTTCACATATATGTAATGTATGTAAATGAATCACGTCTTTACATATAGCTGGCCCTTGCTTGGAATGTCTTTCCTCTCCAATCAGTGGGTGCCTAAACCTGCATTCCCTTTATTTCAAATGTTTATTCTTTGTCATCTTCCCTAGACTCCCAGTGAGGAATCATTTCTCTTTCCTTGAAATTCACATAGCATTTTATTTGGACCTTCTAATGTTCTCAATTCAAAACCTGTATAACTATGTTATCATTTGGTACCAGACTGTTACTCCCTGGAGGGCTAAATCTCTGTTTTATTCATTTTTGTATTTCTCACAGTGCCAAACTCAGTGACTTCCCATAACCACTCAGGAAATGTTGAATCAGTGAATGGGTGTTTTATCTGTGTGTCTGTATTATCTTCCCAACTAGGCTGTAAGCTGCTTGAATGCAAGAATTTTTTCTTATTTATTATAGTATTTCTTAGAGTACCTTGGGCCATGGTTTATGCAGTTAATATTGATTGAATAAATGACAAAGCTAGTTGACTGGTTATCACTGTTTATGTGAACCGATTTGTGCCCCCTTATCTTTCTTATCATCCTGACTGCTTTTACTAGGTGTTTTTTCTGTGTATAAGTTAAAGAAATGTTTATTAAAAACATACATTTTATTTCACTCTCCCTTTGAGAGAATACTATATTTCATTTTAGATTTATTTATGCCATTCTTTTTCCTGTACCATATGTAATATCCTTGTGGTCATTTGATACCTTTTAGTATTAACTTTGTTTGGGTGTCTGAGATATGCATGTGGACACTGCTATTTGGTTTCATGGAGGCTCTGTATTAAATTATTAGTGAGAATCACTAATAGCATTACTCCATTGTAAGATAATAATAAGAAATTCTCTTATTTACTTGTAGGGGTGTTTAGTACAGTGCTAATTACTTCTCTGACTCTTTATCCTTTCCTGTGGAACACCTGCCTATCCCACAGACTTAAATGGATCAAATGAGATAATGAATTTAAAAGCTCCATCTAAATGTATGATATTTTTTAGAAACTACTTGAACACTTTAAAATAGTTTTTTTGGGGGGCGGAGCTATGGTGAAATGTTATGAATTAGAAAGAACTTTTATATCAACGTAGCATTTCTCCAAGCCATGTTGAGAATTATACTAAATGTTTTATGCTTAGAAAGAGACATTCTTTTGGAAAATTTGTGAAGGCAGACCTGTACCCACAAAAAGATCCTCTTTTTGAATGCTAATTAACGACTCTTTATATGTGTTCCATTTTGTTCCAAGGGATAGATGACAGGTTCATTATAAGAAGAAACTTCAAAGAAAAAAATTATCCTCTTATTTGTGTTAAAAGTGTTGGGTAGCAACAATAGTAATAAATGTGTTGACAGCAGTATCATTGGCTAATGATTTAAATTTGAGCTTACATGGACTACTGAATCATTGCGTACTACAAATACCTAATAGTTGTAGTAATTGCTAGAGGGAAAGAGACAGGATAAAGGCTAGGAAATAACTAATTATAGTCTTTGAATTTGCTCTTGTCTTGTTGAACTTGCCAAGAAAAGGCAGAGTTGTTAGTGCTGGTTTTGTTTTATTGTTTTTCTTAACAACTTTTTTTTTCTTTTTGATACAGTGTGCTGGTGTTTTGCTTGTTGTTTGTTTAGCTTGTAAATTAGTTGCTGCCAGGTACTGAATTGGGTAGATTCCTGAGTTGACTTCTGATTTTTTTTTTAATGATTGCAGTGATGAACTCTTGGGTATTATTGAACATTTAAGTGTTCTCCTGTAATAGAAGAGGATTAATATTTCTGAGAAACATTATAAGTTCCTTAAGATTTTTCAAAATGTATGCACTATGCTAGTATTTGAATTCTAATAGATGTTTCCTAAAATATTTTTTTCTTTCTTTGCTTCAGCTGAGGTCCTCTGTATGACTATCTGAAGAGTAACTTAATTTGATTTTAACTCTTGGAACTATTTAAGTAAAGAGTTTATTTCTTTTTGGGGAGACTAGAAGATTTTAGTAAGTTATTTATATTAAGATGCTGTATTAGTCAGGTTACTGGTAGGAAACAAATGACATACTTTAAAAGGAATTAACAGAACAGAGTTTAATGACGGGAGTAGTTACAGAGGTGTGGGCAGCATTAGGGAAACCAACAAGAGATGATGAAGTACCCAGATACTAATGATGGGGCAAGGCAGTGAACCGTGTCAGTGAATCTCAGCAACTACTGGGCCATGGAAGAGGGATTGCCTTTTGTGTGGCCTCAGAGGAATATAGCTAAGGCCAGAACTCCTGAGAGGCAGAGAGGTGCAGTGTGTGAGGTAGGAAATAATACTCCAGTCTTTTTCCCCTCCCACAGTCTTATATCCTGCTGATACCTCCTAGTGGCAGATGCCTCTTGGTAGCCAGACGGTAAGGAAACTCAGGTGATACTGTCCACAGAGATCAGCTACCCAGGCACTGATCAGGTCAGAGAGGGGTGGAGAATGAAGCAGAGCTTGGGAAAGAAATGAAGTGGAGCGCAGTTATTATCTGGAAAATACCCAGAACAGCTTCTCTTCTTCGCGATCATTATAATTGTGAATTAGTGGCTTGCAGTAGGTGAAATACAAAGCAAGGATGTCTGCCCTCTAAGTTTGCAAGCTAATAGAGATAATATAGTCAAAGAAATGAAAATCCATACTATCATAAAGCAAAATTGTACTGTCATCAAATTTATGAACAGAATATTTATATTGTAGATAAGTAGTGAAATAGTATATTTTGTGTAGTGGGGATTAATGCATAAAAGGGTTTATTTTGATAGGACAGAGTTATGAAAGAAAGTTCCCCTTCACTTTATTAAGTAGAGATTGATGCAGGAATGAAACTTTTGGAAATTACTCATGTAACAGAGGGGACAAAAGACTGAGCAGTTGAGAGGGGAGCCATCGTGGTCCCTTCTTTGTTCTCGCTCTTTTTCTTCCAAGGAAGGGCAGAAGTAGCACAGAAAACAGCCAAGAGCCTTAGTGTGGATCCTGTTTTGATTTCTTTCTCCTAGAGAGGGAGAAGCTACTGAATATAGCAGAGTAGTCAGCTAGATAATGTGCTAAATATCCATGGTCTCAAGAGAAGCTGCACTGGCGCACTGGCATACTGGCATTACATTATAAAAATGAGATGTTGTCCTTCTTTCTGTCTAGGACCTATCCTGTTGGGACACTACAGATGGAAGGAAAGCCAGAGGCTTTTTTGCCTCTCATTTATTTAAATGAGATGGAGTAGGAATTTTAAATTAAGCTACCTTAACATTTCAGTCATTTTTTAAAGTGAAAGGCATTTATTGCTGTAAAAGACATTGGACCTACTGCTACAGTAACTGACTGAGCTCCTATTCACTCATCAGAGATGCTTGAGAAAAAGCTGTATAGGTCCATACTAGTATTTTCTCCTCCACCAGTAGTTTGCTTGGCCTAATCCATTATCTCTTTTATGGTAATGTTTTATAATATGAGAACAGTGGGATTTGGAAGATCAGAAACTTATTGTTGCTATTGTTAGATGAGTGAATAACCACAGGCTGTCACTTGATATAGTTTCCTTGATTGTGTGGTATTTATTCTTTCAAAGTAAAAGAAATATAGTAGTTTCACTTAGGTAAACTAAATAAAATATTTTATTTTTTCTCACACAACTATTTTTTCCCCTTCTTAATTGTTTTCAAATTTAAAACAGTACTTCTTGAAAGGCATCAGTAACTCATCTTCTGGAAAACCATTGAAAACTCAAAGAAAAATACTTGGCTACCTTTGGATTTTAGTGCTGTATTTCCCCTACATTTTGCAGTTTATAACAAACTCAAACTATGAAGTTAGAAACATGCTTGTACCTCAAAGGTGGAAGACTTAAGTTATAACTTTTCCTAGTATTCAAAGATATTAAATTTCACTTATATTTTCAGTTTGCAGAATGGAAATTTAAAGGAGACAGTTAATTTTGGACTTCTTCCAGGCGTACCATCTTTCCATGCAAATATTGGATAGAGTTATAAGTAATGGATATCTGGTAACAATTGCATGATATAGGGAGAATTATTATTTTATTCACCAAATTATAAAACCTTGTTTTAACAAAATAAATTTGTTTTGTTATCATACAAATTGTAGCCAGGTTTTAAATACTAGAAACTGTATTCCAAAGTTTTACCTCTTCGGGCACTCCTGGTACTCAGTCTGAAATGTCATTCCTTGTTAAATTGGGAATTGAATTATAAAATTAAAAATAATACCATTGGCTAATGAACGACAATGTTCTCAATCTAAATTTAAGAAGAAATAAACTTTTTAGGGCCTTTGTATTTGGGTCAACAACATATGTTATAGGTAGAACGTAAAGTGTATCACTTAACAGTTCAAAGAAATGGTCTTAGAATTAACAGTCTGAACTATGACATAGAAAGACCCAGGATTTTAAAAGCTTTTTTCAAATGATTCTTATATAGTCAGTTTTCAGAATCATTGCGTCTAGACTAACTTATCTGATATTTGAATTCCTTGATTATCTAGCCTCTGTTTAGATGGAAATCTGAGATAGTTCATTCAGTTTTGTCTTAAGAATTTCTGGGCTCTTCTTTCATGATATGCCTGACAGCTAAAATTCCTTAATATCTTAAAGTTCAATGAATAATGTTAATGGCCAATGAGTAGCCAGATTCATATTTAAAAAACTACTTTTAAACCCATTAAACATGTATATGTAGAAAAAGTACAAGTTCCACAATCTATCATTTAAAAATGTTTGCACTTGAACATAGATATTAGAAATTTTATCAGAACCTGAAGTATAGCTCTGAAGAATGTCTTCATATCTTAAGTATGACAGTATTTGGAAATGGAGCAGAGCTTTTTCATAAAAAATCTCAGCCGTTATTTCCTGAAATATACCTGGTTAAATAAAGTTAGGGTAACCAGGGAGTAGCAATTCTCTTCTCTGGAGTTTATATTAGAGAAAGAATGAGTATAAAAAGGAATGTGTTACATTATTAAACAAATAGCCTTTGGTGGTGGCTCACCGTGAGCATAGGCAGGCTGAGTTATATGTGCATCTAATAGATTTTGAAATGCAAAATATTAAATCTGAGAGTTCAACATGAACAGACAGAAGAATAAAAAAGCTTTCTGAGTTATAGAGACATACACGTATAATGAGTGGGCTCCCCAAGGTGTTTACCAATCAGCATAAAGATAGATTTAAGACTGGAAAGAAGCAAGTATTGGTTCCAGCTCAAGCTCTTTAAACTCTCTGAAATCCTTACTTGTTTCCAGTGGTTCCTTAGTGAAAGGCAGTCTGAGTAGCTCCTGTGAATTCATTGTTAACATCAGTAAGGCAAGGTGATTGGAAGCATATTACCTGTTGACTCCATTATTGAAGAGCCAATCTTTGTCCCTAGACAGCGGGTATGCATCTAGATTCCTTTGACAAACTTAAATTCTTATATTTCCAAAATGCACACACTCTGTCTTACCAGTGACTTTGAAATACTGTGGTTTCCACTAATTATTGTGTTTAAAATTCTTTTCTGCAGTAATTGACATAATTTCCTATAACAAAATTCATTTCCAAAGTGAGTAAAATAACAATCTTTAATAAAACATATACCCTTTGTGACTGTAGTCAGTTCTCTGTTGCAAAGGAGCATGGACTCAGGAGAGAATTATTTATAGTTCCTGTTGAAACATTGTCTGTGGGTACATTTGAGGTGAATTTACCATTTTAATAATGCTTTACTTAATCTGATACTAATATCAATGGGCATTCCTCATACAGCAAATAATGTTTATAATTCAGGAAGTTTAGGATTATAGAGGAGAAAGACAGGGAAGAGCTAAAAAATACCAAAGCCAGTCTTTTTTATAGTTAATAATTGCATATTTGGCATTATTTATGTTAAGCTAATGGAAGTTAAATGATTTTTTCTTTTTTTTGCTGCAAGTATCTTTAAATAAAAAAAAAAAAGGAGAATCAGCAGCACTAAATATTAGAGTACTGTGAACATTAAGACTAGCAGTTAATTTGTTCTTTTAAGTCTTAGTCGACTTTACAGTGATGTGCTCGAGCTGTAAGGCATAGAATTGCTTGTCCAGGTATAATTATAAACAGTTTTTGTTGTACATGTTTATTAGGTTCCAACACTGAAGTTCTCAGTCAGGCATGGGAATTAGATACAATTTATGCCCTGGAGATTTAGAGTAGCATAGTGGAATAGTTCCACACTGGTGTAATTATGCTCAGCCTAACATCTGGAATAATCAGTTTTACATGTTTAACTACTCTGAACTCTGACCCAAATCCAGACATGCAGTTATAAATAGATTTTCCTCTTAATAGTCAAGAGAATTAGCAATTAAGACAATACTCTAGATAATTATTTTTTAGGATGTTTACATATTTGTCAGAATCTACCAGAAAATTAACCTTTTCTAGTAAATCTCAACTAATAAAAAGCCTTTAAAAAGGTTACAACTTGGGAAATAGCATTTAAACAATATTACATAAAATTTTTAAACTTAGACATTTATCCTAGAAAAGAGAAAATTTATCTTGAGATAGGTGTTTTATGATACTGTGTTTTTACCCCCAGAAAATAATTCAGTTTACTGCAAACTAAACATTCTCTTTGTTGCTACTGACATTCCTGATAGTCAGTAGAGGGAGCACAAGTTTTCTAACAAGCCCTCCATCACAAAACTGAAGTGATATCATCAGTGATGATAAGAAGGGGAAAAATCTAGGCTGATTCATACTGGTTCATGCTCCATAAGCCCCGAGGAAAAATTAAAATTAATAAGTTAGGAAGCCAAGAACCATAAAGATAAAATACAAAATATTTGGAGACCATATTTTAAGTTGAGATATATCAATAAGAAAAAAATGGATATAATTTCTTTAAAATTAAAAAATCTGGGTTATAATTCATGGACTGATTAATCATTAAACTTAGTTTCACTGAAGGTTTTGTTTATTTTTTATTTGCCTTTTTTCTTTATCATAAATTCTAAAAGTTATTGAAGAGCTGTCTGGAATGGTTACTTATATGATGTTCTGAAATTTGGTACAACAAAAGAGGTTGTAATGATTTATGGGTGTTTTTGTATTCTTTAAGAAAGGCTAGAAGTATTTTTTTTTTCTCAGAACAGTGTCCTAAAGACTGATTGCACTGTGATTAAGGACTTGGGCTTAGTTAGGAACATATATTTCAGCAAAAAAATAAAAAATAAAAATCTTTTATAAATGTGGCTGGTAGTTACGGTGGAGAAGTTTACATGTTTTGTGAGCATTTGATGGGATGTAGAAGATGACTATTATCTTTGTCAGAAAGTTATTATTAATTGATGTATGAATGGTGCTAAATAGATTAAAGAAACTCAGATGGCATGGGTGCTTATTTGAGCTACTCTGTTAGTTAGAGTTAAGTACTGCAGAGAAAACCAAGTCACTTTAATTCCTCTCTCTAGGATCTTATAAGTATCAAAATAATGTCACTGAACGTTTTTATAACATGTTTACATTTTTTTAAAAAATAGTGAAACAGCTCTTTAAATAGGACCAATGAAAATAGGTTCAATATTTGGAGGAATTAATTGAGATATATTGAGATTTAGTGAGCTATCCATGGTTACATCGTACATTTGTATAGTCAACAAAACTGGAACCCAGAGCTCTTAACTCCTAGTTGAAGGAGTTACCAACCAAGAGTTCATGCAGCGATCTGAAAATACAAGAAAATTGTTTAAATCACCAATCCTTTATTAAGTGCCTATTTTATACAATGCATTGTGCAATTACTTTTGTTCGATTAAAAAAATGAGAAAAATTCTAAATGCCCAAGGAACTACATTTTGTAGTGTTAATTTGAATAGCAGAGAAATGGTATTTAAAACAATACAATATTTATATCATATGAAAGCTAAAGGTACTTTTTAGGACTAATGCAATAGAAAACCCTGTGTGTACTAGTATATAGTTAAGAAGAGAATTTGGAGGAAATAGCTAAGGGGATTTCCTTAACATGTGAAGAGAATGACTCTGAGATTGAGGGGCCATAATTATTGGAGGAAGTAGCATTTCACATTCCCCTAAACAGGTTTACTGAGGCACTCAGGTCGAACAGGGGTGGTTTGGGAAACTGTTGTTAAGAGGTAATACTAAATCATATAATCAGAGAGCTAGTTGAGACCTCAGGAACTGTCTAGTCCTAGCATTAATTTTACAGCTAAGGAAACTGAGACCTAGAATGCTTCTGACTTATTTGCCCCAGGATAGTCACAACAGTTAGGTGGGGGCAGAACTGGAATTAGATTCCTTTCAAATGCCTGGATATGACAAAAAACAGTGAAATCGATTGGTAATATAATCCAGAAGATGGCAAATTATGGAAATATAGTAGATTTGATTATAATTTTTGCAGAGATGTGATTTCCATCAATCTTTAAAAGACAGGAAAGAGAAGTTGGATTAGTTTTTGATTTCTTGGGTGGAATAAATCAAAATACAAGATATAGTGACCCATGGAACAGTTTGAAAAGTAGGATGAGCTCTTGATGGCAAATATGAAAATGATCTTCCCAACAACTTGTAAGACACTTTGTTAATAAAAATAATAAAGGTAATAATGATACTATTGTTAACAACAACAACTACCATTTATTGACTGTTTACGATGTGTCTAAGCATCAAATATATTAGTTCATTTAATTATTTCACCCTGTGACCTAAGTGTTATTATGCTATTTTGTACTTAAAGAAACTCAATCTTATATTAAGTTATTACCCTAGTCACAAAGGTAGTTGGCTATGGAACAAAAATTTGAATTCTGATTCTGTTTGAATTCCAAAGTTAGTGTTTCCCTAACTTGAGTAATGAATAGACCCTCCTTCTAAAGGAAAAATAATCTGCCTTATACTTCGTATTGACTTATTTTTGTTATAAGACTACTTAACTAGGTGTAAACATACATTCCTTAATAACTCATATAATTTTTAAAAACTTAAAAAAATTACAAATTAAAACAAGTAAAACAAAATCAATAAAATGCAAATTAATGATATTAATATGGAAAATGAAGTTTTTGCTGAAATGAAAATACCAAATGCAAGATGAATTTGTAGTATTGCACACTTGTTTTGAGTTTGGCATGGCTGTATTGCCACATGCTTTGTGCTAACTTGGTTCTGCTGCCGCTTTTCTCTATTTTGACTTTTTCAAAATATCCCTTCAGACAATGTAGTATCATTTGATCTTCACGCAGTATATTCAGTTATTTAGTGTTAGTCCTACCTCTGTTTTCATTAGCTATGACAAAGTACTGCCACTTGGTACCAGTTTGATGATTTGGGTCTCTCAAATGTCTTTGGCAGTGTGTATTTAGTTATAAGATGATAGCTATCCACGTGATCTAGAATATGTTTATGTTAATTATTTTTCAGGTTGTCATCTAGAAGAAACTACAAAATTTAAGAAATTCACAGGCTCTGCAAATCATAACCAGGCTTCTAGGGTTTCCCCTTAAAGAAAAAATTGCACTGCACTTTCTCTCAAAACATTGTATCATAGAACCATCTGATTTCTGCACAAGTGCAGACTCAGGAAAGCCTCCTTCTTCACCTATTTTCAATGCTGTCTTAGTTCATTTTGCATCTGAAGTTCTGCCATAGCACCTAGTTTTGCCCCCACCAAACTATTCTTCACAGTGTGTCCCATACTAATGAGTTTTCTGTAATACAGACTTTGAGGACTGAGTTTAGGAATCACTTCTTTCTGGATACTTTCCCCTATTGCTTCTCCTTATCTCCTGCTTCCTCACCTTCCCCATTCTCACCCCCAGACTGAACTACTTATCTTTTTCTTTATTCCTCCTTGTAACTTCATAACACTTTAGGAGTACTTCTGTTATAGTGCTTAGCTCATTGTGTTGTAATCCTAAATTTTTTTGTCTTCCCAAGTAGTCTCTTAGCTTCTGGAAAGTAAGGCCTGCTTGTGCATCTTCCAACTGGTATGTTATCTGAATAGGAAGGAGATTCTGATGATATAATTGTGATCTAGAATCATTGGTCTGTCAGTTGTAATTTTAGAAGTGAGGAGTCAGAAATAGGAAAGAGAGCAAAGTAGACATTCATGTATGTAAAATTTATACAAATTACCTAAATAGTTAATGTAGTAGACTCTTTTAGTATGTAAGCAACATAATTTTGGAAGTAATCTTTCCATAAAGAATTAAATGGTAGCATCATTTTTCTGTCCTTTTGTTTTCTCTTGAGTAGGTGCTGTGATTGTCTCCACGCCCCAGGACATTGCACTGATGGATGCACACAAGGGTGCTGAGATGTTTCGAAAAGTCCATGTGCCTGTAAGCATTTATGCTTAACTGTTGCAAAAATATGAGACACTTCTAACTGAAAAAGCAAGTCATTGAGAAATACAATCTAAGTTTTGATTGGGTTCTGTGCAGAAATCTGTACGAAAGCCCTATTTAATCTTTATGTTTACTTTAACAACACATACGAATGCAAACATGTATACATGTTATTTTGATCAAGAAGAATTCCAAAATATTCTTCGGGTATGAGTTTTCTGAACAAGTAGTACCTCTCTCAAATATTTGCAGCTCTTACTGACCTCTCCCTCCTCCAAAAGAAAAAAAAAACAATGAGTATTTTAGGAAATTATTTAGGTAGATAGATTTGAATAGATCGCCAGAGGGGGAGAATAGGTGGAAAATATGACTTTTTCCCTACAATTTAACTTCTATCTCCCACAATTTAACTCATTTATAGCTCACCATCTTCTAAAAAGTACTAATGGATTTTCTGTACAATATAGCAAAATAGAACAAATTAAAAATATAATAAAAATAACACAAAGGACAATTAAAATCAAATGGAGTCAGAAGTGAAATCTCTAAACAAATTGCATGTCATTAAGGGACTTAAATACATGCTCGAAGTATGCCATTAATTGTCTAGCAGCCATGGGGAAAGAATCATAGTACTATTACAAAGCCATTCATTTCCATGAGGTTAAAAAAGAGCTTGATGCTCAAGAGAAGCAGAGCTGAGATTGGAGAGACATAAGTCTCCCTTAGATTCTCAAAAAAAAAAGAAAACCCTGTATATATAAATATACTCTTGTCACCTTCTTTGTCATAAATAGAGATTCGCCCTCCTAGTATGCCTCAGCAAAAGCAAGTGGACTTGTGCAAGTGGACAGCTTAGAACAAGCATTTCAGTACAAAGCCAATGTGATGTTTCCATCTATCTGGCTCTCTAGTGGCCTTACTAAATTCAGGGATAGATTTTAGAGCTTATAGAGCAGAGCTTTAAATTTTAATTAATTAATTAATTATTTATTTTTTAATTAAGTTTATTGGGGTGCCATTGGTTAATACAATTATATAGTTTTCAGGTGTACATTATAATTTGACATCTATATACTCTATTGTATGATTACCACCGAAAGTCCAGCTTTCTTCAGCTACCATATATTTGATCCCCTTTACCCACTTCACCCTCACCCTGCCTCCCTTATTTTTAACCCCCTTTACCTCATCTACCTCTCCCCTCCTCCCCCACCTCCTGCCCTCTGGTAACCACTAGTCTATTGTCCATGTCCCTGAGTCTCTGTTTGTTTGTCCTGTTCATTTGTTGCTTTTAGGTTTATATCCCACATATAATTGATATCATGTGATTTTCAACTTTTTCTGTCTGGCTTATTTTACTTAGCATGATTATCTCAAGGTCCTTCCAGGTTGTCACAAATGGCAGTATTTCATCTCTTCTTATGGCTGAGTAATATTCCATTGTATATATGTACCACAGCTTCTTTAGCCAGTCATCTATCATAGGGCACTTTGGTTGCTTCCATGTCTTGGCCACTGTGAATAATGCTGCTATGAACATTGGCATGCAAATATCTTTATAAATATGAGTTTTTAAGTCTTTGGAGTAAATACCCAGTAGAAGGATTGCTGGATCATATGGTAGATCAATTCTTAGTTTTTTGAGGAACCTCCATACTGTTTTCCATAGTGGCTGTACCAATTTAGAGCAGAGCTTTTAGACTTCAGCCCATGGATTAACTTTAGGGGTCCTGATTCTTTCTCCCTTATCCCCAAATTGTATGTTCCCTTTGTGTTTGTTTGGTATGGAGAGAATTCATAACTTTCATTAGATTCTTCAATAAGACAATGACATGACATAAAATCCAGTGATATATTAATAAATGTTTTCATAAATGTTTCTCTCTCAGAAGAGCTTCTAAAAAGTACAAATTAGTGGAGTAGTGAAGTTGAGATGGTCTTCGCTTGCCAATTAGTGGAGAGCTATATGCATTAACAAGCTGTGGCGCTCTGGATTAGATCAGCATGCTCTTATGAAAACTGAGGAGCCTGATGGGGATAATACCTGTATGTTTACCTTCCAGGAGATCTGAGGGTGTTCTCACTAGCAGAGGTAAAATTGTGTTTTAGGGACAGCTTTTATATGTAGATAAATAAGTGATAAAACCCCCAAGGTCTTCTATGTTGTGAATGGTAGCTTAGAAAAATTGTAAAGCAATGGTAACCAAATGACTGCCTGTGGAGGGAAAACTGTCTCAATTAAGCACTTAGTTTGAACAAAGTGACTTGTTATTATGCTCTCCAAGATAAAAATACAAGTAATAATGCCTACCTAGATAATTAAATAAGATCACTTATATTAGATTTTAAAACATAAATCAGCAAAAAGTTAGGGTATTATCTACCAAAAATTATTAGAACAAGTAATCCATAATCCTATCTGGAAGAAATTAGATAATAAGACCAGTGGTCTGTTACTGCCACTTCAAGGTCAGGATAACAGCCATGCTATTAGCATATAAGTTTATGCTTAACCTTTCATTCTTTAAGATAAGAGTGGAGGCATATGTCCAGCTCACTTAAAAGCATCAGGAAATCCCTGAGGGAAAGATTTTCAAAACAGCAGAAGCAAGAGCTTTTTGTTATCTGACCTCCTCCATAAATTATCATCATGTATATAATAAAAGACGATTTTAACTGATGCTGTCACTAGAGGCAACTATGGCCATGGAGCAGGTCCTGTATGCACTTTGCTAGTTGGGGGTCTAATGACCATAACTGCCAAATTCAGCATATATGCTTTTCAGTCTTTGTGTTATTTTCACTTACCTGCAGCATTTGACACTTACTACCCTGTAAGTAAAGTGGCAAACAATTTCATAATTGTTCTGACAGATTCTTCACTAGACTGTAGGACAGAGGGTGGGACAGAGAACCTTTATGGAACATAACAGTGGGAAAGAGAGATGGATGGTCACTAAGTCCACATTAGGCTATTGCTAAGTGCCACTGAAGGATAAAAAGTTGAGGATATTAGCAAGGAAATAGCCCAAGTAAATCTTCCAAGGGAAGAATCTTGGGCTGCATGAGGCTCACAGGCCTAGTGCAGGGTTAGTTAGGGACTGAAAGAGCTGTTTGTAATCAGAAATTTGATGTTTGCAGAATTAGAGCAGTCCTGGTCATGACAAAGGTCCATGTGGTTATCATGGATTTGTGGGACTGAAGTAGAGATGAAAATCATTGGAAATGCATAATCCCTCCAAGATGGCTTTTTTGGCATTGTACTGTGTCTTTATTATAGAGCTCTTTTCCACCCCTTTTAAAGAAGGTAGAATGTCTTAATTACCTCTTAAACCTGTAGAACAAGCTCAGTAATCACTGCAAGTGAGAGTGAGAACTTTCCAGCAATGAATTCTGTAAGCAGTTGGACAACCACAGTGTAGCCACATTGTAGAGGGAATCCCAGCTATGTGTGGAATGTGGATTTGATGACCTCACATCCTTCTGACACTTAAAGGGCCTTGGAGTCTAAGTAACGGTAAAACATTTGAAATTAGAAAGTGTTCTATAAATGCAAAGGAGAAATGTTATTCTTTGTTTATACCACTTTATTCCATTTTTTCTCCTAGGTTTTAGTTTTGCTCTCTATTTTTTCCCTTTTTGAAGTGCATTAGTTACCATGGAAACAATGGTGTCATTGGAATTCACTGGTATGGGCAGGGTTTAGTTATGTCTACAAGAACAGTCTGAAATTAATTTAAATGGCTTCTTAAAACGCAAGGCTCAGATGGGGGAAGGAGAAGAGATGAAACATTAAATTCTCTGTTCTTGGCCTTAATGACATTAGCTCTGCCAAATCCTTGATTATCTCAGTATTTGTAGCTACACTATAAAAAAAAAATAAAAAATTTCAACCTTACACATGTTTAATGGCTAGTACTTTCTGTGTTGTGTCATTCTCACTCATTTTTGTTGCCTTCTTTTGCAAGGGAGACCCAGACACCTCAATTTGGAGCCCTTTCCTTACCATTTGAACTTGTAGTCAGGGGATTTCACTATCTAGCCCTTCCTTCTTAGGTAATCTCCTTCTGAGCTTCTGAAAAGTATATTAAAGCATATTTCCTCTCTTACATCTATATGTAAGGGATCACTTAGTTAATTTTAGTTCAAGAAATAGTTATTTATTCTACAAATACATACTGAGTGCCTTCTTTAAGCAAAGAACTATAATAAGCTCCAGTGGTGATTTAAAAAAAAAAAGAGGATGAAGCCTTTTTCTTAAGTACCTTATCATTCTGTAGACTCCATCCCTACTCCATTGTGGTGTAGAGGCCCTATCCACATGAGAATACTTTCTTCTCTGGGCTATCAAGGAGGGCTTTCATGGAAGAGCTATGATTTTTTTTAATGTCCTTGTAATTTTGTATGTGCTGGTCCCTTGCCTGACAAGCCACTGTTAACTTCAGAACTCATACTCGTTTTTCAAATCCCTGCTCAGGCATTACTTCCTCTAGAAAGCTTTTTCCAAACTGTCAGAAAAGGTTAATAATTCTTTCTCTAACTGCTTGAACATATATCTAGTTTGATTTATCCCACTACAGGTTTACCTGTCAGTCTCCACAGAAGAATGTGGGTTCCTGGAGAACAAGAAAACATGCCTTGAATATCCTTAAATTCTCAGTTACCCGGCCTATGGCAGGCATATGATAAATTCGTATACTGACATTTGACCTGGAGACACTGTCATCCGTAATCTGCTATTTTATTTATCCCCCGGTCCCAGACTGCTTTGCCTTGCATTCTTTCTGCCACAGCCAAATTGGTTATCTTCTTTGAGATTTCCATGTGATTTTCCTCCTCACAGCCCTTGGCATATCATTTCTCCACCTGAGAAACATTTACCTTCACGTTTTACCTAGTAACTCCTTTTTATCCTTTGGTACTTAGATTAAGTGGCTTTTTCTCTGGGAAGCTTGCTCTGACTCTGTTAAGTAGGTTAGGTCATTCTAGTATATGATCCAATAAAACTCTAGTTCCCCCTTTGTAACCAATTTTCACATTTGTTAGTACTTTCACATTTATAGTGCCATACTATAAGCTCTGTGAGAGCAGGAATCGCTAACTTCCCTCTGTGCCTAGAATATATAGCTATTCACTAAATTTATACTGAATGAATGAGTGGAGTAGAATTTTCATAGACAGATCAAGGAATGGGGGAGGGACAGAATTCAGTCTGAAAAGAATCAGGAAATTGCATGCTGTATTTAGGATTGTTCAGTTTGTCTGTAGTTGTAATATGTTTGGGTGTGTTTATGCCAAACCTAGGTTTGCTCAAACTTTAAACAGTGGGCTAAGGAATTTAGACTTTATTCTTGAGATTTTTAGAGGAGTCTATAAAGAATGCTGGATAGGAAATAGACAAAATTAGAATGGCGCTTTGAAAGGATTTAATCTAGTGGGGATGAATAGAAAGGATTGGAGACAGGAGAGTGTGGAGGCAGTAAGGAAGCATTTGCAATGGTCAAAGTTATTCCTACTGCAGGTATCACGCTCTCTAAGTCATGAAATCAATATAGTAAGAGATATAACCAAAGTTTTAAACAATATCAAGGTAAATTGCTCTTAAGAAATTTATTTCATAAAGATTTGGTCTCAGTTACAAACACATATATGTGTGTGTTTATTTGGAGCAAGGTGTAAAATATTTATTTTATCATAAAAGTTTTAATTGAAAAACACTTGTGTAGGTTATAGACAGTAAGAGTCTGATCTAGAATAATAGCAATGAACATGGAAAGGGAAATAAATGTAATTTTCGCTTCAAAGGAAGGATTGACTGGCTTGGCAATTGATTACATAGGGTAGAGTGGTTAGGAAAAAAGGCAAAAATCAAAGGGATTTTGAGAGTTATACTGCCCTTAATAAATCTTCCAGGAGGTAATTGTTTTGCTTAGGACAACAGTGAACTAGAAATTAGAGGTTAAATTTCCAGTCACAAATCCTTGCCCTTTTTCTCTGAGGGTTGTGATTTAAAACTGTTTGGCAAGGAAGAGACTGGTAGAGAAAATGATTTGCTGTTGGTCTTTTTAGTACTATTCACATCATATGATGTATGTGACCATCCCTTTTCACAGAACCAAATTTATAATGTCTGTATATTTGTAGCCTCTTACACAAAGATT
This sequence comes from Eidolon dupreanum, assembly GCA_028627145.1. NCBI lineage: Eukaryota > Metazoa > Chordata > Mammalia > Chiroptera > Pteropodidae > Eidolon > Eidolon dupreanum. Next base: position 69,578,228 of record CM053509.1, read on the forward strand.
TTTTTTAGCACTTAAAGAGCTGTATTCTTTAAGTATATAACCTCTTTTATGGTTGTAAATTAAATTACTTTATTATAATTTTTTACTTTACTATATTATAATTTTTAGGCAGTAGGGTATTGCTTACAGAGGCATTTTTTACATAATAGTAAAGAGGGGTAAACTTAGACATATTAATGCTCCTAAGAGTTCAAATACCAGATCTGTCACTTTGTAGTTGTATGACCTGAACAAGTTACTTAATCTATGCCTAAGTGTTCTCATTCACAATATGGGAACTGTAGAAGTATTTCCCTCAGAACTGAGGTGAGAAATAAGTGAGACAATGCATGTAGAGGGCTTAGTACAGTGTTTGGCACAATCTAAACACTCAATGTCAATACAACTCATAATGTTACTTATTATAATTACTTTTAGAGTATTATCATGAAGCAGATAAATTTATAAGTCACAGATTTTATGTATTTGGCCTAGGTATTTTGACTAGTCCTTTTATTTGCTAATAAGAATTTTAATGAGAAATTTTTAAAAGTTTAGATGAATATTGTCTTTGAGATTTCTTTATTCCTTAAGTATATTAGTTGAACCTGAACTCTTTTCTTCATATAGGTTTATTAAGTTGCTAAAGTTATTTAAAGCCTAAAATTTTGCATTATTTAAAATATGTATTATTTAATGTAGGCTAATTGTTGTTATAAATGCACCTCAAAATATAGTGATACAAATGCAATAGAAGTTTACTTCTTGTTCATGTATTAGTAATAGAAGATGAGTAGGTGAGTAGGGTGGCCTTCTTCCATAAAGTCATTTAGGCAATTGGAGCCTTTGCTATTTTTAAACATGGCTTCTATAGTCACCTTTGTGGCTAGCATTTGAGCCAGGCAGAACAGAAAGATAACACAGAGGCATGCACATGGGAGATTTTTATGGACCAGGCCTGGTTGTGGTATACATACTTCTACTCACTTTTACTCTTCTACTAAACTCAGTCACATGACTATACATCACATTTTTCAAGGGGCCCAAGAAATGTAGGTTAGCTATGTGCCAAGGAAGATGAGACCATGGAATTTGGTGAACAGCTAGCTGTCCATTGCTACAGTTGACCTGGCAGCAAATATATTAAAGCCTAATGCAGATCACTGAACTTATTTTTTTTCCTTATAAATAATTCTGAAAATTCTGTAACTATTTTATCTTTGCTAATAGTTACTTACTTTATAAAAGAGTGAAATTTTGCTTTTCCTCTGTTTTACTTTTCTTGCTGGTTAAAAACAACAACGAAATCCGTCTATGGTCTTGAATATTTTAGCACTTATTTATAAGGACTAATGATTATATTATTGTCTAAGAAAAATTAGGTGATCTTAGAATGTAAAATAGATTATTCTTATCAATGTTTTCTTTTAATTTTTCATTGCTTTTCATTTTTATCACCAAAGACCCTACAATTTGGGTCAGAATTCTGAGGATCAGAATTGTGGTTTATTATTTTTCTGGCAGAGTAACCATTTATGGCAGTAGGTTATCTATTTGGACCAGGAGTTCCACACCTTCACCCTTGAATGCGTTTACAACTCATGTGTTCAATAATATCTGTTTTGGAGCTTTCTCAGCATCTAATTTGTCTATTGAACCCCCCAAATCCTATTTTATTTAATATCTCAAGGCTACCTGCCTTAAAAAATAACTTAGAAATAGGTAATCTTATGTGAATATAGAGGCAGGTGGCACATTTGTTCTCTGCCTTTGATCCTTGAGCATAGTTTTCTTCTGATCATCAGATAGTCTTACTTGACTCTGAGAAATCCAATATTTTTGATGTGTTTAAAGAATCTTTTTTTTAAAAAAATTATTTATTTAAATTAGTTTCAAGTATACAGCACATTGGTTAGACATCTGTATAGTTCATAAAACGATCCCCCCAATTGCTCCCTCCCTCCCCTGGCCCTCCACTTAGCCTTCATATTAATGCTAACTGCATTCCCTCTGCCATGCTTCCCATCCCCGTAACCAACTACCAACTACTAATTTGTACTTCTTTAACCTAAAGAATCTTTCATTATTGGCTTTGAAGGCCTTACAAAACACTGAATTCCTTCTAGGAACACATATTAACTAATTTGCACATATCACATGTGGCTTACTTCTTCACAATGATAATCTTTTCATTTTTAAAAAATGGCTTTTCTTCAGTGATAACCTTTAGAAGACTGGGTAGGTAGCAATCTTCATCTCAGCCATAATTACATTTCAGAGACTAAAGATGTATGCTCATTTCTGTCTTTCCCCAGAATCTCTCAGAAGTTTATGTATGCTTTTAACTAGAATGCAGTTCTATTTGATTTACATGAATTAAACTTACCTAACCCTCTAACTCTGTGAGGTAGATAACATTATTTTCCCTATTTTGTAGATGTGGGAACAATAAAACAGAGAGATTAAGTAACTCACATAAGGCTATACGTCTGTTTAGTGGGCCACTGAGATCCTATCATAAGCAGTATGCTTTCCAGAGCTCACATTCTTGATTGCTATTTCTTTGGATTTTCCAGAATTGAGGTTTAGTAATGTGGACATCGTAGAATATCACAGGGTCAGAGATTCCAGGGAACAAGAGGAATCTCCATTAAATTTGATTACCACTTGAGGTTCTGATTGTCTAGGTGGGCAAGTGAAGACAGGAAACTGGTGGAGTGAAAAAGGAGGAGGAGCCATAGGTTCTGCTGATAGTCGAGAGGTATAATGAGGTATAATGAGGGTTTTAAGGGGAAAGGGAGTTCCATGACGAGGAAAAGGGAATGAAATCTTAGGCTCGACTGCATCAGTGACTGGTGAAGATGGTGCAAATCAGGTCTTCCCTTATAACTGTGTTCTTAAATCATCCCACTAAACTGCATGGACTCATCAGTTGTTTCAGGCCAACTAGTTCCATGAACAAAATCCTCTAGTCCATTTACTTGTCATCTTGTTTGGTGACTTCCACATACAAACTAATGACCCAACTAGTTTGAATTTTGGCTTTGTTATTTACTAACTTTGTGACCTTGAGCAAATAATTTAGCTTCAGTGTTTTGTGACCCATCTCATAGTTCAGTGTAGCAGTTAAATGAGATTACATATATATAATACTCAGCATAGACCTTAGCATGTGGTGCTGTGAATGATAGCTCTGAATGTCATTGTTATAGTGGTAGACTGTAATTATAAACCCTCATTTTAGAATTCAAGGCATAGAGAAGTTGAGTTACACCTCATGGACCCAGAGCTAGTTAGTTGGTTCCTGAAAGGAGCGTGAGTGCAGGCCTTTCCGTTCATTGTTCTTTCCAGGCCAGACTACTTCCAAAAGAAGAGACAAGAGCACTCATCTCACTTTTTAAAATTGTAGAATCTGTGTACATGCTTCAAGGAGTATAATACCAATAACTGGTTCAAGGCTAAGAGGAACCGAAAAGCACTTATGAATTTAATCTGTTTCAGTTATTATTCATTGTCTATTTAATAGTGAGTTTTTCCTCTTCATTTTTTCTCAAATCATAGCTTTTAATCCTTGTGACAGGTTCCATCCAGCAAGAATTTAACCTGATTGTAACCTTGAGAAATTGGATTATATAGTGACCTGAAAATCTTGCTTATTACTTACCTGAATCTGGGTTTAAAATGCCAACAAGAAATTAAAATTGGGGCCTTTGAGCCTACTTAATTCAGTATGTTTAGATACAAAAGGCCAATATTTCAGAGCAATGTTGATATTTCAAGAGTCAATTTTTTAAAAGTCAATAAAAGAAGTACTCTTCTGAGCCAATGATGGATTCAAATAACCTACAAATAACATATGAAAGGTTTGTGGTGGCTGCTGTTAGGCAGGCACGTCGGTAAAAAGAAAAAAGAATCTTATACTTTGTTGAGACATAAGAAAATGACTGAGCACGCTTACAGCTGCAACTCGATGGTATTATGTAAATTAAGCTATGGCAAAGCATCTGTTTGCTAATGTTTCTGCTATCAGAGGATACACAATATAAGATACAGAAGAAACACAAACAGCTCAACAGCATATAAAGTATTCATAGGATATAAGGCTTTTTGGAGGATGGGGATGGGGATTGTCATGTGGACATGAATTCTTTATTTAAGAGAACAATTATTTCATGAACAACATAGTATGGATCTTCTCATGTTCCTTATTATATTAGCTGTCTCTGTTTAAAACTCATTGTAGAGGACTACTCTTAAATGAAATAGGGCAATGTTCTAATCTTTTTCATACTCAGGGCTCCCTTTAAAATTTTCTCCCAACTGACTCCATGTTTTGAAAAAGTTGTCTATGACATAGTCTGCGTGCCTTAATTAATAAGTAATTTTTTCTCATTTTTAATTAAGTGTGTGTGTGTGTGTGTGTTTGGCTGTTGTATGAGCTTCTGAACAGAAGGAGATAACCCACAGGTGTTATATTCAGTTGATGTATATAAAGCAAAGAAACTTGACAGTTTATCTGTCCTGTATAGTCTTGAAGGTAATTGTTTCATTTCTGTTCATTTTTTTAAAAATATTCACAAATCACAGACCCTGATAAATGTTTTTGTACATTGTAAGACCTTAAAACAGCATTAGGTAGGAGAACTACCAAAGTTCTATAGTCAGAGGTAAATTGTCTACAGCAGCACTGTCCAATAGAGATATAAAGGTGAAGTTATTTTTAATGATATACTTAACTCAGTATATCCAAAATACTATAATTTCAACATGAAATCAATATAAAAATTGGGAGTCAACCAACGAAGGAATTGTATTTAAATAATACTAGGGGTTCTTAAAATTCAATAAGGAAAAAACACATAATCAATAGAAAAAATAGACAAGAGACCTAAACAGATACTTTACAGAGGAGAATATACAAATGACCAGTAAACATTAATAATCAAGTCAATGCAAATTAAAACCACAGTGCAAAGGAGATCTGGGCACAGAGTCAAGAAGAATGAAGACAAACTGTAATGCACCTGCACCTCTGCATCTATCTTTCACCACCTCTAACTGAAGGAAACCTTTAGAGTATAATGCCTAAGGCTTCACTTCTACCTCCCAGATCTTTCTCCACTATACTTTTGGCGAACTTTAAACAGGAGCCATGTAGTTCTCAATATAAACAAACTGACACTTGAACAATTTAGCACAATGAGATATGACAACACACTCACCATATTTACTAAAATGAAAGAAGACTGATTACGTATCAGTTGGTGAAGCTGTAGCACAACTGGAATTCTCATACATTGCTGGTAGGAGTATAAATTGGTAGAACTTCATTGGAAAACTGGCATTTTTACAGAAGTTGAAAATGTATAAGCTAATACCCAGCAAAAAAAGTGACATGAATAAAAATATTCATAGAAGCATGATTTATAATAGCCAACACCTGGAGACAACAGTGATCCAGCAAGAGAATGAATAACTGATAGAGGCACCGTAGAATCTCAATGAAAATAAACTACAGATAGATATACATGGTTTAGCTAGGTGAATCACACAGACACAAGAGACACAAGAGAATATATTGGATAATTACATTTACATCAGGTTCAAAACTAGACAAAATTAATTTATGATGTTAGAATTCAGTTAGCTAGTTTATACTTTTGGGAACATGTTTTGAAGAGTATACAAGGAGATTTCTAGGGTGCCGGCAATGTTTTATTTCTTAATAGCATCATGGTGACATGGATATACTTTATGATAAATCCATTCAGTCATACACTTATAATTTGTGTACTTTTCTGTGTGTATTCATGGTACACTTCTGTGAAAAGGCTTAAAAAGCTTAAAGAATAACTCATAGATGTAAAAAAATTGAGATATTTTACATTCTTTTACTTACACTAAGTCTTTGATATCCAGTGTGTATTTCGTACTTACAGCACATCACAATTCAGAATAGCTACATTTCAAGTGCTCAGTGGCCATATGTGACAAGTGGATATCTTACTAGATGTTACAAGTCTAGAATTCCACTATTTCAGAGTTTCTCTGTGGTTAGACTTTTATTTCAGGCCTTTTCTTGGAGCATCAGGTGGAAAGAATAGGGGATTATTCCTCCCAAGGACCTGATCTTAATTTTACTGCTACTTCTCTGTTTTTATATAATATTTTCTATTTAAAACAAATGATTGTTTTTGTGTGTAGGTTCACAAAATGCACATCATTTGGCTATTTGTTCTTATTGCTTTTTTTGGCCATTCTTGAGATGACCACCTTTTTAAAAAAGTGAACTCTTATTGAAGTATGGTATATATAAAAGGGCACAAAATGTAAGTTTATAGTCCAATGAATTTTTACTAAGTGAACAGACTCATTGTTTGTATTCAAGAAACAGAACATTACCAGTACCCCAGAAGCTCCTGCCTTATGCCACTTCCCAGTTACTACTCCCCAATTATAACACCAAAGACTAGTTTTGCCTGTTCGTGAACTTTATATAAATGGAATAATAAGTATATAATTTTGTGTGCCTTATTTTTCTTAAAATTATATTTATGAGATTCACTCATACTATTGATTGTAGCTATAGTTCTTCATTCTTACTACTGTATAGCATTTTGTTATGTAAATATACCACAATTTATTTGTCCATTTTACTACTGATGGACATTTGGGTAGTTTTCCATTAGGGAATAATTAGTGCTGTTATGAACACATTTGTACATGTATTTCAGTGAATGTTATGTTCACATGTCTGTTAATATATAACTGAGAGTGGAATTACTGTGCCAGAATATAAGTTTAGGTAGATAACTACCAAAGAGTTTTCCAAAATCATTGTACCGGCCTACACTTACTTAACTGAAAATATGAGTGTAGTTGTTCTATGTCCTTACCAACATTTGGTATTTTTTGTTTGTTTTTTTGTTGTTTTCATAACATTCATTTATTCTAATCAGGATTTAAGCATAAATACATGGTATCTCATTATGGTTCTAATTTGCATTTCTCTGATGATAAATGAAGATAACACTTTTTCTCATGTTTGTTGGTCTTTAGGTATCATCTTTTATGGAGTTTCAGTTAAGTCTCTTGCTCATTTCTTTATTGTATCTAATTTTTTCTTATTGCCTTATAAGAGTTCTTTATGTATCTCTGATACAAGTCCTTTGTCATATATGTGTTATAGATACCATCTCCTGCTCTGTATCATTTCATTCTCTTAATTATATCTTCTGATTAAATTATTCATTTTAATGCAGTCCAGTTTAACAAAAAAAATTTTTCATTTATGTTTATTTAGTGCTTCGTTGTATTCTACTAGAAAAGCATTTGCCGGCCTCCAAGGTTATAAGTATAGTCTCCTGTTTTCTTCCGAAAGTGTTATTATTTTACCTTTCTCACTTAACTCTAAATACATCTGGAATTAATTTTTGTGTATGGGGGGTTAAGATTCCTTATTTGCCACACGGATAGCCAATTAACATGCAGTGATATGTCATCTTCATTGTAAATCAGTGACTTTCGTTGTGAGTCTGCCCTGGGCTCTCTGTTCTGTTCCATTACAACTTTTCTTTTCTTTTTTCCTAAACATTAATATATGTGTGGGAAGTCTTAAGATGAGGGAATTCTAGTTAATGGAATTAATTTATTCAAGATAATCATGGAAACAACTGAAATGACCTTTGATAGATTATTGGATAAAGAAGATGTACATATATACAATGGAAATTACTGAGCCATAAGAAAAGATGAAATACTGCTATTTGCAACAACATGGATGGATCTTGAGATTATCATGCTAAGCAAAATAAGATAGAAAAAGTTGAGAAATGTGTGATTTCGCTCATACATGGTATATAAAACTAAAAGCAACAAACGAACAAGACAAACAGAGACTCATGGACACAGAAAACAGTTTAATGGTTACCAGAGAGAAAGGGGGAGAAGAGGAGGGAAAGGGGGTCAAATATATTGTGATGGAAGGAAATTTAACTTTGGGTGATAAACACATAATGCAGTATACATGTGATGTATTATTGAATTGGACACTAGAAACCTATATAATTTTATTGGTCAATGTCACCCCCAATAAATTTTTTTAAAAAAAGATAATGTAGTATATAGTATTAGGGCATTTTTCTTTAAACTAGAAGTTACATATTATCAGTAATAGAGCCAAGCTTGTCAAAACCTCTGAATTTCAAACATAGAGGATTACCTTTAAATTTTTGATTATACATCCTTATCAGTAAATGATGTTTGAGCATATATTTATCTATTAATAAGTTATATATTGTATCTCTATATAGTATACATATATTATTGCAGTTGCATGTTGTTTTGGTTATAACACAAACAAAATTGAATTTAAAAAGGAAATCATAAAACAGTAATCAAAATTTCAATATTTTTTTCTTATACTCCTGTTTCAGCCAAGATGAGCTGGGTTATGTATATGTGCTTACAATCCTCAAATTTCAGTGGCTTAAAACTACAGTAGTTTTTTTCACTCGTGCTATATGGTTTGGCTTCAACACTCCTTGATGCTGTTCTTACTATGCACCTAGACTGGAGGAGCTGCCACTTTTGGAAGCTTGCTGGTCACAGAGACAAAGGGAAAGATAATGGGGAATTAGCACTTAAAGCTTCTGTCGAGATGTGACACATGTCTCTTCTGCTCACATTTCATTGTCCAGACAAGTTACATGTCCTCACCTAACCTTGCACCCAGTAGAAAAGTCCTTTGCAGAGAAGAACCCTAATCTTGTGCCCAGAAGGAGAACTAGAATATTTTAGACAGCATTAAAAACTATCACCTCTGAAATGACTGATTTCAGGAAATACAGCCCTGGATTTGTATTTGTCTAAGAAAATAAACATACAAAGACAAGTCGTTTTAGTTTTTCTAGTCCATGTTTTTAAAAGCCTACAGTCTGAGCAATGAGTCTACCAGAACTACAGGCATAGTGGTTTCTCTTGCTAAAAATCTTCAGTGGCTTCACTTTGCACTTGTGTAACCCTGACATGTAACATGGCCTGCAAGCCCTAACCTTTCAAGCCTCATCTCGTGCCAGTCACACCATACCTCAGCCATACTGCCCTTTCATTTCTTGGAAGAAGACATGTAGTCCCTACTTCTGTCTTGAGTGTTTTCCTACCTTTTTCCTTGTTTTTGCATGCTTGTTCTTTAACTTTTAGATCTAATATTTCTTCATGAAGTCCTCTGTGACTCCCAGGGTAGATAAAGTCTTCTCTTTTCTATGCTCTCATAATACTTTGTTGCTTTGCTTTCAGAGAAGCTGTTTCAGTTTTTAAAGTATATTGTTTTACTGTTATTTGTTCATTCTGTTTCTCCAATTAGCATGCGAGCTCTGAGAGGGCAAGGATCAGATCTGCTTTGCTTACCACTGTCTGTGGCTGCTTCTGTTTAGCACAGTTATTGGCATATAATAGGAGCTCATTAAATATCAAGTTTGGTTATAGATTTATGTTTGTGACATTTACATAGTGTCTATAGAGAACATGTCTTAAATATTTATATAGTCTTTAGAGAGTTATTCACAAACTACAAATGCACTGTTGCTCTGTGCCTCTGTGTCTTGGGCAGTCTAAGAAGTTCCAGAGCAGGAATGCTTTTCCCATTGTTTCTGGATTGGAATATACCCTTACCTAAATTTTCACGGTTTTAAAGTGTTTTTCCTTTTCCCATTTCTCGAGTGATATTTGTTTAAGTTGAAAGCCCTACAGTCAGGGAATATATCACATTTAACATAAATGATAGTAAAACTGTCCAAGCAATGAGTGTATTATATAGACTTAGTGAATAAACAAGCTGTGTGATATTAAGCTGTGTTTTCTTTTATCTTCTGGAGATGATACTGAATTACCAAAACACACTGATTTATTTTTTGTGATACTTTGCATCAGCAAAAGGGCATGTATTAGATGCTTGGAAAATGCTTACCTACATATTTATGTCCCTCACTGTTTGCCTTCATTTAAATGTGTTGTGTGAAACTTTTTCTGTTTCCTTTTTCAGAAGAATAACAAGTTTGATCACCTTTGTTTATATGTTTCATTGTGGGCAGTTAGTGCTGTTCTTCATTCAAAATGCAAATATCCTAATAAAGATATCTTTTATAATTGATAATCTTATAGATGGAATTGATAGGATACAGACATTACCTGTAAGCCTTTGATAGAAGAGAGCTACTGCTTCCTGTCAATAAGAAGTGGGATTAAAAAGAGCACGAATAAGGATTATATTTGCAGAACCTGTCTATTTATTCAATAAATGTTTATGAAGTATCTATTTTGTGCTGGAAGCTGTGCTCAGAAGGAGATGGATACTTTATATAAGGCTTTACATTTTTGTTTCAAAAGATAGCATTCTGATAAGAAATGAGTTTTAGTCTTTCACTAACTATAGAATGGGGATGATAAAATACCCATTTCTTAAAGTTCTTGTGAGGAATAAGTAAAATAGTGCATTTAAAGCACTTATCCCAGTATCTGGCATATAATAAGCACTCATTACATGTTAGCTGTTATTTACTATGAGGCTTCGTCCACAGTTAGCCTCTTAGCTATTTTCTTGTGTTTCTTCTGCTTATTTTTTCCGTATTGCCATCAGATCTAAATTCCTGAAACACATATCTGATTGTGTAACATTACCTCTTTCATACCAGTTTTAAAAACCTTTTGTGGTTTTTTGTGGTCTCAAGAAAAAAGTCTCAGTTACATGGATGACATTTAGCACCTTACCATCTGACTCTGACTTTTCTTACCAAACCAGCTTTTGTCTTAATCCCCGCTTGGTTGCAGTCCAAATAGGCCACACATTATTTTTCATTTCCTTGGCTTGTGCTCTTCTTTCTGCCTAGAATTCCTGCTGTAGGCATCAACCCCTCTTCTCACTCTCAGCCTCAAGAAATAGTTTTCTGTGGGCACCTCAGAGATTCCTCTTATTCTTCCCAGACAGAATTTTTTAATCCCTTTTATTTAGATCTCATTAGCATTTGTCATATTAAAGTTAATTAAATTACATGTGTCTTGCTCATCCACTAGCTTGTGAGTTCCTTGAGAACAGATACCGTAACTTATTTGTCATTGTATCACTGGAACCTAGTAGGTACACAGTAAAAACTTGTTAAAATATGGATTGAGATTTGGTTTAATTTTGTTTTGATTTCCGTGTTTTTATTATTCTAGGTTCTGGGCCTTGTCCAGAATATGAGTGTTTTCCAGTGTCCAAAATGTAAACACAAAACTCATATTTTTGGTGCTGATGGTGCAAGGAGACTAGCACAGACCCTTGATCTTGATGTTCTAGGTAAGACCAAAGAATATTCTTTTGCAGAGGAAGTGGCAGAAGGGAAAGTGGAAATAAGGCGTGGTAATGAAGAGTGTCTCAGAAAATGATGAATTGCTTTTGGCTATGTTTTTTATATTAAGTTAGTAAAGCACAGTTTTATGTGCTAACTTTTCTTTAGCTTTTTATAATGCTTCATTAGTGGAAGTCTTTTTAAATAGGAAGTTTGATCTGCCAATTTTGGTAACTTCTGCTACTTCTGCTAGTGATAAAAAATTTTCTATAACTTGAATTTAAGAAGAGAGTTTTGTAGTCTGAGTACTGTAATTTGAAGCCCATATTTAAGTAATGGTCATCAGTTTGTTTGCTAAGTTGGGAACACATCTCTCAGTATAAACAGTATATATGGAAATACTTGTTCAGTGTGTTGTAGCAGCCTTTGGAAGTGTCAATTCTTAGTGTATATGAAAAAATGCCTCCCTTGTCAGTTCTGAATTTATCAGTCTTGCTCTCAAAGGACAATATTTTCTGTTTACTGTAATCTTTTTATATGTGTCTGCCATGTCAATAAAGTACGGCACCTGAAATTTGCATCGTATGTATCTACTGTTCATGTTATTGAATTGAAGGATTAATTAGTGTTATAAGGAGAAATAAAATCATGTGTTAAGTGAGCAAAACACAGAATTTGGATAAAACATGATTTTAAAACAATCCGCAAGCAACTTAATGTACTTTTTAGGAAACACATTTTGGTATTCCACTTATGAATGACTTTCTATTCTAGGGAAGGCAAACGTTAGGTGCTGAATAAGGGAACCATAGAGTGAATTATTAGTTTTAAGTAGTTTACAATTACGATCCCTTAGAGATCAAGGAAATTATAAACATTCTCTATTATAATTACATTTCTAAAAGTTGATGTTAAATGCATTATTGTTATTATGCATTTGTACTATAGCAACCACCACAGTGCCAGGTGAATACTAATGATATATTTTGATACATTGCTATAATTATAGTCAGTAATTATATTCTGCAACTGTTTTTCATTTAACTAACCTAGAAAGTTCAATTTCCTAAATCTACATAATAACATAACAGATTGACATTCACTTATATAATAAAGTAAATGTGTAATTATAATGGCATTATTGAATTATGCTGACAATATTATAATTCCCTAATTTACAAATGGGTAGGATTTTGTAAGTCAGTTGTTAAGAATTTGAAATATATCTCCTAGAGAAACAATATCACATAGGGAAGTTACTTTTTAACCAACAGATCACAAAAGTATAGTTACCCTAAAAATGTATCAGCAACAATGATTACTAATCACAAAAACTGAATAGTGCTATAGACTGCTGTGTCTAACAGTGTTGTGGAAAATAATTTAGGGCTCCAACTTAAGGTACATCTCTTGCTTTTAATGCAGTCCTGGAGGCCCAGAAGGATCTTCCATGAACTGGAGCAGGGGCTCCAATAACGAAAAGGTTGGAATTAGAAATGAGGAACTAAAATAAGGGAAAGATCTCTCAGAGCTATGACTAGTTGAAGCCCCCAGGAACCCTTATTTGTCTTTTACTGACCTTCTAGCTCCCTCTTAATTTAGTTCATCCATTGGGCTGTGTTTTAAATGGTTATTTGGTAAAATGGCTCTTGAAAACTTTATATTTATTTACAAGGACAGTTTATGCGTAGTAATTAAGGTCTCAGATCATCTCACAGAAACCCTTTGAATTTATGTCTCTGAAATATACCCTGCTTCCTTCAGACCTAGCCCATCAAAGATAATTTTCAAGGCCCGACTGCTCCCCACCCACTTTCCATGCCTTTACTCCTTTTTATCCTTTTCAGTATACAACTGTTAGCCCATTACTGCTCTCACTATGCCACTTATTTTCTAACAAGGTTTTCCTTCTTGGTCTACTCGTCTATGCCTATAGATAAGACTGTGTCTCGAGAGGGCAGAATTTATGGTGACAGGTGGCTATCTAACAAAGAATGTCTTACTTTTTTTTCTTCCATTACTGCAGCAGAAATGAAAGCATTTAAGATTCCTAACTATAATGGCAGTTCATAAATGAAGAGAAAAAACTCTATGGGTTTCTAGGTATTTTCTATAACGTGTATTCCCCTGCCTGCCCCATTATAGACTTCTGCAGTTTTAAGTTGATCTATAGAATAGACATCAAATTTACTGAAAAGCTGATCTTTAAATGGTTACTGAAATATTCATGTATTTTGTCATTTGGCTATTGAACATTTAAGGAAGACTTAAAGAGTTGGTTAAGATTTTAAATTTTGCTGACAAGAGAAGCATGAAGTATCTGTTCCCCAAGTATTTCATAATACAAATTGTAGTAGGTTTTAAATTTTGTAACATATACTTCTTCTTCATTATCTACATTGCCTGGCATGGTGCTGAATGACTTATTTATATAAAACACACACATACACACATTTCAGTAACCATTGCATGGATTTGGAGTGGTTCTAAGAATGCTGAGTACCATGACAAGTCAACTCTTCTGCTTAAGATTCCATTTACGATGTTTTAAACCTCAGCCTTTTGAAAGGCTTTATTTGTGATGGTTTGGTGGAAAGAGTCAATTGGATGATGAATCAGAGCATTTTCCCTCTAAGTTCTACTACCTAATAGTAACATATCATCAGGAATGACATACATCCTCCCAGACCTCAAGTGTGTATATGGAGGTTCTTATTATACACTTTCTGAGATTTCATCAAGCTCACAAGTGATATATAATGCTATATAGATTAACACATAATAAAGAAAAATATTCTATCTGATAAAAAGGCAGAGAGTAGAGATTAAGGCCTGGCCTACTTTTTAAGAGTTATCTTTGCTTCCTTATCAGCCAACATCAGGAAGATTATTTTGTTGTACTTTTTTAAAACTACTTTGCCTCCCCATCTTTTCCTCTTCAATTTTCTATTATGTGGTAAATGATGTATCTGTATCGGGTATCACAGGTAAAGATAATTTACATATGTCTTCCAAGCTATTTCTTGCTGGAAGATTTCCAGTAAAAAATAAATCAGAAGCCTCATTCCTTGATTGTCTGCCACATAGCTTCTATATATTCATATCCAATTACTGTACTACCCTCAAATGGAATATTTTCCCACTAATTTTCATTTGAAATTTCTTTTTAAGAGATGAAACAGTTTTAGGTTAGTCATAATTCAAGTTGATTTGAATTGATTAAGTTTAGATTATGTTTCTTTTTGAAGTTCAAACAATGGAATTCAAAATGCCAATATGAACTTTTGTATTACTAATGGATATCTGATGGGCTCTTTCAGGAGACATTCCCTTACATCTTGATATAAGGGAAGCTTCAGATACAGGCCAACCAATTGTGTTTTCACAGCCTGAAAGTGATGAGGTAAGTTATATTTTTAAATATATATTTTAATTTCTTTTTACAGGATACATACTTTTTGATGTATGAAAGTTGAGACAATCAGGTTTATTTGCAATGCACATATTAAACAAAGATTGGTTAATGTATCTAAAGGATCTTTAGTCTATGGCCATGCTATGCTGAACGAGCCTGATCCCATCTGATCTCAGAAGCTAAGCAAGGTTGGGCTTGGTTAGTACTTGGATGGGAGACCACCTAGGAAGACCAGGTGCTGTAGGCGTAAAAAATAAAAAATAAGGGATTGTAAGCTGACAAGGTCCTTGCAATCTGTGAGATCAACGAAGGGTTGTCTCACCTAAAAAAAAAAAAAAAAAGCATCTTTAAGTTACTATTTTATATGATAGGTATACCAGTTTTAACTCTGAATTATCAACTGAACAAGTTCAATGACAAAGAATCATCACCTAACCAATTTTCTCATGAAGAACATGAACAATGAAAGTTGGTAGAGTTCTTGTCTTGCTGGCTATCAATGTCCAACTGCCCGAGGTTGTTATATTTCAAGTATCTGAAGTTTAGCTGATTGTTGAGAGAAGGAAACCTAATTTTAAAAACATTAAATTGTATATAGGGATTTTCATTGCATTTATTTTAATAACTATGATTAGGGAGGTGAGGTGGAAAAACTAGAAGTGTTTCATTGGGGATGTCGTTGATAGATTTTTAAGATTGTTGAGGTTTATGACTTTAAGCACAAAATATTTTATTTTACTCTTTTTAGAAAATAGAGATTAAATCAATCATATGTATCTCTTCTTTCCTAAATAGCACTTGCTATTTAAGTTGAAAACAGTCATTTATCTGGTACATCAGTTTTGATATAGTTTTTATACTCCTTTGCTGAACAGTCCCAAACAATCTTCTAATAGTTTCTCTCATTTTTTCTTAGTTAACAAGTATAATGTTATAGTACTGTTGTTTTGTTTTTATTCTTTTTAAAATTAAACTGTAGTTGGCATACAGTATTCTCTATACAGTTTAAAGTATACAGCATAGTGATTCAACATCTATATAACATATGAAGTGATCATGGCAATTCTAGTAACATTCTGTCACCATACAAAGTTATTGCAATGTTATTGACTGTATTCCCTATGCCATACATTACATCCTGTGACTTATTTATTCCAGTTATTTTATAACTGGAAATTTGTACCTCTTAAGCTCCTTCACATTTTTGTCCATCTTTCAACCCCCCTTCCCTCTGGCAACCATCAATTTGTTTTTTGTATCTGAATCTGTTTCAGTTTTGTTTTGCTCATTTGTTTTGACCTTCAGATTCTACATATAAGTGAGATCATATGGTGTTTGTCTTTCTCTGTCTGACTTATTTCACTTAGTTTAATAACCTCTAGGTCTATTCATGTTGTCACAAATGGCAAGATTTTATTCTTTATGTGGCTGAGTAATATTCCATCGTGTGTGTGTGTGTGTGTGTGTGTGTGTGTGTGTGTGTGTGTATGACATTACATCTTCTTTATTCTCTCATCTGTTGATAGATGCCTCGGCTGCTTCCATATCTTGGCTATCGTAAATAATGCTGAAATGTACATAAGTGTACATATATTTTTTCGAATTAGTGAGTTTTTAAAAAAATTTCTTCAGGTAAATTCCCAGACATGGAATTGCTGGTTCATATGTTAGTTCTGTTTTTAATATTTTGAGGAATCTCCATACTATTTTCCCTAGTGGCTGCACCAGTTTACAGTCCCACCAACAGTGCATGAGGGTTCCTTTTTGTCCACATCCTCACCAACTCTTGTTACTTGTTGTCTTTTTGATAATAGCCATTCTGACAGATGTGAGCTGATATATCAGTGTGGTTTTGATTTACATTTCCCTGATGATTAGTGATGTTGAGCATCTTTTCATTTGTCTATTGGCCATCTGTATGTCTTCTTTGGAGAAGTGTATATTTGGATTGTTTATTTTTTTGATGTCTAGTTGTATGAGTTCTTTATATATTTTGGATATTAACCTCTTATCAGATATGTCTTTTATAAATATCTTCAGTTTTGTAGGTTTTCTTTTCATTTCATTGATGGTTTTCTTTTATGTGCAAAAGCGTTTTAGCTTCATGTAGTCTCATTTGTTTATTTTTGCTTTTGTTGCTCTTGTCTGAAGGGCCATATCTAAAAAAATACTACTAAGACGTATGTCCAAGAGTTTACTGCCTGTGTTTTCTTCTAGGAGTTTTATAGTTTCAAGTCGTACATTTAACACTCTAATTCATTTTGAGCTCATTTTTGTATGTGGTGTAAGAAAGCAGTCTAGTTATAAATTTTTTTTTAATGTATCTGGCCATTTTTCTCATCAACCATTTATTGAAGCAGCTGTCTTTCCCCTATTGTATATTTTTACCTTCTTTATCATAGATTAATTGACCAAATAAGTGTGGGTTTATCTCTGGGCTTTTGGTTCTGTTCCATTGATCTATATGTCTGTTTTTGTGCCAGTACCGCACTGTCTTGATTGCTATAGCTTTATAGTATAGTTTGAAATCAGGGAGCATACTACCTCCAGCTTTGTTCTTTTTTTCTCACGATTGCTTTGGCTGTTTGGGGTGTTTTGTGGTTTTATATAAAGTACTGTAATTTTGTCCATCCATAACTACTACACTTTTCATTCTAGTTTCCTTCTTCTAGTCATGTGTGAACTGGAAAATAAAAGATACAAGCTTGGTTAAAGTTGTGAATAAAGTAAGAATAAATTGACAGTGAGGAGCATTAGATAAATAAAGTAGGTTTACTTCGAGTTATCTTTTTCAGGGGCTGAGAGCTCCTTTCCCTTTCTTAAGGGTCAACAGTTATGATACAGGAGATTGAGTTGCTGAGAATATGATCTCTGAGTAAATACAGTATTGCACTTAACATTGGTTTTCTTTTCTTTATCTTTTAGGTAATATTAAATTTCCTTCTCAGTCTTTACTTGGAAATATTTCAGATGAACAAAAACCATAACCTTTTATTTCTTTTATAATTGAAGTTTGGTAATTACAACTACTATATGTGTACTTTATGCAGTGAATGAAAAGTTGCATGAAAATTGAAATGCCTCCTGAGAACAGACTATTTAAAGACATTCTGTGGTGATTATGATAAATAAGATTAATTACTTACTAGTTTATTTCAGTTATGAGTTTACATTTCTTAATATTTTTCCACCTGTCTATTGTTGCTTTTTTCTTCGATATTTTTCAAAAGCAAGGAACATTTTAAGGAAGTTAAAAGAATGTAATATAGTATAGAAGAAATAAAAACCATCAAGGGATAATATGATTTAAAACTCTAAACAAGTGTCTGTGAAGTTTTTTGTATTTGTACATTTTTTAAATCTCATTAACATCTGCATAAAAATTAGACTTTTTATATTTCTGTTTTTGGGTGATATTTGTGAGAATGTGAACTGCCTAACCCTTTGTGGTTTAAGCTAGATTTGATTTGGTGAGTTGTGCTATAAGATATTCCTGGTACAGACTTTCAAATATAAGTTGGAACTTCATTATCTTATAATTTCTAAATTATTACCTCATAATCTTAACATGAAAAGACAGTGTATGATAAATTAGAACTTCAGATCTTTAAAAACAAAAGATAAATGAACAAAGCTCTTTATAAAACTTCTTGCTCTTTGGTTGCCATCCATTTCCTTTTAACTTGTTAATGATAGAGCAGGCAAATAGGACCAGCTGTATTATCTGTGCCTCTAGATGGTCCAATAAAAGATCTTGAATAGGAGAGAAAAGTTAATCTGTGTAGACTTGAGTTGATGAAAAAGAGAGTATTAATATTTTGAGAAATCTAAGTTATAATTTTTACATACCATGTGTGTTTGCTATTTGCTGATTATGGATTTAACAAAAGGGGGGATTTAATTTACTTATTCCTCAGTTAGGAAAGGTACCCTAAAGGACCTGTTACTATGAGCCCTTCCATAAAATTGTAAATTACTTGTAGAGGACAAAATAGTAATAATAATGGCCACCAATATTTATTATTTGTTTCTTCTGTGCCAGCACTTCACATATTTTATTTTTAATACTCCTTCAAACCCTTCAAGGTAGATACTGTTGTTGTAACCATTATACAGATGTGGAAACTGTGCCTAGAAAGGTTAAGTGATTAGCCCAAGGCCTCAAAACTAGTAAGTAATGGAGCTAAGATTTTAAACTATGCCTGTCTTATTTAAAGTCCCCAAATCTTCACTAGTGAGCTATTCTACCTCCCTTTAACATTATTATATCCCACAGATTTCCCAAAACAATGCCTCATACACAATAAGAACCAAAAAGGATTTGTTGAAATAATACTGCATTGGCTGAAAAATTCAATCTCAACGGTTTCGTAGAAATTGAAACTGTTAAACTAAGCACTTTTAGTGGTTTCTCAGCAAATGACAATCTAACCATTACTTTGAGTGTCCTATATTGAAAGTTTAAGTTTGGAGATGGTCCTTTAAAAAACGAAGGTTAAATGTAGCAAATTTGATTGGAATCATTCAGTATTTTGTGTAGTCTTATAGGATTGTCTCTAATTTAACTAAAAGATTATAGAATGATGGCCTTGTCTTAGCTTGCCTTAATGAACTTTAAATTTTCATCAGAAAATATTAAATACCTAGGAAAGCTATTAGGAGATTAAAAAGGTATTTATAAAGACGCATGGGTGAAAATCAGCACATTAAAGAGAAATATTTTTTATAAAGTACATGTTATTTCCATTTCTAAACAAAAACTATTATTTCTGTTAACTATAGCAGGGACTGAAACCATTTTTAGACAAAGCATTACATTATGATTATTTGTGTCTTGGATTTTCTATTTCATATGTAATGTAGTAAAAGGAGCTAGGCCTTGGAGCCAGGTGGGCCCAGGTTTGAATATTTCCCAGCCTTCTGGCTTTGTGGCCTTGAGCAAACAACTCCCAGTTTCTTTATCCAAGTTGAGCCGATGATGCTTATTTTACCTCAGTGAGATTACTTATGTGAGGTATTTGGTATAGTGGGTACACAATAAAAAAATTTAAGTCCTTATTCATGTTTTGAAAACTATTCTTTTTTTAAAAAAAAATACTCAAATGAAATTTTAAAACATTTCTACTAAAAAAAGCATAATTCATACATTAGGGTTCAAGCGTAGTTATTTCACATGAAAATGTGTGAAACACACTGAAGCATTTCATCAAATTAGGGTAAATATAGACCTTAAACAGTTCTTTTACTGAGCAGAGTCAGAAAGTTGGACAGCTCATCTTGTATTAGCAGCAAATCTTTCTGGGTCTTGGTTTGCTCATCTTATAAAATGAGGATAAGGACAGAATGTATTCCTTAGGGTAGCTGTGAGGATAAATGAAATAATACTTGGCAAATATTAAATACTGTAGTAAGTTTTGGCCATTATTATTAGTAGTAGTAGTTGTAGTAGTTGTATATAGTCAATTCTAAGTATATAAATATATAAATTGATAGTTTTAGAAAGTCTTATGTTGTTTATAGAAAGTCTTACTGTTGTTTCTGACCATTACTTTCATAGATAAAATAGAAAAAATAAGAGACATTCATTTGTATTGCAATTGTTTAAAGTTTTTAAAATGCAAATGTCATGACCATTGTTCTAACGGACTGTGAGCATTGGATTAGTTTGTGGTGCACTTGGTGGCTGGTTTGGGAGCTGCTATTTGTGTTCTACTGCCTTGGGGGTTCCAGAGATGAAGGGTGTAAAACTGATCCCTGGAATTCTGCCATGGTCCCCAAAACTCAGCAGGTGAAGGAGCCTGCAGGTGCTTGGTGCTGGTATTAGATGCTGTTCTCAGAGAGAATAAAGAAAATGTTTTCCAAAGACAAACAGTAAGGTGGTAATAGTCCCCTTTAAAGTGACTAACAGCTTTTATGCCAGAGAAGTTTGGCAGTATCTAACTCAGAATATTAATTTTTCAGAAGAGGAAGGTGTAAGTTTTCTGCAGCTAGACCAGGTTGCTAGTTTGTTGACACAGGAATTTAGAGTTTTGAAAACAGTAATTGCTGATACTAAATATTTTTTTCAGAAAGTCATCCTCCAAATAATCTAAAATCCTTCCTTGCGCCACCTGCAGTATAGGCAGCAGCATCTTCTCACTCGCTCAGCCTTTTCACTATTAAACTCAGTGGACAACTACGGCAAACAGTTCATGAGTCATTTGACATGTGTTGGGGAGAGATATAGCACAAACTTATCTCTTCTTTTCCAGGCCAAAGCTTACCTGAGGATAGCTGCAGAAGTGGTAAGAAGATTGCCACCACCTCTGCAGTGATTCCCTAGTGTACTGGAAATTTACCTGCTGCTTGACAATAAGAAGACCATTGGAAATCAGCAGTGTAGTGGTAAAACCTACAGAAATAATAGCAATCATAGTTATTTTCTTGTATTTTCAAAGAAATAATGTCTTATTATCAGATTTGATTTGCTAAGCAATGACTCGCAAATAAAATTTTTACATATCGATGCTAACTGCTACATTTATGAATTTTTTTGAAAGCTGATGTGTGTCAACTGCACAAAACTGCATCTTATTTTATTAAACTACCCCTTGAGGAATCATGAATTTATATTATGAGCCCAACCTTCAGTTGAGGAGAGAACAGCATTCTTCTTGCAGGACTGCAGAGCTCTCATTTAAAGTATTTACTAAATTTGTGTAAAGACATAAGTGTGACACCCCTCTCTCAGGCAGTTTGGTCTGAGATTGAACCCTGCCTCTGGTACTGTCTTGGACATATTCTTACTGTAGATTAAACCTCTACTTCTTCATCTGGTCAAGACTACCCTAGGGTTAATGAATGTGAATCTCCAGCGGTGGGGCCTGGACATATGTATTTTTAATAAGATCATGATTTTGATGATTTTCATTATAATGGTAATAATAGTAATAATAGCTAACATTTATCATGTGTTTTCTTGAATCCTTATAGTTAATGTTCCATTTGTATGAGTGGGGTGCTGTTGTTATTTATCTCCATTTTACAGATGAGGAAACTGAGGTATGGGAAAGTTAAGTGTCTTGCTGAGGGTTACTATTTTAGTAAGGGATGGAGTTGGAATATAAACTTTGGCAGTTGGATACTGGATCCTTCCTTTTGTAACCAAAGGGCACTTGCTTATTTCAAAAGAGGAATGTAGTATTCAGCATTTTTTCAAACTCCTGAAATACCCTCTCCCTACTCTATCCTTTTGTAGGAGCATTTCATGGCGTTCATTTTTCAAAGAATACGCTTTGAAAAACATGTATCTTGTCTAACTGAGGCTCAGGGAGAGAGTCAAGGGCTTCTCAAGGTCAGGTATCAAGATGATTATAAAGCCACAAGTACTAATAAGAGTCATTAATTAATCCTCAGTTATAGGGAAGTGATCTATGACCTTTGGCAACTGCCTTGATATTCTTTCCTCAGTAAACAGCCAAAAAATTAGGCAGCATTACATATCATTATAAACATGTTTTCACACTTATGTTCCCATAAAAGACTATACATGGTTGTTTATAGCACCTTTAATATTGTAATAGCCAAAACAACCCAGAATTTTTCAGTGGGAGAATGGTTAAACAATCTGTGGTATATCCGTACTATGGAATACTACTCAGCAATAAAAGAGAAGAAACTATGGATACATGCTATAACCTGGATAAATTCCAGAGAATTATACTGAATTAAAAAGCTAATTTCAAAAGATTAAGTACCAGATGATTCCATTTATATGACATTCTTGAAATGACAAAACTATAGAAATAGAGAATAAACTAGTGGTTTCCAGGGGTTAGGGAGGGGGTTGTGGAGGATGGGAACTGTGTATATCAATAAAAGGACAACACAAGGGATCCTTGTGAATCGAAATGTTCTGTATCATGACTGTATCAATGTCAATATCTTGGTTGTGATATTGTACTATAGTTTTGCAA
The DNA here is from genome assembly GCA_028627145.1 of Eidolon dupreanum. Taxonomy (NCBI): domain Eukaryota; kingdom Metazoa; phylum Chordata; class Mammalia; order Chiroptera; family Pteropodidae; genus Eidolon; species Eidolon dupreanum. The sequence goes on from CM053509.1 coordinate 69,600,904, forward strand.
GATGTCACCATTGGAGGAAATCGGGTAAAGGGTATAATGGAATTTCTACATTATTTTTTTACAACTGCATGTGAATCTACAATTATTTCAAAATAAAAATAAAAGTTTAATCTAAAAAAAATATGCTGTATGTCTGAGCTGAATGTCCTGGAAAAAATTATCTATGCTAATTAAAATCATGAATAGAAGTAATTGTGAACACACGTAATCATCATTCATCACTCTGAGAAGGAAATAATGACTTTAAGTTGTAGATATTTATTAGTGTTTTTATTGTCTTTTCAGGGTAGGCCAGTATAGATAATCATTGAGGACTTCTAAATACCAAAAAGCAAGTACTTAAACTTCACCTGGAAAAAGAATGATTTGAATAAGCTCCAGGCTCTTAAAGTTGTATGTCATTATTTAATATATCTGATGGAGAAATGAGAAAGATAGCCTTTATTCATAAATACATGAAGATTTACATATATAATCACCTACTCTCTTCTCCTTCTCCCTTACCTCCTAGTCTCTGCAGACACTTCCAGGAAAGCCACTGAAAAAGTAGTGGTTGGAGTATATACACAGGTTCAGAAGTGGTAGAAGGGAAAGTCTCTCTAATTGCAGAATGAAGCTTATTTTAAAATTTTGCCCATGGCAGCCTTTGCTAAGCTTCAGAGAGCTGACTTCAAAGACAGACTATCAAGCACAACTATTCTGCTTGTTGTTAGGGGTAATATTTATTCCTCAATCTTCACATTTTCATAGAGCGTAGAGAATTTCCATTTCACTATCCAGGAGGGAAGGGCAAGCTCCCCAACCCACGCCATTCCAGGAAAGAAGGAGTGACTCATCTTACCAGTAAATATCTTCCTGTCTACATTTCTTTGATTTCAGCCAAATCCTGAGTTTTCTGAGGCAGGCAACAGGGAAACCTGAAGTTGTCCATCTCTGCCTTGGACTTGGATGGCAAGTCCATTTAATTTGGGGATAAGGTGTTCAGTAACTCATTGTGGTCACCTATCCTCAGATCCTGCTTTTGATTAGTAATACAGCTTACATATTTTTTACCTTTACCTGAATTCTGTGCCACTCAGTTCCAAACAGGGGAAGAAACCCCCCAACCACACTCCCTGAAAACACAAAATACTTTCCTAGAATCTTACAAAATTAGAACCAAAGAGTATATTTGAAGCACCTCTAGTAAAAAAAAAAAAAAAAGTTCACTAGTGACCACAAGATATTTTGGGGAGACGTGGGGAGGGTTATTATGAAGTATACTACATATACAGACAGCCAAGCACAGAAGACATAGATATACAGGTCAGTTAATTATCTACAAAGTGAGCATCCATGTCACTACCAACCAGGTTAAGAAGTAGGGCACTGATGTTTTAAACACCTAAGCTTGTTCTCTTAAACATTATAGTTTTGTCTATTTTTTAAAATTTATATTAAATGGAATTATACAGTATTTTATGCCATATTAGCTGCTTGTATTTTGTTCCATGTTAACTGCTTTTGTTCTATATTATGTTTCTGAGATCCGTGTCTCTTGTTTCATATAGTTGCGATTTGTTCATATTCTTTACTATAGAACATTCCATTGTTTGAATACCCAACTTATCCATTCCACTATAGGTGGATATTTGGATTGATTTCAGCATTTTACTATCATAAATAATGCTATTCTGAAAATTCTTGTGTGTGTGTGTGTGTGTGTGTGTGTGTGTGTGTGTGTGTGTGTGTTTGGTGTTTATGTGCTTGGATTTCTGTTGAGTTATTTCTGAGAGTAGAATTACCTGTAATTGTTTAGTGCTATCTCATTGTGGTTTTAACTTGCATTTCCCGATTACAGATGAATTTGAGCACCTTTATATACATTTATTGACTAATTAGGTATCCTCTTTTGTATTGTGCCACTCAAATATCTTGCCCATTTTTCTATTGTGTTGCTTGAGAATATATGTATTTTTATATTCTTGTTATGGATCCTTGACTGTTTTATGTGTTGCAGATATCTTTCCCACTCTATAACTTGTCTTTTATTGTCTTAATAGTGTCTTTTAGTAAACAAAGGATCTTAATTTTAATATAACCAAATTTATTTTTTATGATTATTAATTTTTGTGCAGTGCCCTAAAGTTATGAACACATTATCCTATATCAGCTTCTAGAAGTTATAGAATTTTTTGTCTTTTATATTTAGTTCTATAACCTACTTGGAAGTGTTTTGGGTTATTAGGTGAAGTAGACTTTAAGTTTTTTTTCTTATGAATATCTAATTGTCCCAGTACTACTAGGACTGTTCTTTCCTCTACTATTCTGCAGTACCACCTTTGTTATAGATTAAATGTCTGTGTTTTTATAGGTCTATTTCTGGACTTTCTATTCTGTTTCATTAATTTACTTTTGTGTCTGCAACAATAACTCACTGTCTTGTTTATCATCACCTGTTGTTCTTCAAGAATGTTTTGGCATTTCTCAATTTTTTGCATTTCTATATAAATGTTAGGGGCAGCGTGTAAAGTTCAAAAATAACAAACTGCTAGAGAGTTTCAATTTTACCTAGGATGGAGAAGACTGGAAAGAGTATCATACCCATCCTTAGAACAAGAACAAACTGTATAATCTATAAAATCATAACTTTTCTTAAACCGACCAAAGAACCTAAGTTATAGTTCATTCGACTATCCTGAAATGTAAGGAAAGTCAGACCTCTAAGGAGAGACAGGATGTAAGCATTACCTCACCTTTGGCAGAATAAAGAACAGCTGTCAAGCTCCCTACAAAAGGGTAAAAATTCAGTGAAAAATTTTAACAAATTGCTAAAAACTGAGTGGGATAACAGAATCTAGAAACTCTGATGCTGCTAACAGAAGAGGTGTTTGCATTCACTCATAGGCTTTTCTTGTGGACCTCACTGGTGTTAAGAGAATAATTGAGCACGGGGCAGGGAACTAGAAAAAGTCTTCCTTAGTGGTACAAGCTTGGAGGAGGAAAGCAGCTGCCTCACTGAGAAAAACACAAAGCCTTCCTTGACCTTTCTTCCCTGTGGGACAAACACCATAAGCTGGGGAGGAGGGGTAGCAAACCTTCTCTTCAGATGAAGACCCATTATGACTGGGCTAGAGAAAATAGAAAAACCCTCTATTTCAGAGGGAGGAACAGGAAGCCATCCTGACCCCAGGACATTAAAGATATCTTATTCTGGGAGAGGTGAGGGGTGGGACCAATGAGAAAGCCCAATTGCCAAGAGTCAGGGACACAGGGTTTGCCTAAAGCTGAGGCTGGACCAGTATGACAGAGAACCCCTAGTGCAAGCTAGCAAGCACTGTGTATGAAGCAACAGCAGTCTACTGCTGGAGGAAGAAATAATAATGTGAATAGAGAAGGTCAAAAACTAAGTATGGAATAGGAAAAAAGAAAATATCCTTTGGCAAGCCATCCTTAAACTTACGCACAAGATAATACCAGAAGTATTCAAAGCCAATGGTGTACTGAAGATAACCATAACAACAATAAAACCTAAACAGGATCAACTCCTGACCAGTTTGACTCAAGGCTGCACATTAAGACTCTAGCTAAAGAAGAGGCATAGCCATATTTAGCCATAAGTGCTATTTAACTCAGTTTCTACTGTCCTACTCATGATAACCAGTATTTAGTTTAAACATTATAGGGCATAAAAAGCAAGAAAAATCAACTCCCTATCAAGAGACAAAGCATTCAACAGAACCAATCAGAGATGACTCAGATGGTACTGTCAAATAAGGAATATAAAAATGGTTATAATTAATATGTTAAAGGGTCTAATGGAGAAGGTGGATGACATGCTTCATCAGATGAGGAACTTCACAGAGAAATAGAAACCATAACAAATTAAATAGAAATACTAGAAATTAAAAAACATGGTAACAGAGATGAAGAATGCCTTTGGGCTCATCAGTAAACTTGACACATTAAGAAAGAAGTGATGAACTTGAAGATAGGTAAACAGGAATTACCCAAATTGAAGCACAAAGAGAATAAAGAATTTAAAACATGCACGCATACAAGAGCTGGGGATAAATTGGTATCTCATAAGGAAAAGAGAGATACAGTGGGACAGACAAAATATTTAAAGAGATAACTGCTAAGAAGTCTCTAAATAAAAGATATTAAACCAGAGAATTCACAAAACTCAGAAAGCCCCAAGCAGGATTTTAAAAATCTAGATATATCATATTGAAACCATTGGAAAAACAAAGATAAGAAAATCTTGTGGGCAGTAATGAAAAATTCACATTACAGACAGACAACAAAAATAAGAATATGACTTACAAACAGACCTGCTGCAAATAAGTCATAAGACAATGGAAGGACATCTTTAAAGTGATGAAATTAAAAAACAAAACTGTCAATCCAGAATTCTATATCAATGAAAATAACATTCAAAAAGGAAAAATTTTTAGACTAATGCTGAGAGAATTCATTAGCAGACTCTGTTATAGTAAATGCTATAGGAAGTTCTTCAAGAAGGACTAAGTACCAGATAAAAACTTTGACCTATACAAAGAGATGAAGACCTCTAAAAAGGGTCAAAGATAAATAGTATCTTATTTTTATCATTCTAAAAGACAAATGACTGTCTATATACAAAATAATAGCAATGTATTGTAGATTTATAGCATATGTAGAAGAAAAATATGTGACAACAATAACAAGATGAGGAGGATATATTGGAAGTACACTATTGTGAGGTTCTTACACTAACTAGAAATAGTATAATATTACTTGAAAGTAGATTGTGATTAATTAAAGCCAAAAATTTTGAATTTATTTTTTAAATATTTAATTGAAGAAATGATTTAAAATTTCTCCCCCGTGTACCTCCCACTTTGGTAACCACTAGTCCATTGTCCATGTCCATGAATCTCTTTGTCCTGTTCATTTGTTGCTTTTAGGTTTATATCCCACATATAAGTGATATCATGTGATTTTTAACTTTTTTCTTCTGACTTATTTTGCTTAGTATGATTATTTCAAGGTCCATCCATGTTGCTAAAAATGACAGTATTTCCTCTCTTCTTATGGCTGTGTAATATTCCTCTGTGTGTGTGTGTGTGTGTGTGTGTGTGTGTGTGTGTGTGTGTGTATACCACAGCTTCTTTAGCCAATCATCTATCATGGGACACTTCAGACATTTTGATTTTAAAACAACTAACATTTTCTTAAATGAAGTTAATAATAAGCCAGTAGTAGAGATAAAATGGAATCATAAATACTTAGTCCGCAGTGAGCAGAAATAGAAGTATAACAGGAACAAAGTACAGATAGAACAAATAGAAAACAGCTAGCAAGATGGCAGATTTTAATCCAAACATAGATAATTACAATGAATGTAAATGTTCAAAACATACTAGTTAAAACATACTAATTGTCAGAGTGGATAAAAAAGTAATAAGACCCAACTATATACTTTTAAAAGAAATCCATTTAAATATAAAGACACAAATAGGTTGAAGTAAAAGGAAAGGTATATAGTGTAAAGGTTAATCAAAAATAAGGTGGAATGGCTATAATATCAGGCACAGTAGACTTCGAACAAGGAACATTATCAAGAATGAAGAGGGAAATTACAAAGTGATAAAGGTGTTAAGTAGACAAGAAGATGTAATGATGCTAATGTGTCTACACCTAACAAAATATCTGTGAAATACAAGGAGTAAAAATTGATGAGACTAAGAATAAAAGCAGATGAACCTGCAATTACAGTTGGAGATTTCAATACTTCTTTCAGTAATCAATGGAACAAGACAATTGATAAGTGTTAGAAGACCTGAACAACATTTCTGATCAACACTTATAGACCACGTCATCCCAAAACAGCAGAATGCATATTATTTTCAAGTGCACATGGGACATTCACCAAGATATATCATGTTCTGGACCATAAAAGATATGTCAACATATTTAAAATAACAGAAATTATATAAAATATATTCTCTTACCATAGCAGTATTAAATAGAATTCGATACAAAAAAATCTGAAAACCCCCAGTTATTTGGAAATATAACAAAAATATGCATCCATGCATCAAAGAGGAAGGAACAAGGGAAATTATAAAATATTTTTACTGAAAAGAAATTAAAACAGAATTTGTGCGATGTAACTAAAGAAGTGCTTAGAGGTAAATTTATGGCACTAAATGCTTGTAATTAGAAAAGTAGAAATATCAATGAAAGAATTTTCCACATGAAAAGCCTAGCCATAGAAGAACAAATGAAATCCAAAGCAAATGGAAAGAAGTAAATGAAATTGAGAAGAAAAGCAATAGAGAAAATTAGTGAAATCAAAGTTTGGTGTTTTGAAAAGGAGAACAAAATTGACAAACATCTAGCCATACACATTTAGAAAAGAGAGAAGGAGAGAAGACATAAATTACTAATATCAGGTAAAAGAGAGAACATCAGTAAGCTTCTACAGGCATTAAAAGTACAATAAGAACTATTACAAACAACTTTATGCCCATAAATTTGACAACTTAGATGAAACAGACAAATCTTTTGAAAACGTTAACCACCAAAGCTCATTTAAAAAGAAATAGGTAACTGAATAGTCATAAATTACTTAAAGAAATGCAATTTGTAATGATGAATTAATGAAGTAAATTCCAGCCCCAGATGCCATTGGTGGCAAAATCTATCTAACATTTAAGAAAAACGCCAGTTCTGCACAAACTTTTCCAGAAAATAGAAGAGGAGGGAGCACTCTCAACTTATTTTTTGAAGCCAGAATTATCCTGCTACCCAAACCAAAGAGTACAAGAATACTACAGACCAATATTCCTCATGAACATAGATACAGAAATACTTGGCAAAATATTATTTAATTGAATCCAGCATTATATAAAAAGGATAATACATTGTGACCAAAAGGTCATTATCCTGGAAATGCAAGATTGCTTCAACATTTGAAAACCAATCAATGTAAACAGCAGATTAAACAAGAAACGTACTGAAGAAGGACAGACTAAGGAAGAAAAAACATATGTTTATCTTAATAAATGCAAAAAAGGTACATGACAAAATTCGATACTTATAAAAATTATCAAAGTAGGAATAAAACACAACTTTTCAACCTGATAAAAAGCATCTGCAAAATATCTACAGCTAACATCATAACTAATGGTGAAAGACTGACTGCTTTCCTTCTAAGACTGGGAACAAGGAATGGTTGACCAAGTTCACCACTTTTATTAAATATCATACTGGAGGTCTTAGTGTAATAGAAAAAGAAATGCATACAGAATAGAAAGCGAGAAATAAAACTGTCTCCATTCACAGGCAACAAGAGTGTGGAGAAAATTCCCCCAAATATAAACAAAATAACTAGAAATAGTAAGTGAATTTAGCAGAGTTTCAGTATACAAGGTCAATGTACAAAAATGAATTTTATTCCTATATACAAACAATGAAAATTGGAGATTGAAATGAAAATAGTATAATTTATAATAACACACAAAAAATAAAATGTTTAAATACAAATCTAACAATATGTTTGCAAGATCTGTTATGCTGACAAAAATGAAACACTAATAAAGAAATGAAAGAAAACTTATACAAATAGTGAGAGATAACCATGTTTGTACTTTGGAAGACTCAATATTGTCTAGACATCTGTTCTCCCCAAATTGATCTATATCCAGTGCAATCCCAATCAAAATCCCAGGAGACTCTTTTGTTGAAATTGACAACTTGATACTAAAATTTATATGGAAATAAAGAGGATCTAGAATAGCCAAAACAGTTTTGAAAAAAGGTTAAAGTCAAAGAACTTATACTACTTGATTTTAAGACTTATTATAAAGCTGTAGTAATCAAGACAGTGTTATGTTTGTGTAAAGATAGACATATAAATCCATGGAACAACAGAGAGTTCAGAAATAGACATGTACAGATATGGTAACTTGATTTTCAACAAAGGTGTCAAAGCAGTTCAGTGAGGAATGGATCATCTTTTCAGCAATCATGCTTGAAGAATTAGACATCTTTTTGCAAAGAAATGAATCTTGCCTTAGACCTTACACATCTACAAAAATGAGATAGAAATGAATCATGTACCTAAATGCAAAATCTAAAATTATGAAACGTCTGGAAGGAAAATTTAGAGGAGAAAATCTTTATGATCTTGAGTTAGGCAAAGATTTTTTAAATAGGGCACAGAAAATCACTATAAAACTATAAAAGAAAAATTTGATAAGTTGTACTTCATTAAAATTAAAACAGCTGTTTGAAAATCAAAGTTAAGAAAATTAAAATGCAGTTCATAGACTTGGAGGAAACATTTGTAAAACATATCTGACAAAGAATTTGTATCTAAACTATATAAAAAATTCTTACAACCCATAAATAAGCAGACAGGATCCCAATTTTGAAATAGGCAAAAGATGTTACTAGAGACTTGGCCAAAGAAGAGTTACCATTAAAAAATAACATGAGAAATGCTCAACATTTTTAGTTATTAGGGAAATGCAAAAACAAAACAAACAAACAAACAAACAAACAAAACACCCACAATGAGATACCACTACAAAGCCAGGAAAATGGCTACAATGAAAAAGATTGACCACTCTGACTGTTGGTGGTGATGTGGATCCACCTCAACTCTCCAACTCTCTGTGCACTGTTGGTGGGAATGTAAAACAGTACATTTACATTTGAAAAACAGTCAGGCACATTTTAAAAAAGTTAAAAATGCACTTACCATACTATCTTAACTTTTCTGTTCCTAGATATTTACTCAAAAGAAACAAAACTTGTATCCACATGCAGACATATACAAATATTCTTAGCAGCTTTGTTTATAATATCTAAAAGCTGAAAACAACTAAAAAATCCACCAAAAAGTAAATGGATAAACCAAATTTGCTGTATCTATACAATAGATACAATAATATGGAATGAATTATTGATGCAATAATATGAATAAATTTTAAAACAATAATACTGAGTGAAAGAGGCAGACAAAAGATACAACCTGTATAACTCTATTTATATACAATGCTAGAAACTGTATCCTTAACTATTGGGCACAGTAAATCAGTGGTTGCCTAGAGATGGGTATTGGGGAAGAAAGGATATGGAGAGAGGGATGGATTAAAAAGGAAATGAGGATACCCTGGGAAGTGATAGAAAAGTTCATTAACCTGATTATGGTGAAGGTTTCACAGGTATATACAGAGGTCAAAATTCATCAAATTGTACAGTTTAAATATATGCAGTTTATTATGCATACATTGTGAAATTATACTTCAACAAAGTTTTAAAAATAATGATGCGTTAATGAATTGCTTTCTGATATGAGATTATACTTTTTATAAGAATAGTATTTTTTATAAGAAGATACCCATTTTTAAATGCCTGAAATGTTGCAATGTTATTTTAAAATCCCTTTTTCAAAGTCCCATTTTTTTAAAGTTAATATTGAAAACTAGATGAGCATTCTCTCTTCCTCATGCTAGAGTGACTACTGACATTTGGAGTTCAGGTTGAAACTTGAAGATTATCAATTCAATGATTTGCTTTCTTCTGCCACATCCTATTGTGTGTCTAAAGCAACATTTTTTTTTTCACATTTAAAACTATTTTAAGTAATTTGGCTTAGAGTTTCCATAGAGTATAGTGACGATAGAACTTGGTCATAGACCACTTTCCTAATAAGAAACACTATTTAAGTAAATTTAAACCCAATCTTCAGTGTAAAGCATATCAGTTCTTTGAAAACCTTATTAAACTCTAAAATTGGATAACTATATTAATATTGATCTGCCATACTTTCAATTTATTAATTGAAAAGTAGCTGACTTTTATTCCTGGGAATATCAGGTTTATAACAACAGACAACTTGCTTAAAACATAAAAGATGCTTAATAAAAAAGAACATCCTTTAATAAAAAAGAGGACAAAAGTGGTTATATATTTGAAATTTTTTCAAACTATTTTCCTGCTCTTTATTATTTTTAATCTTTTATAGACATTTTCAAGTTCTATAGTTATTAGTTTTTGTTTCAGCTCATTTATACCCTATGCTATTGATAATTTTTATACTGCAGGTTATTTTGGGTCTTTACAATAAACATCAGTTGTCTTTTATAAACTTAATATATCAAGCAGTAACAATTCCTATTTTTTATTATTTCAGTTGAGAAATAAGATAGGAACAATAAATTATCTTCAACTATATCTATTTCAAGTATTAAAAAACATTTTGAAGAAGATGGGTGTTGGAGGCTGTTGAACTGTTATTTAAACATTATTTCTCACACTGTGCCTACTAGATTTAATTATGGTTTACACACTTGTTTCCTTATCATCTCTTCAGATGGAGATCTATACAGATACATTGTAAACCACCATGAGAACATGTTATTAGGCTGTCCCTGCTGATGAAGGTATTTTTGAATTATGTGGTAAAAGTCTCTTTCAAATAAATTCCATTAAGCACTGGCTTTCTTTTGTAGTTCACTAATCATAATTACTCACCTAGATCAAATATAAAAGAAAGTCAACATATCTGAGGTAAAAGGCCTTATTGTGACTGAACCCAAAAGTTGGCAATAGTGATTAGTCTAAAATCCATTTAATATGGATTTTATGTTTCTTCAAAAATATTTCAATTCTTTTCCAGTCCATACTTGCCTCTATGGAGCTCATACTTAAAATTGAGGACACTAAGCTATCAGAAAATAAAATTTAAAACTAATAACAGCCAAACTCTGACTTCAAGTACATTAGTAGTTTTAGGGAAGTGCATTGGAGAAAGATCTGGAATCAGGTTTGACAAATAGATGGTTAAATAGAAGGAAATAATATGAGCAAAGAAATAGGCAGGGATAAGTGGGCTTTATATGGTATATATGGAGGAGATATTGGAGCTATTTTCTACCCCTTTTTTTTTTTCACATGTAGTGGTCTTGTTTTCTTATCCTTTTAGCCTACTTAGAGATGTAGTTTCATATTTGAAGATAATGAATAATGGAGTGGAAAAAATTCGTCAGATTCCAGAGGGCCTTAAATGCCAATTTGACCATGACACAACAAACAGCCTGTCAAGATTATTTTTAAGTATTTTTTATTTACAATACATGTCTTCTAGACAAAATTTTGAAGGTATAAAAAGGCATTCCATGGAAAATAATCCTCCCTTTTAATAGAGCCCAACGAACTGATTTAAAAATTTATATGAAGAGCAAAGATCCAATAACTGAAAAACTCCTGAGGAAGAAGAAAAATCAGCAGGAAGAGGAGGAGCAAGAGGAAGGCAACTTCCCTTACCAGATATCAAGACATACTATAAATTTATAGTAATTAAGACAGTTTGGTGTTAATATAGGGAAAGAAAATTAAGAAAAGAGAGTCTAGAAACAGGCTGTGTATATCTGAACACTTGATTTATGATAAAATAGATATTGCAGATCACTGGGAAACAGAGCTGGGGAAATTATTTGTCCATATGGAAAAAAAAAAAAACCCCACAGATCCCTACCTCATGCCATATAAAAATCAATTTTAAAGGTAAAATTAGAAAATCTTGAAGAAAATGTAGAATCTTTGTGATTTTCTTTAAAAAGATACAAAAGGCACTAATCATAAAATAAAGATTGATAACTTAGCTACATTAAAATTAAGAATGTTCAGTAAATACATCGTATAGAAATTGAGGAAATAAGCTATAAACTGAGAACATATTGCAGCACCTTTAACTAGTTATTCTGAATGATTCAAGGTCTCCTACAGATCAATATGTAAGAAAAAAAGGATGACTTAATTGGAAACTAGGAAATAGAAACAAAACAGTCATTTCACAGAAGAGGAAACATGAATGGCCAATAAACATAAGAAAAGAAGCTCAATCCAAGAAGCAATCAGGAAAATGCAAATCAAAATCAATGAGATGCCATTTACACTCATTGGATTGTAAAATTAAGGAGTCTCATAAACCAAGTGTTGGAAGGCATTCATTTTAGACTTTGCTGATAAAATGGTAAATGACCACTTTGGAGAACATTTCATTATAATATTGCAGTCATAGCTTACTACTCTGTTCTGGTATTTTCTAGAGGACTTCTTGCATGTGTATACCAGAAGACACATAAGAATGTTCATAGCAGCACTGTTCAGAGTAGCAAAAACCTGCAAATAACCCAAATGCCTGGCAGAAGAATGAATAAGTTTGTTATAGCATAGTCACACCATAGAATATTATGCAGCAATAATAATGAATGAACTACAGGTGCTTTTTCAAATGGATGAATCTTAGGAACATAATATACGAAAATGGCAGGTTACAGAAGACTATTTACAGTACAGAGAGCCCATTTCAGGAATGCCATTGCAAAGACTATTTACAGTAATGCCATTTTATAAAGCTCAAAAACAAGCAACACCAACTTATATGTGATTTAGCCATATAAACATGTGATAAAATTTCTTAAAAACCTATGGGAATTATAAATGTTAAAATCAGGTTAGAGTTACTTTTAAGGTGAGAGACAGGGATGAGGCAGGAAAAGGTAAATACAGTGTTGGCAAACTAGCTTTTTTTTTTTTTAAGTTGGGAGGGTGGGTGAGGTTGTGGGTATTGTTTTGTTTCTTAACTCCCCTATGCATATTCTTTTGTGTGTATAAAATATAAGCTTAATTTGGAGAAATACGACCTTTCATTTGAAGAAAAAATTAATTTCTTTCCTTCTTCTACTTACTCAACCCATCATTTCCCCTCCACAGAGGCTTGTTAGGTAAATTGTGGAACATCCATACAATGGAGTATAATGCAGCTCTTAAAGGAGAATAAAGCAGCATAAAGCAGAATAAAACCCATAGGTTCTGAAATGGGTTATCCCTGGGTTATATTGTTAAAAGAAAAAGTGTGTGTGGAATGCTAAAATTTGCATTAAAACACACACACACATATTTGTGTAAACGTGTCAGCTATCTAAGTTAGGTTACTAAGAAACTGGCTCTCATAAGTTCTTGACTTTGTAAGTGACTTACAGAAACCATATTTTTAAAAGATTGATCCAGCCATCTGTAGGAAGCAAGGTGGCAGCAGTATTGGGGTAAGGGTGCAAGGGAGGGCATTCAATATCAAAACCAGGGAAATTGGGGAGGCCAGCTGGAAAACCATCACAGGAATGTAGCCACGAGGGAACCAAGGCTGGAGGAAGGGATTGGAAGAGCATAAGGAAGGGAAGGATCTATTTTGACACTGTAAATGATTAAACAGTTAATTCTGCCTAGTTACTGTTACCAAAACCCAATAGTCTAAAAAATCATTTAAAACTACATTTTTAATCTACTAAATGTAATTGATTTTATTATCTTACTTATGACCTGTTAAATTCAAGATGTGGTCATGAAATGTCACAACACGGGTAGATGGTCTTCAGAAGATTTTGTGGAATCTCCTTTTGCATTAAAGCCACAAAAGGAGAAATGTCTATACAATCTGAAGTTCTTCCTGATTTACTCTATATAATTTTGACCTTTCATCCCGAAAGGACTTAGTTGCTAAGTCTTTGGTGGGATTATAAAAACATTTGCCTACTAATGTATCCTATGTAGCAATGCCAAAAATACCCTCTTAACTGGATATTCTAAGAAAAAGTGCTTTTAAGGCAGAAAATAAGTATAGCATTTATTCTTTTTTAAAAATTAGTTTCAAGTATACAGTACCTTGGTTAAACATATATATATTTCATAAAATGATTCCCCCAATTGCTTCCTTCCTCCCCTGATCCTCCACCTAGCCAACATATTTATGCTAACTGCATTCCCTATGCCATGCTCCTCATCCCCATGACTGTCCATCAGCTACTAATTTGTACTTCTTTAACCCTTCACCCCATTCTCCCAGCCCCCAAACTCCCCTCCCCTCTGTCCATCACCAAATTGTCCACTATATTTGTAAGTCTGATTAATTTGTTCTTTTTATTCCTTAGATTCTGCATATAAGTGAAATCATATAATATTTATCTTTCTCTGTCTGACTTAAATACCTTCAGATCCATTAAAACAATATCTTTTTCTGTCTCCTTCCTTTTCACATGTAGGGGTCTTGCTTTCTTATCCTTTTAGCTACTTTATCTTTTAGTTGGAGCACTTAATCTTTTCCATTTGAGGTACTTATTGATAGGAATGTAGTTGTTACCATTCTTTATTCCTGTTTTTGATACATGTTTTTTCTTCTTAAAGAAGTCCCTCCAATATTTCCTGTAATACTGGCTTGTTGGTGATAAACTCCTTCAGCTTATTTTTGTCTGGCAAGCTCTTTATCTGTCCTTCAACTCTAAATGATAGCTTTGCTGGATAAATTATTCTTGATTGTAGATCTTGGGTCTTCATCCTGTCGAATATTTTTTTGCCAAACCCTTCTGTCCTGCATAGTTTCTTTTGAGAAATCAGCTGCCAGTATTATGAGTGTTCCCTTATAAGTAACTACCTGTTTTTCTCTTGCTGCTTTAAATATTCTTTCTTTGTATTTAACCTTTCACATTTTAATTATGATGTGTCTTGATGTGGGCCTCTTTGGATCCCTGATTTTTAAAATTCTCTGAGCTTTCTGGGGGTTTATGTCCATTTCCTTCACCAGGTTAGGGACTTTTTCCATCATTACTTCTTCAAACAGCTATTCAACATCTTGATTTTCTTCAGTTACGCCAACCAGACAGATATTTGGATCCTTAATAGTGTCCCATATGCTTCTTAAATTATTTTTATAGTCTTGACATCTTATCTCTTGCCATTCTAATTGAGTGCCCTTGGCTTTCCTGTCCTCTAGATAGGGCATTTGATCCTCTTCTTTATTCACTTTGTTTATTCTTTTATTTATTCCATTTAATATACTTCTCATCTCAGATAATGTATTCTTCATTTCAGAGTGGCTCCCTTTTATAATTTCCATTTCCATTTTTATGTTTTTTATCTCTTTGTTGAAGTTCTCACCAAATTTATCTACACTTCCCAAAAGTTCATGGAGCATCTTTATAACCAGTGTTTTGAACTCTGCATCTGTTAGATCACTTGACTCCATTATATCTAGACCTCTGTTCTGTTCTCTCATATGGTTTCTGCTTCTTTTGTCTTCCCATTTTGGCTGCCTTTCTGTGTCTGTTTCTATGTGCTAAGCAAAGCTCCTAAGTTTCCCGGTCTTATTAGTGTGGATTTGCGAAGTAGATGTCCAGTGGCACAGTCCTGAGAGGGGTTCAGCTGCAGGCCAAATTTAGCCCAAGTCTCTACCCCTCCGGGGCCACCTGTTAAGATTCAGCAAGTAATCCACAGATGCTGTGCTTATAGTTGCCTCAAAAGGCCACACCAGAAACGGCCAGCTGCCTCCTCCAGTATGAGTCTCAGCAAAGAGCACCTGACTCGCTGAGTGGCTTGTTGTATGGGGCCCAATGTGGCTTAGGTGGAGCTGCAAGTTGGGGGAGGTGGGGTTTTAGGGCATCCTCTAGGTCAAGCGATCTCTGTTATCTAGTTTGATGACTTCTCAGCTATGGCGGCTCTGTGTCCGTGCACTGGTAGGGGAGAGAGCTCAACCGGGACCAATGGATACTGCTGGCACTTCTGTACTTGTGAGTCTCGCCTTGGCCCTCACTCTGACAGTGTCTCCTTGTAAGTCCCTGGTGTCCCTGCATGTAGCAGAATCGGCACTGGTGCTCAGAGCGAGCAGGTCCATCACTACAAAAATCTGTTGCAGATGCGGCCCCTTTAAGAGGCAACTGCCTCTGCCGTACCCTCCTCACTTAACCATTCAGAACAGTCTCACCTCCGTCTCAGCCTCTTGGGACTGGGCAGCCCTGCGTCCTCAGCTCGTCCTACCTTCTGCCGTTTCAGGGCTCTTTCCTGGATTTCTCCCTAGTTGTATGGCTTATTCATCCCAAGTGATTTTTCCTTGCTGCTGCTCCTTGTTTCCGTCGCAACTTTATTTGGTCACCAGAGTGATAAACAGACCCTCTATCATCAATGCCATTTTTTTTCAATACCCAGGATTTATTCTTCTGACGCTTATAATTAAATTGAATAAAACATTATAAACTTTTCTTCTACCTAATGATATTATGATATGAATTTTTGCTTATGTACAATATTATATCCACAGTTATGAATTGTTGATTTTTCTTAAATTGTCCCAGTTATTGACAGGCCCATATTGTTACTAATTTATAGTAGAATCTGCTGGCAATCTAAAATAAAATAGTCCTATCCACTTTTTCTTCTTTTCCCCCTCATGCTTTCTTCCTTCCACACTTCTTGCTATCAGTATTCTTCTTGCAGTGCTCTTTTTGCCAAAATGAGACCAGGAGCTAGTTGTGTGCAGATGTATCGATTGTAATGTTGTGTATGTGACTCTCTGCTGTCCTATTTTCCTGAACCTCAAATGGAGTCATCACTCTTACCAGTATAAATCAATTACTTCTTGTTGAAATGCCTGAGTCTTTGACCATCTGTTGTCCTTTACGTCATTTATGGGACTCAGAAGAGATCCACTTGACGTTTTTTTTATCTCATACCACAGGGATTTTCTAACACTTGTGTTATTTCCTGTGGCCCAGAGATTGTTTCATTTTCCTGCAAGAGGAGGAAAAAAGGGATCTAAATGCTTCCTGTGATTGCATAAAGTTTATTTTTGGAATTCTTCTTTTTCCCTATTACATCCTATTTTCTTTGCTGAAGAATTTAGAGGGAATGTTGGGTGATGTTTGTTCCTTTGCACCAAGGAAATGTTTCTTTTACTGACTTTAAAGTTTTAATATAAATATTCTGTGACCCTTTAGTTCAAATCGTTAGTTTTGTGGAGAGAAAAAAACATTGCTCCAAAACCATCTTCTTACTCTTTAATTAGCGTTCAGACTGTTGCTTAAAACAGTTGACATTATTTAGTCTCCCTCACCAATTTTTATAAATAGTGTACATAAAGTCACCAATAAACAAAAACATCAAAACTTTTTATTTATGTTTTTTTTATGGTGAAGAGAGAAAGTTTTTACTATCTTGAATTAGTAAGTAATTGTTTTCTGTTGAATCAGGAAGGCTTATCCTTTATAGGGAAGAATTTTTATATAAACAAGCTTTTTGGATCTATCTGCAGCTTTTGATTAATTACATTTTACAACAAATATCAAAAATGAAGATTCATAATAACTACTTCCTGTTAGTAAAGACTAGAACACAGAAGCTATTTAGTCAAGTTGCTTTTTTATGAAACAAAGTATTGTAAGGATAGGAAAATATGCCATCTAAGTGTTTGGGCTGGAACCTGTATAATCTACTTTTATTTCTGAATGATAGCTTTACTGTCATGCTTCTTAGAATGCTTTAGTGTCCCAAGCTTTTAGAAACAAGTATGTCTGTGACTTGTTTGCATATTTTCTAAGAGCATATTTTCCAAATGCAGAATAGGTGCTGCCACTTTAGTCTTGGTTTTACCTCCCAGCTCTGTTAATACGAATCCTTGTTGCAAACTAATTGTCTTGCCAATTCATAGCAACCCTAACATATTACTTTAATAATAAATAAAGGAGTTATCAGTTTCCATATAAATAAGAGCATTCGTCACCTTCTCCAAAATTGGTTTGAAGAAGGGGAAAAGGTTGATATGAGAGACTGAACTATGGGAATATTACCTTTTGTGTAGTCAAGTTTATCTGTGCTGGAAAGCACCTTACCAACACAAATTTCCCTATATTTTTTGGAAAGCGTAAGGTATCCGTTTTTTTCAGGTGGAAGAAACAGGTTTAGAAGATTCAATAAATTTTCCTAGGTAAGACTGTTAAAGGAAAATATAGTCATCGCGAGGTGTCCGTGGGAGATTGGTTCCAGGGCCCCCGTGGATACCAAAATCCATGGATGCTCAAGTTCTTTATACAAAATGGTGTAGAATGATGCAGAAAGTCGGCCTTCCACATCCATGGATTCCCAACCACAGATCAAAAACGGTATTTTCCATCTGCAGTCAATTGAATGCTTGAATGCAAAATCCGCAGGTATGGAGGGCCAGCTGTATACCCAAAGAAACTCAGGAATCATGTTAAGCTTTTATTAGCTGGAACAGCCAGCCCACTGTATTGAGTGGATATCAACTGGTATGGGTAAAATTCTATCCAGAGTGCCCTACATTATTCATCAGAATTTTTTTGCTTTACTCTCTGGAGACATGAATTTGAAGAGAAATTTAAATCAAACAACTGTACCAGATAAATTAGAATAAATGTTAAGTGGCATTCTTATTGAATTAAATATTAATCAAAAATAATTTTGATTCATTTTTTTTAATTTATTTACTATTACCCTCCTCTGAAAGTTTGTTTTATTTTATAGCTTTAAAGAAATATTTTCTTTGAACTTTATTGTTCTGACTTTTTTTTTAAATAATGATTGGGGGCAGCACTCAAGAGAGGTTGGCATCTGGGAAGAATAAGGAGTTTGCCTCTTGATTTCCTCACCGTGGAGGGTAGTGGAGAGGAAACGTGGAGTGCTTGAAGTGATTAAATTTGCTGGGCCATCTGGTCATCAGGAAAAGGCTATGTTTCCAATTTCACAGTGAATGAGGACAAGTTTATTAAGGAAGGTGAGCATTTAGTGTAGGGAAGAGAGAAATCATACTTTATTTCTGCCATTAAGAGCTGCAGCTCGCTTAATTGTGAAAAGAAGGGTCACCTGTAGGAGACTGCCCCCTCGGTGTGGCTGCGTAATGATGCTGTTGTCTGTGTTACTAGGGAGAACTTGGAGACCATGCTTTGGGAAGATGAGCAAACATGCAAGGGTGACCACTTGGAATGGAGTCACTCTGGTACCCTAACGTTTCTCCCCACCCCCATACAATCTTTATGGAGGAAAGAAAGTGAGGCAAACGGGTGAATTTTTCTCGGGCCGAGGAAAGAGATCAGAGCTCCTGGCTCCTTAAAGTTTACTGCCAGAGCCTCTGATCCAGGTATCAGTTGGAATCAAGTATAACTGATTAACATCCATCCACTCTTCTAATTATTGAACTACCTCATGCTTTAAAAGTTAAAACTAGGCTCATATTGTATTTATCATTTTTTGAATAAAGCACTAAGTTTAAGAAAAGGTGTAGGGGAAAAATCAAAAATAGGAAAAGAAATCATGCAAAAAGCCTATATCTGCACTAAATATTAAAACTGGCAATCTGACAGAGATGGCAAAAGACGAGGGTATGCAAAGAAAAAAAGAACTTGGAGGTCCACCTGTTGTCACCTACTGTAGGCTCATTGTCATTTTTGCAAGTAATTAAAATAGTTCCCTGATTCTACTTGAATTAAACCTAGAAAGCTCAAATCTTGGGCTGTGATTTAGATTGAACAGCCTGAAATTTTTTAAAGGATCCATAGAACCTGCAGTTCCATGGAAAAGTGCAGTTTGCTTCATTCAAGGTACAGCTAATCACTGAGTATGGAAGAAATTGTCCTGGCTTTTTAAGAGACTATTGCTCAGATGGTCTTTGGTTTGTTAGGAGTGCTTGTCAAGATGAGAATTCTTTTTGGCTTTATTTGAGGCTGCAAGAGAGTGGTAGAGTAAGAAGTGGATTGCTTTTCCAAGAAGGGAAAGAAAAATGAGTGTACAAAGGCTTGAAGGACAAGAGTTTAGTCAGCTTCCAGACCACAGGCAAAAAAGTCAGTGTGGCTGAGGCTGAGCTGGTGCTGAACAGAGATGAACTGGATAGGGCTTCCCACCACGTGAAGGAGCTGGACTTTCCCTGATGATGATAAGGAGCCATCGAAGAACGTTAGTGGGCAGCCTTCCCTCTCTACTGACATCCTGGATCATGGTTTTCTCTCTCTGTTCCAAGCCCAAGCTCAGGCTGAGTGCACTGTTCCAATGTGCGTGTGGATGGACTGGCTAGCACCTGAACCTCAAACGCTTTTTTAGTTCCTACATTCTCTACCTCCACTCCTCTGACTTTGTTCTCATTCAGATCTACTCCACAACTGAAATCTGAAACTTTCCTAACTCTGAATGTAGTGGTTTGCCATCCTTCCTGTTTCTGCATTCTATTAGCCTCACTGAACTTCTGTCAGGACTTCTTGATGTCACTTTACCTGGTCCTTCTCTTTCCAGACTTACCTTCCGTATTAGGGTTCTTCAGAGAAATAGAACCAGTATGGTATAACCAATTATAAAATGTCTATATCTATATATGTACATAGATATCCTATTGCGTTTGTGTATATGTGCATGGGTGTATGTATGTGTGGAGAGAGAGAGAGAGAGAGAGAGAGAGAGAGAGAGAGAGAGAGAGAGATTTTAAGGAATTGGCTCTCACAATTATAGAGGCTGGCAAGTCTAAAGTCTGCAGATGTGCCGGCAGGCTGGAGACCCATGGAAGATCTGATGTTGTGGTTCACATCGAAAGGCTGTCCATTGGCAGAATTTCCTCTTACTCAGGGAAGGTCAGTCTTTTGTTCTGTTCAGGCCTTCGACTGATTGGATGTGACTCATTTGCATTATGGAGGGCAATCCGCTTTACTGAAAATCCATTGATTTAAATGTTAATCTCATCCGAAACAGCCTCACAGAAACATCCAGAATAATGTTTGACCAAATACCTGGGTACCACAGCCCAGCCCAGCTGAAACATAAAATTAACTATCGCACTTTTTTTTCTTAACTAACTTAGATGTACACAGTGAATGGCTTCATTTGTTTCTTCCTCACTCCCTTACCCTGTTGTGCAACCACTAGAGCAGTTCATTAATGCCTAAATTTGTATCATGCCTACAATCTGCTTCCTCTTCTGAAACTGCTCAGCAACAATGAAGAAAACCACACACCCAAGTGGAGACTGAATGCTTGGTCTCCATCCTCAACAGGGCCCTCAAGGCTGCTGGGCACTGCTTGTGTGTCCCTGGTCAACTCCCTTTCCATTCTCACAGAGGCTGTTTGAGACCTCCATGCTTCTGTGAAGCCCCTTACCCATTCCGTCTCTCTCTCTCTGTAGATGAGCTTAACTGTTAGTACCTAATGAAAAACATGAGTTTTGACCAAGAATCACCTCAACTTGCTGCTTTCCTTCCTGTTTGAACAATTTAAATGACACGAATCATAAGAGACTACTGGGATCGGATAAAGAGTCCAACAGGCATTTACACTTTGTCTTTAGAATTCATTCAGAGCAACTCTGCCTTTTCTCAGTCTCGAATTTCCTGGTGCCTTGATTACTTGCCCCGTTTTCTCATTCCCTACCTTCCATTTTTCACTTTGTCTCTTTAATCAGTGGCTCAATTTGGACTCAGCATGCTGGGTTTGACTTTTACAACCCTTAAGGTCACATCTTCTGGTGGCTGCTCTATGCAGGGAGGAAGGGGTAGTGGTGGCTTGAAAGCCTTATATTCTGTTTCTATACCTGTGGCTCAGCCAGATAACATGGCTGTTCAGAACTACAGAGTTCCTCGGGGCGCTGATGGCTCCACATCTGACATGGCACCCTATAGTTCTTACTACTAGTCTCTCAGCAGCCAGCTGATGCTTGCAGCAATTACAGATCTCCAAGAGGACTTCCATACATGCACTGATGTACTGGTGTACCAAGAAGCTGTACAAAAAGTATTTCAATAAGTTCTGGTCTCTGTAGAGTAGGAGATTCGGTTTGGATTTCCTCCAGACACACATGCTCTAGGACAGAAATTATTAGCCTACTCTTTGAAGGACAGAGGTCATTACCACCTGCCTCCTGACTTCACCTGCCCTCTGAATGGTAGTCCATTCCATCCTTCAGCTTGCCCCCCTTGCTAAATGTTCATTTTCAACTCCTACATCTTACCCAACAACTCAGGGTGGTAAACCCAAGTAGGATTTAGAAATGGCAGGACAAGATGTCTGGACATGGTTGGGCAAATGGTACCAGTCATGGAGAAATGGCAATAGGAAGAGGAACAGGTTGTCTTAGAAGGGAGGTGATCAGTGTATTTTGCCCTGTTAAGTCTTGGGTGCCTGTGGAACATGGGTAAACATTGTGACCTCTCAAGGGGGTTTATTAGGCCTCAACTATACAGCTTGACTTACTCCCTTTCCTCTAGGCCATGTGATTTTACTTTTCATCTTATAAGTTGCTAAGACAAAAAGAACAGTGCTGATTACCTAATCTGTTATTTGAACAAGAGGGGATTTATCATGTGTAACTGAAAAGGCCCTTGTTGTAACAGGAATCCTTACACACATTGGAGATAGGGCCCAGCTTATGGCAGTGTCCGCAATCTATTTTTCTCTGTACTGTACCCTTTTGCCATCTTTGTCTAATTGTCGATGGTCTGAAGTTCATCCCAAACGAAGGGATTCAGACATTGGTGAGCTAATAGTGTATGGAATACACCTCTAAAGTTACCAACCACCAGTTTTACTGTTGGGTTAAGTGCATAATTTCTACAGAACCATTAAATAAGTTTCCTCAAAAAGATCTGTTTATTCATCAGTGAATTGAAACATATAATGTGATTGCTCCTTCAAATGCTAGCCAGCAAGGGTAGAGGATAGTGAGGGCAGCTCCTCATTGTGCT
Source organism: Eidolon dupreanum (assembly GCA_028627145.1). Classification (NCBI taxonomy): domain Eukaryota; kingdom Metazoa; phylum Chordata; class Mammalia; order Chiroptera; family Pteropodidae; genus Eidolon; species Eidolon dupreanum. The sequence continues at coordinate 69,623,442 of CM053509.1, forward strand.
GCAGGCGTCTGGGAGGGTCTGGAATTAGCAGCCATTTGCAACATGGGTTGGCATCAGAAACAGGCATGGGAGAAAATGCGTGCTGAGACATCTCCCTAGTCTGTCTCTAGACTGAGAACCAGACTCATTTCTCACACAAAGGCCTACTCATTTTACTTTCTTTTGCTTTTTTATATTTTCATTTTTTTCAATTATAGTTGACATACGATATTATGTTAGTTTCAGGTATACAACAACAAAGGCCCGCTCTTAAAAGGCTATGTCATGAATTCATGATGGCAAATGCAGAACGCATGTGTGTGCACATGTACAGGCACACAGCCTCTATGCTGAGCCTTTGAAACAGGCCTTGCAGACCTCTGTACTGTCAGAGTGACAGTGTCAGGAAGGCGGCTCAGTGTCCAGCCTGCAGCTCCGAAAGGAGGCTGGACTGCAGGTAGAGCTTTGGGTGTCATTGTATCGTGGCGGAGATTGATGAATTTCGTTCTTTCTTAGGTACCTTTTGCATCCTTCGGCTCCTAGATTCCCTAATTTCGGTATTGGAAATTTATTTTCTCCTTTACTGTGCAATGATTCAACTAGCACATGACTTTTTAAAATAAAGGGTTTTGTGATTTTTCCCCCTGTTATTGCACAGTCATGAACACCACTGCTATGAGGTATAAATGACCAGTTTCAGAGGAAATAATTAAGGGAGAGGACACTGAGATTTTACAAGGAATATTTTAAAAGTATTTTCAGTAATTTCAGATAGATTGAAGGTTGAAGAGAGGTCCTCTAAATGTCCTCCAAGAATGAAATCTTTGAAGAGTTTGCAATCACCAAAAAGAGTTGGTAGAAAAATACACAAGTAAATTGTCCTAATTTTTAAATTCTAAAGTGCATCTAAAAGTGAGAATTACCGAGAACTGAATGAGTGAATGAATGAATGAATGAGTTAGTAAGCTCTCCTTGAGAGTAAGTTAATCTCTTTGGGAGCCCCTTATTCTCTTCAGCCTACTTACAAGTTAATGGATGGTGTCCCTTTAGTGCCTGAGGGTCTCACATTATTCCTAAACCCAAAGTTAAAAGAATGATAGGTCCAGTTTTCCTATTAATTCATTAGTTAACTCTACATTATTTCATCAAGTGCCACCCAGGAATCACTCTTAGTCACCCAGTTTTCTTTTTCTCTAAGGTACAGAGCTGCTCCAGATAATAAATGCTTTTCATTCATTCTCTGTGCCCTATCTGCAAGAGAGGTGGTTGGCCCTGGGCCAGGAGACCAAACTTGCAAGGTTGGTGGCAATAGATTTTACATTGATGAAACCAGATATATTTTGCTGAGAATACTGATAAAATTGTTCATGTTTACTGAGCACTATTTGTACCAATAGATGGTCAGATACAAGAAACAAAATAAATATTGATGATCTTGGCATTACTGCTTCTGACAATTTTTTATTACTTTAATATTTTTCTATACAGTCCATAGGTATGGGTGGGTGCCAAACTGCATTTAATTTTTCTATGCTTCTTGGAATTGCAGTTGCTAGTTTTATGTACTAATCCTTAAAGGAAGATATATTTTTCTATATGAAGACACGGTGCTTCAACTTGATAATATGCCTGCTGCTTTCTTTAGAATAAATATTAGTTAAGCTTTAACCTGGATGTGTTTAATGAGAGATACAGATTATTTAAAATATAGAATTATTTAAATATTCCTAAAACAAGACTTTTATAATTTCCTTTCCTAATAAGTTATATTTAGTTTATTTATCTTCCTTTAATTAATCTGGATTTTGTCATGCTTCAGTATATGAATAATCATTTATGCATCTCCCACAGTAAAGTAATTTCTCTCTCTTTCTTTCCAGGATCTAGCCTCAGAATTGGATTTGAAACAACTAAAAAATTTTCTGTCTGTTTGTTTTCTTTTGGTTACCACTTTAACCCAAGGACTGATTACTGTCCCAAATGTAATTTCATTGGAAATTTAGTTATTTGAGGTTTTAAAATCACCATTAATCCTTTTTCACAATTTCAGTTGGAAGTCATACATTTTAATGAAATATGTTTAAGTTGCTGACTAAGCCAAGCAAATGAATGTCCCTGAGTTTTAACAAGCAAGCATTTTTAAACAAAATCCTAAGTTAGATTACCTTAGATGTGAATTTATCTGCTAGTTGAATCCTATAATCATCTCTAGCCATTCCTCTAACTCTTCATTCATTATTCAGACAATGAATTTTTATCAGTTGTCTACAATCTGTCAGGCAGGGTGTGAGATGCTAGGGAACACATAGATGACAAACCACGATCTTTCCTTTAATGTACTGAAAAGGCTCTAGTGGAGCAGCAGACAGAGGGATTCTCTCTCTTCAGCATCACTGGCTGATAGAATCAAGGCTAGATTTCAAGTTTATTGTTCTCAGTTGATAAAAAAAAAAAAGGCAGAATTTTAGCAGCCTTCCTAAAAAATTCAGGATCTCTGGTTGTGAAAGTCTCTAAGAGGCTTCAACAGATAATGGTATTAGATCAGTAGTTTTCAAACTCTGGTGTGCCTGGAATTAGTGCAGGGCTTGTTAAAATACAGATTGTGGGCCCTGCACCAGAGATTCCAACACAGTAGGTCTGGGGTTGGAGACTGGGGTGGGAGAGTGTTGCATTTCTAAGAAATCCCAGGTGACACAGATGCTGCTGGTTTGGTGACTACACTTTGAGAAACACTGATCTAATGTATTTTGTTTCTTCATAACTCTCCTGGTGATGTTGATTATGTTAATAATAATGATAATAGCTCACGCCTAGTGAGCTTTTGTGTATGTCAGGTATTTTACCCTTGACATCCATCCTTACATTCAGTTGTCACAACAACCTAATGAAAGAGTTGTGATTACTATTCTCAGTCTACAGATGAGAAAATAAACATTTGGAGAGGTTAATTAATTTTCTCAATGTCACAGAGTTAGTAAAAGACAAAGGCCAGGACTTAAACTCCGATCTTTCTGGCATGTGTCTGTGTTCTACCCACCATGCTCTTCTGCCTTCCCACCTGGGCAGTGATGGAACCATGCAATCATAATGTCCCTGGGAGATACCCCAAGACATCTGTTGAACCTGTCTCTATATGTATCTCCACCTAGGGGATTCTGAATAGGTGGATTTCTGAATAGTTGGTAAGGAGACAGCAGAACTTCCTTTAGTAATCTATTCTAGTAGCTAATAAGCTTTTCGTAATGGGAAACTTTCTTTTTAATTGGGTAAATGTTTCTGTTTTATAGATTTTTAAAAGCCATTAAATCATCAAGAATTAGATGACTGTAGCACAGTACACTCAGTTGAATTGACCACAGCTTTAGGTGAAACAGGATTTGACAGTAAAGAACAAGGTCTGCTGCTTTTTCCGAAAGGTCATACCCGCCCCCACCTTTCCAATCCCCATCTACTTATAACTGCTTTCAAAAGGTATCTGCAAAATTAGTTTGAGCTTTCCTGACCTATCTGAATTAAAACCCTTTTTACATATCTCCTGACATAAAAAATAATAATTATCCAGTATATTAATTAATAGTTCTCTCAGGAGAGTCCATTAATCTTTCTCACAGGGTAAGGAAAATCAAAGAATGTGCTGGTGGTTTATCAGCATCCTGGGAAGGACAGTCTTGCTTCCTAGGTAGACAACACTGTTGGGGATTGCTCCTGTCTCCTGACCTAGCACCAGTCTCTTTATCCACCCATAGAGGGTGGGGGAGCCCTTTCAGGTGTGCTATTATTATAGTAATATAATACTATTATTATAAAACAAAGCACAAATACAGAAACAACACAAAATAATTGTATGGCTTAATGAATTATTCCAATGTGAACATTCTAGAGATCACTGCCAAGTCAGGAAATAGAACTTTCTTACTCACTGTGATGGTTAATTTTATGTGGCATCTTGACTAGGCTAAGGGATGCCTAGATAGCTGGTAAAATATTATTTCTGGGTGTGTCTGTGAAGATGTTTCTGGGAGAGATTAGCATTTGAGTCAGTAGACTGAGTAAAGATCACCTTCACCAATGGGGATGGGCATCATCCAATCCATTCAGGGACTGAATAGAACAAAAAGACAGAGGAGGGGCAGATTTGCTCTCTGCTTGAGCTGAGGCATTCATTTTCTTCTGCCCTCTGACATTAGTGCTCCTGTTTCTCAGGCTTTTGGACTCAAACCAGGACTTATCCCATTGGCCCCCCAATTCCCAGGCCTTTGGACTTGGACTGAATTATACCACCCACTTTGCTGATTCTCCAGCATACAGATGGCTGATCGTGGGACTTCTCAGCCTCCACAAACGTGTGAGCCAATTCCTATGACAAATCTCTTATATAATCCATATATATCCTATTGGTTCTTTCTCTGGAGGATCCTGACTAATATAACCATCCAGAAGCCCCACCTTCCTCACGAAAGTAACCATTCCTGACTTGATGGTAATCACCTTGCTGCATTTTCATCGTGTTATCCAGTATGTTTGCATCCTGAGCACTCCAGTTTAGCTTGCTCATTTTTAAAATTTGATGTGTCTTTAAGTCTCTCTTAACTTACAGATTCCCTCTCAATTCCTTTTTTTTCCCTTAAATGTATGTGGAAGAATCCAAGCCATTTAACCTTTAATGTTTCTCAATATCTGGATTATGCTGATTGTAGTCTCTTGGTGCAATAGAACACATTCCCCTGTCCTTATATTTCCTGAAAATTGGCAACTGGATATAGACACTGGATCAGACTCGTGTTTACTCCCTTTGGCAAGATTCTAGATGGTGTTTGGCAAGATCATAGGAGACTCATGATATCTGGTTGTTTTGCTCTCTTTTTTTTTTTCATAGAAACAGCTTTCTTAATGTCTATATCTATTAATTCATTAGAGTTGCAAAATGATGCTATTCTAATTCTATCATTTTCTTTCCATTTATTAGAATAAATTTATAAAGAGATGAATAATAAATGTTTGGTTCTTTCCCTTTATTTACTAAATTCTCATGAATTAGTCCTCTGTCATACTTCAAAGATAACCAATTCCTTTTTTAGAACTCATGGCTTTAAACATGTTTATAGGTTTCAAACATTAAATACATTGCATTTATTATCATTACTGAAACTCAAATGATCGCATCTTCGGCCAGTGGAAGCCTTTGCAAGTTCTTTTGACATGACTCAAGCAGTCTTCAATGATGTCCTTGCTTTCTGATATGACAAGATGTTCTAGGCTTATCTTATATACTTTCTGTGCTACCCCTGGAATCTACTGTTTCTCTAATAAGCCCCAGGATCTTTTAGTGAAAAATTGTAGTTTAAAACCCTATCTTGTGCTAGGGTGGCTCATTGCTACTGGATCAGTCTTTGATGCTAGGTCTTTTCAGTGGACAGAGCTAGGAAAAGTACATGTATGTAGACATATACATATGCACAAACGTGCATATATTTTCCATCTGCTCTTTCCCCATTTTGTAACAGTTGTACTTTGTTTACATTATTTTTTAGCCCTTTGTTCCACAAGTAAAGCGTATATTTAATGCCCACCACCAACATTATGTCAATGTTCCCTGGTCACCTTGGCTGTCTAAAGCTCACTCCTCAGGAAAGGTGCTTGGGGAAAACATTCCCCGAGTCCTTGCATGTTGATGAGTTTGTGCCCTTTATACTTGAAAGGAGTCTTGCTGGCTATTATATCCTTGACTCATACTTTCTTTCTGTGAGTATCTTAAATATGTTATTCCATTTCTTTCTGTGATAAAGCATTGTGTGGGAAAAAAGTAATGGCAGTCTAATTTTCCTTCCCTTATAATTCACATGTCCTTTTTCTAGGCGTCCAAACAATTTTTTCTCTTTATCCTTTCACTTCTGAATATAGTCTCATATTGATCATTCTGGGTTGATATTCTTAGGTTCATAGTGCGTTTTTCTCAGTATGTAGTTTTAAATATATTTATTTTTGTATTTTAGAAAAGTTTTTCTTGAGTTGTAGTTTTTAGTATTTGTTCTGTTTCCTCACTTTGGCTTTTCTTGTACGGGGACTCTTAATGATGCATGTGAGCTCCTTTGCATATCTTTAATATTCTTCATTTTCTTTCTTTCTTTCTTTCTTTCTTTCTTTCTTTCTTTCTTTCTTTCTTTCTTTCTTTCTTTCTTTCTTTCTTTCTTTCTCTCTGGTTTTAAAGATGTTTCTCTTTTGCATGTATTTCTCTTAGGACATTATCTGTCATATGTATTTGCTCTTATGTTCCCTCTAGTTTACTCTCTATTTCTGAAATTTTTTCTTTTGTGTCCAATTGGTATGAGTTTCTGTCACCCTGTTTCTGAGTATTTCTAATTTTGAGTTTTTTCAAGCCTTCCATCATTTTTTTTAATGTCTTTACCTCATTTTGAAGTATTAGAGTACAGTTTTGTTCTATATAGTGGATGTGTGTTTCTGGCATGCTTTCTTTGTCTGTGGGATGCTATTCAGTTCCTTATTTTCTTTTTTAAATAATAACTTTGTATATCTATCTTGATACTTTTATATAGGTTATTTTTAGTAAAATTAGTCTTTCTGAACTTTAGAATGAAGTAAAGTATTTCTTACCTAATAGAGCCCCCTTTGGTTATATTTGTGTAGTGTTCAACTATATGACAGCTTTCTTTCTTAGCTTTCTTGGCTAGTTTTCCCTTCTCCACTTTGGCCTGAATTTTTTCTTCTCTTTGTCTCTATTGTCCCTATTCTGCTCAAAATTTTTTAAATTTTTAAAAAAATTTATTTATTTAAATTAGTTTTAAGTATGCAGTACATTGGTTAGACATCTATGTTGTTCATAAAATGATTCCCCCAATTGCTCCCTCCCTCCCCTGGCCCCCCACCTAGCCAACATATTAATGCTATCTGCATTCTCTCTGCTGTGCTCCCCATTCCCATGACCAACTATCAACTACTAATTTGCACTTCTTTAACCATTCACCCCATTCTCCCAGCCTCTCAACCCCCCTTCCCTCTGTCTGTCACCAAACTGTCCACTATATTTGTGAGTCTGTTTTTGATTAGTTTGTTCTTTTTGTTCTTTAGATTCTGCATATAAGTGAAATCATATGGTATTTATTTTTCTCTGTCTGACTTATTTCACTCAGCATAATAACCTCTAGGTCCATACATGTCATTGCAAATGGTAGGATTTCATTTTTTTTAATGGCTAAGTAATATTTCATTGTATATATGAACCATAATTTCTTTATCCAGTCTTCTGTTGATGGGCATTTAGGTTGCTTTTATATCTTGGCTATTGTAAATTGTGCTGCCATGAATATTGGGGTGCATAGATCTTTACAAATTATCGTTTCGGTTTTCTTTGGATAAATACCCAGAAGTGCAATTGCTGCATCAAAAGGTAAATCCATTTTTAAATTTTTGAGAAACCTCCATACAGTTTTCCATAGCAGCTGTACCAAGTTGCAATCCCAGCAACAATGTATGAGGGTTCCCTTTTCTCTGCATCCTCACCAACACTTGTTTTTTGGTTTACTGATGATAGCCATTCTGACAGATGTGAGGCGATATCTCATTTTGGTTTTAATTTGCTCAATTTTGATTGCAGCTTCTCCCTAGTATGGGTCCTGTCCTAGAAGGGAGCCCTGATTTCATAGGGGCCCCATTCAGTCCCTCTTGCTGCAGGCCCCTTCCACTCACTTGCCATTGGCAAGGGCAAAAATCTCCCAGTTTCAGCTGCTGTTCTCAAACTGGTCCTCCATATTTTCCAGTGATACTTGTTGACTCTATTATGGTTTTTCTTTTCTTGAGTCCATAATTCAGAAGTCCCATTGCTGCTTCTCCTTCCTCTTGCACAAACAAGCTACCGAGCAGGTCTTGTGAAAGTTGATTTTTCTCCACGCACTTATATTTTGGGATTTGTGGGATACCTTGTCATCTAGTTTTGTTATAAATGTTGTCCACTGGTTTTTGGTTTTGCTATCTTCGTGTTCTATTTTTATGTGGTGATTTGGAGAGACTGAAAAACTATGCTTGCCACACTGCCGTCTTCCTAGAGTCCTCCCCTACCAAGTAGTTCTTAATAACTGTTGCTCTAGTTTCTCTCTCACTTGGAGCAGGGAGAACTATTTCAGCCACCCCAGTGAAGACTTTTAAAAGTGTTTTTCATTGAAGAGCTCTCTTTCTTCTCCTTGGCCTGCTGAAGCCCTCTTTACCCTCCCTTATTCTCCTCAGGCAGCTTTTGGTAGGATGGAGGGGGAAAACAGGTATGCTTTAGAGCTTAACAGTGGGGCGGAATTGTTGATACATTTTTCCCAACTTGTTCTCTATAGGACTGGACAAAAAGGTGAGTGAAAGCAGAATGTTTCAGAGATGAAAACTGTTTCTGTTCCAACTGAAGCTTTAGTGATTCATTCTTAAGCAGGAGGAAATCATTTAAAATACAATTTTTCTGGGGCTGACATTAAACTTCCAGAGAGAAGCAGGCACTACTAGGAGAAACCAGCACTGTGACCTGAGAAACATTTTTAATGCTTGTATTCACATGGCAAAAATTGGAGAAGTCTAGGATTTTAACCCTATTACAAAGACCAGTTTCATGAGTATGAAAACATAGCAGCCCACTTAAGGTGCTTTCCTCCTTAGCCTCACCTCTGGAGGAAGGCAGTAGTATGACTAAAGCCAGCACTCTTTCCTCCCTGCCTGGGTCAGGGAAGGACTGTCAACTTGCCAGGTTCTGCAGTTTTTCTATGCAGTTGCTGGACAGCCTTGGAAATCCAAGCACTGTCCTGCTTGGGTCCCTCACTGACAGCTAGGGCTCTTTTTTAGTTTCAGACCAGGCAGAGGGCCCCTTTGATTGGCATTCTTTTTATTAGCTGGGAGCCTACAATCAGCCCTTCTACTGCATGCCAGCATTCGGTGTTTGGCTCCAAAGTGTTTCTTGGTGACCTTTATTTGCATTGGCCTGCAGAAAATAGTAAGTTTCCTTAGTGAGGAGGAGGTGGGAGGAGGTAAAGGGCATATGTGAAGCCTAAGTATTAACTGTGAGGACTTAAGTATAGGATGTGCAGCCGGCTCTGGCAACTTCAGTTCCGCTGCCCTTTATAAAGGAGACAATGGCTGTATCATTAACCACCCTGGCCGAGCACCACTGCAGGGCACTTACAGGTCCAAAGACTTTAGAGATTAAACAGCTGGTGTTCTTCAGAGGTCCCTAAAACAGAAGGCCACACCTACTAACCATTGAAGGGGTAAAACTTTGCTATATAGGAGAGGTTGCCAACTGGCAGCCTACAGATGAGTTTTTTTGAACTTCAGATAGTTAATTTCTTTTTTAATTAGGTGCCAACATTTAAATATCAGGAGACTTCATGTTAAAAAAAGGGGGGGGGGGAAGGAGAGGGGTCAATTTCTAGTTTCTCTTGAGAAACCAGAAAGCTGGTGACAGTTGGCTGAGCTAAGTGGCAGCTGCACCTAATGTAGGGGCCTATGTGCTCCTTGTTTCCGTAGTCCCCTCTCTCTTCTCTATCATCATTTTTGCTCTTTTTCCTGGACTATTCCCATCAATGTACAAACCTAATGCATACAAACCCTCCTAAAAGTCAACGTTTTCTTGACTCCGCATTCCCTGCCAGTGCTTCTCAAATCTTTTCTCCTCTTTGCAACAGTTGCTCACACTTACAATCTCCATTCCTCTGCTCCTGTTCTCTCTGACATGCTCTACAGTCGAGCTCTGGCCCCTTTGGCTCCACCACAACACAGTGAGGTCTCCAGTGACTCCATGTCTTATATTTCCTCCAAGTTGACCTGTGAGCCCCTGTGACACCTGCACTTGGTCTTCCCCTCCTTCCCTCCGAGGCTCACTCTTTACTCACCTGCCCTCCAGGTTCCATACTCTCAGACTTTCCTGTCTCTCTCTTAGCCAGATTATCCTTAGGTCTCTGCCCTTGGTACTCTTCTCTCATCACACCTCCTTCATGATTGCCTTCAGTCTCGTGGCTTTAAAAAGCATCTGTGTGCTAAGTACCTTGGCTTGAACTGCAGTCAGAGATGCAGCTGCCTAGCTGACACCTCCTGTTGATCTCTAATAGACCTCTTATACCTGGCACATGTGCACTGAACTCCTGGTCTTTCGTTCTTTGTCAGCTATCTTCCATGTATCTCTCTGTGTTTACTCCACCGTCCCTCTTCTCTCCCACTCTCTGCTTGGAGAAAGTGACTTGTATGGGTTGTCCCACTCTCTGGCTTCTGACTGGGTTCTAGCAATGCAGATCCCAGAAGGAGATCAGGGGAGAGAGGAGAGTAAGGTCAGGGTATTAATTCCTTGGCCTCCTTTCCCACAGGGTTACTCAGAGCTGGCTGCATCCCTCTATCAAATGTAAGTCAATAGTCATCTGCACATGATTCTGTCCTTTCTGGGTCTGTTAATTGCCCCTATTATTTACTAGACTTGAGGTATCACACTATCTCGGTGGTTTCTCTACACTCTGCTCGCACCTTTGTAAACTGTCCCTCCATTAAAACCTCCATGAATTATCCTAATTTGAGTGGGCCATCTGTTTCCTGCTGGGACTCTAATTGCATTTTATATTGTTGCCCTTTTTATTTGACGAAGATGTTACTGAGAGTGACCATCCTTTGTGTGAAGACAGTTAAAAGGCAGATGTATGCCCATCATTTAAATGTTACACTTTGATGGAAGCCTGAGGGGAAAGCAGAGCCACTTACTTAGTCATTCCAATAAATACCTGTGACTAGACTTTCACTCCAAAGGATAGGTAATTTGGAAGTAAATGCAAATGAGATAAGAGAACATTTGTCTTAGATAATGACTCCACTGCATATGACAAACCAGTCACAGACTCATGTGGTCTCCTCCAGCTGTGGGAATATAAAATTGTGATTCATAAAAACCTTCCAAGAAGGCTACAAACTGCATTCCTACACATTTCCAACCATTTTCCAAGATGCATGTAGTGGAGAAATATTGCATCTCCTTAATCTGGAGAGCGGGCATTGATTTAGCTGCCAGAGACAGAGGAAGATAGAATCATTGATTTATCTACAGACAGTGACCCAAGCCATTCAATAGATGGGGGTTTAATACAAGGATTATGTTTCATTGATGCCATTGTTTACTTTTGTTGTTAGTTATCTATATGCTCAGCAAAAACTCAGTTAAGCAAGATTCTAGCTTGTTAATGCTTCATGTTCTTTTTATATCTAATTGAATATAAAAGGAAGAAATATAGTAGCTCAACTACTAGTAATGGCCAGGACAACAGAATAGGAAACTTCCCTTGTAGTAGAATTGTGAGATAGGCATAGGTTTTATCTCCACTCTCCTCTTCCTGATCCTTCCCTTCTCTCAAATCCTTTTACCTCCAACTTCTAGGATTTAGACACAGCTCTGTTTTTCCTTTCTGCAAGTAAAACCATCCAATAAATATACTGGCAAGAAGCCTTTAAAGAAACATCTATGGACTTTTTCAAGACCATTTTCATTTTTTAAACTACAAGGGAAAAAAAGAAATAGCAAAGATAAAACATAATGCAAGATGAAAAGTATCTGTTAATATATCACTTGAAGGTCAAAATTATTGTTAAGGGCCCAGGTAAAGAAAAATAAAATCAGAAAGGTCAAATAATCAGATCCAAAGATTTATGTATGAGGAGGTTTATTCTATAATTATTTATTCTGGTAGAAGCAACAAAAACATACTATATAATAAAGGAATGGTTAGATATAGTATAATACATTCATATAACAGTCAAATAAGTTGTTATATACTCATAGAATTATAATAATGAAACTTTATTGTGTACTTAGCATTTGCCAGGCACAATGCATTAACATACTTTACATTTTCTGTTTCTCTTTTAATCTTTTTAACAGCACTAGGAAGGTAGGTACTAGAATTATCCTGAAGAGGCAAATGAAGTTAGAGAAGTACATTTGTTAGGGTAAAACAAACCACCATAACATAAACCTGAAATCTCATTAGATTAACAAAAAGAAAGATGATACTTTATTCATGTAAAGGTTGTTTCTTAATCATGTAAAAAAAAAATCCCATTGGCAGCACCAGTAGGGAGTGGGGTGGAGTTTCCACTCGATGCACGCATGAAGGCCCTGCTGTCTTCAACACGTGGCTTCTAAGTTTGCCCTGGATATTCATGTCAGGCCGGCAGCCAGGGAAATTGAGATAATAAAGGACTGTGAGTTTTCATGGGCCAGAATTTTCATCTACATTTCAGTGGACAGAAGTCTATTACATCACTCCTAACTGCAAGAGAGGCCAGCAAGTAGAGTCCCAGGAAGAAAGAGAAAAGGGTTTGGAGAATGGCTTGCTAATTTCTGCCATGTGAGATATCTTACTAGAGATCATATACCAAGTAAGTGGAAGAGCAGGATCTGAATACAGTCAATCCTATTCCAAAGCTGACATCTTACCCATAGAGCTATACATCCACATAGAGGATGAATAGTTTAAAAACTGACTTCTGTGGGCATTGGCTCATGGAGCTATAGATCACTGTCTTTGGGAATGAGAGCGTCAATCTTTTGTTTTTACTTACTTTTGAAAAGGAGGTTTTCTTTGTTCTTTAAGAGTTAGATTCAACATGAAAAGAATGGTTTGAGGTATAGCCAAGGCTAAATACACAAGAGTGGGGCAACCATTTAGAATTATAGATAGGATGAGGTGAGATATGCGAAGAAATGCTTTCAATGGAAATAAGGTAGATTTTAATAGAGTGTAATATAAGAAGAACAGCATATTATAAACTGATGAAAAGGAAAAGAAAAATTGCTTAGCACATATTCTATCAAGAATAGTCTTAAAATACGAAAAAAAACAGAACAAACATAATTGAGAGGGAGTTGGAACTGAGATGCAAAACAATGAGTGTACAGTTCATTGTTCTAGAAAATGAATTCTAGGATATCTGTTTCATGAAGGTGGACTAAGTGTGCACATTTGCCTTCTATTAATCTCAGGATCCAACCACAATGAAAGTATAGACAGGGAAGAGAATGGACCTGGGTTTCACAGAAAAATGAGAGCCTTCAGCAAATTTGTGGAAGGTGGAGAGAGGTTGAGAGTGAGTTGGCAGATGAGAGGCAAGGAAAGGTAACAGCCTAGCACCATTTGCAGGAAACAAGGAAGCTGACTGTCTAGTGGAGGAGGTTTTGGGTTGAGGAGAGTCAGCAGGTCCTGTGGGAGGCAGATGTGAGCAGTGGTACCAAAAATGACGGGGCAAGAGGGTTGTGGGGGAGAAGAAGGAGGTACATATATTGAAGACCTATCTGTTGAAGAATCCATGAATGCAACAATCAATATGTACCTGACACAAGGTAGAATGTGGGAGTGGGAAGTATGGGGTGCCAAGACAGGATGTCAGTTTTTATGTAAAAAGAAATATATTTGAATATTACTTAATGTCACAATGGTGATTGATAAATTTTCAAAAATAATTTAATAAAGCATTGAGAAGAGGCATAGGATAGCATAAACAAAATCCTTAATTTTTGTATCAAGGAATCAAAAAACTTTTAGTTGATAAATTAAACAATGGGAATATTTCTTAATTTTATCCAACCAATCATCCAGAGGAGGTGAATAACTTCCAAAATAATAAAAATGAAAATAGTAAAAAAGTTCGCTTTTTGGGTAGTGTCATTGGAGGGTGGAGAAGCGGACAATGGATTATAAGGTCTTCTGCACTATTTGACTTGTTCTCTTATTCTCTTCATGGAATGTAAAAATCAGTTCAGCTCTCTAGATTCCCTTACTTTATCATACAAGATTTCCCCAGAGAGCCTATTAGAATGTAGATTTATGGCCCTACTTCTAGAAACTGTAATTTAACAGAGGGTTCTCATACACGTGGTCCATGGGCTATATACATTAGGAACCGTGGCTCTAGGCTGTGAGAAATTATGTCCAGTGCTGCTGCCAAAATCATTAATATTAGAGCTGAACCAGCATTCTCTGCTTTTGCTCTCACCACACATCTTCTAAAATGTGTTCGAGTCTGGCTGCTAACTTCCTAGAGACAGAAACATCTTCAGGGAAAGGTCTGATACTCTGGGCCCACAGACGAGCCTGAGACAACAGCACCACCTTAGTGATCTCCTTATGGTCCATGGCCAGCACCTTTTATTTCTAAGTCCAGAGAGTCACATCACTGTACATGGACACAAAGTCACTTTAGGCATTTACAATGTGAAGGCAACTGCCACTTGGACTAGATGCTATAGCCTGACCAGCACACTCTCTTCGCATGGAGAAACCATTTAGAGAACCAGAATAAACCGGAAAGTTGCTTTGAAGATGTGGAATCAAAGCTTATTGGATGAATAGAATGTTTTGTAGAATACAACTCCAATGGCCCACCACCCATATCCACAGCATGGACCCACCTAGTAGACCAGCTCTTCCCAACCCAAGCTCCTCATTACATTCATAAAGGCATTTTTCAAAAGTACCAGCACAAACTCCACTCCAGATCAATGAATCAGAATCTCTGAAGTTGGGGCCCAGGCACTGATATTTTTGTTAAGCTCTCCAGGAAATTGTAACTGCTTCTAGAATCGAGAATCACAATGCATAAGAGTCACAGGGCACTTCCACTAAGTTGCCTAAGACCTCCCTTTTCCCTGACCCACGAGGGAGACAAACTATATGCGCCCCAGGGAAAGGCCTAAATGCTTGCGGCAGCACTTTGATGACTTCCCTATGGTCCATGACTAATTCTTTAGCATAACAGGTCTAGACATTCAATGTTGTCTGCAATATAAATAAAACCTTGCTTTACATGCATTAATTCACTTAATCATCATAGCAATCCTATGAGGTAGGTACTATTATTTTCTGATTTTCACAGATGTGGAAGCTGAGGAAACAGGTTAAGTAACTTGCCCAAGATCACACGGTTGTTAGATAGGAGAACTAGGATGTGAACCCACGTGGCCTGGCTAACAATCTAGACTCTTAACCATTCTGTTACAGCTCTTTATAATCACTGACTTCTAACTACTCCTCATTTTGGCTGACAGCCTCGATCTTTACTTCACTGAGAAACTAAAGCAGTCAGAAAAGACCTTCCACCTGCTTCTGCAACCATATCTGCCGGCCTTCTGCCTCGATGACTATCCTTTCCGTCTGTACATTAGACCTCATCTCCTCTTGCTGACTCGAGGACATCATTTAGTCCACCTCTGTCCTCATCATCAATTATTTCCTGAGCTGGCCCTTCCTAACTAGCTGTATACATATTATTAGCTGTTAAACATTAACTGTAACATCTTTTGTGGGGGAAAAAAAATAATCCCTTCCTTGATTGCACATCTCTCTCCAGCTGCCACCTTATTTTTCTTTTCTCCTTTACAGCAACATTCTTCAGAAGAGTAATCTGTCCTTGTCTTTATTTCTTTTCCCATTGTACTCCAATTAGGCTTTCAAGCTCCCCACTCCAACGTACACACACACACGTCTCATTAAAATAGTGCTTATCTAGTGGTCTCTACACTGCCAACTTTAGTGGTACACTCTGAGTCTCATTCCCCTCCATGTATCAGCATATGTCAGTGTAAATAATTTCACCTGGAAAATTCTGGGATTCCACTCGACCTCATTTAGGTCTCTTACATTACTGACCATATACTCCTTCTCATTCTCCTGTGCCGATTCCCCTCAGCCCTTTATTTTCTAAGCATTGGCATACACTGGGCCTGTGTCCAAGATGTCTTCTCTTTCTATAGTCACTCCATAGGCGATCTTATCTGATACACGGATGCTCTCCAAATTTATATTTCTAAATATCTTTATGACCATGGTGTAGGAAAAGGTTTCTTCAGCAGAACATAAAATGTGCTAGATGTACAGGGGAACATGGATAAATCAAACCGCATTAAAATTTAGACTGTAGATCAAAGGACACTATTCAGAGAGTGAAAAGGTAAGCCACAGAGTGGAAGATATTTATAATGCATATATCTGAAAAAGCACCTATATCTATATTATAAAAATGACTCCTATAAATAAGGAAAAGATAGACAAAACAATAGAAAAATGGGCAAAAAGCTTGAACAGCCCAGCTCTCTCTGCTAAACTGCAGACTCTTATATACAACTGCATATTCATGATCTCTATCAAATATGCATCTTAAATTGAACACATCCAAAACAATTCATGCTTCCTCAATAACTGCTCAACCTGCTTCTCCTTCAATGAATGACAGCTCCATGGCCTAGTTGCACAGACCAAAACCCTTAGAGTCATTCTCAACTATTCTCTTTCTCTTACACCCCATTCTAATCTATATTAGTTCTGTATTACAGTGCAGCAAATTACTATACTTTAGTTTTTACAGGTCGGGAATCTGGACACAGCTTAGCTGGGTTCCCTGGCTCAGAGTCTCTTATGAGGAGGCTACAATCAAGGTGTTGGCCAGGGCTGCAGTCATCTCAAGGCTTGATTGTGGAGGATCACTTCCAGACTCAACTAATGTGGCTTTTGGCAGGCCTCATGTCTTGCTGGCCTTTAGCTGGAGACGAGGGTTCCTTGCCACATGAGCCTCTCCAAGTGAATATCACAGTGTGGCATCTGGCTTTCCCAAGTTAGCCAGAAAGAAAGAGAGAGAGGGTTCAGCTGAACAGAAGTCACATTTTTAAAACTAATCTTGTAATTGACAGTTCATCACTTTTGCCATTTTCTTTTCATTAGAAGTGAGTTACTAAATTCAACCCACACTCAAAGGGACTTGGGGATCATTGAGGGCCATCATAGAGGCTGCCAATCAAAAATTTAACAGCAAATTCTGCCATTTCTACTTCCAAAATATGTGCAGAATCCAAGTACTTCTCACTACCTTCATTTCTAGCACCCTGGTCTAACCCTCTATCATCTCTTACCTGGCTTATTGCAGTAGCCTCTTAAACTCTACCCTTCCTTCCTAATCCCTACTACCCACAGACTGTTTGACACATGATAGTCAAAGCGAGCCTTTGAAAATATGAGATACTCTGCTAAAAATTTCTCCAGTGTTCTATAAGAACATACAGCTCTGCTCCTGCCTGGACTTTTCCTCCTCCTACTATCTAGCCCCTTTGCTCATTCAGCTCCAGCTACACTGGCCTCCTTGATGTTTCTTAAATACACCAAGCATGTACCCACCTCAGACCACTTGCATGTGCATGTCTTATCTTAGATATCTACAAAACTGTGTAAATATCAACTTTCTGTGAGGCTGTCCCCTTATCTAAAATGGCAATATTCACACCCTCCCCACTCCTTTACTGCCCATGCCCCTTAATCAGCTTTCATTTTTCTCTGTAGTACTTACCACCTACTTTGTTTTACTTGTTTATTTTCTGCCTCCCAGTAGAATGTATTGGTATGTAATAGCTCAGTAAATAATGATAAATAAATATATATGTACATATAGTATCCATTATCATATCATACTAAGTTCTTGCTCTTCCTATGCCTGGCATGGGACAATTTTGTGTATGTGTGGCACCTTTTGCATACTTGACTTCATCTTAGTTGTGCTGAAGTCATAGTTTAACTATTGTAAGTGGAAGGGGTGAGTGAGGTTGTGGAAGAGGTACAGATTGGCTAGTATGTCCTGGCCCCATAGTCCTATCCAACCCACTGATTCTTCACCCTCTCATAAAAACCCTCCCTCCCCTGAGCCTCAGGGTACTTGTTCATACTTCTGCTTTCTTGCTGTCACTTACAGACCCCACATTCACCCAGGACCTTAGCTCAGCACCCTCAATTCAGACCCATGGCCCTTGCTCTACCTTTGAACTCCTAAACTCTGGAATATCAGTGTTTGACCCCAGTCTTATACCCTTTCAGTTTATTCCCCTCTATTTGCCTTTCAAACACACTGAGGCCTCCACCCTGTACTCCTCCATTTTCAGCCAGTTATCCCTTTTTGGCTTTATGTTCTCTATCTAGCCTAAACACCTGATTCATGACTTCATTCTGTACAGAGAAGGTGTGGTGTAGTGGTGGAAAGCATAGACTCTGGAGATGCAGACATAGGTTCAAAACCTGGGTCCACTGCTTGCTAAGTCTTGTGATATAGGGCAAATTAATCTCTCTGAACCTCACTTTCCTTGGCTATAAAACAAGAATAATAATTTCCTAATAGGGTGGTTGTAAGGACTGAATGAGAGTTAAAGAAGCATGTAGCTCATAGAACAATAAATAGAAACAATTACTATTAATAATCATTTTTACATGACTTTATATTTAGAAATGTTTGGAACAGTGCCTGACACATAGTAATTACTATGTAGTGTTTGTTAAATAAATTAATATTTCTGTTTCTTTCTAATATTGTTAATTTTCTTACCTTCCTCTCATACTCAAAACCTCATTTCTGTTGCTCCAACCGGAATTTGTTCAATAAAATCACACCCCAGGCAAAACGAGGACAGTAAAGTCACGGGCTCCATCCTCAGCTAGAGCGTGGTGCAGCCCATCAGTCCTTGGGTTGTCCCTAAGCAGCGCCTTCTCTCCTTTGCTCGGCAGCAACCTCAGCTCTTCTCTGCACATACCAAGGGTTCTCTATCTCACTATGTCCTCTTATACTGAGTAGATGTTCCTGTCTCCTTCTGGGCAGGAAACAATGGAGGCATGTTACAAATGACAGCTGTAACTTTTCTTTGTTTATACTCATCTGCACCTCTTGTCCCCTGCCTAAGGGCTCTGCCTTGTCTGGGCTCCCTGGGAATGCCACACTCTCCTCTCCTCTAACTTTCCCTCTCCTGTACTGTTTCTGCTCATCCTGTAGATGTGGAGGCAGTACGGTGGTTATGCATGTGGCCCTGTACCCAGAATACTCAGGTGTGGAACCTGGTTCTGCTGCTTCCCAAGTCTGTGGGCCTGGACAAGTACTTAGCCCACCCTTGCTCAGTTTCCTGTAAAACAGGGAGCATAAAGGTGCCCAGCTCATAGGGTGGTTGGACAGATGAATTAATGAATTTGAATTCATGCATGCATGTGAATACTTAGAGCAGTGCCTGTGGTACAGCAAGTTCTCAAAACCGTATGCTCTGATAAGCCATTACAATCTAAGCACATAAAACTTTCATATTTATGTCTTTCCTTAGCAACTACTTATCTCTCTTCCCTTCACATTGAAGTTTCTTGGGGAAAAAAATAGTCTTTAATATTTTCTCCCTTGTTCTAGTGCTTACTTTCTTCTTTTTGTCAAATGTATTTATGTGTGTGTGTGTGTGTGTGTGCGCGCACGCGTGCATGCGCATTTGCAAGCATGCTTATATTGACCATGCTGGGACATCTGACACTGAATCACTTCTTTCTTCAAATCTCTCCATAGCTTCCATGACACCATTTTCTTTTCATTATCTTATCTCTCTGGCCCAATCTTCCTCTCTTTTTCCAATGCTTACCTTATAAATGGTTGTTTTCCCCAGGACTCTATCATCAACCCTGCCTCCTTTGCAGGCTACACATTATCCTACAGTCCTTCTGCCCAAGTCTTCAGCATCCACTTACATGGAAGGATGCTCAAACTGAATTCATCTGTCCCAAAGCCCTGCTTAAAATTTTGCTTAGTTTTGCTATAGACTCCTTATATTTATCATATCGAAAATTTAGCTCTTCATTTTACCCACAAAACACCCTCCCCTTTCTTTTTTCCATATCTAAGTAATATCATTAAGTAGCACCATCATCCACTTATTGCCAAAGCTAGAAAATGTAGTGTCATCCTTGACAACACCTTTTTACTCACATTATCCTGATATTTAGATGGTCTTGAATTCTCAAAGATTCTACTTCTTATTACTTCTAAAATCTGTCCCCACTACTCCACTCCCACTGTCTCTTAGCTACACTGTCAACATTCAATCTTTCTTGCCAGGATTATGGGAGTTTCTTCCTAATGAATTCTCCCCACTTTACTCTCTAGTTGTGTCAGTCTATACTTCACAATTCTGCAGAGATGCCTTTTTAGCATACAAATCTGCTTATATTATTTCTTTACTTACTATTTCCAATAACTCCTATGCATAAAACTCAGATTACTTAGCCTGACTCGAGACTCTCATAAATGTGCCTCTGCCTGCCCTTCTATCTTCACTTCCTAGCATTCCCCTTTGTAAATCCTATGCAGTTTTCTGAACACATCATTCTCTCTTTCCCTTACCTTCCTGACTTTGCCTGGAATGTCTTTTCCTGGTTCTCTATTTCCCTGAATTATACTCACCCTTTAAGATTCATTCAAACATTATCGTCCCTTGGAAGCCTTCCCTGCCCTCCTCCAGCCTATATTAAATATCTCTTTGATTTGGTTAGGAATTAGTTGCAGCTCAAAATCTATCCAGCTAGCTTTTTAAAAAGCAGAGGGAAGAGGAACAGGTGCTCATAAAATTTTTGGAAGGGTTAGAAGAGCTGGCTGGCTCTAGGCTGAGTTTCCAGGAGTGACTTCCAGATTAACACTGTAAAACTGGCCCACCAAGGGATCTCTGACTCTGCTATGATCAAGAAGTCAGAAAATAAGGGAGGTGCCGCCACAACTCTTAGCTCTAGGTTTACACTGCTTCTGCCAAGATCCAAGTCAGCATGGTACGTAGGGGCTAGACACAGGCACCGCTGCCACTGAAAAATCAAAAAAGCCTCCACAGCCGAGCTCATCAGCATAAATGATGGCAGCAGTAATAGGTGGACTTTCCCTCGGGGTATTCACACCCATGTTCCAAGTCTCATAGTCTTTGCTTCTGTTTGCTTCTGTTTGGCTAGGTTCATGTGAAATAGAGCTGCAAGGGAACTGGGAAATGTAGTCCTTAGCTTTGCAATCCCCAGTGTGCAGAAAGGCGTGCTGGAAAGAGAATGGAACAACATCAAGGGAGCCAGCACATGTATCTGCCTCTCCCTCCTTTATACTCTCATACCATCATGCACACAATCTGTAGTAATACCATTCATGATCTACTTCATTGCCTAATTACTTGTCTGTCTCATCTGAATAGATTGTCACCCTCTTGAAGAAAAAAACAGCTTTTACTCATTTCTAAATTGTGCCTGGCACATAGTGAGATCTCAGCAAATGTTTGTTAAGTGAATGAATGAACAAGAAATTTTAGCATTTTCTTAGAATTCTCCTTTAATCCATGAGCCAACAGCCCCTATTAATTCTATCTCCAAAATGTCCTTCCAACAAGCTCTCATCTTAATTATCATTAATTTCTATCACTTTATTCCATTCTGCAATATAAACTGCATATCACCACCTAACTTTGTAAAACAAAGGTCTTCTCGTATCACTCTCCAGCCTAAAAGCGTCCAATGGCTTTTCATTCAGGAAAAATATGTATTCCTGAGCTTAGCATTCAAAGTCTTCCTCGCTTCATCCAGTCTATTTTCTGGCTTTGGTTCACACCACTCTCTCACGTATTGTCGCTGAGCTAATCACCCCCTTGGTGCAGCCAAAATGCTGAGCTCCCTTGCTTTTGTTCTAGCTTCCCAATTATAATCACCCTTCACCATCTAACTCAGGTGCCACTTATTTTATGGAGGTTTTATGCAGTACCTGCTCTTTGTACCTTTACCCCACAACGCTCTACAACTGACCAGCAGAGGATATTCATCCTTCTCTGAAATTCCAGAGCAGTGGTGTTTACACTGTGCTGCACAGGGCCCCAGGGTTCCATGGGGCTGTTTCTAGGGCTTTTTGAAGAAAGAGAAGGTAGCTGAGCAGGTGGGTCTCGGAGCCCCCATCTCGTGTCAGCCAGAGCAGCTCTGTTCAGTACAACCCATGTTTTCTATTTCATATAAGACTGCTGAGAAGTTTACATTGCTATGGAAAAAGAAAAAATATATATATATACATATATATGTATATATATATATATGTATGTGTGTGTGTATATATATATACACATATAGATAGATAGATAGATAGATAGATAGATATAGATATAGATATAGATATATTTTAAAGGGTAGTTTCTAAAGGACTTTATACTTTGGGTATAGCAGTCATCCTAACAAATTAATTACATATATGTCTGGTACTGATTCTGCCCATTTTTGAATCCCCACTGTTCAACCTGATTGAAGCAGCCAATAAGCACTTTGTTTATTTAGACTGAAGAAATAAGGCTTAAAGAAGACATTGTTGTAGACATTACCTTCATGCAGAGGAGAGGGTTAGGCTTCTTCCACTTCCTCAGGAAATCAAAAAGTGAGAACCAAAGGGAATGTTTCAGAGACAGAAGTTTTAGATCCATATGAACAACTGTTCATTTGACCTAAGCAGTGATGGTCTACCTTGCAGAACCCTCTCTGACAGTGGAATTATCTGCCATGAGTGACACATGAGTGATCTCAGTGGGGGGTTGGCCATCCCACTAAAAGACCTTGCAGGTCCCTTTGACTTCTGTGCCTCCCTGATACTCTTTTATAATTATAAGTCCCCCCTGAGATTCCAGATGGCTTGGTATCTGGAATATTTTTTTGAGACTGTAATGTCAGCAGTATTTATTTTAGTTGGAAATGAATTGGTTTCATATTTTATGTTATTGAATTGGTTGCTGTCTGTTTCCGACTAAGGCCACTTTAGAAAGGCAGCCCTGGGACTGAAGTGGTGTCAGATGGGGGAGCCAACACTGTTACTGAAGCAA
This sequence comes from Eidolon dupreanum, assembly GCA_028627145.1. Lineage (NCBI taxonomy): Eukaryota > Metazoa > Chordata > Mammalia > Chiroptera > Pteropodidae > Eidolon > Eidolon dupreanum. The sequence goes on from CM053509.1 coordinate 69,646,093, forward strand.
TGTCGTTGGCATCTTCTGGTCACAGATTTGCTGGGCGGCACAGTTAGAGGAAAATTTATAGCTTCTGCTCCTTGGTAGTAAATGGGAATTCACTTGACTGAGGTAATGGATTGTGGGGGATTTTGTCATTGTCTCTGTGGGTGGCCAGCAGCCACTTGTCAGCAGCATTAAAAGTCAAGGGTTTACTTTGCTGGCTATTTCACATTATACATTTACTGCAGTTTGATTGAGTTTTCCCACTTGTAGTTTGGGTAATGGTACATTTTATTCCTAGAACAACTAACTTTTTACTAAAAACCAAGAAGATTACTTATTATTTCCAGGACTTGAGATCTTTTGTGTGGTGTGTTTGGGAACATTTGGCAGGCAAAACTAACAATGACCCTGAGACAGCCGCTGTTCTCAGGGAGTTTTGACACAGTATACTTAGAAACATTGAAAGAATTTGTTTGCTCACTTAACTGGACCAAATACCTGTCTTTTCTAGGAATGTTTTATAAGATGGAATAGTACTAGCTGTAACTCGATAATTCTGTTTTATTAATATTATTTTAATTAATTCTTGAAGTCCTGGATAATGTCCTCAGGGAAGAATGGTTAGCACAATTAATTAATTGTATTTATTTTTACTTTTCTGTTTCCAGAGGTGGTTGTTTAATTAAGGGCTTAAGGCATAATAATTTTCTTCAATAAGAAGAAATGTTTGACTTCATAAATCTCATATATCATATAAGAAAACAAACTCAACAAATAAACTTTGAAGAACATATCTTCCTATCAAGACACAATATCCTCCTTGATCAGTTAGTCTTGTGAACAGAAGACTGAACAGCAGTGTAATTTGTGAATTACATTATAGATATCAGCTGACATTGACATTCATACTGAATACAGGGCTGGCTTATGGCACTGTACAATTTGTGAGAATCAGAATATTTTCCTCTGTAGCTAAATCTGCTCTATAGCCCTTAACTTCTTACACATATCATGTCTACTTCTTAATTCTGTCATGTCACCCTGTTACCACTATTGTTAATGGAGCAAAGGAGAAATATTTGAAAAGTATTTGAAATGCTAGCTCCTGAGATGGGTATTCTTTCACATCCAACCAATGTCCTGTAGCTAACGATTCCCTTTGAAATTCTGGCAAAATCATTAGGTGTCTCATTTTCTTAAACCTGATGCTACATTAGCAAGATAGTTTAGTTATTCAGCATTTGCAACATTGTGAATAAGAAAGAAATTTATGTAATTGTCCGTGGCTTAAGCTAACAGGATTAAAAACCCAGATAGTTTGCGTTACAAGCATATGGCCCATTTTCAAGACTAATTACTTGGAATATGTACATGGTGTCACCATAGAAGCAGCAGAAGGAAATATAAAAATACGTGATATAATTATGTTTCAGAGGAGGAATAACCAATTATATTACACAGGATCAGCTCTAAAAAGAATCAAGAAACTTCTTGTGTTTGGCTAAGGATCAAACAGTACTTTATTTTATAGGCTCAAGCAAATAACTTCAGAAACCAAAGTACAGGATTAAAAGGGCCGTCATAAGAGATGCAAAATGCTTAGCACAGACACAATCTTTGATGCAAATGTCATAGTTCTAAAAATCGCCTGATAGTGCTGGACAGCCTTTGAAATTTGGTTTACATGTCGAGCTTGTCAATACACTACCCGTTCTGCCAGAGGCTTATAGTTGGTTCTTTTCTTGATTCATTTGGGCTGGGGGTCAGGGAATGTAAAATTTGTTGCTCATTCATTATTCGTACAAGGCAACATCTGTTCTCGGCTCATTTTTCCTCTGCATTTCTGCCTTCAGAGTATGTTAAATAACCATAGAAATGAACTTTGTGGTTGCAATTTGCTAACCTGAAAGTGAAAATTGGCACATTACTTAGGCTAATGTTCAACTGGAATGCACCAGCTGTTAAAACACTACACCCTTCCGTGTTAGTCGGTCAATGGCTACGATCCTGACACTCCCAACTGCTATCTGCCCTGGCTGCCCCAGCTCCTCCTCTGGGACTCTAGACTTTTCTATAATCTAGGACTAAAGGGATAATGGTTGGTTCAGCAAGCTTCCAGGTGCCCGCTGGGGCAGCATGTTAAATATTTTGAATAACACTTTATGTATTACCTAACCCTCTGCACAGCAGATTTCCATTGAAAAACTGTAATGTTTCTTCTCCTCCATATTGAGCAGTACAGTAGTCTCCCATTTATCTATGGGAATACATTCCAAGACCCTCAATGGATTCCTGAAACCTTGGATAGTATCGAACCCTATGTATATACTATGTTTTTTCCTATATACCCCTATGATAAAGTTTAATTTATAAATTAGGTAATTTCGTGGACTTAGCAACCTCAGCATACAATATTTTTCTTTCCTTTTTAAGTCAGGAATTTTCACCTTTTTGCTTAAAGGAAGCACTTAATGACTTCTGTTTGGCACATCTGAATTGCCAGCATCACAACTCTCGTGCTATGGGTTACTTGTACACAAGCACTGTAATACTGTGACAGCCAATCTGATAACTGAGATGGCCACTAAGTGACTAATGGGCAGGGAGTGTATACAATGTGGGCACTCTGGACAAAGGTGGTTTATATCCCAGGTGGAGAGGGCAGGTTGGCGCAGGATTTCTGCATGCTACTCAGAATGGTGTGAAACTTAAAACTTATGAATTGTTTATTTCTGGAATTTTTAATCTAATATTTTTGAACCACAGTAACTGAAACTGTGGAAAGTGAAACTGGATAAGGGTGGGGGGCACTGCATAACATTATCCAGTCAGGGCCCTAATAGGAAAGAGATGGCACACCCATGCTAAGAAAATCTATTGAGAGTCTGTTTATAAGAGAACTATTTACAAAGATGTGGGTGTGTTTGGGGTGGGTGGGGAAATCACAGGGCTAGTGCAGTAACCCAGTGCTAGGAGGGGCAAAACTGCCCTTGCCCTGGGCCCTGGTGAGAGAGGAGTGGCTAGAATGTAGAGAAGGCGGCCTTTAAAAAAGTGGCCTTAGATCAAGCCCACGGTCCATTGGAAGCAATCCTGAAGGCAGGGATTCTAATTAGCCAGGGACAGCTCGAAACGGGACCCATGTCCTGCAAGTTCCCCATTGGCAAAACTCGGTGGGAAGCCAGGAAATGCAGGAGCCCACTGATGTGGTCAATAGGTTGTGCCTCCTGGGGCAGCCCTCAGAGTGGAGAGGGTAGAGAATGGGACCAAGGGAAGATACCCACCCCACTGTATCCTTCTACAGAATTTTTGAAAATATCCCACATGAAGTACTCTTCACAAGGAGAAAATGTGAATGATTTAGCTTGTTTCTTTAAATTTATTACATTAGATTAGGAAATGCATCTCTTTTTATTTTGTTGACTAACTTCATTCTCCATGTTATGCTTAGTACCATACCAAAGCCATACCTCTCAAATGGATTTTTCACAATCAGGTAAAAATTTCAGTATTAGAATGATAATAAAGCAATAGGTGTGCAATTGTTCAGCAAAGATTCCTGAAAATAAAGTGATAAAAACTATGACAGATGTAATTATTCCTGAAGCAAGGCAGTGTAATTGTTTATTCTCAGTAAGATTCAGTTGAGTCCTTGTGATATCTCTAAGTGTAAAAATATCTCTCTCCTAGCAACTTTGCAGGTAAAAACATACTCTCTGTCTTAAAGAGGCCACAGTTATCTCTGACCAAACTGACTCATGTTCTTTCCCATGCAAGAACAGAAGCTTATTATCTACATAGTAAAAGATCAAAAGATAAATTATAGGACAAAGAGAAACTGCTTTTTTTGGCCTTTGTTCCTTTCCAGCTCCGCCTCTAAGAAGTTGAGCACACAGCGGCCTTGATCAGAGCTGGATTTGTGCTGCCTGCTACTTGCCTCCAGATTCCTAGTTTTCTATGGTCACCTCTATTCCCTTGATACCTTCAGATTTTGAGGGAGCATAGAGATGGTGGAACACATGCATTGTTAGCCAGCAGTGGCAGAAATGGCTTCCATTTCTGGAATTGTGCAACAGCAAAAATCCAATTGCTCTGATGACATAATCAACTTGGAAATGTTGCCACTGCCTAATTTGTGAAGGACCCTGGCCACACTAGGGTGCCTGGACCAGTTAATCCTGGGAGTAATATCCTTATCCCTACAGTTGGTAACAGGAAAGAGCTGAGTCTTAGATTAGAGTTAAGCAAATTGCTCATGATGGGGTTGATATTTGACTTCAGAGGACTTTTGTAAGGATTGTTCAACACTGTGATGGCCTGCCCTGGCCAGAGGGACCACTTTCTTTTAGCTGAGGTCCTGGATGGCCATATTTTCTCCTTTGTCAACTATAGCTTTTGCACTCATGATGATGTCAGCTCTCCTTGGCACTGAACTGAGGAAATTATAATGTCCTTACCTCCTAAGGATATAATCTAATGCAAAGATATAGAAACAGCTTCGTATTTGGAGAAGTGTTCCGTCCAAACAGAAGAGAAATGGAAATGAGTTTTAAAATTCTCTGAATGTTGAGTTTTATTTCTTTTAATTATATGCCTTAAGTGGGTAACAGGAAACTTGGGTAATGGGAAAATAACAGATAATTCCAAGTTCAAAATTTATTAAGGGCATTTTGGGTGCCCAGCACTGTTCCAGGTGTTGAAACAATGATAGAATATGATGCCTACCTTGGCCTCAGAAAGCCAGTGCTCTGCTAAGATAGTGCCTTTAGACTAGGAGCACAAGGGGTACAGAGTAAGGAGGGTTTAGCTACTAGAGAGATCGAACAGGGAAGGTTTCTTAGAAGAGATGACACCTGAGCTTGACTTTGAAGGATAAATTCTAACTCAGAAGGATAAAAACGACTTAGGCAAAGGCATGGCATGTGATAAACAGCATAGCATGGTGGTTCTGGGGGAGAGGAGGAGCAGAGACTTGTGGAGGGCCTGGTGTTAGGAGTGGGACTTCATCCAGTAAGTGGTGGGGAGCCATTGTAGGGCCTTAGACCAGAGAGGAACGTAGTCCGATTGGCATTTTGGAACTATCAGCCTCATGTAGATACAAGGGATAAACTAAATATTCCCATTCTAAACATTTGTTTGGACCTTAGCATATATTACTTAGCTTTCCAATTTGCTTTTATTTAAATTAACAATGAAAGTAATTGTGTATCAGCAGAATCCTGTCGGAGACAGAAACCACATCAGTTATTTTAATAGGGAGAATTTAATACAAAGAATCACTAACTAGAATTGTTCTTCATTTGAAGAACTGAAAGGACAAAGAGTACATTAAGATGTCATGGTGGTAGTAAGTGAAGGAAGCATCTACCAACCCAAAGACTAGAGGAAAAAGGGAAGAGGTCAGAATTATTAAAACTTAAAAGTTTCTATGGGGGAGGGGATGGGAAGGGGTGGTCGTGTACTGTAAGGCTGGTTCTGTGAGTACTGGAAGAAGTGCAAGCTAGAATCAATTGCTACTACTAGAACGAACTGCCGCTGCCAGAATAAAGAAGTGAGGCTGGGGAGCCACTGATAAATAGGAAGCAAATAAAAAGGAAAAGGCAGCTCCCTTTTGCCTTCTTCAGCCTTGCCTCCTCCATCCAGCATTCCTTCCTGGCAGAGCCTAACTGGGAGCAGCAGTCCCAGCCCAGAACTACCAGGCAAACAATAGAAGGGTGAGTTTGGTGCTGAATGATTGGAGCTTAGTAACTTGCACAATTGCCATTCTCACAGTAGATACCAATAGGTGGGAAGAAATAGAACAGACATCCTAGAAGCTAAAAATTTCCTAAAACATTAGCAGGTAATCAACCACTTTTTAGGCATAATTACCTGTGAGTGTTATTAGCTCTCTTTGTGATCTCTAATTCACATTGTCTTTAATGTCTTAAGACTTACTCCTTTTCCTCTGACACCCTCCTTCCCCTCCCCGCACCCCCCTCCACCCCACATACCCCTAGTCTATTATTCTGCCGACTGTGGAACTCTAAGGAAAAGACATGAGTGGGCCCAGGCACGTCGAAAGGTGGGCAGTGCCATCTTGGGCCTATAGCCTCACGCTTATCTTCTCAGCCATCTTGGATTATCTGAGGTATATAGGTCATTAATAGAAAAATCATGCTTCCTTTAGTCACTTCCACTTCATTAATGTCCTTGCAAGGACTTTGCTTAAGACCTTGCTCTTTGTAGGCTTTTGGACTTGTTTGTAGGATTAAATCCTGGAGTCTTGATCATGTGAATTAAGCATTCGATTATGTACTGCTGGTATTCTTCTCCAATTGATTTCTATGTGTAAGCCTTTCCTCCCACACACACTAGGTGACAGTTTCTTGAGGGCAGGTCTGTGTAGTAGTAAAGCATGGATATGGGTCAATAGAAATAGTTTCAAATCCCAGCTTTGATACTTACTAAGTAATTTAAGCAAATTACTTAATCTCTCTGAGCCTTAGCTGCCTCATCTGCAAAATAGGGGATAATGTCTATTTTTACTATGTTGCAATGGTGAATTGACATCATAACACAGAATCTGGTACTTAATAGGTATTTATAATTTACTTCTCTTTTTTCTTTATTTCATATCTCATTATGCTAGAAATGCAGACTGACCTGACTTATCAAAAATAGAGAAGTCATGGAATCCTTAGCAGGGAAACTGAAATGTCTTTATACAACTTCCCTCCTCCCAGGCATCTAGAACATTGGGTACACCAATAACAAGTTTAAAAATATATAATGGCTGGAAGTTATTTCTAAAGAGGAAGGTCGTCTTCAGTGTATGTAGACATGAGCGGCCGGATACTGTGTCAGAACAATAGCTATTCATTGTGTCAGATTCAAAGCTGTCACTGGCAAGCTAGTATTCCAGTGTTATTCCCACACAAACAAATCTCAAGCTAAATTTTCATGACCCAGTGGATTGGTGTAAACAACTCATTGCAAGAGCTTTTTTCATCTATCCCCATGTCATTCATTTAAACACTCAATGCTTTTCAGGGAGTCTTGTAAGCACAGCTTAAAAATTAATGATTTTTTTTTTTTTAAATAAATGTTCATCAACCCCTACTCTTAGGATTGTGTTTTGTTGCTGAGTACATATGGTAAACAGCTTGGTTCCTTCCACCAGAACTGTGGATGAGAGATTCAGCTGTCAGATAACACAGGCTGAAGGAAAAGTCCTTTAAAGGAACTGAAGCATTAACAGGCTATCAGAGGTCCTGACTCCTGGGCCAATGAATAATGATAGGCATTTTATTTTTAAGTAGTAGTTAGCATTTGATGGCACTTAATATTTGCAGTGACATTTACAGCTATTGTTATTAGTTATTCCTTCCAGTGTCTCTTTGAACTAAATGACAAAACTATTTTTATTCAAGTCCACGAACTCCCTCCCCTTCCACTCCAATTCCAAGACCAGTGGGATTCTCTGTAGATGGTGCTGACATTCGTTTAGGTGTGAGCTCCATTTGCTCATGAGCAGTGATCCAAGTGATAAAGAATATTTTCAAGTCAAAATAATATTAAATACAGTGCATTTTAATATACTCGATGTAAGTCAGATCATATCACTTCTCTGCTTTAAACCCCACAGCAGGTTCCCATCTCACTTGGTATAAAAGCCAAAGACTTTACGACGGCTTGAAAGACCTTACTGTTTGAACCTTCCCTCCTACTCTTCACCCTCTCTCAAACCCTGCCCCAGTCACTCCTGCCTCCTTGCCGCTTCACCGACCTGGCAGGCTCTTGTCTTACGCTTTTGCTTTGGATGTTTCCTCTGCCTGAAATGTTTTTTTTTCTCCAGGTACCTACATGCTAATTCCCTCATCTCCTTCATGTCTTTGCTTAGATGTCGCCCTCTCAGAAAGGTCTGCCCTGCTACCTGAGTTTAAAATTGCAACTGTGACCAAGCATTTAAAGCCTTCTAATATACTATATAATTTACTCAGCTATTATATTTACTGTTTATTTTTTCTCCCCCCACAAGGCTGTAAAATCCACAAAGGTAGGGACCTTTGTCTATTTAGTTCACTGCTAGATACCAAGTACCTAGAACAATGCACATGGAAGGCATGTAACAAATATTTGCTGAATGAACAAATACTACTTCTCTGAAGGTCATTGTCACTAAATTTGACCTACAGACTTGGAATGTGTCTCAATATGTGGTTTATCTTTATATTCCTTAGCAATAGTTCCTATGCTTATTTTCCACTCATAACAAACAGTTCATTTTGATAGCAATTCTGTAGAGATAAATGAAGCACATAGATTCTTAAGGTTGCAAAGAAGTGTAAAATCTAAGTGTTGCAGCATAGGAAAGGATTTTATGGGTTTTCTAGTCCAAACTCATCTATTCTAATCCTGTCAATTGCATTGCTATGTTGCATTGCATCTCTCCTTCTTAGGGAGTTAGAAGGGTGCAGTGATTAAAAGGATAAGCTCTGCAATCATGCGAGCCTACCATCTAATTCTGGTTCTGTCAGTGTCTACTGCATGACCTTGAACAAGATATTTTAGCCTCTCCTGGCCTAAGTTTCCTCACTGTAAAATGGTGATTAAAAAATAGTCCCCAGCTCATATGGTTTCGTGAAAATTAATGAGCTAAGGCATGTAAATAAAGAGTTTAGCATGTGGTAAGCACTGAATAAATCTTAGCTATTATTATTATTATTAATTCTGATTTTAGGAAGTCCTTCATATTGAGATTAATCAAGTCTCATTAAATGTATACAATTGATTTAACCCACTTCAGTACTTTGTGTGGTACAAATAATAGATACATCTTTCCCCCTCTATTAGTTGCCAGAGCATCATCCTGCTCACATCAGCAGGAAATACAAAATTTTCTCTTAAGGCTCCCACCACTTTCTACCTCTTCTGAACATCTAAGAACACCAAAAACAACCTGGTCTTAATTTATTCCAAAAGGGTCAGTCCTAGTTCCAAATGCAGGCAGTGAAAAAATTGGGGCATCTGAGTGGTCTGCAGCGTCCTACCTCTCACCACGCGGTAAGCTTGAAAACTGGCTTCACACAGTCCAGCACCCCCCGCCACTCCCTGCTGCAGGGATTCTCTTACTGCCCTAGAGCCTCTGCATGGTACCCGTGCTTGGGCTCCAAGATTACAGTTCTTTTAGTTGAGTGCTCAGTCACTGTTCTCAAATGACATCTGCATTCATAAGGGGTTCCAGTCCCAGCCACGGGCCGTGTTGGGACCAGCCTTCCCTCACCCCAGACAAGGGTAACCCAAGACCATCGGTCCACACTGCCCCTTTTCTCGTGCTGTTTCCCCTTGGAGATTTTCAATGTCCTTTTCTCTCATAGGACTTCTTGTGGAATCTGTCCTAACCCATCAGGGAGATTCTAATAATATCTTCCAGCAGGCATCTTGCCCCCCATGTAGTTGTCCCACCTCTCGTTATAACAAGGGGCAGGCTTTGTTGTGTTTGTCAGGCCACAAATCGTTCTATTAGGCTCCCCATCCCGATCATAAGGGTACGGGCATCTTATAGCATCGTAAGTAAGAGTGACCCCTTCATGAATCTTCTCCGAACTAGGAAGCTATCTGTCCACTTAGGCAGAAAAGCAACTGACATTACCTAGCTGATTTCAGGTTTTACCCTACTGAACACCCTGTTATGCTTATGTTCACTGGGTGTGGTTCTACTTCTTAAAGTCAGTAGAAGCCTCTCCTTCTTCCCAATGACAGACCTTCACCTACTAGAAAGTATCTACCCAGAGCCCTCAGATTCCTTTCTTCTCCACTGGCTCTCTCACTTACTCAGTGGATGAACTTAGGCATATTTTTTAACAATAATAGCTGATGTTTAATAAGCTTACTCTATGCCAGGCTGTATTAAGTGCTCCAATGCACTAATTTAATCTTCAAACAACCCCCATGAGATAGGTGTCATAGATCCCTTTTGTAAATGAGGAACCTGAGGCCCAGGGAGGCTTCGTAGCATGTCCAAGGTCATGCTATGAAGCCTCCCTGGGCCTCAGGTTCCTCATAGCTGCTTGGATTAGAACCCAGGCTATCTGGCTCCAGAGCCCATAGCAGTGCAATGCTGCTTCCCTAACTCAATTTCATAGAACCGTGGTTCTATAAAACAGAGATAATATTTATCTCAGAATATTGTGGTAAGGATTAGATATGATAAAGTGTGAAGAAGTAATTAGTGCAGCGACTCCGTGAATGCTCAGAAAAATATTCATTTACTGCTTTTTCCCTTCCATTTAAATAAACGTCTCATACCTTAACTACTTCACAATTTTAAAATGCCTGACACAGTATGGGTGCTCAGTGGGTGGTAACTACTCCTGTTGTTACAATGTGCGGTTTTCAGTCTTCTCACTATCCTGATTGTTCTCCTCTAGCTCATTTAGATCTTAGAATTGTGGCACCCAGGACTGCACGTGATGCACAAGGTGGGTTTGAATAAAGCAGAACAGAAAGGGACAATTACTTCTCACAGGGATGGAGGTCTCTATTACAAGGTCCCTAGATTCTGTCCTGTTACCTGCAGCTGTTTCTTTTTTAGTTGGTCGTTTACACTGCCAACAGGTATTGAAATTGTTGTCAGTCAGATCCTTGGCATCTCTTAGGCTGTTACTGATCTACACCTCTCTTGGCCTATCCTTGGAGAATTGATTTTTTTCTTTTTCAAAAATGTCCTCTTCTTTTTTCTTAAATACAAAATGTTTGTTGTGGAACCTTTGAAAAATGCAGAAAAATCATAAGGAAGGAAATTAAAGTGATCATGAGTAGAAGATACAGAGATAGAAAATATCTGCATATGTATCTTTCCAGTATATGTGTGTGTGTGTTTCTTTTTTATAAAATTTGGATCATACTATTCAAAATATATTCTAAGTCTGCCACTTATCACCATTTTCTCCCTGCCTATGCCATCATCATATCTTTCCTAAAATACTGCCAAGTTATTAAACTACTACCCCCCAAAATTCATTTCCTTATTTCTATTCAAACCCCCCTACAGTCTATTCTTCTTAAAATAGCCAATGTGATCCTTTAAAATCATAACTCTGTCCTGCTCACATAAATGGCTTCCCATTTCACATAAAATAAGACCCTATGCCTCCCTTGGCTGGCAGGGCCATGCATGGTGAGGCCTCTCCAAATTCATTTCCTTCTCCTCTCCCCCTTGCATACCATGCTCCAGCCTCATGTACTTCCTTCCAGTGCAAGCCCTTTCCTTCTTTTGGGCCTTTGCTGTTCCTCATTTCAGTCCCTGATCAACACAATCCCTCACAGACCACTTTCCTCAATCGCCTCCTCTCCCTTACTCTGATTCATTTTCTTCATTGTCTTAATTATTCTTCTGTAACATGATTTGTATGACTGTAATATTCCATCATATCTATGTACTTTCAGTCCCCTATTGTTAGACTTTTAGGTTGTTTTCCTTATTCGGTATTATAATTTACAGTAAACATTTTATTTTCATAGCTTTCATTTTGTAAGATTCTACCATTTCAGGTAGATAGAGGTGGTTGTGATTTTGACAACTTCTATAATCAGGTACTGTTCTAAATGCTTTTATACTTATTAATTTAATCTATCTCATACAATTATTATCCCCATTTTCCAGATGGGGAAATTGAGTCAGAGAGCATAGGTATCTTCTATAACATCATACGACTAACAAGAGGTGGAGCTGAGATCCAAACACAGGCTCTCTGCTTCCACAGTGGTGGTCTCAATCCCTTCTCCACCCCACCTATGATGTTCTGGTCTTTCTCCCAGCAGATGTCAGCAAACTTAATTTGTCCTGCAGGTTAAGACCCCTGTCTGTATAGAGAGGCACTGAAGATTGCGTCGTATGTCATTAAAATACCTCCATAAACTGATGCTAACCTGTTTTCCAGTCTTCTTTAGAGACTCTAGTTTAGCCACTCTGAGTGCTTCTAATTGTACTGTCATGGAACCTGTATTTTTCTGTCTCATTCACAAAGAGATTGTACAGCCTTGGCTGTTACCATTTCCTAACTCTACAATGTCTGTGGAACAGAGTTACCATCTAAAGGACCCTGTGAGAGAGATGAGGTTGGTCTGACCAGCATTCATCTTCCCAGGTCAACACAAGGCTTCTAATCTATGCTAGAATTTTGTTAAAAATCTCTGTTACTGAAATTGAGACATTTGTCCCTCTGCCAGTTTCTGAAAGTTCTACCATGCTTTATAAACTCTCATACATCACCATATTGCCATTTTTCGCAGATATTATAATTATGAATTCATGTTCTTTTAGGATCCAAGGCTGTTTATTTTGCCATCCATGTTGCTATATTTGAGTGCGTGTACAGACAATGCTGAGATGTAATTTATTAGAGCCTTGAGACTTAAATACAGCAGCCAGGTGTCCCCCTCCTATCTCCTCACTATCTCAGACTTTAATTTCCTCTTGGCCATGTTCTTGCTCTCCTTTTTGGCCCACAGATCCTTCTTCTTGATAGAGAAGATGGAAACAAACTAGAAAATAAGTAATCCTATTTCACTGTACTATCTCTAAGTGTCATCTGCCCCAAGCATAGGCCAACCCTTCTCTTGTTCTGAGCATACCCCAGTGGCTCTGATTGTTGTTCTATGTATGCATTAACCCCAAGCCCAGCTTCCCACTTCTCTGACTTGCTTCTTTCATTTTATACCATTCCTTTGTATCTGCTCTTGGCTGCCAATTCCTCCTTCCTGCCTTTGTAAGTGTCCTTGTAAAATAAAAGCTCATTGGAGACATAGTGGTTTCTTTGGATAACTTCCTCTCTTCTTCCTCTCTGGAATTATGCATGAATATGTAGTCAAAGTTATATTGTGTGGAGCCTTCAGTCTTTCTAGAATTAATTTATATGTGATTAGACTGGAGTCCACTCTAATTAGACTAATTAATCTAATCTAGATTAGAGTCTCTGACTATGGGATCAAAGAGCATCTAGGCTGGTGCCTTGCACATGGGAGGTCTGCAATAATGGTGACAAAAACAATAATAGTGAGTCTTTACTGAGTATTTACCATGATTCAGGCACTGTACTAGGGGCTTTTCATACATTATCTCATTTAATTCTCATAATCAACATATAAGGTAGGTTATATAGTCATGATTATAGTGAGGAATCTGAGATACAGGGAGGTGACATTAGCACAGTTGTGAGGGCAGAGCCAGGAGCCTGACTCTAATCTGTCTAGATTCCTGAATGTGCACTTTAACCTCCATATTATGCTATCCTCTAAGTTTGTTTAAGTCCATGAATCACACCTTCTTTTCACTGGACTTGCGGAGCTCTGTTTTCTTACAGTCTCAGGAACATGAACTGCTCAGATTCCCTTCTTTGGCTCTTACAAATCATATGATGGCAAGGTCCCTTCTCTCTCCAAGTGTCAGTCACCTGCACTCTATCATCCATCTTATTCTCCCTTGTTGGCCCAAAATAGGTCCAAGCAGCAGCAATCTTCACTTCATTCTTGTCCTTCTGTGACGTGAGATTATCAGCAGAGCTAGGCTCGCGTGAATTAGCTGCTCTGCTTCTGGCAGAGTGGAGCTCCTAACAGACCTCTGGATGGTTCTTTCCGCAGCTTACAGAGAACAGGGCCTGATGAGGGAGTGACAGGTTTGCCCAGCAGATGGGCCCAAGGGGAGCAAGCCCTATGTCTTGCCCCCTCCTCACTGAGCTTTTCATGCTCTGGGAATATTACTTTGATCTGAAGGTTTTTCTTCAACTATAATTTGTATGCCACCTACTCTCAAAAAGAATGTGAAATGGTTTACAATAAGACATGTCAAAACAGGACAGTTAAAACACGTTTTAAAAAGAGGTGCAGATAGAGGTCAGAAATCACTTGGTTTGAATCACTGACAAGAAGTTTTATAGTACACGACTGTAGTTGATTAGTTCCCAATACAAACATTTAGGTTTGTGGGAATGGGGAAAGAACTCTACAGATGGAGAGAACCTAGAACCTCAAGGGCCATTTCTACATGTGTGGTCAAAATCAAATGATCTCATGCCTAGTGATGTTTATGGAAATATTCATTAATACTACCTCATGTCAGGAAGCCTCTGGGTAAGGCAGCAGAGGGATAATCGCATGGGTTAATCCTATATTTAGAGTAACCAGTTTGCTCAAGGGTTATAGCCAGGATAATTCATCATTGTCATTGACAAAGGACCACAATAAATTTGCCTTTAAATTTTAATACCTAATTCACATATTATACAGATAGAACTCACATTGTCCATTTATCTTTCTGTTATTATTTTTAAGCATGGAATTGGTATGAATCATAATGGAACCTTTTAAAATTACCACACTTGCTTCAAGGGGAGCTTATACTAGAGCTTATCTACTGAACATGATTTCCAGCAGAGAATGTATGAGTGAGGAATGAATGAATGAGCATATGGTCTCATAACACCAGTAAACCTTTCTTATTCTGGCTGTGCCACAAATAGTTCATTCATTCAGACTGGGCGTGTCCTCTGGCAGCACTTCCCACTGTTACAAAAACTGGTACTAGGGGAGTTCTGAGTCAGACTGACAACCAGCACCGTGACTCAGGACATTGTGGGGAAGGGCAAGGGGCACAAGTACTTTGCTTACCCTGTCCAGACACGCACCTACAACCACTTTGATAGTTTCACACATGGCTATCCCTTCTATAGCCAGATGGAAAAACAGAGAAGGAACATTGGCAGTAGAGGGTGAGCTTACGATTTTCTATGCTGTCAGAGATGTAACAGCATTCAAAGTGACCAAGTAAATCAGAGGAGAGATTCACTGAGGTCCTTGGTGGGCATTTTTCCAGTTTCCTACAATTCTATGGAAGCATTTCTATAGTTTACTGAATGAAATCAGAATGCTAAGACAACCTAGAAACTAAGTACTGGCCAGGTTCACTTTAAAACAAACAGGCATACACAGTGAAATACCAGGCAACTGATCTAACTTAAACTCTCATAGTTCTTTGTTTTCCTAATGTGAAGGCTCTAAGTATATAGGTATTTATGGGAGAGGTAGTAGTTATTTGTTGTAGGCAAATACTGATATTCTCTTGGGTGCCAGAAGTCATTGCAAATGAGAATGATTAGGACAAAGGAAATGGCCAATAAGTCTGGATGTGGCTATTTTTTGTCACCTTGATAGCATTTGATGAGTAGTAACTTTTCAAAACATCTTGCAGGGCTGGATTAAAATATATAATGTAAAAATGCTTGGAATGATATTATAGCAAAATCCAGTCTCCACAAGTGTTTTTGTAACTTTACTCAATTCACTAAGTATTTGTTGATCCACTTAGTGCTTCATCCATTCATCTGTCCATCCAT
The DNA here is from genome assembly GCA_028627145.1 of Eidolon dupreanum. Taxonomy (NCBI): domain Eukaryota; kingdom Metazoa; phylum Chordata; class Mammalia; order Chiroptera; family Pteropodidae; genus Eidolon; species Eidolon dupreanum. The sequence goes on from CM053509.1 coordinate 69,661,440, forward strand.
CCGTTAATCTATCCATCTATTCATCCACCCATCCTTCCACCATTCACTCATTCAACACTTATTGAGCACTGTAATGGGCTAACTTGTGTCCCCCCAAGTTTAAATGCTGAAGTCCTAATCTCCAGTATCTCAGAATGTGACTGTAGTTGGAGACAGGGTCTTTAAAGAGGTGATTAAGTTGAAATGAGGTCAATAGGGTGTCCCTAATCTAATACAATTGCTGTCCTTTGAAGAAGAGGAAATTTGGACAGAGGAATACAGAGGGGAGACCACGTGATGACGCAAGGAGGAAAGTCATCTCCAAGACAATGAGAGAGGCCTCAGAGGAGACCAACCGTGCAGACATCTTGATCCCAGACTTCCAGCCTCCTATATCATGAGAAAATAAATTTTGGTTGTTTAAGCCACAGATTTCTGTTGTTTAATGTGTAGTACTTGGTTAGATGGTAGCCCTAGCAAACTAACACAAGCATCTATAGTATACCAGGTACCACACTATATATGAAAGTGACATCATCTTTGCTTTCAAGAGCTCCCAGCCCACTAGATGTGAAACCATGCTACATGTTGGAGGAACTATAAGGCTATAATGATGCATCAAATACTTAGTTTTTGAGGTGTTAACATTCTGTAAAACCAAAGCTCTTGCCCCCATTGTTCTGACTATTGGGGCCACTATGTGTCACGTGCCCTCATTTTATTTTGAATACTGACAAAAAAAATTTCCAGGGTGTGGGGTCAATTGGGAGTTAATTGAAATTTCTATTAGTCACAAGAAACTAAAACCTGCAGAGGTATGAGATCACTGTGTTTTGCTTTTAAATTCATGTGGCATCATTTAGGTGTAAGACAGTCTACATAGCATTTTTGCTTCTTCAAACTCATCAGAAAACTATTTTCATAGTAAAATCCTATCTTCATGGCATCCATTTACTCCCAGCTCACACAGCTTTAACTGATCTCCGGAGTAAATAGAAGGTAGAGCAGTGACAGCTGGCACCCTGGTTCACTTAGATTCTGTCTGTGCAATTACTGTTTACATGGAGACATTAACTCAAGAAACAAATTATGACTTGAACCAAGGTGGAGGACATAGAGCAGAGCTTTGTGGCTTTTGGAATAGAACATAGTCATACATTTTAACAAACAGCATGAACCAAATTCTAGAAACATAGGATTTTTAGAGTTCTTAGGAACTTTGAATGTTGTCCAGGTTGAAAAAAAAATTCTCATTTTATAGAGGTAGAACCAGAGACACAGGTTAAGTTTTAAATGACTTGCCTATTGTCAAAAAACTAGTAGCAGAAATGGGATGAAAGCCATTGCCTCTTGCTCCAAGTCCAGGTGTCTTTTCTGCCATGGTAGATTCAGACTTGGGAAATTATATTCCAAAGTTAATCTTCTCATAAATACCGTGTCTGTAATTCAGTTGCCTAAATAGAGTTCTATCTATGCCTTGGTTTTAGTCTGAGCAGTGAGGATTCCTACTGGTGTGGGAAACAGAGTAAGGCAAGTATAGTCCTCTTTTCCATTCAAAAATAGAGCTGTTCATTAATATGACAAATGTGGAAGAAATGGGAAGAAGAAACAAATGCTTTTCAGGTACCAACCATGTGTCTTGTCCTGTGCTGGTGACATTACATGGCCACCCATGAGGCAGGTATGGTTATCCCCATTTTAAGATCTCACAGTACCAATGGATAGTTCCAGAATTTGTTGTATTCCACTGTCTGTGACTCTCCCACTGTTCTGTACTATCTTCCTCAGCATAATTAATAAGCATTATATTGTAAGGCTGAACTAATTCTATACTAAGATGTAAAGGCACACAAACAGAGTTATATATTATTTGTTAACCTTTAACTTTTCTCAGTCAGTCACCTTTAATATAGTACTGGTTCCATCCATAGGCTAAAATAGAATACAACGAAGCTCATTTTGAACCTCTTTTGGCCAGGAATTTGCACTGAGTTATATAACTTTGGGACAGCTTTGCATCAAGAGCCAATGCAGGAAGTGTTTACTTACCTTATAGGAGAGGAGATTCACTGTTTCCATGGATCTTCTTCTCTTGCTTCTTACTTCTGGCTTCTTTCTCACCTGAGATGTGGATCCTTTCTATGAGATCATTTTTTATTTCAGAAAAAGCCTTGGGTACCATGTAGTGTTTTCATGGTCAGAAATCTGGATGTTTAAGTCTATTACATATTATTTTGTCTTTCAGAGGCAGATAAGAGAAAGGCCACAGTGACAAACTGTGTGTCAATCTGGCTCACTTAGATTCTGTTTGTGTAGCTCCTTTTTCTACAAAGTTAATATTTACTGAGCACTGATGTGCCAAGCACCATATGGTGTCCCAGGCACTGTACTAAGCCTTTTCTGTGGATGGTCTCCCTTAAGACTCACAGTAACGTTACATTACACCTCGCTGTTTTACAGAGGTTTAAACTCACTTAGAAAGATCAAACGACTCAGTCAGGTTCATACAGCCATTAAAAAGCAGAACCAGGGATTAGAAATCCAAGAAAGCACCCTGCAATGGCAGAAGGTTGGACAGGTCGAGGACGTGGGGCTGCCTGGTCTCCAGTGGCTGAGTGAGATGGAGGCTGCGGCAGCAGCAGCAGCAGAAGCCTCTTAAGGGGGTCGCCTCAGTGAACGAATTTTCACAGTGATGGACCTGCTTGCTCTGAGCACCAGTGCCTGTTCAGCTGCATGCAGGGGGCTCCAAGGACTCACAGGGAGACATTGTGGAGTGAGAGCCATGAGACTCAGTACAGAAGTGCTGGTGGTATCCATTGTTTCCTGTTGGGCCCTACCCCTACCAGTGCGCCAGACCCTGCACCGCTAGCTGCGACGTCATCAAACTGGTTAACAAAGGTCGCTCCACCCAGAAGATTCCCTGAAACCCCACCTTCCCCAACTCACAGCCCTACCCAAGCCACATCCAGGTTTATCCTCAGTGAGTCAGGTGCTCCTTGCTGAGCAGTGCCTAGAATCACACTGTAGGCAGCTGGCCTCAGTTGCTGGTGTGGCCTTTTGAGGTAACTATAAGCACAGCATCTGTGGATTGACTGCTGAATCTTAACAGGTGGCCCCGGAGGGGTAGAGGCTTGGGCTAAATTTTGCCTGCATCTGAACCCCTCTCAGAAGTGTGCCACTGGACACCTACTTCACAAATCCACACTAATAAGATCGGGAGACTTAGGAACTTTCCTTAGTACATAGAAACAGACATGGAAAGGCAGACAAAGAAGCAGAAACCATATGAGAGAACAGAACAGAGAACCAGAAATAATGGAGTCAAATAATCTAGCAGAGTTCAAAACACTGATTATAAAGATGCTCAATGAACTTTTGGTTAAATCAGTGAGAACTTTAACAAAGATATAAAAAACATAAAATGGAAATGGAAATTATAAAAGGGAACCAGTCTGAAATAAAGAACACATTATCTGAGATGAGAAGCATATTAAATGGAATAAACAAAAGAAGAAACAGAGTGAATCAAGAAAAAGATCAAATGCCCTATCTAGAGCATGGCAAAGCCAAGGACACTCAATCAGAATGGCAAGAGATAAGACGTCAAGACTATAAAAATAATTTAAAGAGCATATGGGACACTGTTAAAGATCTAAATATCCATCTGATTGGCGTAACTGAAGAAAATCAAGATGTTGAATAGCTGTTTGAAGAAATAATGATGGAAAATTTCCCTAACCTGGTGAAGGAAATGTACATAAAACTCCAGGAAGCTTAGAGAATTCCAAAAATCAGGGATCCAAAGAGGCCCACACCAAGACACATCACAATTAAAATGTGAAAGGTTAAATACAAAGAAAGAATATTAAAAGCAGCAAGAGAAAAACAGTTAATTACTTATAAGGGAACACTCATAAGACTGGCAGCTGATTTCTCAAAAGAAACTATGCAGGACAGAAGGGCTTGGCAAAAAAATATTTGACAGGATGAAGACCCAAGATCTGCAACCAAGAATAATTTATCCAGCAAAGTTATCATTTAGAGTTGAAGGACAGATAAAGAGCTTGCCAAACAAAAATGAGCTGAAAGAATTTATCACCACCAAGCCTGTATTACAGGAAATATTGGAGGGACTTCTTTAAGAAGAAAAAACATGTATCAAAAACAGGAATAAAGAATGGTAACAACTACATTTCTACCAATAAGTACCTTAAATGGAAAAGAATTAAGTGCTCCAACTAAAAGAGTGGATGAATGGAAAGGAACACATGCTGTCTATAAATTGTCTCTAAGAGACACACTTCAGATTAAAAGACACAGACTAAAAGGAAGGGGATGGAAAAACATTGCTTCAATGGACCTAGAAGGTATTTAAGTCAGATGGAGAAAGATAAACACTATATGATTTCACTTATATATGGAATATAAGGAATAAAAAGAACAAAGTAATCAAAAACAGACTCACAAATATAGTGGACAATTTGGTGATGGACAGAGGGGAGGGGAGTTTGGGGGCTGGGAGAATGGGGTGAAGGGTTAAAGAAGTACAAATTAGTAGCTGATAGATGGACACGGGGATGGGGAGTACGGCATAGGGAATGCAATTAGAATGAATATGTTGGCTAGGTGGAGGGTCAGGGGAGGGAGGGAGCAATTGGTGGGGACTGTTTTACAAACTATATAGATGTCAAACCAATGTACTGTATACTTGAAACTAATTAAATTTTTAAAAAAGTAAAAAAAAAAAATAAGCAGAACCAAGCTTTGAACAAGGATGTTGGTACAAACCCTTGAGCTTTCAAACCATTGTGTATTCTGCCACTTGACTCTTGATCTCTGTGTGTATTTCTCTAGTCAGAAGGTTTTTCTCCACCTGACCATTTATTTTCCACAATTCTTGCTCTTGCAACAGATAATTTCCAAGCTCTCTTTGAGTATGGAAATTCCATGACTGATTAAAGTTGCAATTTAAGCAGTTTGATTAATTTGCACTGATGCTCGAGTTCATTTATTACATTAATTCCTTTACTGAAAGTTCCAACAGCTTTTTAGTTTACTTACAGATCTCTTGATATTATAGGAATCATGTTGCTTTTCCTAGAATAACATTTAAAACCTGAATTTTAAAAATGCATGTTTAAAAACATAACTGAAAGGATTTTGCCATGCACACAATGTATCAATTTTCCATATGGACCAAAATAGTCATTTTAAGCTCCTGTTCTCTTGATTCTCTTTTCCTAGTCTCACAGATGCAGTGCTAATTCCTTGCAGCTTCAGGTCCTTTTTAACAGGAGGTAGCAATTCGAGCATCTTGGGTTTGAGCACTGCATTTGTTAGACATGGTGTTGGCTGGAATTGGTGCTGGCTCTTCAGGAGGCTGAATCCACAGAGATCCACTCATCTGGACTTCAAGAAGCTTCTAGAGGAACCTCCTGTGTGCTCAGATTTGGCATGAGAGCCAGTGGTGTGACTGGTTCCACAGCCCCGGCAGCTTTGGGTGATAGCCCTTTTGTACCAGCTCAGGCATATGAGTCCTTCCAGTCAAGCTGTGCTTGTAGAAGATTGTTTCCAGAAGGGGTGTTTATTCACAGACCCACCAGCTGGGCTGAGTGTCTGAGTGGCTCTTTGCAGCCGAAAGCAGACTCCACTTGGGACACATCTAAAGTTCATTCTGAATGGATTGAGAAGACAAGGAAGACCCAAAAGAAAGGAAATGACAGGATTCTGCAACCACATCTGTAATTAGGAAGTTATGCGGCATAACTTTGGAGAATATCTGGACCTTGTCTTGCTTGCACTTTACCTGTAGTGGCGGTCACTGGAGTCAGACCATCCTGGGTTCCAGACAAGCGCTGCTGTTAATGACTGGGCAGTAATGAAGACATCTCTGGACCTCCTGAGCCTGTTTCCTCACCTGTAAATTATGATGATAGTACCTCCCCCAAGGGTGTGTTGTGAGGACGGCATGTGATGCTGCTGCTGAAGCTCCTGGGTACCCTGTGCTCAACTGTGTGGCCAGTGCATGGTCAGCAGCCACATGATGCTGTTTTGACTCCCTTCTTCCCCTCCCCTGCAGAGGATACACTCCTCTAGAAAAATAAATTTCATGCAAACTAGCATTTTAGGAGTACTTACACAAGTGTGCGCCATGCAATGCATGTGTGTTTGATGAGGCTTCAGTAAATCTAATTTTTAAATCATATTTTAAACACACGTAGGGAAGTACAGGAAGGTACACCAGAGGAGGTCGCTTTATAAAGACGATAGTAATTTTCTGAATTATTTTAATTTAGGCTTTTAACATATTGTATTTTCACAAAATTAGACCCCCACCCCATCCTGAGGCTTCCTAGAGGAACAATAGCAATGAGGGAACAGTGCTTGCCTCCTGGAGACACACACAGTCACTCCTTCCTGTGCTTCTCCTAAAGGCCAGCTCATTTAATGCAGCTGTCAGGTGCTTGCTGCTCTTCCCTTCTAATGAGAAGAAGCAGGCCCAGGTCCTAGGCTAAGACTTGAACTAGAATGTTAAAATTGAAGAGTCAAGATGCATTTGGGTCAAACGACCAGCAGAGAGGAAGGGACTGTCCTCCAGGGAACTGCTTGAGGCCACATGGGAATGAGAATGGTCTTTGCCTTTTCCAGAAATCATATTCCCAGTAAATCTGTTGGAAGCATTAGAATTGTGGCCAGGACATAGCAAGTGATGGATGTCAACCATCATTATTACTGGTACTATTATTATAGTACTTGCTGCAAGACTCTCTAGCATTTGGCTTGGGTTGTCTTTCCAAAATGATCTGTCTCGTAGAGCTGAGGGGTGGATTTTGGAACCAGTAATTGAACAGCCAATGAAGGAGCAGTCTGACAGCCTTGGGATTGATTCCACAAGTCATCTCAAATCTTCTACGTCCTCTTTACTCTCCCTAAATAGCCAGGACTAGCTGAGCTCTGGCTCAGTCATTCCAATTTACCTGAACTATTGCTGTCTCCTGAGCTCTGCATTACTGATGAGCACCTCATTGTGTTTTCATCGTATGGTCTGACAGAAATGGGATGCAGCCGGACTGCTAAGTCCACACCATCCTGTATTTAGGCCTCAGAAATCTGATTCTAAGAATGTATATCTTGCATTTACAATCTAGATTTCCAGAGGAACATTTTGAGCAAAATAACCCAGAGCCAGGTCTGGGTAATTTAAAGCCTGGGTAAAATTGGGGCAGAAGAGCCCTGAGCATACAGGCCCGAGTATTAGCTAGGGAGGTGTGGAAGATTTGAGGTGCCAGACAGCTGGCTTCCCTCCAAGTATTCACCACCCTATAGGCAAACCATGTACTCACTTTCCCCCTCCTCTCCTCCTCCTTCTCCCTTTTTTTCCCACCTCCTCAGGTTTTCCATAGGCCAGAGAAACTGAGGAAACTATAGACCCAGGGGAGGGTAATAGGACGAATGAGATCTAAAAATCAGACTCTGCCCTGACTGAGGACACCCTGAAATGTAAGGGCTGGCCCTGGACTTTCAATCTCAGATATCACCTACATCTGCCCAAGTGTGGCCCTTCTCCCCTGGAAGCCTTGGTCCTCAGGAGAGAGGACAGTATGAGGCCTGGGATTGTATCTCCAGGAAATAGGAAGACCATGGCAGCCATTGATTCCGACAGAGCCAGCAAGAGCAAGGGCTGCTGTTGCCTCCCTGCCTCATGCTCCAACCCCACCCCTCTACCTTATGATGCCGAGGGTGCCTGTACTGCTTGGATGCCGCAGACCTTGCCAGGGTCCTCCTAAGAGACCTCTGAGGCTTGCAGCTTGTGATCTCTTAGCCAGCAGGAGAAAGCATGGGCTACTGGGGCCAAAGGCAGCTCCTCACGCATGTGCCGCTACTTAGTGAGTCCAAGAACACAAGAGGGAAGTTGCTAATTGTCATTCAGTCTGGGATTGCTTTCTCTTCCTAAAGTATAGTATCACATGGAGTACTGAGCCCTGAGACCAGACTAACCTCTGGTACAGAAGAATTTGTGTTTTTATAAACCCACAAAGCTACAGGTGCTGCACAGGGAAGGGCCTCTCTAGTTCTCCCTCTCTCCCGACAACTCTGTATCAAACTAGAGGAATTGCCTTAAAGTGAATGGAGGGCGTCTTGTGATTGTCATTCATTGCACCACTTCCTCTTGCCAGCAGCTAAGTATGCCTGTGAACAGGGGGGCACCAGAGGCCAAGAGGGTAGAGAGCAGCAGCCACAGGCTCTGATGATGTGTAGAGGGTAGGCCGGCACTGCTTGCGTGCACCCCAACTTCGCTCTGGTGTTCTTGGACTCACCTTGGCAGGCTGTTGCAAGGCTTCCAATGCTGGCCAGGCCCCATGGCCAGACCATACACACCTGTCCTGGGGCCACACTTAGGACCTCTTTCCAGGGGTTCTTTTGGACCTAGCCCAGGGGCATGGCAAAGGAGGGTCTCCCATCCAGGAACCTCACACAAAGGCTTCAACTTTGGATTTTTAAAATGTTATCTCCAAAGATATGCTAATAAGACTAAAAGTAGGAAATGATCATCAGCTTTAAACTTCTGCCAGACTTTGGTACCATGCCCATGAATTTTAAAAATAAATCCTGCTATTATATTTGTGAGTAAGATGATAACATTGCCTTGTGTGTGTTTTCAATTTTACTTGTGTTACAAGCCTTAATTTATTAAATGTACATTTCTAAAAATATATCACAATTTTTGAAACCCTATTTGGACATTGTTTTACAATACCTCGAACCTCAGAGAATGGAAGCGTCCCAGGCCTCTCTTGACCTCCAAGTGGCTCATTGGCCACTCTCTTCTTGGTGGTCAGTGGGAGAAATTGTTCCCTTTCCACATCATCATTTCAGCCTCAGAAAATCTAAGATGCAGCTCCCCATTTCATTACAGCAGCTGACATAATGAGAGGCCTCTAGGTTTAGACTTGTGCAGTTCAACTCCTTTCTCACTTTATTTTAAGCACTGTTTTCTCCCTCACTGTAAGGGTGCCTTACAGACTGATTGCAGACTGTCCAGCTCTGAGGGAAATGGCTGGCTGATATTCTTGTGTCCTTTACACTTAGATAATGGGGCTCAACCATGGCTACATATTGGAATCAAGAGGGGTAAGTTTTCAAAAAAACTGATGCCTGAATCTTACCCCCAGAGATTCTAATTTATTGACATGAATGTGATTTGGGCATTGGGAGTTTTAAAATCTCCTCAGGTGATTTTAATACATAGCAAAGTTTCAGAAACATTGCTCAAAAACTTAGCGGTTGGCAAACATTAGCCTGCATCGGAATAATGGGGGGAGGCTTGTTAAAAATCTAATTGCTAGGCCCTATCCCCATAGTTTCTGAATCAGTTTCTGAATATTGGGATGATGCCCAATAATTTGCATTTGTAACAAGTTCCCAGGTGATGTGATGCTGCTGATCCAAGGACCACATTTTGAGAACCTCTGTCCCAAAAGAAAGCAAGCTGGGGAGGTTAGCTGGGGAGGGAAATGTGAGTGAATCCACAAAGGTCCAGCTCTGGGGGAAATGGGACACCCATAAGTTTCAGAGTTTGGGTCACCATAGCTGCTGCTGTGCATAAAAACCCAAGTGGGGTTGAGCTGAGTCCAGCTGGCGCCTCAGTTGTTTGGGTGAGGCATGGGCCTGAAACAGAGAGTCTGGGGCTCTAGATCAGCTCTGTCCAATGATATAAAATGCAGGCCACAAAAAAAAAAAAAAAAAAAACTAGAAAGGAACAGAAAGATTAATTTTAACTATATAATATATATTTAATTTAATTTCCCCAAATCGTATTATTTTAAAATGTCATCACTGTAAAAAATAAAACCAAGAAATGTCCAAATAGGTGGTTGCCAGGGGCTGGGGAGAGGGGGGGATGGGGAGTTACTAATCAGTGGGCACAAAATTTCAGTCAAGCAAGATGAGTAAGCACTAGAGACCTGTTCTAAACATGATACCTCTAGTCTACAGTACTATATAGTACACTTAAAAATTTATTAAGAGAGTAGATCTCATTTTAAGTAGTCCTACCACAATGAAAAACAAAAAACACCCTGGCAATTCACATAAGAATAATATAAATTTACACACATAAACATACAAAACCTAAAAAAGAAAAAGAAAAATTTCCAAATAGGGTTTCAAAAATTATGAATAGAACTTAAAAAAATTTCAACCAAATATGGATCATACTATACCTACTATTCTGCCATTTACATTTTTTATTGTACAAAATATATATAACATAAAATTTACCATTTTAACCATTTTAAGTGTACAGTTCAGTGGCATTAAGTACATTCACATTGTTGTACATCTTCATCTTCCCAAACTGAATTGTCGCACCCATTAAACACTAATTCTTCATTTCCCCGTCCCCACAGCATCTAGCAACCACCACTCTACTTGCCATTTTTATAAATTTGACTTCTCCAGGTATTTCATTTAGCATAATGTCTTCAGGTTCATCTATGTTATAGGATGTGTCAGAATTTCCTTCTGTTTTAAGGCTGACTAATATCCCATGGTACGTATGTACCATATTTTGTTTATCTAGTTATACATTGATTGATACTTGGGTTGCTTATAATGTGATACAATTTGATTAGGTTCTGAAAGGATCTGATCATTGAAATGACCAGAGTCGTGGAGGCCAGATCTAGCCTTGATTTAGGAATTCCCACTCTGTTTCCTCCTATGACATAATTATTGCCAGTTCTCGGTTAAACCAACCTGGGCCCCTCTCAGGGTAAGTCTGGAATAATGACAAATAGTAGCATCGTTAGGCCAAAAGGGACCTCAGAGTTCATCTGGCCCAACGCTTTGCTATAGGGAAGGAGGAAACTGGAGCCTGAGAGAATGGCCACTGCATGAGAGTTTCTTCTGCCTATAGAAACACTCAAGGGTATGGCTGCTGATTAAGCAAGGTAGTGCAATGCCCCACACTGTTTTCTGTCCCAATTGTATTGACTCATAGTCATTCTTTTGATGCTGGAAACTCGTTCTCCCAAGTGCATTATTTTTCTTGTTTACTTCTCCTATTCACATGTATTCTTCCAGCAGCCTGCCTGGCTTTATTAAAAGATGTTTATGTTTTCTGATTGCTTCTACATCCTTCTCTTCCTTCCAAGAATGGTCAATCAACCTGAGTGTCATTAAGAGCATATTCCCTGAAGAAGATTGCTGTTGACGGTGAATTTGTCACCCAACTTACTTTCTTTTACTAAGCAACTGAAATTTCTTCCACAGGGGATGAGGCCCAGTATTACTGGACTGATTGTATTCAGGGAGACATTTTACTGACTTGCCAAGTTTTCATTCCATTGTCTAACTGTCATTGGCTGATCCGATCTCTACACCGATTAATTAGTTTAAAATCCCTTCATATTGATCTAATAAAATTGGCTTATTTAATTCATGTCGGGAAATTCTGAGAATGTTTCATTTAGACTCTGATGAGGGGCATATTTTTTTAACATCTCCCTTGGGAGAGAGAGGTCGACCTCTCCGCAGTCTCTTGAATTACACAGAGCAAATGTTGAGACCATGGTGAGATTCTCCCTGCTGCCGGGTCTGGATGCTTTCACAACAAACAGTTCTGCCTGTTAATGGGGCAGTTTTGTATGTCCTCTCACCAAAGGCACATTGGACTGCTGTGTCTCCAGCTCTAGGGGTTGTCTGTGCTGGTTCTAAGCGTTAAACCCTGGCCTGTCAGGGTGGGGCTTCCTCCCCATCCATTCCTGCCGTCGGGGCCAGGACAGAGCCATGGCCACTTCATCAGCCCCGGTCACATGCTGCTAGATTTATAAATGCCTTCTTTTTTCCTGTTGGCTATGATCCCCTCAGGAGAGGTTGTGGAGTAAAAGTCCCAAAGTTGAATGTTTTCTGTTCTGTCACAAAGAGAAATGGATGGGCATATAAGTGGCCTTCAAGGGGAAAAGGGAATTCAGCCAAGAGCCAAACCCCGTCCTGGTGCAGGACTGATTCATGGCTCTCAGTAAGATGCCTTTTGGGGTGTGGTTACTCACTGGCTGGAATTAAAATTCTAATAGTTACTTTTCCAATCATCACCCACCAGGATGCTGGGAGCTTGTTTATTTTACACCATGAGACTGCCATATCCAACTAATCTCTGCTTGCACATCTTCCCTAAGATAGCTTTTATAGAAGTGTGTGAACGTGTTTTTTGAATCTTCTTAGAACTCCCTTAACCTCCCCCAGCCACGCCCAGCAACTGCCTGCCCCCTTGCCCAGGCTGTGCAGGCAGTAGCTCAGGGCACCCCTTGGTGGGAGGGGTTCTCACGCATTTCCATCAGGCCAGGACAGAGCTGCAGGCAGAAATGAGCTTCCCCTACAAAGCAGCCTCCCTGGGAGGCAGGGCCCAAGGAGCTGCTGTGCAAGCTGCAGCATTTGGCTGATTCATTTGTCTTCATTAATGTTGCTTATAGCTGAGGCCTTTGTCACATATATGATTATGTGAAATTCAATTCTCCTGAATTTGTAAACACAGAGCTCTAGCATGAGGCTCCAAGCAGGCAGCAGTCTGAACAGAAGCTTTTCTGTTGTTTGGGGGGATGGCATCTGCTTTCAGCCCCTAGAGATAGGGGCTGCACTGGGGGATCCGGGCCTTAAATGTCAGGAACTGTTTCTTAGAGCGATAAAGATTAGGAATGTTGTTGCCTTGGTCCTCGGCTCCAGGGGCTCACCTCTGTTCACCAGTCAGTCACTTCACTGAGTATGTCCTCATCCATTTCTCCCTGCCCTCAGCTCTACATTCATTAAGTTCACTCAACTTACCACCTTAACATCGCTAACTTGCTCCGTTCCTCTCTCTTCCTCCAGGGTCCTGTCCTCATCTAAGGTAACCATCATCTCATTGCTGGAGTCCTATAATAGCCTCTTAGTCATCAACAACCCCTCCCCCAATCCATTCCACACCCTGCTGATATCTTAATCTTTCTGAAATGCATATCAGATTTGGCCTCCCTCCTCCTTCACTGCTTTAGATGATCTAAGGCCCTTCAGGACTAGGCCTTCAGAACGCTTCCAGGCTTCAGCCCTTTAATATTCTCATTCCTTTTTTCCTCTTCTCCACGGGCGCCCCCTTTTTAGGCTTAACTTTGTCATAGGTTCTAAAACAATTCTACCTTGTGCCTAATATCTTAAGGCTTTTTGATAAGGCAATTTTTAAATTGTTAATGCACTTTCTCTGCTATTTCTCAGATTGACAGGAGAACATGGGGACGTGGACCAAGTAAAATATCTAAGTCACTGCTTTACTAAGCATGATGATTCTTCTCCAGTGACTGAGGTTTCCTTTCCAGGCTGTCACACTCAGGCCACTTTGAGTGCAAGAAAAAGAACAATCAAGTTATCAGAGGGAAAAAGGGGGAATTTATTATAGGATATGTATGAGGGAACCCAGAAATACCTGGCTTCAGAAAGTGCAGAATAAAGACAGCTCTAGGGCCCAACCAGTCTCTCTCTGCCTCTCTCTGCTCACACTCCCCCGCCGCCCCTCTTTCTCTCTCTTTCTGCAGCCTCTTGGCTCCACTCTAGGATGTCTTAAGTTGGGTCTTCAGATGTTGCTGCCAAGTTGAGGGATCATGTGAAAGTGATTTATTAGGAAGCCTTCCCAGGGACAATTGTTAGAGGAGTGGGATCAGGAAGAGAGGTATAGGAAGGTATCAAGCAAAGCCCCACAGAGTTGCTCTTGGACACAGAGGAGTTGTCTTCATCAGGCAAGGGTGGACAAGGAGCTGAAGTAGTTTACACCCCTGCAATCAGGAGTATTAGGGCGATCCCTACCCTCCTCCTCAGGACAGAAACACCAGTCACTTCCAGCAACATGTGCTCAGGCCTGAGGGTGGTCCTTTACAAGAGAAGCAGGTGCTGGTTGTTGGGAATGAAGGCACTGCCGAAGCTTGTGTGTGTGAAGGTGGTGGAGAGATCTGAGGGGAAAGGGGCCTGTTCCATCCAGTGCATGATGAATTCCAGAGGTTCTGGTTCCTGATTCCATCCTGTGAGTTGCTGCATGAAGTCTCTCCTGAGCAGGGCTGAGGGGATCTTTAGATCCTTCAGAGTGGAGAGTCTATAAAACACACCTGTCTGTTGCTCACATGCACTGTCTCTTTTTGCTAAGTTTTGATTTTTTATTCGTTTTACTAAACTCAGAGAAGGGAAAGAAATGAGAAGAGTGAAAGTAGGAGAAAACCCCACCAGTTCACAAACATAAACATATTTTAGTTCCATCTTATTGACTTTTTAAATGAAACTAGGATTAATGAGACTAATTTTTTATGCCAATTAAACCATGTCTTAGGTCCAGGGGCCTGAGGTATCTGCCCTCCTCCGAAGGGATGTTGGGTACCCCCACATCCCAAGACTCTACCCCACATCTTCCTTTTTCTTTGTCTTCCTTGCTCTTCCCTCTTCTGTCCAAAGTTGGCCTTGGTTTATTTCCATCTCCTTTTTACTCCTTTGAAAGCCATGAGTAAGAAAGAGGTGCCGAGTGGTGGGTTGAACACCCAATCTGTATCCTTTTGGGGAACAGGGTTTTATTTGAGGTGAGAAAAGACTTGGAGAGCAAACCTTCAATGGCAGGAATAAAAAAAATTATAGGAGTGACAGGTATGAATGAAAGGGAACAGGGAGGTACAAGAAGAGGAATCTGTCTGAGCTATGTGTGTCAGAAGGTGACTTCAGAAAAGGTATTCTCCCTAATGAGGGAAGATAGGTTTCTGGCTTACAGAAGACAGAGCCATAGAGGGGGAAGTGCTTGGTGAGGGGGAGGGTGCTGGTAGCTGGCACCTGTGTGGGCCACGTACCTTCGGTACCTCTTGGCGTAAATGCAAGATACTTCCTAATGGAGACTGATTAAACCGGAACTGGGAAAGACAATGAACAGAAACAGGATTCCTCTCTGAATTGAAAGCCAGGGCTGGCGATAATGAATGCAGTTGTCTCTATTGAGCTTAGAAGCTCCACTTTGCACGGAATTTTGTGAAATGAGGCTTTCCTTGTAGAACAACAGATTGTGAGGAAAGGAATCTATGTTTAAATTGTTAAACTGAGCTAAGCAAAGTCAAGCAGTAGCCTTCCAACTCAACAGAATTATCCTGCAAGCTAGGTGCTTAGAAATCTCTGAGTGGCTTGAAGGCTTCTCAAGAAAGGAAGCAAGTGCAAAATTCTCCTGCCACATAGGAGCTAAAGCATCTCAAGGGCAACCTGAGACTATTGTCCAAGGATTTTTTTCTCTGAATAAAGGGACATGCTCAAGTCAGAAGCTTGTGGTATTACGGGGTGAACAAATGCAGACAACTCTCACTGCAAGCACTTTGGAAATCTGGAGAGATGTTTTCCTAGGCTAAGGAGTATCAGTAAAATATTTTAGACTTTGGGGCACATTAAAAGAAGTAACTGAGAAAAATTCATCCTATAACAAGTCTGCGTAACAAGTCTATTAATCTTGAACTTCCAATATAACTCCCAGCATCACTAGCATTTCAGCTGTGCTCAATGGAAAAATGAGGTTTGGGTTGGAGAGGTTTGTTCTTGAGGTAAGATATTTTATTGATTTTTAAATTGATATTTATTCGTATTCTATTTGATATTTGCATTGTCATTCACTAGATTTTTAACTCATGCCCTACATGACTGTTAATAGTATGTACAGTTTGCACTTCAGAAAATTCTATGTAAATAGAATTTTTGTAAATCAATTATAATTTTGGTGATTTAAAGCAATAATAACACCTCGCATTTATAAATCACTTTTACAGTTTACAAAGCATTTTAGTATGTATAGTATCAATTTTCACAAAATCTTTTTGGGGAGGTGTTGTCATCTCCATTTGCTAAACAAGGGAACTAAGACTCACGAGGCTCTAGAGATGTGATCAACCTTCCACTGCTTCTTGGCTTATATTTAGAAGTCAGTTCTCTTGACTGTAAATCTTATATATTTTTTTAAATTCAACACTCATTAATTAAATTAATTCCCTCATAGAATAAATGCTCATTCTGCAAGGTTAATTTTTCTGTTTTATATACACTGTATGTAATACCAACAAATGTTTATTTTTATGTCTCAAGTTATTATAAGGTCGAGTATACCTATAGTGGGTCAACATTGAATGAGTGTCAACTAAAACTAAAATAAGGATTATTATCCCATGTTGTGGGTAAGAGAATGAAAGATCAATGAAGTTAAGTGAATTTCCTAAAGTCTTGGTGAAACGGTAGTATCAGCACAGTATTTCAAACCTCTTGGTTAGCCCATAAAACAGCCCTATATTTTCATTTCTTGCTTTGATAGTCTGGTTATTTGCAATACCCATAAGAACATTTCCAGTAGAAGCATAATTTGTGAGTTTACATGAGACCCAAGGGCAGATCCATATGTCTGTGCTTTAAAGGTTACACAATTTGGCAGAACAATTTTAAGAAAAAGAATACAAAATTAGTGAAGGACTCTGAAGATTAAGCTTCATTACCTCACAGTAAATCTACCTTTGCCAATAGCTGGCAGGAATGCTTCAACAGCTCTCTTCTAGACTCTCACCACACTCCATATCCCAGATTTACATGATCCCAAAGGGCAGGAATGAATTGATTTTTGTCTCCCTTCATTAGTGAACATACATCCTAGAGATGTGGGGTGAAGCCTCAATCAGGATAAAGATATTGATAGCAGCTGGCCATTAGTGATGTATTCAAGTCTCTAAGATCAGATGAATTACTCTCCAGGGAACCAAAATAATTGAAAGATATGATTGAGGAATGACTTTTAACAACCTTTGAAATAGTTACCAAGGAATGAATATCCACAGATGAGTGAGGAAAGTTGTTACCCCCAAATCTCAGAGGTGGATTCTGGAAAATAGAGACCAGTAACTTTGACATTAACCACTGGCAAATTTCTAAAATGGGTTATCTAACAAATGGTTTGTTAAATTGTTGAAAGGGGAAATGTGATTTCCAAGTTCTAGCATGGATTCACTAAAAAGAAATCATCATTTCCATTTTTTAAATTGAAATTTAAACCCAAAGATCAGGAGACTATGTTTGGGTTTTTAAAGGCTATTTGGCAGGATCTTTCATGATATCTTTTCAGACTAGCTGGAGAAAGGTGGATTGAACTATAGAATAGTTAAATAGGTTGGTCTGGTTGACTGAGAGAGTGAGATGAATTAGTGCTGAAGTAGAAAGTGAGAATTGCCCATTTCTTTTCAGCTCTTGTTTGTCAGGGACAGTGGAGATACAAAGATGAATAAGACAGGGCTCCTGCCTTGAAGAGATCAGCAGAGAAAAACAATACACAAACAACTAGCTATGATCATTATAAAGAGGCTGCACCAGAGAGACATCCAACTGTTGCACAGAGTATATTATAAAGTAGTGAAGATTTCAACTAGAGAGATGAGATGAATGCTGGGAAAAGACAGTAAATCAAATGACTTTCAGGTTCCCTTCAAATATTAAGTCCTGAGTATTCTTATGGTTAAAGCACAAGAGCTGGTCTTGGCGCTGCCAATTCTGCCCAAAGTTCTGAGCATATACCTCCACAGCCAGACTGGGGGATGGGACACATGGAGTGGGGGTTGGGAGTCACAGAACTGCTGAAGCAGGTAGCAGAGTCTGCTTGGAAAGCGCACTAGGAACAAGAGAAGGGGAATGCAAGCTTGTTATCTTGTTCAGATTATTGGGATCCTCAGGAAAGGGAATGCATTTAGTTATTTAAAAAATTACAAGCTATAAAGGGTCTGGGAATCCAAGGAACTTTGTGGTCTAGCCAATAGAAGCCGGCAATGTGAGTGGGAGAACCTCCCCTTAGAGGGGTTGTTATTTATGTCTAATGAGTGCTGAACATCTCCATATCCTCATTTCAAAGCTTTTCATGCCATTGCAAAGACTGACTCTGCTTTTCAGTAGATCAATGTAGGGTATTTATTAATGTTTATTAGAAATATTTCTGTAAGGCCACCTCAGGGTTTGAAACTAACTTGGCTGGATGAGGCACATCTGAAGTCTGAAAATCCTAATAATGTCAGTCTTGTTCCTTGTGCAGAGCATGGTTTAAAATGAAATTTTAAATCATCGAGTCATTTAAGTATCTGGAAACGATTCACAGCAGACTGGGAAGGATTTATTAGAAAAACACGTCCCAGTAACCAGGCACGGGAGAACGCGGCTCACTGTGCACAATCATCAACAGCAGAGCTCTGTTAGACTCGAACACTGGCAAGTGTCCTGGCCTAAAGCTAAATTCTGACTGCAAATCTCCTCCCCAACCCAAAGTCCCCAAAACCAGATAGCCAGACATCCTTGAAATTCTTTATAAATGTGTCTCCCTAGGGGCTTACTCTTTCTCAGATAGACATCCTCCTCCGAGGACAAACACTGGGCATGTGATGTGAGCGAAGTCCTTTTCACCAGGCTGGCTCCTAATTGCATACCGCCTTTCTCCAATGTGCTCGGCGTCAAAGAGCAGCAAGACAATGGACTCACGTTGTGGGGCTCTGGATAATACTGGTTATTTAATGCAGCTGAATATCACAGCCAGGGCTTTCCTGTTTCCAAACCAGGCAATAGCGTTGTGGGGCCTTGAGTATGTTCACCACCTTTTTCTATTCCTTGGAAAACAGAAGAGTTTGATGTCTGTGCCCTGAATACTTAGCATGAGATGTTGAGTTCTAGCTATTACTCTGCAGGACAATGGAAGGCTGTGGTTCTTGGACAGATTAGGGTAGAGCTCAGTTTGCTAGGCAGCAGCCATGCTTCTGTACATGCAGGTCTACAGATAGAATGGTCCCAGTGTGACTGGAAGGGTTTGTTTTCATAAAACATTATCTGTTCTCCTGCATAAACACACAGGCACCGTACTTGAGTTCAGCCATCCATTTTTGCACCCTGGCATCCATGCTTTATTTGTAAAACCACTTGTGTTCTTTAAAATTGAATGAAACAGTATTAAATAAATAATCCAGAAGCAGCATAGTAAAATGCCAGTACATCCAAACTGTGACTCTGTTCTGAGAAATGGGTGATGTTTAAATCTGGCCTTCTTTCTGTTCAAGGAACTACCCTGCTAATCTGGACATGTGAAAATCTAGCTTAGACTTGTATGTAGGCAGTCTCTTCATTTTATCCATAATAGCTTTGCAGTCAGATCATTCCCATATTGGGGTTGAACAAGAATTGCTGTGAATAGCAACAGAGTACATGGAACCCATAGACTACAGTATTCTGTAAGTGAGAGTTTCAATCCATCCCTCTCTCCTCCCCCTTCCTCCCCACCCTCTATTTGTAAGCAACACTGTACTAAACATCTCAGGCCACTAAGAATGAAAATCTACAGAGATGCTATAAAGAATGTATCTTCATGCCTCTACCCAGAAAACATCCAGAAAGTACTCAGGACTTGCATACACTTAGCTAAGAATAAATAGATGGATAGGTAGATTGATTGGTCAATAGATAGAAACAGATAATTACATTGTCATTTGATAACTATGTATGGCATAAAGGTTCTTTAAGTAAAGAGAAAAACCAAGGTGATACTGCTAGAAACAATCAAGCTACATTAAATGTCTTTTAGTTCATTTGAAGTAGTTTTCTCTCATTCTCCCTAGTGTCCTTACCCAGCTAACTCAAAGTCTTGTTTTAAGAAGCACCAGCCCTGGTAAATCTTCCACAACCTCCCAAGACTAGGTTAGTCACCCTCACGTGTATCCCCATTGCAAGCTATTTGTTCCCTACTGCAGCAGCATCATGCCAGTCTGTATTGCAACTGCTTGTTTAACTGTCTATAAGTTCACTGAGGACCATGCCTGTCTTTTTCACATTTATATCTCCAGTACAGATGATGGTACATAGTAGGTACTCAGTAAGCATTTTTGAATGAATGACCCCACTGCAATTCAAGGTCACTCTGGACTTTGTAGAACCAACAAGTATGAATTGTTCCCCTTTTATTGCAAACACCATGCTCTGTCCTGGTTCTCTTGAGGTCATCGAAGGGTACAAGTGGCCCCACTCTCAAATTTCTTGAACACTAGCTAGATAAATGAGACAATTAGAAACTCACCAAGGGCTACGTTTGAGCCACTGACTTCAGCTGAAATTCAGAGGAGCGAGAGACTATGGGGGCCTAAGAAGTAAGGCAAGGAGTAAATGAGACTGCATCTTAAACGGGTTAAAGGAGGGGTAGAATTTGATTAGGCAGAGAGGGTGAGAAGGGCATTACAGGAAAGAAGTTAAGAAATAGAGTTGGGGACGAGTCTGGCATGAACAGAGAACAGGGAGAGACTGGCTTAGCTGGAATGAAAAGTCCAGATTCTCCATGAGCTGTGGAAGCTGGGACTGATCATGGAGGATTTGGAAAGTCGGACAGAGGAGTCTTGGGCTCCAGACACTGCAGAACAGGATATCCACATAAAACTGGGAGTAAAGGAATTTCATGATAAGAAAGTCATTTAGGAAGAAAGTCTTATGGCCATGGCAAGGAAGACCCGAAAGGGAGAGAACTGTGCTGAGAAGGCCACTTAGTAGCCATTGCAGTTATCCAAGAATGAGATGACACAGTCTGGGCTAGGGTGATGCTTAAATAAAGAGAGGAAAAGAAAATCAGGAAAACATTTTAGAGAAAGAAATGGTAAGCTGCCCTCAGCTAGAGACATCCAATGCTCCTTAAAGGCCTGTGAAGTCTGATTCCTCTGAAGGTACAAGTGGCTTCTCCCCGAGAACCAGTGGTCAGGGACTGGATGGCTGGTAAGGAGGAAGGAGATGGCTCTGTAGGTCTTCATGCTGTCCTGACTCCCCTCGTGTGTGTTTTCAGGACAGCCTTCCTTTCTCTAGGGCTGTGCTCAACTTTTGCTCACTTCCCACACAGCACAGCATGAAAAACTTTTCCTCTCAGCACCACAGTTCTATATTCCAGGCAGGCAGCAGGGTTAGGGGTAGTTACCTCCTGCTGCCTTGCCGGGCTCTGAGTCCCACCAGGACAAAGCACACAGGCTGTGCTGCAGGCTTAGCTGAGGGCCGGACTGTACTGCTGGTTGCTGAGGGAGAAGTATTTTTTAAAAACATGCCAGCCTTTGACTGCCTTCTTTGAGGTCTCATGGTCCTGCTTTCACACTTCCCTCCAATGGCTTTTCACTGTAGTCTTAATAACTGTCATGTGAACCTCCTTAAAAAAAAAGGTGCTGCTTCTCCAGAATGTGCTCAGGAGTAGCCTGTTCCCTTGTGCCAGCCCCTCCCAGCGAAGCTCCTGGTCTGGAGAACTTGGGACCTTGTTGCCATGATTTATCATTTTGGTGGCATTCCGAGACAGCCTGTCTGCTCCCCCAGTTCAGCTTTTCATCATCGGTTTGGGCCTGTTTGCTCAGCCTTCACTATTGCCGTTGCAATTGTGTTTTGGACCTGACCTCCTGGCAAGCTGTGGGCTTGGCTGAGGAAGCTGGCAGAGGCTGAGCTCAGAGGAAGAGAGCAGCCTGAGCTCATGAGGAAGGGGAGGAGATTGGGAAGGGACCCTGAGATACACTTGTGCTTTTTGAGCCAGGAAGGGCATCCATGAGCAACTAGCTTGAGTGCTTTTTGGGAGTGTTCCCCAGTGATGGGGGTCGCCATAGTGGTATAGCTCCCTGCTTGTTTCTCCTTAATTCCAGCTCCCTCCTCAGACTTTCATGCTGTTGTCACCTCCCAACAAAATGATTGTAATTCTCTTCAAATCCTCTTTCATTTGAAATGAACCCCAAGCAGCCCCGAGGGCAGGGCACAGCTGCCTGTTTCCATTCGGGAGCCGCAGAGTCCACCCAGCCTGCCGAGGTGCTGAGGGCCTTCTCCCCACCACCTGCTTCACCTCCAGCCTGAGCCTGCATGCTGGCAACACAGCAGAGAGATGGAGAGGAGGAAAGAGCTTTGGCCTGGACATCTGCAAATCCAGGAGTCCAGCACTGTCTCTATCACTGACTTCTCTTGTGTTGCCTACTTTCTAAGGACAAAATCACCAGCCTCCATCTTTCCCTAGGAGAGGTGGATTTAGCATCATCGATCTCATATGCATTAAACTATATACCAGTAATCCTCACGACAGCCCTTAAGAAGCAAATAGTTGTATCCTGGATTTACAGTTGCTCAGAGAGTGATCGTAATTACCTAATACTGTATAGCTAGTAAGTGCTGAAGCTGGAAGTGAGGTCTCCCTAACTTCTTTTATTCCACACTGCCTCTGAGAAACGGTAAGCCAGTCCATACACTGACTTTTCTGATCCATAGTCAAACATGCATATTAGAATAATGTTATTGACATCAAAAAAATATGTATTTATTGAGTCCCTTCACTCTAAGGCAAGAAAAATGCCATAGAAAACTCCAATTAGGTATATAGCAGTTTCTGCCCACTTCTCTTCAGGGGTATTTTGAATACATTATGATGTGAATTGTTGGGCATCACACTTTCTACTGTCAGTCCAGACCAGACAGTGCTGTTCGGTGGGAAAAGCAGTCTTGAACAAGAAGAGCCTAAAGGCTATCCCAGCTGTCTCACCGTGTGTCAGAGAACTTGTCATGTAGCCTGTCTGGTTTCAGTTCCTCCACCTCTGCCCTACAGAGCTATGCTATGAAGATTAGGTGCAAGCATTTCAGGTTTACCAAGAGGCTACTGCTAAACAAAAGGCTATCCTCCAGGTAATTTCTGTTGTTCTCTCCTGGGAAGACAGGAGAAGAGAGAGTCCACTTCCAATCAGCTTCTCTGGAACTCAGAGAGGACCCTTTCTTTGTCCTATCACCCCCAACACAGAGCAAATTGTATAATTCCAGGATTTTCCACACTGGCAGGAGACCTGGGGGTACAGGCAGCTTATAGCCGAGTCATATTTCCTGGGCACATGCAATTATTCACAGCCTGGTACAGAATTAATGCTGTTTCACTCCTTGTCCAGTAAACTGGCTATTCCTCTAGACTCAGGCTTTAAGGTAACAGACTTTGCCAGGTCACCTGACTATTTTGCTCAGCTCCTTGGGTGTTTTGGAAAACAGAACATTTTACTGACTGTGTCTTAGATCCAGCCCCTGGGCATTCCTTGAGTTAGGCTGAGACCATTCTGTACACATCCAACAACCTACTTAGAAGACTTGAGCCAGACCACAGATCTCAGCCATATATTGGGGCTCCTCCCAGTTCCCCTTCTTGTCTTCCTTAAATGATCTTACATTCTTTCATGGCCCTGTCCTTCCTACACTCTAGCTCAGCCATAAATAAAGGCTTATATACCTAACAACACCAACCTCCCAGTAATGACCACATGAAATACAGCATTGACAAGGATCCCAAAGTTAAGCCTCAGTTTGGTGGGAAGGAATAGCTTAGGCTTGATTAGCAGTGTCTGCCAGGGGCCTGGAAGGAAGAAGGTCAATATGCATGTGAGGTATTTGCTGTCTCTGCACCAGCACTCAAGAGTTTGTTTCCCTGGCCTCACATAAGTGGTTTTTTTGTCTTGTTTTGTTTTAATATTCAGCTCACATATTTTCCCATTGGATGTGTAGTACCAGTTTTTTCCCTGATAAGAGCAGCATATTTAAATGCATACATTTATATTTTATCATAATTGCCCTCCTCAATACAGTGAATTTTAGAGGAAAGGTACTCTTTTTTTTTTTTTCCGCTGAGCTCTGTGGAAAATCTTACTGCTATCATGTCCCTCCTATCTCCTTGAGAAGTTAGGAAAAAGCAATAACATGTCTTTTTTGGAGACAGGTACTAGAAATTTGCTCATTCTCTAAATAAGTCTTTACTGAGTGGTTATAATGTGCCAGACATTGCGAGGCACAGGGATATAAAATGAAAATGACATGGACTCTCCCTGCAAGAAGCTTACATTCTAGCCCAGAAAAGCCACATGTTAACAACCAACTACAGACATAACACAAAGCTTCGCCACTCCCTCTAAAGGAAGCCATCATGACATTCTTGGAATGGGAGCTATTCTCACCAATATTCATTTTCTAAAGAAGCTAAGCAGTTGAGGGAAGGACCAACCTCCTCCTCACTGTTATCCATCAGTGATTCTCAGTTCCCAGTGTCAAAGATATGTGGTGCCTTTAAAATGCTCTCAGGCCAGAACTGTTGAACTTGTCTAATAAATCTGACTGAGGTAGCAACAAGCTATTTGATAAAGTCCTCAGAACGACCCTGTTCACCTTGTTCAGCCTCCATAGGTTCCTGTGTGGAATCTATGGCTACCCATCCTGGCTGCTGAACCAGCTCTGCCCTGGACTTGAGATCTTCCAGCTCTGCCCTCTACTCCCAGTACAACTTCATACCCCTGGGCTTCAGATTCTGGGCTTCATCCTAAAACAGCACTTGGTGTTTCCTCATGTGAATTCCCATGGTTGATACGACTGCCCACCTGCAGTGCTGCCTTTTTAGACCAAGCCTGACCAGCCATCACTGACCTGGCACATCCAAACGATGTTTCTGCCAAGAGTCATTGCATCAGAATGGGTCACCCATGTCGTTGCTAAATGGTGCTAGAGCGTGAGAGAATGCCTGAATTACTTTGGCGATGTCCAGGTATTTCACATTTGCTTTCACTGTGATTTTGGCCTGAATTTCAGTGTTCATCAACATGTTTGGCAATACAGAGACTCAGCCTTGGCCTGGAGAAGGCCGAAGCCATCTGTTCTTTTCAGTGATAGAAAGGATGAGACTGGATTAGCTAGAACCAGGGTAACACAAGGAAGGCTTTCTGAAGAGCATGACCAGGGTGGAATTTTGCTTTGTGTGCTTACACAGAGATCTACAAAGCTGTTGAATGCATTGGTCAGAAACCCATGGTCAGAGACAGAAAGTAATTGGTTGCCAGGGGTCGAGGGGTTGGGGATAGGGAGTGATGGCTAATTGGTGCAGAGTTTTAGGGGGAGGTGATGAAAATGTTTTAAAATTAGATAATGGTGATAATTGCACAAATCTGTGAATATTCTAAACCTCACTGAATTGTATACTTTAAAAGAGTGAATTTCATATTATGTAAAATATATCTCAATAAAGCTATTATTTAAATATATATGATATGTACACACACACACACATATATATGATCTATATCAAAAAAAAAGAAGAAAAAGAAAAAATTAATAAAGAAAAAAAACCAATCTTGTATACATTTAACTTGTTCAGCATCTGCTATGTACCAGGCCTTGTCTGAGACATGAGAGGCATTCAAAACTGAGATGGACAAGAACTTTGTAGCTCCAAGGGAGTCATATATACAACTGAAACTCCTTGCCCACATCCAGGGCTTACCTAGAATATTTGTCAACCTAGAGCCAGGTGTGGGCATCCACCCAGCCACAGTGTTCACCTTTGGACTTCCTACTGGGGAAAGATTGCCTGTCTTGGCAACCCTGAAGCCCTTTCATCTCCAGGGAGTGTTTCACTGATGAGCTGGCTTATCTCACTTGTTAGTTAGTAATCACAGGAACAGAACAGGTCGTAATAAATCTTTATCTTTCTTTGTGCTTGTGGGAATCATTCAGGCCTTTTTCTGGGGCTCCATAATCAGAGATGTGGTCAGGAAAGCTCTAATACAAGACATCCTCCTAAGTGGGTAGCACTCCTGCAAAGTGGAACTGCCTAGTGCTTTCAAACTCCTTGATAGGCCGTTGCACTCAATTTTCATTCTCACCTTGAGAGGCTAAGTCCATTAAGTGGCAGTCATGATGTAGGAAAAAGTGAGGCCCTTACCTCCACTTCCTCTCTGGAAGACTATCTGCCTTGGCCAGGGTCAGTATGTTATTGACGTGAAATTGTTCTCAGCCATGGTGTCCAACCACGCCTCCATCTATGACTGAAATTAAAAGAGCTTGGAAGCAATATTCTTATCCTCCATAGATTATGTTTTCTGACTTCCAAAAATGTCCAACATCTGGCCTTCAAATTTCTCTCCAAACCAGAGCAAGGCCAGGCCCTGACTGACCCCACTAAATACAACCTATTGGCCAATACCTACCTCTCTCTGTGAAACAAAGCCAATTGTAACCAGATGAGAATTTCCACATGTGTCAAATGAGCTCCCAGGCAGGAGAACAAAGGAATGGTGTTGGAAAGATGTCATCAAGTATGGAGAGACAGGTAGCAGTTCACATCCTGGGAGCACACTGGCTATAAACCGACCCTAGATTCCTGCTCTGAGATACATGTATATGTCTTTCAGGGAAAGGAACACTGTGCAGGCAAGCACAAACTTAGTGGTGCATTTGGAAACTCCAGGAACAGTGAGGAAGGGACCTGTAGGAGGATAGAAGGACTCACGTCTTCTAGAAAACAAACACTTTCAATCTGGAGACTGTCTGAGAAGTTGGTGACGGGGGGTGGGGGAGATCGTGATGCCTTCTGTAAAGACTTAAGCTAGGTGGAAAACTTGCTTGGCAGAGGGTATAGAAACAGACAGTTCATTTTTGTTTTTGATGAAGTGAAACTGTAGCTTTAAAAAAATTCTGTGGTATCTGGAGCCCATCTCAGATAAACAGAAAAGCGCTGTTGGCTGTTGCCATCTACCCTCAGGAATTGTGCCTTCAGAATCACAAGTGGCAGTTTGAAGGTCATGAACAGGTCCTGTCCAGCTGTCTTACAGAGGGAGAAAACAGGTGAGCAGAAGGGGATGAATTTAAAATAATAAGGGGCTTTTTAAATAGAGCTACAAAACTGGGTAGTAAACCTAGTCCAAGGGTTAAAAACAAGCTTTTCCTCCAAAGTTTCTATGGCAACTAGATAAAAATCTACAGCAAGAGTGTATTTAATGAAATATTTCTTCTAGACCAACAAGTAGCAGTAAGTAATGAAGCCTGACTCTGTTCAAGGATCCAACACAGGTTACATTTTTAGCTGCTGCTGCTTTTTTTTCCTGGCAAGAATTGGGCATGGAGTTTGGTGAGGCTCCATTTACTGTACACCCTGATTTCTCTTTTTCACCGCAGAGTCTAGAAACCTGGGGTAGAAATGCTGGTGTTGATCCAAATCACTTGGAATGGAGAGAAGACTTCTCCCTCCTCTTTCCCCACCCCTACCAACAGTTTGGATTCATTTGACACACGCTTACAGTGTTAATTTGGACATTTAGAATAAATGCTTATGACTAATTTTATCTATACACAGAGGATAAACACAGTCTGGTGAGGTTAGTTAGAAGCCACTTGTGTTATACATGACTAAAACGCATTGGGAATGCTTGAACTTGGACTCCTTGAAATGACATTTTAACTTGGTCCAATACTGTCAGTGAGACTTTGGGCAAATTATTTAACCATCTGTGTCTCTGTTTCCCATAAAATGGGCCTGAGGGTGGTACCCACCCAAAAATTGGTTTAAGGATTAAAGGAGATTAAAATATATAAATGTGCATAGCAGTGACTGGGATAGAGTAGGTATTCAATAACTGCTATTGCATCCCCACTATGTTTCTCACCAAGAAGGTTGAATCCCAAATCCTTTCTGCTAAGGTGACTTCTTTGAGACTAATTTAAAAATATGAGATTATTCTAAGTGTAGAACATATAATTAGTTAATAAAGATGTAGCTAACACTTATTGACACATTTTGTTTCAGGCATTGTTCAAAGCACTTTATATGCATTTGCTTGTAATCCTCATGGAACCCTAAGGCAGTAGACAATAGTATCATCTGTTTAGCAGGTGAGGAAACTGAGGCATAGAGAAGTTAAAACTCTAGATGAAGTCCTGAAATTTTTTAAGTCACCACTACCACCATCACTTATGAACATTAACATCTCATAAGCCTGGCATGGTGCTACACACTTTCATTTATCATTTCATCCTATTCACATAACTTGGTATCCCCATCTTACAGATGAGGATAGTAAGGGTTGTTATACTAGGTGATAGCTCACATCACAGAGCTAATAATAGTGGTCACCGTTCAACATAAGCAATATAATGCATGTGCAAATATAGAGAGTTTTACTTTTTCTTTCAGATCTTTGTGCTTTTTATTTATTTTTCTTGTTTTATTATACTAGTTACGACCTGTATGTTCAATGATGACTAGAAATGGTAAGAGTAGACATTCTTGCTTTGTTCCTAGTTTTAGAAAACTAAGTATGATATTTGCTGTAAGTTTTTATAGGTGCTCTTTATCTCATTCTAAAAGTTCCCTCCAGTTCTCATTTACTGAGAATTTTGTGACAAGTAAATATGGAATGTTAAATGCTTTGTTGCTTCATTAGGATGGTGATCTGGTTTTTTCTCTTTTATTCTGTTAGACTGATGAATTTCAGTGATTGATTTTCAAGTATTGTGCCAACTTTCATTCTGGAATAAATCCCACTTGGTCATGATGTATTATCCTTTTTTTATTGCTGCTTTTGATTTGCTAGCGTTTTATTATGAATTTTCATGTCTATAATTAATGAGCGGTATTGGTCTGTAATTTTCTTTTCCTGTATGTTGGTGTCAAGTATCCATATCAGAGTTCTTCTGCCCTCATAAAAGGAGTTGAGAAGTGTATCCATTGGGTTCTACCAGAAAAAGATTTAGTAAGATAAATAAATGTTTATATACATATGCATCTGTACAGATAGATGATCTATAGATAGACAGATGGCTATATTGCAAAGTATTGACTTATACAATTGTGAGTGCTGGCCAGGTAAGTCCTAGATCTGTAGGACAGGTCATCAAGAAGGGCACGTTGGAAACATGTAGCCAGGAGTTGAAGCTTCAGTCCACAGGCATAGCATAATTTTTTTCTCTTCAGGGAAACTTTAGTCCTGGTCTGCTCTTGAGGTCTGGTTCAGGCTCACCAGAGTATTTAGGATAATCTCCTTTACTTAAAGTTAGCCTTTGTAGATGTTAATCACATCAACGAAATACCTTTAGGGCAACACCTAGTACTTGATTGAATAACTGGGAACTATGCCTAGTAGAGTTGACATAAAACTGACCATCAAAGTCTATTTCTTTTCAACTCAGCATACATATGCATCTCCTTAAATTATACTTAATTTCCAGATAAAGACAATAACAATAATAACAATGACAACAACATAATAATAATCACATAGCCCTACTTTTGCCTAATATGACACAATTATCCTGTATAAAACCAGAAAAAATGTGATGACTCTTTCCCCAGAAGAGGCTGCAAAGGTCATGGGTGATGTTCACTCTTCTTTTTAATATCCTGTAACTTAAAGATATAAAGTTAACTATTATTCATGTATCTTATGTTAGATGATATAGAGATAAGAAAGGGAAGAAATGAAAATATCAAAGTATGTCTTAATATAATATATATATATATAATATAAACATGTTTATACAAAATAAGCAAACAATTCTTATAACAATTACAGTCCTTATTTCTGCAACTGGTCACATGGTCACAGCTGGTATTTAACTACCTCCTTACACAACTATTTCCATATCCCTTTTGCCTGCAGTGAGCACCTCCACTCTTTGTGGTTCTTTGCCTGGTGGGGTGACCCAAACCTTCATTCCTGAAGGGCTTGGGCCATTAGCAGTCCAGCTTGAATTGGGTTGTTATAGTTTTCCACTGACTTCAATCACAGAGCATGGTAGTGTTAAGATACCCCCTAAGGGACTCTTGTATTCCAGCCATACCTTTCCTTATATCCGTTGTATTGTACCAGCCCAGTTTCCCCTTAATCAGGATCAGTAACTCTAGCCAGCACAGTAACCCTCTTCTTTGCCTGTTGACTCAGAGGCATGAGGAGCCAAAGTGGCTGGATGACAGTCATAACTTTAAGTTCAATGGAATCATTGTGTCTCCTGGTAGAAGCATTCTTCTCTATGAGCCTGAGACCACTAGACCAACAAATCATAAGGTCACAGAGATAGGAAGAAAAAATTTTACTAGTGGATTACTGGTAATAGTGAGTAGTGAGCTACTTCTATTTCCACCCCTTGATTCTTGGACTCATGAATTCTTGCTGTAGAAGAAACATCATCATATATTGTATGCTGATTAAAAGCACACATAGCCTCTTGGAGGACATTCCCATAGTCTCACAAAGTCTTGCCACCTAGCTGGCACTGCAACTAAGTTTTCAAAAGGTTATTTCACCATTCTATTAAGGCAGCTGCTTCAGGATGAAGAGGAACACAGTAAGACTAGTGAAATCTATGAGTATGGGGCCATTGTCACATAGCCCATTGCTGTGAAGTGAGTCCCTTGATCAGAAACACTGCTGGATGGAATACCATTATGGTGGATAAGACATTCTGTAAATCCATAGATGTTAGTTTGGGCAGAAGTGTTACACATAGGAAAGGGAATTTATATCCAAAGTAAGTATTCCAGTAAGAATAAAGCACTATACCTTTCATGATGGACATGGTTCATTGTGATCAATTTGCTACCAGGTAGCTGGCTAATTGGCCTGGAGAATGGTGCCACATCATGAATTCAGTGCTGGTTTCTGCTGCTGGCAGATTGGGTACTCAGCAATAACTGTATCCAGGTTGGCCTTGGTGAGTGGATGTTGATGTTGCTGATACAATGTGTGATCTCCTTTGCTGCTACCATAGCCATTTTATGAGCCCTTTGGAGATCAGCAGGAGTGGCCAGGGAAAGAGGCTGACTTGTTTGTACAGAAAGGGTTTTTCTATCCACTTGATTATTTAAATTTTCCTCTGCTTAGATCACCTTTATTTACATGGGACACAAATATCTTTACTTTCTTTGCTCATTCAGAGAAGTCTATCCACATACCTCTTCCTCAGACTTCCTTGTCCATTCATATTACCTACAAGTTCATGCCCATCCAGCCAAACCATTGACCACAGTGCATGAATCACTATAGACTCACTCCTCTGATCATTTTTCCTTCCAAGCAAAATGAACAACAAGGTGCACTGCTTGAAGTTCTGACCACTAGAAGGATTTCCCTTCACCACAGTCCTTCTGGGATATCCCAGAAAGGGGCTGTAGTGTTGCAAATGTCCACTTTCGGTGGTGCCTGCACATAGTACAGAAACATCTATAAAACAGGCACAAGTCTTCTCTTCCTCAGTCAACTTATTGTAGAAAACTCCCTCACAAGGCCATAGATGTGTGCAAGGAGTAAGAAGGTAGTGCAGCAGGAGCAGGGGCCATGGACATTGGGGCCAATTCTTCATGTAACTTACCTGTGTCTTTAGGGCCTACTTGAGCCCAATCTTGTATATAGCATTTCTTTTTAATAATGGAGTGCTTCTGTGCATGCCTAACTTTATGGCTTTGTGTGTCAGACGACATCCAAATTATCATGGGAAGCTCAGATTGCATAATAACTTGATGGCCTATAAGGAGACCAGTGTGATGCCTTCTGGAAGGGAAAGGTGATCAAGGTATCTGTGGACTAAATTATGGCATAGGGCCAGAGAGTTGATATACATCTTAGAAAGGACAGTGAAGGTGTATTGTTAGCCTTCCTAGCTGAAAGCAAACTGCTTCTGGTGGTCTTCACTAGCAGGCTTTGAGAAAAAGACATTTGCCAGATCAGTAGATGCATATCGGGTACCAAGGGAAGTGTTTATTTGCTCAAACGGTGGAACTACATCAGGAACAGCAGCTATAATTGTTGTCAGTATTTGATTAAATTTACAGTCATCAACTGCCATTCTCTAAGATCCATTTGATTCCTGCACAGGCCAAATTGGCAAGTAGAGTGGAATGTGGTGGGAATCACCACCCCTGCGTCTTTCAAGTCCTTGATAGTGGTAATATTTCTTCCTTAAATGTTGAAGAGAATCCACTGTAAAACTATCCGGGCCTAGAGTTTTCTTTATGGGAAAGTTTTAAATTACAAGTTCAATTTTTTTGAAGACATAGAGATAGATATTCTCTTCTTCTTCTTCTTCTTCTTCTTCTTCTTCTTCTTCTTCTTCTTCTTCTTCTTCTTCTTCTTCTTCTTCTTCTTCTTTTTGGCAATTTGAGTTTTCAAGGAAGTTTTCTAGTACTTCTAAATTGTGACATGTATTAGGGTAGAATATGTCATAATATTGCCTTATTATTTTTTTAATGTCTGTAGAATATCTGGAATGACATTCTTGATGTAAGGAATTTGTATTTTCTCTCTTTTATTGATCAACCATGCTAAAGTATTACAAATGTTATTAACCTTTTCTAAGAACCACATTTGGCTTTGTTAATTTTCTCTATTTCTGTTTTCTATTTCTTTGATTTCTGCTATTTTTCTTGTTTCTTTGTTTCAACTTACTTTGGGTTTAATTTGCTCATCTTTTTCTGAGTTTATAAGGTGAAACTTGAGATCTTTGAATTTAAATCATTGTCTTTTCTAGTATAAGAATTTAGAGTTATAAATTTTCTTCTAAGCACTGCTTTAGCTGCATCACCCAAATTTCGACCTGTTGTATATCATTATCATTCAGTTTAAAATATTTTCCAATTTTACTTGTGATTTCTTATTTGACCTATGAGTTATTTAAAAGATATTATTTAACTTCAAAATATTTGAGAATTTTCCAGATATTATTATTTTATAAGTTTCTAATTTAATTTAATTTTAGTTACAGATCATGCTCTGTAAGATTTCAGTCTTTTGAATATATTGGGACTTATTTTATGGCCCATCGTATGGTCTTGTAGAATGAACATTCCTCGTGCTCTTGAAGAGAATGTGTATTCTCATGTGGTGTTTTCTAACTGACAATTGGATCAAGTTAGTCAATAGTTTTGTTCAAATCTTTCTTATGCACTCTGATTATTTTGTCTAATTGTAACAATTACAGAAAGTAGCATATTAAATTTTTCAACTATGATTATCTTTTTTTCTCTTTAGTTCTGCCAGTTGTTGCTTTATATATTCAGAAGCTCTATAATTAGGGAAGTATACATTTAGGTTTTTTTATGTCTTTCTGATTGAATCAACACTTTTCTCCTTAAGAAATATCCTTTCTTATCTGTGGTAATATTCTTTATTTTGTCTAATATTAATAAACCGTGGCAATTTTCTTATGCTTACTGTTTCCATGGTATATCTTTTTCCATTCTTTCACTTTGTTATCTCTCTCTTTCTATTTCAATTATATCTCTTATAGACAATATTTAGTTGGGTATTAACTTTTTAATCTCTTGCTTTTAATTAGAATATTAAATTCATTTACATGTAATATAATTATTAGTTTTAATTCTATCATCTTATTAATTTTTTCTAGTTGCCCCATCTGTTTTTTGTTCTTCCTTTTCTGACTTCTTCTGAGTGAGTGAAATACTTTTTAGGATGTTAGACTAAATGATTGTCTCATAGATCAAATTGGATACTTTCTATTTACCTTTCTTAAAGTTTACTAATCATTTAATTTGCAGCCTCTAATCTGTTGCTAAGTTCATTTAGTAAAGTTTTCATTTTGTATATTGTGCTTTTCAGTTTTAGTATTTTCATTTTGTTCTTTTCTATATTTTTTATTTCTCTGCTGAGATTTCCCATCTGTGCACTTATTTTTACTATCTTTTACTTTTAGTCCTTAATATATTTATAGTAGCTCCTTTAAAGTACTTGCTCAATAATTTCAACATCTGGATCTTTGGGGGTTCTGTTTCTATTTTTTTCTTTATTTTGTATAGGTCAGAATTTTCTTTTACTTTGCATGCCTGTGGTTTTTACTGTAGCCTGGACATATGGATGATACATTATAGAAACTCCGGATTATGTGTTGAGTGTTGAATTTAGAGTGTTATTTTGTTCTTGTGGGAAGTTAAATCACTGGTAGATCCTTTTTGGTTCTGTCATACTCAGCTTTGTTCTTTGTTAGGGCAGGGCTATTTTGGTTTTGAATTTAGTCCTATGTGCAGCCCTTACTCTATGACGTCACTTCTAAGGTTCTCGCTTCTAAAGTAGGGACAATATTCTTAAAGCACTGTATTTCTTGGATCCCAACTGAATTTCAGATCAGAACTCCAATAGTTGCCAATGCTACCTAATCTCTGGCATTGCTATTGGTATTATCATTCAGCTCTTTGCCCTGTGGCAATCAATCTCTACTAGGGCTCATTGAGTCTTGCCCTGTGAAGTGCAGCCTCACCCTTGCCAAGGACCTGTGGTGAATCCCCACCCCACACAGACTTTTGGGACCTCCCATCTGCACAGGTTCTTTTTCTAGCATCTGCTCTCACAAATTAAAACTATTTTTGCAGCCCAGAACTTTAATCTCTGTCTTATTTGCTCACTCTGCTTCTGTTCTGTCTTCCTATGTTATGGCAGGAGTGTATCCATGGCAGAAAACTGGAGCAATTGTGGGATTCATCTCATACTTTCCTTCTTTTAAGAATTAAAGTCTTGTTGTGCTTTGCCTGAAAACAGTTGCCTCATGTAATTTGTTCATTGTTATTGTTTATTTCAGTAGAAAGACAAGCCAGGTATCAGTTATTCTGTCATTGTGGGACACTGAAATCTCTGAAGATGTCATCTTAAAACCATTTTGAAATATAGTAAAGATTGAATGCTTGCATATGATAGTTGACAATGAGAAGACCAAGCTTCTGTAAGCTATTTAATGAGTGTTTGAAAGACATTGCAATTGAAAATGTAACACCATTAATTCACTCATCAAATAGCTAAGAAGCATTTACGTTTTTTACTTAGGTATATACCAAAGAAGGATAAAAATCAGTTTAACTTATATTTTTGATATCCCATGTACAAGGCCCTGAGAGTCAGAAAGAAAATTAGGCAGAGCCCTAATGTGAAGCTTATATTATACCGGGAAACAAGCTGCACGTACAAAAAAGTTATATATGAAGGCAAGGCAGAATACAGTTACATGCCAAGAATGGCTGGAACAAATAGATGAGAGGAACCCAGTTTAACTTTTCCTTTTGGCTGCAGGATCACCTCTGCATCACACATGACCCTACCCTACCCCCAAGTCACAGGAGCTCCACCAGGATCAAACGCCTAACCCAGAGTATACCAATAGCCAGTGTACCAGTATACCAATTAGCCAGTGAAATTCCCCTCTATGAATTTGAATTAAGAGACTCAGAGATTGCAGTCAGATAGTAGTGAATGTTTTGCAAGTAAAGTCATGTAGAGTTGGCAGTAGAGTGGGCACAAGAGCAAGTTAAAGTCGTGGATCTGGAGGAGCAAGAACCATGAGTGAACAGTCTGCAGAAAGACGAGAGTAAGTGTAAGAGAGGGAAGTAGAAATATTCCAGAAACTGAGAGAAAAGTAGATTTCCGCCTGACAATTTTCCAGCTAAGTCCTCTTTGTGTTTCTAATATTTAATTTCTATAATAGTCCACTGTATCTTTTCAGTACCTCCCTTTTTACTTGAGAGGATTTTAGTGGTGGTTGTTCCACCCCCCCCCCCCCCGCCCTTACAATGACATACACTTTAACGGGAATCATGGTTTCGATGAAAAGTGTTGCAGGAGATCAGGCAAGGTAGAAATTACTCTGGGCTATAACAGTCAAAGAAGGCTTCATGGAGAAGATGAAACTTAAGTTTCAACTCAAAAAACAAACTATATTTGAATGAAATTGAGTGTGGGTGGCCTTCACATGCTTCAGAGTTTCCCTTTGTAATTTATACTATACAATCTTTAAAAATAAATCACTATCCTAAACTTTGTTCTATGTTTTCATCAGTCATAGATAGTTACTTCTCTACTTACCCTGTGTCACTGGTTGAACCATCTAGTTTCTTATGAGGTCTCAGGGATTCAGTCTCCTGTGTCTTACTCTCCTTTAGTTTTACATGCTCTACTCCAGGCAAAGAGCTACAGTTCAAAGTTATAGAACTGTTATTGAAACTCTATGGAATTATTTTAATTTTCATACCATCCTGGATAATCTCATGTGTTTATTTTGAACCTCTAAAATGTAGAATCAGGGTAGCACTAGTATTAAATAAGAATCAGGACACCAGGTTTTAATTCCAGCTTAGCTAATTACCCTGTGGGTTTCCAGCACATTGTCTCATTCTCCCTATCTGTGTGAATGAGAATTGAAGGTCTTAGTCCTTGCTTCATATCTGAGTATCATTATAGAAATTAGTGAGATCATGTTTTTAAGAGGATTTAATATCTTCATTGTGGAAAAACATCAAAGATTGCAAATCCACTCAGCAATTGTTGCCATAATAATTATAGTAAGCAATAGAGAATCTAAAGAGAGAAGTGGTTTTCAGCTTTTTATTTTTTTTTGTAATTGTGAAGAAGATTGGGAAGTGAAAAGGAGTGGGTAGAGAAATAAAAACCAGCCTCACTTTGACTTAGATGACATCTGACTTTCCCTTGGAGGTATGTGGAGATAAGAAGAGTCTTGGAAAGAATAATTTCCTAATCCTTTATTCTGCATCACCACAGTCTTCTCATTGTCTCCTTTGAGAGAGCATCAGTGAAAACAGCTCTGTCCTTAAATAACGCTTTCCTGTTTGTTGGGATAAATGGTGACATTTGGTGTAACGGTAGTGTGGGCTAGGTTGAATAAATTGCTTTGCTGTGAAGGGATCCTAGAGTAGAAAGCAGAGCTGCACCTAGGAAGACCAGGTGCTGTAGGTGTAAAAAATAAAAAATAAAAAATAAGGGATTGTAAACTGACAAGGTATTTGCAATCTGTGAGATCAACCAAGGGTTGCCTTGCCTAAAAAAAAAAAAAATTTAAAATTTAAAAAAGGAAGCAGAGCTGTAAGCAAAATGAAACAGAAACAGTGTTAAATTTGCAATGTTCACTGAAATGAGGGCCTCATTTTGCATGTTTTGGATGGTTCATGTTACCGTGCAGGCAATGTTCTGACATGCATTGGCAGAAATATCAGGCAAGACTGCATGAGTGATAATATTCCCTGCGAAGAGAAAAACTAGGGGCCAGAAGGCAACCAGCTATCATAAAAGTAATTAATTGTTTTAGTTTTTAATGGTCTGGCAAGATTGCCTTTGAAAAAATGAATCATACAAATGGGACCATGATGTCAGACAGACTGTCCATTGAGACTTAGGAGACTAGTTCCTGCTATAAATTATGATAATGAGTTAGTTTTAAAAATGTTTTATGAGGTTGAGAAGTGCAATGTCAAATTATTTTTCTTCAATCTCTCATTGCTTTGAATGCCTTTCAGAATATGGAGGATAACGTTTCCTTTCGAAAATTCCTTTCAAGTTTACTGGCTGTTGCTTTCCCAATCAGGTCTTTCTCCAAAGATGGTTTTAGTGCATGATTTCATGACTCAGCTTAAAGTGAACAAGACCCCATTGTTGGCTTGCTTGGTTTTGCACCAGCATTGTAGACAAGATCTGCATAACTCTTGGGGAAAGGTCTGTTGTCTCACTAAGCTACTATGGAAACCTGATCCAGGCCATTTAAAAGCCTAATGCCTTTTTCCTCTTGAGTGTGTGGAGAATTTAGAGGATGGTAAAACTTCACTCAGAAAATATTCACCGGGGCAGAAGGGTACAGCTTGTTCACTACACTTTGCTTTTCATCTTAAATCAGCTTTGCAAATAGACTCACTGGGCCAGGGTGAGGGGCAGGCAGCAGTGCCTGAGGGGTCATTGCAATGCACACAGATTTCTCTCATTTTATTTCTTAGGTTCTGACTGGGCAGGAACAGAGAGAAGTAAGGGCTTTTTTTTTTTTTTTTTTTTTTTTTTTTTCAGAAAAAAGCATACCCACAAAATTGGTAGCAGGGAGAAAAAAATCTAGATGCCTGTTCCATATCAGTAAATAGCTCTACATTCAAGAGGAGTTAAAACTTTACTGTAGAATTCCAGATTCTAAAGAGGAGCCTGGAAATGCTCTTGCATGAGAATTTTCCTCCTTCTACCCATTTCCTTTAGATATCAACTTGAGAAGTGAAAGAATTCTTATGGAAGGTATCACTCAGAGCCAACACTCAGCTGTGGCTGGTCAAAGACTTTCCTTGACAAATTCTTCAGGCTATTTCCTTTCCTTGTTTATTGCTAAGTATCCCGTGGCCTTAAAAGGGTAGAGGGAGATTTCACTGCCAGCATCTTTAGGTATAAATCTCTTCTCTGTGAAGCAAGCTTTGCGAAATTTATAATGTGGTTAGTCATCATTTACAATTCATATATACTTAAGCTTTATGATGACTCTGACCACAATCATCTCTCCTGGAACATAGGCCGGGGAGTAGAGTTTGGGGATGTTTCCTGTAAACATTGACCGGATTTCTCACTATGTGACAACTGGGGACTGGGTATCTGTGAGTAGCAGCCTTCTTCTTGGGATCTGATATGCAGGATGTGCCCATGATGTGCTGGGCAAGGTATGGAACCTGAAATTGTAGCCTTTTCATATTCTCCTTTCATCCTCATCAGAGGTGATGATATAATCGCACCTTTCTCTGAGGTAATTGAAATAACTCAGTACACAGATTCTACTCCTATTTCTTGCCAGCATTTCAAACTCTTTTTCTTGCCAGATCTTTCATGCAAGCTTGAAAACCAGTGCTATTGAGGTTTATGTCTCCCCCAACCCCTTTGCTCAAGTGATGCAGATCTTGTCAATAATGCTGGTGTAAAAACAAAGCAAAGGAAGGGGGAAAGTGAAAGAGTTTGAACAGTCCAGTGCTGGATTATCTATTCTCAGTGAAGTCATTCCTAACCTAGAGGGTGCACCTGAAGTTGGGGTGTGGTTTTGGCTCCCTCAGATTCCACTGGGGAGAGGGTACTTTTTCCCATAGTTTCCTTTATTGAATCTAAAATACTGGCACAAAAGGCTTCAAGGAGGTGATCAGATTCCTGACAGATTCAGTGAGAAGTAGATTCTGTGAGTGGGGAAAAGACTTTTGGAATATAAAACATTTGATTATTAATTGGTCCATTCAACAAATTATATTGAGTACTACTCTGGACCAGGCACTATTCTAGATGTTTGGAATACATCACTGAACAAAAAGCAAAAACAAAATTCTGCCTGCATGGAGCTTACATTCTAGTGGAGATAAAACCAATAAAAATGGACAGAGTAAATAAGTTAATGATAAAAGTAAGGTGGGAATGTTGGAAGGGTGCAGTTCTGATTTCAAACAGTATTAATTAACCAGGGTGGCCAGGATAGATCTTATTGAGAACTGAAATTTGAGGAAAGAGTTGAAAGTGAGGGAGTTTGCCATGGAGATATCTGGGAAAAGAGCATTCAGATGAAAAGAAAGGGACGGATTTTACTGAGGCCCTTAGACAGGCCCCTGTTGGTGCATTTGAGGAGAGTAAAAGGCCCTGTACCTAGAGCACAGTGAGCAAGCGAGAGAGGGATAGGAGAGGAGTTCAAAGGTAATGGGGTGGGACAGAGCAAGTAGAGGGTTGTAGACTGCTGTAAGGACTTTGGCTTTTACTCTGCATGAGATAGCAGCTAGACAGTTTGAGCAGAGGAATGACATGATCTGATCTTTTAAAAGGATGACTCTGGCTGCTCTATTAAGAACAGACCATAGGAGGATGAAGGAGGAAGCAGAGAGACCAGTTAGGAGACTGTTGAAATAATCAAGGTGAGAGATGATGGTGGCTCAGCCCAGGGTGGTAGGAATGGCGGGGAGAAGAGAGAGAGAAGGGGAGGGTTCTAGATATATTTTAAAGGTAAAGCCTGAAAGATTTCCTAAAAGCTGGGTGAACGAGTGATTGATTGAGTAAATGGCATGCAGTTCTAGGAGTACATATGATGATAAGCATGAGTAGAAGAAAAAACCTCCATGCCTAGTGAGAGCTACCCCCATGACCTGATTGGCCCTGTGGGGACAGGGACAGTAGTAGAAATAGCAACAGCTCATGGCTGGCTGGTTCTTCTTAGCCCTGACCCCTCCGGTACTTCTGGCTTGTCTTTTCCATTTCTCTAGTTGGCTACTTGGCCCAGACACTGTCAGGGTGATTCTTCAAAATAACATTAAATTACACTTTGTAGTTTACTCATGTATTTATCCCACACATACATATTTAGTACAGATGCTGAAGATAAGAGACTCACAATTATGCCTTGGTTTATTCTGCTAGGCTGGGATCTCTGCTCAGTGCCTCATGGTGATGTCATTCAATTTCTCCCAATGACCCTTTGAGATATGGACTGTTTTTATCTTCATTTTATGATGGGGAAAGTGGAGCTAAGAAAGATTAAGTAGCTTTCCAAGGTCACACAGCTAGTTAGGGACAAGCTATGGTTTAAATCTAAGTGTGTCTGACTCAGCTGGTTACTTTTAACGTCTACACTCTAAAATCAGAACTGACAAACTTCTGTAAAGGGCCAAAAGTAAATATTTTAGGCTTTGTGGACAATACAGTCTCTGCCACAGCTATTCTTCCATTGTAGCAGGAAAGTAGCTGTAGACAATTCGCAAATGACCAAGCAGGTCTGTGTTCCAATGAAATGTATTGATGGACACTGAAATCTGAATCTTATATCATTTTCTTGTCATGAAATGTTATTATTCTTTTGAGTGTTTTTCAACCTTTTAAAAGTGTAAACCCTGTTCTTAGCTCATGGGTCATGAAATATTATTCTTTTGATTTTTTTTTCAACCTTTTAAAAATGTTAATCACATTCTTAGCTCACAGGTCATTAAAAAACATCCATAAAAAAAAAAAAATAAAAAACAGGCAGAAAGCTGGATTTGGCCCATGGACCGTTGTCAACTCTTGCCCTAAAAGGTAAAATCTCTCACCAATGATCTTAAACCTACAGATTTTCCACATACAATGTGTCAATTGGATTTCGATCCTCTTAACTCTGAGATTTAAAGCTGAGGAAACTGAGGCCCACAGAGGCTGTCACTTGCTGAGGTCCACTGAGTGGTGGTGCCTGGCCCCAGGTCTGCCAGATGTATACATAGGTTTCTAGAAAGGTCATTTCCTCACTGCTCATGGCTGCCCACTGACAGTAGAATGCTGAGAGCAATGGTCTCCCAGGGTCCATGCTAGGCCTCAGTCTGCCTAGCTTAGGGTTCTTAATAGTAAAATCTTGAGACCAGAAAGGAAAATGAATCCTGGGTTTGAAAGAGACTTAAAGAGGACATTTGAAGGATTAATTACACACCTTTCAACACCTCAGCTTCCAGCATCTGGGCCAAACAAAATAATTATCTCCTGCAAGTACATTTGCTTTGAATTTAGTTGTGTCAGTATATTTCCTCTCCCAAGCTCAAGCAGTACTCCTAAATGATAAGAGAAGCAAGCCCTCGAGATAGAGTATTTGGTCAGTCTTTTGTTGTTTGTTTGCATTTTGTTTTGTTTTGTTTTGTTTGAGATCTTCTCCACCTAGGAGTGGTACAGGACCTGCCACACCAGCTGTACTTGTCAGATTCCTTCTAGAATCTGAGTGTGATGCCCAAGACAAAAAGAGTATTTATGTGACTTTTCATTTCACATTAACCATACATCTTTAAGCTAGCACACATCATAATTTTAAAGGCATTTTGGGGTAAGATTCATTGATTAAAAACATCAATCAAACAAAAATATTCAATGAACCTTCTATTGCTTTTAAAGGAGAATGTAGGAGATGAAGGAGCATTCTTGGAGAAAGAGGAGGATAGTATTTGGGAAGTCAATAGTCTGATCCTTCTAGAAGCTGACCCTCCAGTGACTCCTACTGACTGGGAGCAGATCATATGATGCCTGCATCACATCGTGGGTGAGTGAAACTGAGGAGGGTGTAGGTTCAACCAGTTGAGAAGCGAGAGACTTAGGAACTATTGGCCAGGCTTGAAAAGATGATCTGAGATCAGTGGTCTCCTTTGTGGGTAGACTGAGTCTAAGAGAGCTAAATGAGGTAAAGCAGTAAACTCCAGCTGGAGCTGTCATATGGCTTGGTACAAATAAGTAATGCAGAAATCAGAATGGAGGAGAGGAGAAGAAGTGATAGTAGTGATGGAGTGCTAGAGTCAAAATCTTCTCAGCTGTGCCATTGAAGTCCTGGTGTCCCCCTCAATTTTTGCCTTCAGGACACCAGGCCCTATCAAGAGACCTACCAACATTCTTATTCTTGGATTTCTGTAAGATTCCTTCTAACAAAGGTAAATCTCCTTTATTTGAGATTTGAGATTGCTTGAGTATCTGTTTCTATCAACCAGAGGAGGGATAACTAAAACATATGTTCTTTCATTTGCTCATTCATTCAATCAATATTTATTTTTATGCTCTGGGGATCCAGCAATGAACAAAACAAAGTCTCTGGTCTTATGAGGCTGACATTCTAGTATGGGGATAAAGACGCTAAACAAATAAACAAGTAAATATATACTACATAGATGCTACATCAACGGAAAAATGTGAGAAATGTGGGAAAGAGGACATGACAGAAGTCCTCACTGATAGGGCGACATTTGAGCAGAAACCTTAGGAGGTGGGGAGCCAGTTTCACAAATACATGGAGGAAGCATTCCATGCCAAGAGCACTGCATATGCAAAGAGAAGCATGCGCTTTGCGTGTCTGGGCATCAGCCAGGGGACCCGTGTGCCTGGACCTAGTAAATGAGGGTGAAAGCAACAGAAGATGTGTAGAGAAGCTGTAAGAGGTTTCCAATTATTATTTTTCAACTCTACAACGTGCCAAGTCTCCTGTAAGTCCTGGAATCAGGAATTAGGATACAAACGTCTTCTGTCTTTAAAGCCTCCAAATTTTACTACAGCCATCTGACACTTAAATAATCGCAGCTTGTAATTTTCATACTCAGAAAATGAAATGATTAGGGAGAGAGAAAGTGATTGAGTAATTGGCTTACACCTTAGGGCCAGTATATCACATGGAAAAAGATAGAGAATTGCAGAATTGAAACTAGACTTTAACGTTTTATTTATCTACTTTGGCCCCTGCCTCCATGAGGGAGTTTCCTCAAGTTGCCCCAGAAATGCAGCCCTCTGTCCTATGCTTTAATGAGATCTGAATGAAGAATTTCCATAACTCTCTTTGGAAATGTCTTCTACAAACCCAACAATGACCTTGTGCAATTCTGCATGAAAACATAAAGGCTTTCTCTGCAATGTACTGCTACTACCAAAAATGTCACTAGGTGACCCAATTCCTTCATTCAAATGTTATTTTTAGTGAATGTCAGATGAAGGAAGAGTATCATTATGAAGCTGAGAACAAATCCCCTGCATATGCCTTCTCTTTTCATCTGTACCACCCATGGAGGACAAGAGTGACACTTGGACGAGAGTCTCTCACAAAATGATATCTGACTAGATCCTAAAATAGCCATGCTTCAGCCAAAAGATGAATCTGCCTTTCCTCTTCCAGAGAAAATCAAAAGTGTCCCCAAATTAACTTCCTGAGAGCATAATAACTCTGCTAAGTAATGGACTTGACTGTAATTTATCATTCAGAGACAGAAATAACATTAATAACTATAATTTGGATATAACTGCTCCTCAGATTTACAATCAATCTAAGAGATTGTATTTGTTTCTGTGTCCTCTGTGAAAAGTCTAAATGTTGACCTGTGATCCTTTAAAGCAAGTGCATAAAAATGAAGTATTGTCAAATCTCCTGCTCTGCTCTCAAAATAGATAAATCACCTCTGCTGTTCTGCTGTTGATGGTTGCATGTTTGTGCATGTGTGTGTCTGTGTCTTGGTGTGTGTGTGTGTAGGATCTGGAGAATCTACAACAGAAATCTGCCTTCTGCTTGTCCCAGCATATTTCCATTTTCTAAACCTTCATTCTTACAAGCCAAGAAGGCAAAAAGAAAGTTAGCTCAATTGTCAGAATCAGATTCTTGCCATCTGCTTACTAGGGTATAAAAAATGAAAATGCTCAAGAGATCACTTAGGATTTGATGAGGGCAATTGGTTTCTTTGGATGAAGTGCAGTACTAATGCAACCAGGACACAGGTTCAATCTCTAATGGGCCACCTAGAGATGCCCGCAAATGAAACCTGGCTTTATAGTTAGTATTTCTACCACCTGAACCTCGACCAGTTGTCCTTTTGATATTTACCCTTGGCCACATATAGGAAGCCACATGAGATGAGTATGGCTATGAAAATCACTATGGGGGAAATGGCTGTAAGGGCTGGCCCTGCCAATGGGAAATGACATTTATGTGACATAATGATTGATCTACGTTTTGTGCTTCGATAAATGTAAAGAACTCAACATCTGTACATGGATGTCATTTTTTTCAGTATGATTAATTTTTTACATACCCAGTAGAGCCTAGTGATTAAGATCTTGAGCTCCAGAGTCAAAGAATTTTTTAATTCAAAATCCTCCTTCATCTCTTACTAGCTGTGTCATCTTGGACAAATTAATGAATCTAAGTCTCAACTTCCTATCTGTTAAATAAAAGTTTAATGGTACATAGCTTATTATTATGAGGATTATATAAGATGATGCATATAAAGCACTTGGCATATTATCCCCCATAATAAACATTCAATCACTGTTAGCTGTTTTTATCCAGTATTATTTGCCTCTACAGATAATAATAGTGCCTTCTGTGTCAGGTTGTTGCAAGCATTAAGTGAGATAATTTTTGTAGAGTTTAACACAGTGTCTAACTCATAATAAGGACTCAATAAATGTT
This sequence comes from Eidolon dupreanum, assembly GCA_028627145.1. Classification (NCBI taxonomy): domain Eukaryota; kingdom Metazoa; phylum Chordata; class Mammalia; order Chiroptera; family Pteropodidae; genus Eidolon; species Eidolon dupreanum. Next base: position 69,705,960 of record CM053509.1, read on the forward strand.
AGGCATAGTAATAGTCATAATGATGACAATGACCAGAGAAGTGAAGTAACTATCCTGAATTTACAAAGTTGGTTAGTGGGTCAGTGGGAGATAGAATCTGAGTATAATGTCACTTATACACTATACCTCTATATCAAAGTGTGAGCTAAGACCTAGTCATGAAAATCATTCTTCTCAACAGAAAGAGATTTGACTTTGGGTGGTGAACACAATGCATTACACAGAGATGTATAGAATTGTACACTTGAAACCTATATAATTTTGTTAACCAAAGTCACTCCACTAAATTTAATTAAAACAAAATAAAATAAAAATAAAAATTATTCTTCCTGAATCTTCATTTCTTTCACTTGGCACCAGTAGACAACTTAATATTTGAAATGTTACTTCTCCTTACTTTGGGGAATCTAGGTGTTTCTAGAACCACATTTCAAGAAAAAGTCTGTTTCTTATACCATCTCTCACATCATGAATAAACCACCCTTTCAATTTTCAATTAGTTCATTGGCCATTTTTCATAGAAAAAGAGTTTATCACTTCTAGAAAGCTAATAAGTACCAGAGAGGTAGAGAACAAAGCCACATTGATACGGGTTCTAAATGACAAATTCCTAAATATTACAGAATGCCAGAGTCACTTACAAATAGCAAAAATGGCCAGTGTGAAGTCTTCAAATGCCAAGGGTCTGCCCTCCCCATTCATTTTCCTGGATATCGTTCTAGGAAAAATCTTTGGAGATTTTGGAAGAAAGCCTGAAATAATTTCAAAGAACTTTAACCTTAAACTGTCTCTTGGTATTCAAATTTCCTACAAGTTTAAATTTAATTAAATTCATTTTTTAAGCTTTAAATGAAGAGATATGACAAAGGACAACTATTATCATAGTCAGTAGTAGAGAGCAAATTATTGCTTTATTCTCACTAATTCATCATGGTAGATGAGATGTTTGGAGATGGGAAAAGCACATTTTTTTCAGTGACATTAAAAATTATTTTTTCTTCAACAAATCTTATTTTCAGTTTTAGATTTTATCATAATTTCTTATATTTAATTAATTATTACTTTGGATTCAGGATAACAAAAATTTTTCAAAAACCATTCTACTTCTACTAAGCTGGGTCTTACAGAGAGCAATAAAAGGTTTCATAGGTGATAATCTCTGGCCTACACTTTTCTGAGATATTATGGGAATAAACATATTTCTCATTTTGTTGCTTTTTCTCTCAGCAGAATCTTTCATATTTTGTGATAATGAAAATTATTCAAGGCACTATAAAGAATAGAAAAGGAAGATAATGGGAAGGGCTGAAATAAAAAACAAGATGAGCAATATCAGATACCAACGAAGTAGGTAGTCCAATGGTCATTTCTTATCATATTTAGATGTCAGTGGAGATCAAAATGAAACCCATCCTTTGTGTGCAGGGTGAGCTCCACACAATCCAAACTTACTTGGAAGTTGGGTGGAGGAAGAAGGAGAAGGTGGCACTTCTTGCTCTTGGTTCCTGCTTCTAGAAAAATAGTTTATAGATTAGTTGACCATTCGTTGTGCAGTTCTTGCTCTCTTCGTACTTTCCCACATGTGAAATTCAACACCTTTCACTGCTTGCCATGAAGCAAGTAAAACAACCAAAAGCCCTCACTTGAGACCTTTTTGTGTATAGCAGACTTTATATAAATATGTGGAGATGGAGGGATATTATAACCCTGAAACATACAACTGAATTTAACACATCAGACTTAAAAATCTCTGTTCCTGCATCCTGAATTGTTGTTCAGCCTTCTCACTCTTCCTTTTCTCTCTCCTCTTAAGGGCTAATTTCCTCAATTTTTTTCATGCATAAGCTTTTCCTGTTCTGCCTTATTCTTTCAGATGTTGTATTTAGTCTATCTAAATGACCCTTCAGTATGTATTTTATGCGTTTATTTTTTTAACAAATATTTATTGAGCACATATTATGTGTCTACCACTCATCTAGGTGCTGGGTATTCAAAAAAGAGTGTGTGTGTATACACACACACACAAACACACACACACACACACACACACATATTATCAGTTCCCTAAACAAAAAGGATTCTGGTAGCAACAGTTATGAGAGTTACTCTTTTAAAACTTCACTACATTATAAATTGGCATCAGAACTTCCTAGTTTATCACAGCATCCAATATTCTGTCATTATGATAATAATTTTCAAATGTGTTAAACCCTCATGGGAATATGGCAATGGGCTATTCATGTCTCAAGTAAGTTTCTGTACTTTAAAATCAACAAAGGTAGAATCAAATCCAGAGAGATTTTTAAGATGCTAAATCCAGAGATTATTATGACCCTTCTCTGAAGGTCTAGACGCAGACACAGCTGACCTCAGAGCCAGCACAGAGAAAGAGCACTGTCATCACTGCCTGGACTTCTTCTTTGGGAAAAAAAAAAGTACAAGGGAAGTACCCAGCATGTTCCTAGGAGGACGGGTCAAAATAAACAGTGCATTGTGGACACATGAGAACAGCATTCTTTAAACATGTTCAGGCCTCAAATTAGAGATCCCCAGGACACACAGAGTGGAACAAGTGTGAGGGCCAGGAGTTTGAATTAGCTCAAAGGAAGCCCTTTCTCTCCTCTCACGAGTGCCATGCAGGTGCAATCGAAGAGCTTTCAATTGGGGACAGATAGAGACATGCAAAATAAGAGTCTAAGCCAGGAGACTCTGGTACTTGGGACTGGAAAGAAGGCCAACAGTCAATGGGCAGATTGTGCTGGCTTATTGGGCCTTACAAGCTAAATAGTACAGGACTTGTCCAATATGCAGATGGGGAAAGAGCAGATTCTTGTTTCCTACTAATGGCCTCATAACTACTGTCAAGTGAGAAGCAATAGCAACAGGCAGACAGTGGGGATTTATTTAGAGCAAGAGGGGTAGAATGGCTCATTTCAGCCCAGGCGTCATGCAACCAGCATGTACAGCAGCATGCCTGGGTCAGCCCTGTCCAACAGAACCCCAGCTGCTGGCCAGCCTCGGGATACTGATGTCCCAGGTAGTCTTCATCAGCTATAACAGGATGTGCTTTCTTCATGTTTCCGCCTAGCTACCTAACTGCAGGGGTGAGGAAATTCAACTCCCTGGAAGCCTGGCATTTAGCAGAGCACTCACAGAAGTTGGGAAAGTTGGTTGTGCTCCCCTCTTTTATGTTAAAGGCATATTAGAAGATCGGACTTTACTCCATTATATATTGCTTTTTAATATAAAATTATTTAAATTAGTAGTAAAATTGTTTTGTATGTCCCAACCTCCAAATCTTTGTGGAAAAATTTGTATTCCAAGACAGTGGACTTATCTATCCCTCGGCTACCAGTGCTGGCCACAGGCCTACACATTCTTTGGGTGGGGGAAGATTTGTGGTGTTCTGGTTTGAGAAAAAGAGCATAATGGAAGTGAATAGTAACACCAACAGAAATGTTTCATATTGCTGGGAAAGGGCTGCAATTGTTTAACAAGTCATCATTTTGGTGCTGCCACCACCACCCCTGCTCCTCCTTTCCATCTTGTGCCCTCATTTAGGTGTCATTTCAATGTCAGTTCCTGACAGTGCTCAGTCATTTAAATATGATAAACAAGCACATAGCCATCTCCTTAATAGATTGAAAAGCTATGCATTATTTAAACCCATTCGTCTCAGTCTTTCACAGACAGAATCAGCACAGCCTAAGTCCTTTCTGGATAGACCTATAAGGAATGTTCTGAGGCAGAGATGAGCAAAAATGTTTGGTCATTAACTTCTTTCTTTCTCGTTTTGGAGTGAAAATGATGGACATAAAAGAAGATGCATAATTTTATCTTTCTTAAAATAAGATAAAAACCGAGAAGAAAGTAAAGTAAAAGAACCAAAACTCTAATCCCTTTCCAACTTCATTCAATAACCACTTTGGCATAAGTAATCCATGTGAGAGATTTCTGAGACTCCAGTTATATCTAAAAAAACAGGTTTTCAAAGTAAAAACAGAACGTGGAGACAAGTATCCAGGGAAAATTCTAGCCTGTTTCTAAACTAACCTAGATGATTCAGATACAAGTGATATTTTGCCTGAATGGCCCAGGTTATTACATAATGTCCCACAGCCACGGGGGTGGGGAGAGCTTGCCCCAAATGAAGAATATAAACACAACTGTTTGAGAAATACCATGGCCAGAAGCATTAATTGGCCAATTCCTTGAAACACTTGGTTGCAGAAGAAAAGTCATGATGAGTTTCTCAATTCTTTACTCTTCTCCTCCCTAGTGGAAAATGTCATTGAGCCCCAGGTAAACCTGGAAGGTGTCCCACCGGGAGACTGAGGATGCATTTTCACGTGGCGGATGTCCCAAGGAAATCACAGTACCTGCCAACCCGAGGAAAAATGGCTATTCTTTAATTAGAGGGTTGCCTGCTGCTGAATGCTGGGAGACTTGCTCTTTTAAGTGAAGCAAGAGAGCTCATGGCTCAGGATGGGATTACTTCAGTTCAGAATGCACACCAGCCAGGGCAGGGCTAGTGGGTGAAAGTGCTGTCATGGACAGCTGGCTTGCCAAAATCCATTAAAAAATGAGATCTGGACGGTCAAAGTTGAAATCACTTCTGAAACTCCAGCCTCAAAACCAAGAAAAGAGAGTTCACACCCTGTGTTTTGGCAGTTGCCAATGGGACATGTGTTATCAGGAATTTGGGCTATAAAGGAAGCTCCCAGCCCATGCAGCCTGTTCAAAACAAAATGAATAGAGCCCTCCTAACATTTAACATAGTAAAAGTAGTTTTACCAACACTTACCCAAAATGTAGCAGGGCAGTTATCAACTTCCCCTTTTTTCCTTTTTTCTTTTTTTAAAGCCAAGCTTTTACTCAGAATTGCCAAGATACCAAGGCTGAGATTCTGTTGACCTAAATTGACATTGTACCAAGTAAAAACCCTGAGATAAAAAAACCCTAAGGCTGCTGATCAAGATTGTGAGGGGTCCATTCTGAGAGCAGCACTGTTCTCAGTGTATGTGCAAAAGGTGCCAGCCTAGCAGGCCAGTGAGTAGAAACTAGTCATGGAGTCTTAAAACCCACTGGCTGGACCATGGAGAGAAGACTAGGCTGCCTGCTCTCTCTCCTTGCACAGCTCCAGCTTGCATCCTCTTACATGGGGCCTGGGCAGCATTGCTAATGGAAGAATCTACCTGCACACCTGAGAGCTCCTGCTGCCACCAGCCCCACTTCCAGTGAGAGTAATCTGATGAACAAATTCCCACTGGCTTATTAATGATTCAGTGTGTGGTTTATTGTCTTCTCCCAGGAGACAAGGGCAAAGAATCTCTAATGATGGAATTTACAAATGCCATTGAGCCCGGGAGGGGGCTTTTCATCTCCTCTAGGTCCCCACCACCTTGTTTGACAGGCTTCGGTGAGGTCTGCTCACACTCAGCTCCACACCTTCTGTTCTGACATGGTGTTGGCCATCTGCCTTCCCGAACCCAGAGGAAGCCAGTGTTGCCTGGTGGGTTTCTATCAAGTATGAGGGAAAGGAATGTCATGCCTTTTCTGTAGCCACCTAGCTGTCCTAGAAGATTAGGGAGTCTGTGCAAAGATAAACAGTTACATAAAGAAAGTTAGACTTACTTTAGTTCTGGATCTGGTTGTGTGGGGCCTGGAGTACCACGTGGTGTATTAAAAACTAATGTGGGGATTAACACCATCTCTTCCCTGTTTGTTCTTCTGAGTCATGCTCTAGTTTAAGCAGCAAGAAAGATGTTGACCTTTCTCTTCACTCTTAAAGAGCAGCTAATGCCTAATGGAAAATTTTGAGAAAGTTGTCGTCATGAACCAGTTTAATGGCCAGAGCATTTCCTGCAATGCTTTTTTTCTGGAGAAAGAATTTAAGGGTGAGAAATCTGGTGTGGTAGGAGGATGAATCGGGAAGTCTAGGGAAATGTTAGAACAGCAGGGTGACCAGGAACAAGCTCCCCTTCGTGGCTGTGGCTCTCTGACTTTTCTTGAGGTTTTTCTGAATTTTTAATGTGAAGACATAAAGGACTCTTTGGGTTGTGGGCAGGGCAAAGAAGTCCAGACACTGGAGGTTTATCCTGGCTGTGCTGATGACCTGCTGGGGAAAGGCATGTTCCAATTTCTTCTCTCATGTAGAGGTGATCATTCCTGTCCCATATGAATCTGATGAAAATGTTTGGAAGGTTATGTTAAACTTTGGGTGATATCTAGGCTAAATACTAAAGGAATATACATTTAATTCCTCATCTGAAATTGTCTTATTGTGATTCTCTTCCCCATGGCAGGTCCATGAGGCTGTGTACTAGGATGTATCAGGAAAAGGCAGCACAACTAAGTCTCATTATATTTATTTTGAAAAGCCTTCTCTGGGGGGAAATGGCTAACGAATGATCTAATAGTAAAGAATATGAAGGAATGTTCTATACAGAAGATAGGCACTAATTAATCTCCTCTGTTGAGGCTGGAGAAAGAGGGGAAAAGAAATTTCTGTTAAAGCAAGATACAGGTTAGACATTACAAAGAACTTGCTGATAGGGAGCATTTTAAGTTGCTGAGTAGAACAAGTAAAAACCATCATCTTGGCCTTGGCCAAACAACAACAACAAACACAATGAAGTGAGCCAAATTTTCCACATGGAAAGAGCCTATGTTATCTGAATTAATTAGGTCTGCTTTCTGGAATCAGCAGGCTTAAGTTCCCCACAACCAGCAGTCTAACCTGTGGGCTTTGCAATTTTAAGGTCTCTCCCTAGAAAAGTTGCATCTGGAAACCAGAGCCTTTCTCAGCACTGTGAAAGTGAACTTACTGACAGTTCCAGGAAGATTATAGACTTTTTAACTGGGAGGGATTTTTCCTCATTTTCTCCCTCCTCTCTTCCTCCCTTCCTCCCTCCCCTCTTTCCTCCCTCTCTCCCTCTCCCCCTTCTCCCAACGCTTTTATCCAGTTAGTTAACCCACCACAGACAGATTCTTCCCAGGGGGTTATTTCTGCCTCCCACTTATTAAGACCACCAGGTCACATCATTTGTTTTTGATTAACCCAGAGATATCTAAAGCCGCGCTTAGGCCATTAACTGCTTTACTAGATGCCCGCTCTCCCACGTCCTCCTCCTCTTTCCTCCAGTCTGCCTCCCCCACTACCCTTCTTTCTTCTTAAATTCTCCTCTGTTCCTCCTGCTTCCCTGTACCCCCTTTTTCTTTTTCTTTCCCTTATCTTCTCCCACTAAGTCTCCTTCTTTCTTTTTTTCCTTCTTTCCCTTCCCTTTCTTTTTCTTTCTTCCCTTCTTTTTCTTTCTTCTCTTTTCTCCTCTCCCTCCCTTCCTTCTTTTCTTCCTCGTGTCTTTTCTTCTTTCTCTCATCCCTTTCTTTCCTTTCTTCCCTTTTTAACATCTTCCTCCCTTTCTTTTCTTTCTTTTCCCTTCTAAGCTATGCTTGCTGCACCTTCCAAAGCCATGATTAGAAAAATTAGATTGCTTTTTGGACTCTACAATAGAAGACTTGGCTGAAATCACTTCTGGGAGGTCTGGGAAAGCCAGAACAGATCATTCGGATTTGTTTATTCATTCAACAAATATTTATTGTGCAGCTACTATATGTCAGTCTTCTGAGAATAAAACTATTGGCAATGTTTAAATTGAGAGATAGTCTTGTACATCTGACATATGGATTAGAGGATGGACTATGAAATCTTGTGTTATTCCCCAGCCCTGTGTTCATAATCAGTGATTATTGCTACAAAAAAGTGCAGGTGGAGACATTTTACAAATGTTACAAACATCCTAGGAGCCATACTGGTTTGCCATGGAATGTCACCAGGATTGTGTGTGGTAATTAGTTTCCTTTTCTCCAGCCAAAAAACCCTGCAGCATGGCAGTGTCTGGCCCTTTCAAATTCTTTCTGAGCAACTAGTTTCTAGATCATTGTAATCAATTGTTTCTTATGGGCAGAACTTTCTCGAAAATGAGCTCATCATCCTATCGTGAAAATTCAGCAGCACAATTAATATTTGGGGATGAAAACAAATCACTGAATAATGAGCCCCGGGTCCCATTTTAGAGCTGAATACACAGTGTAAGACCAAAATTTAATTTTTTTCATGAGAACCAAGACTTTACTTCAAACCAACTACACTTCATTAAAACTCTGATAAGAGTCTGCAAAGCAGCTCAGAAATACTGCAGCTGTGGGCTCTCAGAGGGAAAGGAAAGAATCCTTATATTGTTCAAGTATGACACAATGAGTTTGCAATGGAGTCACTCCATCCCAGATATATCCAGATTCAATGCATTAATTCTCCTCGCTTGCCACCCGGGTTCACTTGGTGGTGAAAGGGAGGCAGTAACCAATTCTTTTACTTGCTTTAGACTATAAATTGAGAACTGAACAACTAAGTTGGGGGTGGAAGGAGATGGAGAAAGAAGAAGGATAAACTCCCTTTTATAGGAGTCTGGTACCAGGACCAACAACAGTTTGGGCAGGTCATGTCCGGAGGTGGTGGTGGTGACCAACTTTTGTTACTGCATTAGTGACTCTGCCTCTGTACTAGGGATTGGAGTTCTGAGGCCATTCAAAGAACATCTCTTCCAAAAAGCCTTCTATAATTCCTCATACTTAAGTTAGGTGACTTCTTTGTGCTCCCTAGGGGTCTTGTACACATTCCTATATAGTTCTTAACACCTACTGAATTGTCTACTTTTTCACAGTAGTTGCACCAAGGACTCTGGAGAAAGATCATTTGGCTCTGTCACTGAGTAGCTGTGTGACCAGAGAAGTACTTAAATTCTCTGAGCCTCAGCTTCTTCATGAATAAATATCAGAGATAATAATATTTAGTAGGGTTGATGTGGGGGTTAACCGAGTTAGTACAAGGCCTGCCATATACTAATTATTATCACTATCATCATCAATAATATCGTCTTTCTCACATGATCTAAGTTTCTCATGTACAGCATTCATATATTAAGAGCTCAGCAGATAAGATGTCCTCGATAAAAGTCTATTCAATGAATTTCATAACAGTAGCTGCCAGCATCTAGTAAGAGGCTAGATCTGCCTCTCATGGGATGATAATTTAGCCTGGAGAAAGTTAAGGGTCAACAGGGTTACAGAAACGGCCACCTATTTTTCTACATCTTTGCAGTGGTCAAAGAGACATGATAGAAATGGCCTTTGCTATGAGGGGTTAGGATAGAAAAGATTTCTTCATAAGGAGATGGTGTGATGAATCCAGAGTCTCTTGAGTCAGATAGATGCTTCTTGCCATACCTCTGATGTCTGCATTTAGAAAGGGGTAACTATTGGGGCATGTCTCCCAGGGAAAGCTCCCTGATAAAGAGCTCAGAATGACGCATGTAGAGAATGAAGCTGTGGGTAATTGTATCCTTCTCCATCCGCATTGCCTTTTATGGGCCTCCAGGGGCAATGGGGGTTCTCTGGCTCCCTTGGCTGCTCACACTGTGCCTGTGTGTGGTGTGCACTCATATGGGGTTCACTCTTAGTGTTGTTATTAGAAACTAAAGAATACTTCTGAGGGAGGAGTGCTCTGTACAAACAGTCAAATTTGTTTGCATCCGGGATGTATGAGTGTGCTCATGATTAAGGAGAACAATCTAGATAACGTTTCAGCCCTTTGAGTGCAGAAAACAGCCATTTTCTGTGTGCGTGCATGAGTGTGTGAGAGAGGGAGAGAGAGAGAGACAGAGAGAAATGGATAGAGATACTTAAGAGGGTCAGAGGAAGAGAAAAGAAAATCATGACATTTCTAATCAAATTGTTTCCATGATATTACCTTTCTTAAAATTAGCATAGCTAGTGAAATGAAGATGTGGCTACTGACTTGGAAATATTTCAGACAGCAGTGTTTCCTCCAGTTCATCGGAGATGCCATTTAAGAAAGAACAGCTAAAATGTGGTGATATAAATTCTACTTCCAACAGCCTTTTCTCAAGGAGTGAAACTGGCTCACCTCTAGCACAATGGACTTCAGAATCATAGGAAGAGATATTTGTGTGACATGGTAGGGAAAATACAGCTAAGGAGAAGGGCTCATTACTGAGCAGGGAATAGAAAGGAAATTGCCTAATGAAAGTTAGGAATCTGGACTCTAGTCCAGAATCTGCTAATAACTAATGTGTGACCTTAGGCAAGTCACTTCATTTCCTCAGGGCTCAGTTTTAATATCTGGTAGATCTCCTCCAGCTCTAACATTCTAACTTATTAAAGCACAAGAGTGTGTACAAACAAAATAGCAAGCAAGACATAGATATACTCTTTACCTTTTCTGGCACATTGGAATTATGGCCCTGTGTTACTCCATGTTTTTTATTGTCTGGACAAATATTCAAATGAGTTATAGATCAATTCTCTTTCAAAAAACTTTCCCACAATAAAAATTGCTATATCATCATCAAAAAAAATTATAGATCCTCAGCTCATGGCATTTAATTTAAGTGATGATTTCTATATTTAATTCTTTCATCCAGTTATTTAATGTGTATTTTTAACATCAGCTATGTGCTCAGTGCTGTCCCAAGAAAGATAAGACTACTACACTTAAGAAACTACCATAAAATGATAGCCCAATAAAACATTAGTAGCATCTTGGAATTTCTCTTAGGATCTGACCTGCACATACATTTTGAAGTGAGCATTTACATGAGCATTTAAGCTACAGGCAGCTAGTCCAGGTGTGTCGTCCACTGCACGTTTTCCTGTAAGTGCTTCTCTGCTTCCCTGAAGCTGTTATCAGGCTTCCCGGTCTCTGTGTCCCTTAAAATGCAAACTTTAAGGGTACCAAAAACAAATCAGGAAGTGATCATCAAAGTGAGCACAATGAGAAAGAATGCTGTGCAGGTAAAAGCTTTGTAAATATTTAACAAGTTTTTTTTTTAATGGCTTCCAACCTAAACCTTAAGTTACTAACCTAACTCTGTGTGTGTGTGTGTGTGTGTATGTGTGTGTGTGTGATGTTTTCTTTGTTCTCCTTTCCTAAGGATTAGGGAGCCCTAAGGGTTGGCCTAGAGCTGAGGGTAGGACATGACTGGTGGGAGAAATTGAGCAAAATGTGTCCCCATTCCTCAGTCATTCTTGTTTATGAGAATCCTCAGGAACCTTTCGGACAATGAATTTGAACTGAGTCCTCTAGCAAACTGGAGGATAGGGATTTGTAGGAGAAAGATATATCGAATACTAAATTACAAGAGCTGTTCAGTCCCTGGAAGAAAATTTATCCTTAGGGGAAGAAAAATTCCAGCCCAGCAAGCTCAGCTTAGCAACAGGACTTAAGGGTCAAAAGGAGTAATGACTCTTGGTTCAGTACGAAGGCTGTTATTTGAAGCCACCCTAGCCCAATTATCTTGGTGTTGTATGCTTGCCTAGAAAGAAGAATAAATAAAACTGGAAAAGCAGAGTCACCAAACTCTGCACCACCACGGAGCCCAAACAACTCCTGCAGGATGAGGCTTCTCCCCAACAGAGCATAACACAAGGAAAAACACCATTTCCTTTCTGTGTGACAGTGTGCTGGGTGGCCAAGGCATTTGGCAAGGCTCTGCCTCTGGAGGAGAGCATCAGCCATAGCAGCTGTCAGCCTGCAGGGGTACGAGTTGGCAATGTTGGGAAAAGGATGCACACAGAGGCATTATCTCAGAGAGCATGGGCCCAGAAGGAGTCTCAAACACTTTTGAGACATCCCCCAGGATTCCCAAGAATACCTACAATGTGAGATGCTGTGGAGAGGGAGGAAGGCAAATGGAATCCTAGAAGCCAGTAAAACGCCATATTAAGAATAAATTTGTTTCAATGATTCCTGTAGCCTAGAGACAGTTGGGTCATACTTCTTTAGAAATGTGCTTTTGAGGGGTGTATCAAACACTGAATGTTCTACTTCAGTTATTCTTAGCCTCACCTGTCTTATTCCAGCGGCTGCAGCAGTCACTAGCTCTACATGGGCTCAAGTGGACTTCACACAGATGCCACCTGACACTGTCTAGCCTCATAACTGCACTGCAAGTCTTTCCTCTTTTTCCTGGAGCTTTCTTGTTCACACAAAGTTACATGACTCCACTAGGTTCCTATACCTGAGCAACACCCTGGAAATACAAAAGAGCTAACATTCCCATGGTTTAGATCTTTGACAGTGGGAAGTGGGAGTTCTCCCCCAGTGGTGGAAAAAATCTTCCATATTTTTCTTCCATCCCAATGCAATGTAAGTCTCTGGGGTGTAGTTTATATAGTTTCTTGGATGATGATCCCATCAGATGGAGCAGGAAGATGTGAAGAATAGCCATGTAGCTTGACCTATGGGACTGGGTGCAAAGTGTCCAGATCTTTGTGTCTCATATTAATGATCACCAGAGGATATCTACCACAGAGGAGGATTTCAACAACCAGTGGGACAGATGACTCATCCTGCAGATATAAGCCAGTGTCTTTCCTCAGCTACCCCAGAGTTTGTGCAGTGATCCCATAAACCGAGTGATCAAGATAGCAAGGAAGGAGCCTGTGCATGGGCCCAAAAGGATGAGTTCTCCTTACCAAGGCTGCTCTAACCACTGGCACTGCCAGAAACAGAGACTGATATTAATCCCCTGATACAACACTATTTTTTTTTAATGAGGCTAGCCAGTCACTTTATGGCAGAGCAGTTATATTGGTCTTTTTCACTCTAGTGGGCAGCAATTCATCTTTACTGAAATTGATACCTACTCTGCATATAGGTTTGTTTTCCTTCCCAGAGTGCCTCTACCAGCATAACCATTTAAGCCTTTCAGCATACCCGATATATTGATATGGTAGTCCTGACAACATTACATAAGACCAAGAGACACATTTTACAGCAATGGCAAAAGAGGTGTAACTGTAGGCACATAGCTACAGGATCCACCATGTACGCTGTCACCCAGAAGCAGCTGGTCTAATAGAATGGTGAACTGGACTATTAGAGGCTCAGCTAAGTCATCACCTTGGGGAACATATTCTGTAGATGAAAAGCCCATGGTACAAAGTGTCCTCTATGGAGATAAGATTTGAGCTTGAGTACTTGGTGTTAAGCAGCAAGAGCTATAGAAGAGTAGTTTATAAGCCTTCTTAAATGGCCACAAGGCACCTCCACTGACATTTCAGAAAACTTTTACATACAATTCAAGAGCGACAAACACTAATATCAGGATTTGGGTTGACCCAGAGTAACCTTGTAAGAAGGTGAATGTAATATTTAACACCTTTCCAGATATTCTTTCTGTGTCTCGTGCTCCTCCCCTAAGACATCCAGTGCTTATGTTCTTTTTTCTCTCTCCCTTATCCTGACCTTTTAGCTAAATATTATTTTGAAGTGGACACTTTAGGTAATCTACAACTGAGAGGTAGTCCTCTAAGAATCCCAGGAGATTTTTGCAGACTAACTTTTAACTTAACAGACCATATTTCTAATGATGAAATTTCTCTCATCAATCCTTGACTGGTAGAGATAAGTTTAAGGTGTGTATGTGTGTGTGTGTGTGTGTGTGTGTGTGTGTGTGTGTGTGTGTGTTAACCACATACACATCAACAAACAAATGTTGGCAAGGATGTGGAGAAAAGGGAACCCTTATGCACTGTTGATGGGACTGCAGTCACTATGCAAAACAGTATGGAGGTTCCTCAAAAAAATTAAAAATAGAACTATCTTATGACCCAGCAATTCCACTTCTGAGTATTTATCTGAAGAAATACAAAACACTAGTTCAAAAAGATATATGCACCTCTATGTTCATTTTTTACGTTATTATTTACAATGTAAAAATTTAGCATTATTTACAATAGCTAAGATATGGAAGCAACCTAAGTGCCCATCAATATACAATTGGATAAAGAAGATATGCTGTGTGTGTATATATATATATATATATGTATATATATATATATACACACACACATATATATAAAATATATATACACACACATATATTTATAATGAAATATTACTCAGTCATAAAAAAGAATGAAATCTGACCATTTGCTAACAATGGATAGACCTAGAGAGTATTGTACTAAGTGAAATAAGTCAGACAGAGAAAGACAAATACCATATTATTTCATTTATATGTGGAATCTGAAAAATAAAATAAACAAAACAAAAAAAATCACATTCGCAATTCTTTAAGTTTCATTTATGTCTAGGACTTAGCCCAAGCTATTTTATTTCTGTGTCTTTTCAGGTAATGATCTTAACTATGAGAAGAAAGAGCAAGAAAACAAAAACAAAAACAAAAAACCTGGCTCTGTTTTTTTACCACCATATTATTATACAATTTTTAATAATAGTTGAAAGTCAGAAAAATTTTATGTGAATACCCTTCTACTTACTGCCTAGAGTTTTTCATTAATATTTTACTATACTTGTCTTATCACATATCTACATATCTAGCCATTCCTCTAGCCACCCAATAATCCATCTTACTTTTTGATGCATTTCAAAGTAAATTGCAGGTGTCACTACTCTTCCCCCGCAATAATTCCCTGGCTTGCTTTTCCTTTTAAGTAGTCTGCATGTCAAGACATGCAATAAGAATTCAGCAACTGCTGCTTAAAAAATCATTCATTACTCTGGGAATCAAGGCAAAGTGAAACACATGGATGGAATGAATTCAGTTCCTCCTACTATTGTCTAGAATAGCAAGGAGGTGACTAAAGCTATGAATGTTCATTTCCTGAAAACTAAAGTTCTAACTTGTCATATTCATAGTAAGAAAGAGCCATCAAACACATTAGTTATTACTTAACCACATGCTATAGTAAAACCAGCTCTCAAGTGTTTATTTTAAATACCCAAATCATTTTGCAGGGTCTTTGTGTGTATAGGTAAAGTCTTTGAAGCTATAAATCATACCTTGAACTAAGTGCAAAGTTTGAGTCAGACCAAGGTAAGTTGTCTGATTGCATTCCTGACCCACAGTTACTCTTTGTGGATAAAAACAAGTTGCACCATCTCTATTCTTTCTAAATTCGTGATCTCCCTGACACAGCACCAGCCACTGGGTTTGTGATTTCTTCACCACGTGTCTCTGACAACTTCAGCCTCAGTGTTCTCTCATGCCCACCTAGAACAGGCCTACTTACTATTGCACAGTTCAGCACTTAATTGTTTAATTATTTTGTTTAGGGCAGCCCTGTCACCCTCCCATAGCTAAGTTCTTGGAAAATAAGCCCATCTTCTGAATATTTTACCTTTTGTGCTAGGTGGCTTGGCACAGTGCTAGACACACATCTAAGACTTTACAGATCTTAAAGCCTTCTTATATATGTTTTCTCATTTGAACTTAATATAATAGTAAACTGCTTGGCCTACTTGCTTCTGAAAAACTGGCTCTAGGTGCTTTTAAAGTGTTGCTCCCGGGATATGTGATCACAGCCGTTAATACCAGCCAGAATACTTTCCAGCAAGTCCGCAGGCAGTCATCATGAGAAGGGACTTAGAGACAGGGCCTTTCTGTGTCAGAGCCAGAATTCAGAAATGCTCTGCTTTTCTTGGGTAAAAGACACCCAGGGTTTTTCTTTTCAACACCCATTTGCACTGACCTCTTTTTCTGGCTTCTCAGTAAAAGGATTAAGGACTCAGGAAGCACTGGGGGAGGAAAATGGCTTGTTCAGCTGGATAGGGGGCTTAGGCGAGTCTGACACCATGGAGCAGAAAAGACATGAAGGAGTTTCCATTGCTATTTCTGGTAGTTCTACTAACCCAAGTCCCTGTCCAACCTTGTGTCATCCTACAGCGATATACATGATGGTATGTCTGTTATACACATCGAGTCAGACTATTCCCTCAAGTAAACATATCCTGGGAGTTAGCAGAACATAGGGTGCTGAAACACTGAGGCCATTCATTAACCTGAATTACCTAAATCAGTTTTGTCAGTTTCCAGAGGGTCCAATTCCTTCTGAGATTAGTAGTGTTTGGATCCTTATATGTGACACCTTGTGAGTGATTAACTAAATAATAAATACACTGATATGCTTTAAAAATGAAAATAGATTCAAGCAACAGATGAATGTGCCTTTATTTCTTTTAAATTTCCCCAGAAGAACTTCCTCCTCATTCTGAATTTTATATAATAGAGAAATCAGCTACAAATGCACTAGAAATGTTGAAAATAATTTCACTGAAGCTGACAATAGGTAACAGCAACTGGGCCTCTTGGCCTGTTCCTGAACTGAGCTGGATTTAATTCCAGAACCCTGATGGGCTACAAAATGACCCTCTCTTCATTATCCTTATTTTTACTGTGATATTGCAGTGGTTTCAGTAAAAAACAAAGAAACCTTTAGGATCTTATCATCAAAATTGGATATAGAAGCAGAGATATAAGGCACCCAGCAAGAAGCCAATTGCCTAGAGAAGAGTGAGTCCCAGAGCTTCTACTCTTGTATCTCTTCCTTCCTCTGTCATTCTACAAGATCATTGCCTTCAATATTTCTCAGAACGGTCTTCCCAGGAGTGCTCTGGAAAACAAAAAAGCATAGAGAATAAGCAAGTGCAATGGCAGGGGTCTTGGCAAAGAAGCACCATGTGATATTCAGGAGACCACTCAATTCTCCCCTCTACATTCACATCTATAGTGGCCTTGGATTCCCATCAGAGCCTACACTGTATGATGCCTGGAGATTGAAGAGACCCCTACAGCCACTTCAGACACAGTCTGTGGGTTACCAGATTAAAACCCCTGCAGCCCATTAAGATGTTTGCATGCCATGACCAGCATATCACAAAATGGTTACCATAACTCTGTGCATCATGACCCCAGAAAACCATTTCCAAAGGCAGCTAGTACAAATGTCCATCACATGCCTTTTATCTTTTATTAATTAAAATCACAACTAACAGTGGAAAGGTCCTGGTGCCCTAAGGACTTAGGTGAAAGTCTGAGGTCACGGCTATTTGGCTGCTTGTCACTAAGAGAAAAACCAAGCTTCCACTCAAGACCAGCCAGAAATAGCAAAAAATGCTAGGATCCTGACAGTCTTATCTTTCAACGAGTCACTGGAGTGTCTGTGCATAAGCAGTTATTAAATTATTCATTCTGATTAAATGGGGAGGAAATCAGATGCAACAGGTGTGGTTCTTCCTGCTTGTCGAATGGTTTTAAAACAAGCTTTCAGAAACTGGTCACCTCGGGGAAAGCAGCTGAAGGACAAATCAGCTGCATTTTAAGCTAATTACCAAAATACTACAATATCTGTCAAGTGGGGACATTTTGTTCCAGTGCTAGTAGTCAGAGAGAACTCTGGAAAGGAAAGGAGAGTGTTCCATAAGCAATTTGCTCTGCTTATACTCCAAAAAAGCCTCTTGACACAAGGCAAGGTCACATTCCAAGTGTTATTGTACCTGCTTGTAAACTTGAGTAGAATCTCATTTTAATAAGTTTAAAGAGACTTCCAAATTGCTACATTAGATCCAAATCTCATTAAACTTGAAGCCTATTGCTATAATATACTAAAATATACTGTGTTTCCTTGGTTTAAAATTCACTTGCACAAAGCAAATGTTAGGTGTACAATTCATTTGCAGATGACATGTGGGGGAAGAAGGAGGAGATGAATGCCAAAGGATATGCCTGCCTTGTGCCAATCCATTAGAACCAGAGAAGGTAAGTGATGCTCCATTCTTCTACAGTGACTTTAGTTGAATACAGCACAGTATCTTAAAGAAACATGACATGTTTTTCAAATGTTAGGTGCTTATGTTTTGTAGTTTATAAATTGCATGGTTGTTTGTTTTTGCCCCAATTTTTCTTTCTTTTTTTCTGTCAGGAGCTCATTGCATTAATATTAACAGCTAAAGAATACTATAGAATGAGCAAGGTTTTGAGTTGCCATTATCTATTCAGAATATAACTAAAGGTTCACTAGAAACAGTCTGTAGCTGGAAGATGCTGAGTGCTCACAAAGCAACCTACCTACATCACCAGTTTTCCTCTCTCTGGTCCCAGAGAGATCCAACACCTCCACTGTCTCTAATTTCTATGGAATCTCAGTTTCCTCATCTACAAAATAAAGAACTGGGCCCCATGATCTCTAGGGCTTTTGATGTCCTGAAGTTCTAAAGTTTTATGATTCTACACACCCTAAGTCAGGGTTTTAACAGAATCCCTACATATTATAAATATCACTAAGTCACAAAATGACATACTTTTCCATAGGCTGCTAAGAATATTTAATGAAGCAGACAAAATGCTATCTGAAAAGAAAACATCTTCATTCAAAAGATGGATGACTAAAAGGATAAATATTTCTAAATGCTTTGTATGATTTTTTTTTCCCTCTATACTATTTCCTGTATCCACACTGATGAATAATGTTAATATGTGAAGCTCTCTCAAGGCATGGAAATAGCCTTGTTCAGTTGTATATTAAAATGGCATTCTTCCTACATTATGCTTTATGAATGGAAGGTTAATGAAATTGTGCATGTTTCACTTTTCGCTCTGCAGGTTATTTTGTAATAGGGCTGAGACTGTCCTACCTTTAATGTGGTATTTTATTAAATTAAATGCATTTCATAGGAAGGACCATTTTATTCCGCTGTTCTGTCTTATATTCACAAGCAAGAGGGCATGCTAAGTGTTTTCTCTTGTTGATTCTTTTAGGAGTTTCCTGTTTCCAGTGAATGTAACGTAAGCCCATATTTTGCACATAAAAAAAATGTTATGAAATTGAAGGTCTTTAAACTGACACAAAAACTTTCTTTTGGATTCCTGTGGTTTGTTCTCATCTTATTAAAAAAAAAAAAAAAAGACTTTAAGCAGATTAATGGTTAACCCAATAGTTCTTAACTGGGGGGTTAGTGGTGCTGGGTGGACAATATTCAGTTTGCATGACTGACCCATGCATTGCAAGGTATTTGGCATTCCTGTGTTCCTCTGATCAATGTAACAACCATATCAGCCTCCCATACATCTCCAAATGCCAACTTCCCTGAACGAATCCAAAGCAGAAGTTTTCTTCTGCACAAAGGACATCCGATAATAGATTAGTTTCCAAAAGCCCAAAGAGGGTTTGTGTCCACATGTGGAGAAATGTGATGGCACTTATATTAAGAGAAAAGGCATAAGAAAGAATGTATGAGAATCGCAAGACATAAAAAAATCATACACTTTTCCTAGCTCTTAAATAAGAATCAAAGTTTTAATCACATAACTTTATGGAAAATGTGGGCTCATTTCTCTGTTATACTCTAGAACAGACTCAATGTGATCCACCATAAAATAACCCTAAGAGTAAAAATGCTGCATAATAAGAAACATACACAGGAGAATAAGTGGATTTCGTTTCCATGTTCCAAATTCCTCTGTGGCGTCAGGGTTTTAAGTTCCAATAAAATTCAACAAACAGTTATCGGTTACTAAATGAGAGGGATGCTCTCTTGGACCCTAGGAATGTAAAAAATGAATAAGACATGTTCTCTGCTTTTGAGGATCACAGTTGTGCCTTGGAGACCAACTCTTAAATAATCAGGGTGTAAAATAATAAACACCACCACGGAAGTATGTTTACATGCTATAGAAATCAGGTAAAGAGATAGCTGATTTCGCCCAGGCTTAAAGGAGTGCATGGTGAGGGGAGGCAGAGATTGGCAGATACAGAGAAAGCCTCAGAGAGAAGGTATCAAGAATGATAAATGGGCATTTGTCAGGTAGTGAAGGAGTAAAGAATGGAATTCCTAGTAGAGAACAGCATATACAAAAAGTGTGAAAGAGAAGAGAACGGAGAAAGTCCAGTGTGGTGGGGCATTGGTAGAGGGTGGTAAAGGGGAATGTAGAAGATGAGTCAGAGCTGGCAGCATCTAGAATGCCAGACTAAGAAGTTGGAGTTTACCTTATAGGTAGAAAGGAAGCAATTTAGAGTTTAAAGAGGAAAATAAATTATATGGGACAAAAACTCTGATACCAGTATGGGAGATGGCTAAATGCAGACAAACTTCAGGCAGGTATATTAAGAGAATTGGTCTTAAAACTTCACTTCTAAACACTCATGCATAAGATTTGAGAAACCAAGTTTATCCATAGCAAATTGAAGGCATATAATAACTTTAAGGATTTTCACCAGTGAAATTTTTAATGATTTCCCCTATTCCTAATATTTTGAAACTCCAACCACTGTTCCTTTCTAAACAAGGAAGCATGAAGGATTTCTTATACCAGGTCACCATGTTTGTATGATATATTCACACTGACATAGACACAGTTGATTCAGAGATTCACAATAGGCACATCGATAGCCTGGGTGACTGGCTCTGGGTTCTGGCCAGTGATGGGTACCCTTTATTGGATAAGGGTTATCTAACAATCAGATCCTCTCAGAGTGTTTGAGCACAAGACTAGCAGAAAACACAGTGACAAATAGCCAAGATATACAGAGAAAAACTCATGGAAGCCATTAAGTGAGAAGAAACCAGGAGGTGCTGAGAAGAGTCAGAAGCAGCAGAAAAGAAAGATGCTAAGCCAACGAGTAGCTGAGTCCTCTGGGTGGGGAAGCCAATATCCCATCTGAGAGGCATCCCGAGCTCCCAGGACTGTTGTCCTACCATTATTGTTCTCTTCTCATCAGGTATGTGATGTTCTAATGTGAAGAGCTGGCTGTGTAGCTGCTCAGATTTTTTTCATGCTCTTTCTTAGGCCTTTGTATCTCTTAAAAAATAAATTCAAATCAACTGAGATAACTTATATAAGTCTCTATTTCTTGCAAACCGAAGGAAACTTACGTATCTCACTCAGTGAGACGGTTGTATTTCTTCAGAGTCAATAGTAAAATTACTGTTTGCTGAGTGCTCATGTGCCAGGCACCGTGACAAGATTGTATGTGCATGATCTCACTTAAACCCCATGATAATTCTATGAGACAGATTCTTCTACTATTCCCATTTTACAGATGAGGAAAAGGTCTCATAAAGGCTAAATAGCATGACCACTTTTGCACGGCTAGTGAGTAGCAGAACTGGGGTCTGGATCTAGATCGATGAGAATTTAAAACAGGCATTCTTGACAATTGTAGCTCTGTGGCAGAGATGGCCAGCTGCTCCTCTCAGTTTATGCTCCACATTCCATAGAACACAGTTGTCGTTGGGAAGTCACAAACTAGCTGGTCACTGCTTTTCTTAACCTCCTTGCTTCCAAGGGAAGCCATGTGACTAATTTTTGCCAGTGGAATATGAGCTTTGGTTTTGTCGCCTGTGGGCAGAGCACCTTCTCTGTGCTCTCCTCTTCTGCCAGCTGAATGCAGACAACGATGACAAGGCTCTAGAGAGCAACAGAGCCACAGTGTGGAAAAGCCCAGGTTCCTGAGTCATGATGTGGAAGGAAACTGCAGACCTGGAACACCTGTATTGTATTATTATGTGAGCAGAAAAGAAACTGAGATTTGGGGTCAATTTGTTTCCACAGTCTAATACAGCTGTGCTGCTGCCCTTTCTTGCCTTGGGGATTGAGAGCAAAACAATAAGCTTTAAGCTCAAACCTCTGGTGCCTGGTAGGTTACCCAATATTGCTAAAGGATGGTGGTAACTATCTCACATTGTACTGTTTTCCCACTCCAAGAGTAGCTCTGTCTTTTTTATTCAGCATAACATAAAAACCAGAAGGTGTCATAAACACAGAGTATGTTTATAAACACATTGTTCTCATGCCTCCTCAAAATCTTTGAAAACTCAGGAAGAAAGGAACAACAGAGCTTTGAGTCTCGTAGCACCTCTCATCTATTAGAGGATTCCATTCTAGTTCAACTTATGTTTAGATGTCACTTCCTATTTTACACCTCCGCCTGCCAAATCGCAGCCACCTTTGGTGTGAAATCCAGCACCTGTTTAATGGGCTTACAAGAGATGACACAGCTGTTTTCAATAGTAAGCAAAAGAGTAACACACCTGGGAAAAGGCAGCAGAACTGGAAAGGAGAGAGGCTAAGAATTTGGAAAGTTTACCTATACTGTTATCCAGTTGTAGACTGTGCCATTGATGTGGGCAACTGAGATCATTCTCAAAGCGACCCTTGAGGGAGACATACGGAAATACACCTTAGAGTTATCTACCTGGCAGATAGAAGGGGAAAGCATTTACCCATGAGAAATTGTCACCTATTGGTCAAGGTTTGTCCTGTGGGATGTTAAGATCCTTACACTTCCAGGTTGCACATTCGTGAGGTATAGCATGATGAGGTATCAAGAGGATACTTTAAGAGGAGGGGAGAATAAGAGGTGGGATACAGAGCTCAGTGCTAGAAGATGCAGGTAGAATTTGAATCCAGTACCTTCTAATGCTGAAGCACAATGTCATTGCCTATATGCCACTGCTCACCTGGCCTGGACGAAAGAATGCAGGTCTGGGTGTTGGAGCACTGCCCCTAGTTCTAGAAGAGCTGCTGCTGGCTGCTTGACTTAGGCAAACCATTTACTATCTGGACCTTTGTTTCTTTACTTCTGAAACAGGGATACTAGATGAATCCATTAATTCCCAAATTAAGTTCAAATTATGTACAGTAATGTTGCAGAATGTTAATTAAGAAGTATAGCTGGGAAGGAAGGGTTTCATGGTCAAATAAGATTGGTAAATGGAGCTAACAAAGTTATATAAATTTCTTCACTAAAGGATATCTCAGTCTTTATAATGTCTATTATACAACATTCTTTATTTTAGAAATAGCTCAAAGGACTAGGTTGTTTTTATGCTAATATTTATTGAACACTTACTATTTGCCAGGCATCGTGCCAAGAACTTCTCATGTATTAATTTGGTTATTAATTTTCTTCAAAAAAGTATTTGTTGAGCTCCTGCTATGTGTACCACATTGTTCATGGCTCTGGGGATACCTCCATGAATAAGACAAAGTCTGATTTTTTCCTGGGGTAAGGTAGAGAGAAGATAGACAATAAACAGGTAAACAAACGCATGAACAAAAAATTTGGCAAACATGACTTCATCTCATTCTCACAACTAGTGAGACAAGAATTATTTTTCATCATGCCCATTTTACAAATAATGAGATTGAGGATTGGAGAGGATAACTTATTTAAAATGATAGAGGAAAAATGGCAGAGCTAAGACTATATTTGCTTTTAAGAGTTTGTTATTAAATGTTGTTGACATCAGGTACAGAGAATTGGATTAATCAGTGTCCTGGATTGATTATGTATCTTGATTATGAAGGATCTTTCAGCCCTAAAGAGACAAGCAGTGGGAAAAGGTTTTACTGTACACATAGTGGAGATTTGAAACTCAAATGATTGAGAATGACAGTATTGCAAAGTTCTGCATAATGTCTTGTGAGTTATACCTCTCAACAATTCTGAATAGACTTACATTATTCTCTTCTTAACATAATAATTAAATTTTTTCTATAAAAAGTAAATGATATTTGTGGAAGTTTTTGCAACTTTAATAATCTAAGAAATGACTTGTCAGTGATAAGCTGATTTAAAAAGCATATGCTTTATCTTGACACCTTCCTTTGAAGAAAATAAAAAATCCTGGGCCCGATTTTAATGATCCTTTGGTCTGTGATATCACTATCAGAAATAATAAAGTAGGGGAAGGAGGATTATACTTTCTATGTATGGCCTATTGAAATGGTCAGGATTATTGATTGCTAGAAACAACAAAAAATCCTTTGAAGGTATGAACTATTTGTATGACGATAACACTTTCTTAAATGCTTCGCTATTTTTACCACTAAAAGACTCCTCTTAAAACTCAACCAAAATCTAATCTGACTTTAAAACTTTCTAACCAAAAGGAACTTGAGAGAGTTACACTTTATTTAAAATCCCCACAGTTGATGAAAACATCGTACAGATCAAAATATCTCACACGCTTATGCGCGCACATGCACACATGCACGCACACACACACACAGAGTTCAGATAACTAAGTGACTAGATGTGAAAAATGGGAAAAGCAAACAGATTGCTCTTCCTGGAGATTTTTACAGTAAAGGCTCACAAACAATAAAAATAATATAAGATAATCTTAGAAAGAGGGAACCTCAATTATCTGAGGCCTTTAGGACCACGTCCCCACTGATGTGCGATCTAGGAAACTATAGGAAGAGTCCCTCTGCTTCCACTAACTGACATTCAGCTGGGTCATGTTCTTAGGTGTGCACTAGGGAAGGACTAGGAAGTGAAAAGAAACAAGAGAGTGAATGTTGACCATTCACTATAGACCACGTGTTTTTTTTTTTTTTAATGTATCATTTTATTAGGGCTGAGGAAGGAATCATCTATCTTTAATTTTTGACTGAAAGGCACATAAAGGTGACTTTGAATGTGTTGGAAGCTTTGCTGGGAGAATGTCGAAAGACCCAACACTTTTATGACTTGTTGCTAACCCCTAAGGCAAGCCTGGAAAACTAGCTTTGTTCCTCAACAAGAAAATATGGTCATCAGTAAGTAACCTTTTTGAATGACCAAGGTTTCATCAAATGCAGAGTAATTATATAATATTCAAGTAGATGATCAAAGGAAATTCATACCTTATTCTAAATAGGTCATAACAAAAAGCTAATTGCAAATGATTGCAAAAATAAAAGGGCAGGGCATATGGAGAGTGAGATAGAAAAACACATTATAAAACAAAGGCCATTTCATTCAGTCTTTGAAGTTATTGATTCAAGATTCCTGGGTTAAGAGGAAGTAAATGTTAAAGCTGTAATTTTCATCTTGCACAAGGAAGAGAACAGTTGCTAAGCCTATAAGAATTCTTTGGATACTCGTGCAAAGTCAGAAAGAAAAGGACGAACCCTTGCAAAGGAAACATTTGTCTATCCTACTAGAATAAAATCAGAATTAGAACTGCTTTCTGGCAATTACTGAAATAGTAAAGGTCTGGTATTCTGTTTTAGAGGAGATTTAGTCCAACTAGGCCACCTATGCTTTTATTCTTTCTAACTCATTGTCACCAAGTTTAGACCTCCCCAGAGTCAAAGACCTCCCACTCTTAAAGTCCAAACATGGTCATTAAAAGGAACTACTTGTGATAGGTACAGGTGGCTAACTACTCCCTTCATTAATTCATCACACATGTGTTGAATAATTTCCATGTCTCTACTAGGCCTTGGGAACATCAAAGTGAATGAAACCTTGTCTTTGTAGAACTTTTAATTCATGATAAAGTCATAACAACCAATGAGAGAGTTACGTGGTCTGGGAGCACAGAGAAGAGATACTTAAGAAGGCCACGGGAAGTCAGTGAAAGCTTCCATAGTTGCCATAAAATCATAACTATGAAAAGGGATTCAGAATTGAATAAAAATTTTCCGTTATTTCCGTTGTTCTCTTGGTATCCAAGTAAATATAAATCTCTTCTAGAAGCCCACCATAGATTTTACCCTTGAACACTGCTACTTATGTTGTGGTAGATTGAATGACTTTTGTCCTGAGGACCTGTTGATGGCCCATTAAATGTTTGTGCCCCCCTAAAATTCACATGTTGAAGCCACACCCCACATTGTGATGATATTAGGAGATGGGAACTTTGGAAGGTTATTTGGATTATATAAGGACATAAGGATGAAGCCCTCATGAATGGGATTAGTGCCCTTATAAGAGTCTCAAGATAGATAGCTTTTTTCTTCTGCTCTCTGCCATGTGAGGATACCATGAGTAGTTGGCAGTTTGCAACCTGGAAGAGAGCTCTCATCAGAAACTGACCAGGCTGGCACCCCAACATTGAGCTTCCAGCTTCCAGAACTGTAAGAAATATATTTCTGTTATTCAAAAGCCACCCAGTCTATGGTATTTTGTTATAGCAGCCTGAGGTGACTAAGACATGGTTCCTTGGCTACCTTTACTTAGTTTTACAGGTCTTACTGTCTTATAAGTCTTCTTGGTTACGTGCTGTTTCAATTCTTGCTCAGGCTTGGTACAAAGGCAGTGCTGGGCACAGGTCCAGTTGAAGAGCTTGGCCTTTGTCATTGTCTTTTAAACAAAGCACAATGTCAGCTTTGTTTCTTTTATTGTGCTGAGAGCCTACATTGATCGAATCTGACATTTTTTGTTTTTCTATTCATGTTCTATACCTATCATTCCTTTGATACTTCATTACTTACTTCTTTGGAAGAAATAGTTTTTATCCAAGGTGGCAGGGGCGGTGGTAGAGAGGAAGCTGATCACAAAAGATTTATCTAAACAGAGATTCACATAAAATCAGTTAATATAAGTTCAACAACAAATTAAATGTCCATTATATGCCAGGTATAGACAAGGGTGTATAACAATAGATAAATGTATGCATGAATGGATGAATGGATGGATGGAGGGGGTGGATGGAAGAACAGTCAAACAGTCAAGGCAGAAATCTTTACCCTCTGCAATCTCACCAGTTCACACACCTAGAGGGATATAAGCCAAAACTATAGTTGCCATGTTGTCTAAACCAAGACTGCCAAGTACTGGCATGCTTATGTGGATATTTGAAACTGAGATTGCCAGAGAGCTAGGACTTAAGTTCATTCTACCTATAACACAAGACAAAGTAAAATTTTAAAAGAACAAATTAATTCTGACCAGGAAAAGAGGGATATTTACACAAAGGAGTTAATATGTGGGTTGGCCATGAAGGGTAAGCAGAATTATTTCATCAAGCAACCAAGAAGGGCAAAACATTGAGACAGAAAGAATACTGGGAGCAAGGGCATGGAGCTGGGCAAACCTGTTACCTGGAGGGGCTGGAGGGCTGGGTTTCTGCTGGGAGATGAAGCTAGAGAGAAGGATTAGGGCTGACGGGGAAGGAATTTTTGCTCCGTAGAAAATAAGGAGCCATATACAAATTGGCACTTTAAATATGAAATGGGAAAGAGGGCAAGGAAGTCAGACAACATACCTTGATCTAGAAGACCAAAACCATGTCTTCTAGTTCAACTCAATACCAGAAGTAAACATTAGAACTTGAAGGAAGATTAGAAGTGATCTAGAGTACAGCCTAACAGCCCTCATCTCCCAATGAGAAAATTTAATGACTTAAATGACTCACATAAATATTCAAATGACTCATGTACTACTTAGTGATAAAACCAAATTCCTGCTTTGCCACTTACTATCTCTGGCTTTAGGCAAATGACAATTTTTCTAAATCTTAATTTTGTCGTCTGTCTACAGCCATGCTACATTGAACAAGCCCGATCCCATCTGATCTTGGAAGCTAAGCAGGGTTGGGCCTGGTTAGTACTTAGATGGGAGACCACCTAGTAAGACCAAGGGCTGAAGGCATTAAAAAAAGTAAAAAATAAAAAATAATAAAAAAAAATTTCCTTATCCATAAGATGGATGATTGTTGTGATGATTAAGTGATAAAATATGTAAAGTGCATAGTAACATACTTGATATGTAGGAAGAGTGCAATTAATATTAATAAAAATTATTAGCAACAAAAATAATAACTACAACATTATCAAAGTTCTCTGATTCTATCCAGTACTCATTTATGTATGTCCAATCCTAGCTGATCATCTGAATCACCTTGGGTATTTTAGACTGTTATAAATTTCCTAGCCTACCTTAAACCTACCGAATATTAATCTTGAAGTGACTGGAGAATCTGAACTTTTGAAAAGCTCCCTAGATGTTCCTGATAATAAGAACTCGGATTAGAAACAACTGTCCCATTTACTGCTGTTCAAACTTTATTTTCCTGGTCTAAGAACTTGGAATCATTTTCCATGGTTCAGTTCGTTAAGTGTAAGTATAGGAGCTGGGGTCGGGGGAGGAGTATTACCCATAATGCTGAGATCCCAGGAGGTTAGAAACACATCTGTGCTCAAAAGAAAGGGGGGATTAGATGGCAAGATTGGAAATGGGATAGTCATCACTGGCGGAAATGATTAATTATGCCTAGTTTTGCACATACATTTGCATGCCTCTTAATATAACATATGTAAATACATCTTTAATAGCATGACTTGTTTGCCAATGTTGAATGCTAACTGTAAATAATTTCTATTTTTTGTAGTGTTTAGGAAACTTCAATATGGCACTTGCTGGCAGACAGTTGCTTTCTCCTGGATTTAGCAACATATTAAGTAATTATTACAAAAACAGTTTTCACTCACTACTAAAAAAAGAAGTCTAAACAACAATTCATAATTATGTATGGAAACACAAGATAGGTAAAGCAGGAATGTTTTTTAAATTTATGAAAAAATTTTAAAGCACATCCTGTGGTTCCCATATTTTTCCTTACTGTTTTTGCTAATGCAGAGCAAAATAGGCCATAAGAAGTTTCACCCCTTCTTTTAGGATCCTAGTTACTTTTTCTGATGATGTCATCAAAGCCAACATAAGATGAGCAATAGCATAAGAGAGAAAAAATAGTCAGGGTCTCTGGTGGTCAGTACCTAGAAACAGTCATCACTGAATAACTAACTACTGGCTGACATGCCCTTCTTCCTGTCCTCCCCACCACCCCCAAATCCATTGTATAAAATCACAGAAACTCTTATTTGCCTGGTGTATTACTGGGACCTCTCTGCCAGAGTTTCTGATATAGTATATACAGAGGTGGCCTAGGCATCTGCACTAATCACAACACCCTCCCTCCCCAATCAACCCATGATTTTGATGTGAATGATCCTCAATATATCCTTTGAAAAACACTGTCCTGGGTAATGTAGAGCCTTGAAACTCAGTGTGGTTCCTGGGCCAGCAGCATCAACATTGCCTGAGAGTTTATGAGAAATGCAGACTCTCAGGACCCACACCAGGCCTGCTTAATCAGAATCTGCATTGTAACAAGATCCCCAGGTGATTTATAGGCCATTCAAGCTCAAAAAGCACTGGCCCAGAGGAGGTATCTCATTCCCTCTTTGCATGTATGAACCTATTGGTTTTTCCCCACAGCCTTTCCCTCCTAAATTACCTGGGATTTCTGAGTTCTCAGGGTAGGTCTGCAGACCTATTGAGTTAGAAACTTTGGGGGAAGGGCCCAGTAGTGTGTGTTTCAACAAGCCCTCCAGTCCAAGTGATTCCAATGCAAGCTAAAGTTTGAGAACCACTGGCATGGTTCGTTTATTGCCTTGCATTTGAAAATGAAGTTCATGGGAATACTCCGTATCTTCATTTGGGTATAACGAATAGTCTAGTGTCACCTGATATAGTGCAAACCACACAGACTTGCTTTGTGTTGTCAATCCCCCAGAATCAGTCAATTCCTACAATATCTCTTACCTCATGCTTCACTTGTGAAGCAGATGCTTTGACTAATGCAAGTGTTAGAGGCAATCATAATAATTAATGAAATGCCAAGGTTTGAGAGCAACCTGGACAGCTGTGCTATATAATGGTATCAGGGGATGAGTGGCTCAGACAGTTGAGTTTCAAATGAAAAATAACTTTCTGATCCAAATACCATAGAGGTTACAAATTAGTATTCTCCACTTTCTCATCACGGACCCAACTGGAACAGCCTGAGTGAAAAATCAAGGTTAGTTGATGCTCAAAAGACAGCCCCTGAATGTGAACTGGAGATGCAATATGGTGGAAAGGTCAGGGAAAGTAAGACTGGACCATTGAACAAGTCAATTTAAGCTGAGTACATTCACCTTTGTTTCACTTTTGTTTGAACTTTCCAATAGATTATTATACTCAACACCTAACCTAATACCAACCGGCTCTAAATTAGAGGTTTTTGTTTCTCTCTCAGCCCCTCTCTCCATGTCATCTGTCTTGGGCTCTATCTCTGTCTCTTCCTCTCTCTGTATCTCTTTGTCACACTCTATGTCCTTCTGTCTCTGACTCTCCCTACCTTCCCACCCCACCTCTTCAGTGAAAAGAGTCAGCATACCTCCCAGGGGATGGGGGATGGGGGATGGGGAGTGGATTTCAATATGGACAAATGCAAAGAGGCTGCAAATAAAGTTTTGATGGTACTGTTGATTACTTTTTCTGACGTTTGAGAATTGTGTGGATGGAAAAGGGGTCACACACTAAAGCAGACAAGCTCGGGGGATGGGGGACGCTACATGATGGGCTTTACAAACTCAGAGACCGAAAATAACCACATAAGGTGGTCTGATCGTAAAAATTCCTAACTAAAAGTAGATCATGGTGTATAGTCACATTCTAGGATGGTAGCTTCCTTGACAAAGGTCAATCTTTACCTTAAGTGAGCCTGTCTATTGTCTTTTGACATCTAAGATAACATTCCTTTGAAATGTCAGAGTAATCCCCTTGCCCAGACCCCTCAGGGTATAACGCTGGCACCAGAGCAGAGACCACAGAACCCCTCATTGTTATCTTGTGCTCTGCATACCATCTCTATGTGCTGTAAATGTTAACTATCCTGTACCCAATGCAAAAGAAGTATGTGTCTCTCTGTTTTACTTTTGATGGAATCCTGAGAGATTTCCCCAGTTTACTTTCCACCACCCTCTATATCTATCACCAATGGATTTCATGTAACCCTCCTTACATTTTCTCTTTTGATTCTAATGTATAAAATAAGCTGCAAAGCTGCTAGTCTCTGGAGCATTTTCTCAATTTGTTGAGATTTTTGCTTCCTGGCAGTTGTCATTAGTTTGACTCAAATAAACTCATAAAAATTCTCTACAGGTTTGGATGTTTCTTACGTGGACAGTGCATGTTATCCTGCTATTTCTGTTCTCCTTTTTTTAAATTTGCAAGTGTTTGCCACAGATTATTATCATGCTATTTCTCGATGGGATTGAAGTACTAGTTTATCAAAATGTCAGCATAAAGACCAAAAGTCAAGCAAATTTGCTGCAATAAGGAGAGGCTGTAAATTTGCTGTCAGCTAAGAAATCCTCTGGAATTCAAAGTGCAAGCCAGCTGAAAGCATTTTTTAATAATTGTGACTGAATAAGCGTGAGGTTAACCCAGTGTGTGTGCACTTTCATCTTGTGCCTTGTTAAATTTCTCAGTTTTAATAATTGGGGCCATTATTTGTGCTATGATTTCAGGAGCTATGCTTCCAGGAAATGCCTTACGTATAAAATCAGATTGGTTTTGCTAATTTCCCTTGTTGAAGCTCACATCTTATCCCCCTTTTATTCTTTTGAATGTTAATGATTATGTATCTTAGAATAAGACTTTCTTCTTTAAGTCTTAATTATAGTTTGGTTGAAATACTGAACCATTTTAACATTGAAAATATTTGGCAAATAAACCCTATATGAGAAAATTCTTGAAAGTTCTCATTGTATCTTGCATATAAGCACAAAGAGATGAAGCATGTGGAGAAAGACCTTTATCTCCTCAGAATTTTAAATCTTTCTGCAATACACAAAACAGCGAAATCACAGAAGGAAAAAAAAATGACATCCTCAAATCTAATTATCAAAAAGCAATTCATCTTGCTTGAATATCTCAATCAACACATCCCTGAAGCTACTTTCTCAACTTGCCCTCCTGTCTGATGTATGGATTGTGTGTGTGAGTGCATGTGTGTGTGCATGAGTGTGTGTGTGTGTGTGTGTGTGTGTGTGTGAGAGAGAGACAGAGAGAGAGAGACAGAGAGAGAGAGACAGAGAGAGAGAGAGAGAGAGAGATCATTTGGAGAAACCTCTTAGCATATGGTAGGAAAAATGCTGTTTTACTAATTTTATGTTTTATTTCTTAATGACCTACTTCTCTACTGCAGCTTTAGTGATTTAAGCTCAGTCTGCCTTTTTGAGAGTCCTATACTCTGTGGCAGTGACTCAGCTGGGATAGAATCAAGATGTTTATGTGATTGGGGTGGGGGTTTTGTATCTGCCTAAGGTTTTGCTGCTTTGGCAGAGAGCTTACAAATTGTAGGCACTCAGAATAAGTGGCATCATTAGTGGGTGTAAAATGCCCTGAGGGTATGGGAATGATTTAGAACTCTAGGATTCAGTGAAGAGAGTATAGGATAGGGGCGCAGGTATCTGTAGGAACTGGATCCAGTAGTAGCGCTGAAATGTGACCTTGGGTAAATCACTTGACCTTCATCCTTTACCTTTAAAATAAGATGAATATATGCATTTTCCTTTTATCGAAATGCTGCAAGCTATCAGGGCAGTATTTGCCAAGCACAAAGAAATCTTTTCATTATAAGACAATTATTTTAGGTAATGTTTTGCAAAAGATTACTTAACACAGACAACTTCAATCTGAGATTCTATGAAAATTGCATGTGTCATAGAGGACATCAGCTCCTAACCGAAGAGGTCATTGGCAGAATAATTATTTCATTTCCCTAAAAAGAGGAAGATAGTCTGAGCTCTCTGGAAAGTTGGTCTTTTTAAACTAAGCTGAAATTGTATAAATAATTTTATCAATTAGTATTTTGTACCCTAGGTCAAATGATCATGCCTATATTAGTATTCCCATCAAATGTGAATACCCTTGGTGAATCAATAAAGCAAAACATAAGTACTCATCTGAGTTCCTCCTATGGAATTACTGTGTTATGCACTGCCGGGTTTCTAAAACCTTAGCCCTCCAAAGGTTTGCATTTTAGACCAGCACTCTTCGATAAAATTTTCTATGGTGATGGAAATGCTCTGTATTAGTGTTATCTGATATAGTTGACACCAGCCACTTATGGCTATTGAACACTTGCAATGTGGCTAGTGGAAATGAAGAACTAAAATTCTTAATTTTATTTAATTTTAATAAACTTAAGTTTAAATAATGACATAAGGCTAATGAGTACCTTATTGGATGGCCGTTTTAATTGAAGACAAAATTAATGCCCATAAAACCATTAGTGATCATTCACAAGAAGGTATATAAAGAAATGTTGTCTTGGACAGAGGGGAACTTGAGCTAAGTCTGGTAAGACAAAGTGGAAAAGAGAATAGTAGGTATTCTAGGCTGAGGGAATAATAAACCAATGACCTAAAGATAAGAAGAGGCCGGTGCTATACCTGAAAAGTTAGGTCACCTTGATGAGAGCCGAAGATTCCCGCTAGAGCTGAAGAGGAAAGAAGACTGGTGTAGGAGAGATGGGAGTGAATTGGGGGAAGGGGGCCCCACTTATCATGTACCGGGCACTTCTCATGTATAATATAGTTTAATCCTCACAACCAACTGATGAATAATTACTGTTATTATCCTTATTTCATGCTCTGGGAACAGACTTGGGGAAATTAAGCAATTTCCCTCAAAGTCACAAGCTAGAAAGTAGTGAGACAAACTACAGGCAGATTTCCTCCAAATGCTATGCTTCCTAACCACCTCCCTCCACTATGGTTGTTGAGAATTTAGAATCTGGATTCATTGCCCTTCTGAGTCTATTAACTTATGACTGTGGGCATCTATAAACTGAGGACAGAAAAGTATTTCATTTAAGGTTGTTGTATTAGGATTACATAAGATATTGCATGAGGAGCACCTACAAGTGCCTGGCACATAATTAGGGCTCAATAAATCCTTGCCTAATTTTGTTTTATCAGAAATAGACTCCAAGGCAGTGAATAAATTAGGACTTGCTTGAGTGGGCACTAGGCAACCATTGCAGCTTCTTGAACTGAGGATCAACTTGTTGAAACTGTCATGAAAAACAAAGGGCAGAAGGAAAGAAGAGAAGACTGAAATCATGGAGGCCTCCAAGAGGCAGTGGCAAACTTAACTGGGTCTGGAGGCTCACACTGAGCAGATGAAAGAAATGTGATTTTTTTTTTTCTTGTAGAAACAAAAGTTAATACATATTATTTAGGGATAATTTTTAAATTTCAGAAGAGGCCAAAGAAATAAACTAAAATCACACACATCTAAGAGCTAATCACCATCAGTATTTTGTTATATTTTCTTCCAGGTTTTTATGTTTGTGTTTGTGTGTGTTAATTCATGTTCTAAGTTTACAGTATTGGGCTACAGTTAAATTCACACTTTTGGTGTACTGTTCTATGAGTTTTGACTAATACACACTGTCATATAGCCACCAGTACAATCAAGATGCAGAAGAGTTTCATCGACCTCAAAAAATAAACCTCTCTTCTTCCTCCCATCCCCAGCCCCTGGTGACTACTGCTCTGTTTCACCTTCCCATAATTTTGCTGTTTCTAAAATGTCATTTAACTGGAATTATACAAGATGTAGCTTTTTGAGTCTGGTTTCTCTCAGTTAGTGTAAGGCATTTGAGATTTATCTATGTGGTGATGTATATAAGTAGTTCATCTCTTTTTGTTGATGAGTAGTATTTCTTTGTGTAGATGTACCAGAAGGACATTTGAATTGTCTCTTTTTTTTAGTAATTTGAATTAAGCCACTGGAGGTAAGTTTTCATTTCTCTAAGGTAATTACCTAGGAATGGGATTGCTTAATCATATGTTAAATAAATGTTTATAAGAACATTTTTATTTTTCTTATAATGCCAAACTGTTTTCCACAGTAGCTGTTTCAAATTTATATTTCCACTAACAAGTATAAGGGTTCTAGTTGCTCCACATCCTTATCAGAACTTAGTATGTTTAGTTTTTTCTTAAACCACTCTAGTATGTATTTAGTGGTACATAATGATGGTTTTAATTTGCATTTCTCCAATAAAAAATGTTGTGTATCTTTAGATGTGTGTTATTTTTTTAATCTTCAAATACAGGAAAATTACATTGAGGGATTTCCCTTCATTCCTAACTTGCTAAAAGAGTATCATGAATAGATGTAGAAATTTTTGAAATGCTTTTGTGTGAATATTGAGATGATGATATGATCATCAGGAATCTGGGGAGTCTAAAATATCTGACTTATGGTAGTAATCTTAAATAATCTTAATATACAACAGAGAGCTCTGATGTTTGTAAAGAAAAGTTTATATTTTCTTCCATTAAAAATACTTCTGTAGATATTGATGTAGAAATACATATGCATATACATAGGCTCAAAGAGAGAACATTGGCAACCGTTTGATACATGTTATTCTGAAGCATTTTTTACTTTGAGGTGCTTCTTCCCTGGACAAGTAAGTTTTTTCATTTTTTAAAAAAATGAAAATGTATTTTCTACTCCAGAAAAGTGCTTTCAAGACTGATGTGCTGTAGGCACCCACTTTAGGCTTATTTTTAGAATTCCAAGAATCTGCTTTCTTCCCAAGTTTTATTTTAGAAAATGCAATCTAGTTACTTTTCACATCCTCATAAAGGAAATAGCGTTGCTTTATTTTATATGTGAAACAGAACTCGAGCTAATGGCAAATCTTGCCAAAGGCTTCAAGGATACTAGTGTGAACTTTAGGCGGAGTTATGTTTGTTTTGGTTTCTCTCATTCTCAGTCTAGGGTTAAGATGGGTCTTGGTCTCTCCAAATGTTTGCATGAGAGGATGAACTTCAGTGTTTGCATCCTTTCCCCTGTTTTATACTCTCCTCGCATAGACCACAGCTTAGCGTTTTATAGAAAAGGCGCTTTCGGCAAGTGCAAAGTGGTATTGTCATGTTGCTACTGGAGCTGTCTGTGGGAGCCAAGAAAATAGGACAGAATGAAAAGGAAGTAAAATAAGTCATAGTGAAACCTTCTCCCTCAGAGGAAGGAAAGCAAACATTGAAATATTACTTTTTCCTGGCTGCTTATTAAAGAGGAAATTTGCCTACTGTGCTGGAAGAGCCTTTTATTCATCGTTTTGTTGATGTGAAGCATCCAACTTGTTTGTTTTTGTATGTGTTACCCATTCTGTTTCTTAAGGGAAATTCTACTGACAGTGAGTATTGAACAGATTCAGAATTTCTCTGATTAGAAAAGATGTCAATTTGCTTTAATCATTCAATAATTTATACTAGACCAATTTCCTGTGACAGTTTAATTTAAATATGTTTGCTGTAAAGTCCATTGAAATTTCTGATATATGTAAAGCCATTATTTATATGAGAGTGGGAATCTTGTTTTATTTTTAATATGGATTAGTTTGTTTGAAATAAGGTGCTATTTGGATATTTTGTGGAACTTATATAATTTTGTCATTTTCAGAAATGCTTAGATACAGGATATTGTAAATTAATTAACTAATTAAAAAATTAAGTTTAAGATATAGAATTGTAGTGCCACGTTATGCAATTAAATACCCCACATTCTTTTTTCATAAGTTCAAGGTCATTGGTCTAAATTACAATTATATAATTTCTGTTATGATTGTTGGCGATTGGTATAATTTGACTAATTATTGCCTAAACAATGGAAGTTGGCTGAGACTCAAACTACAACAAATGCTTTTTTATATGAGAAAAGCAAAGAAACTGAATGCTTTTTTCTTTTGTCATTCATTATCATGGGCTGCAATTAATCATAAATATTGCACTGGTGGGTATAGAAACCTTTCTTTATTTTCTGGGATCATCTTACTTGAACAGGATAGAAGGGAACCCTCCAGAGAAAAATAAATGATCATGTTTAGAGAAACATCACATTGACTGACTAATTGGAAGGACAGTGGAAAAATCCCACAGGAAATGGTCCAGAGTCTGTGACTTATAGTCAATGCTCTTCTTAGACAGAGCAAACATTCCTTTTAATGGCATAAAAATCCATTTAAATTGAAAGTAACATCTGCTCAACCTTCTTATCTGACCACAGGGTCAAGAATAATCATTGCCAGATAAGGAAATAACAAAATGTTTTGTGAAATATAGGATGAACTTGTATCTAAACAATAAGAGTGCAATTACAAATTAGGATACTACCTTTCAAAAAGATAGTTAAACTTTTAGGCAATTCAGCATATCACCTAATTTGCTAAAACCTTCTTAGCCTTTCCAACATTTTCCAATAATTTCTTTGTTATAAGCACAAGCTCTGAATAAACAGATGATAAGAGAACCTGGTCATTGTCACTTTCCAAAGGCATTAGAGATCTATGTAAGTGTAGATAACACAGAGCAGCCCCGCAATTCAGAATAGAACAGTTAGGGAAGAAAATAGTGTGCACTATTTAGCTGTGTGCTCTAAGATGTTAGGAATTGCCCAGGGTTCTCAGGACTCCTTAGTAGCTCTACTAAGGCTGAGGAACCTACCGACGTCTAGAGATGAGGGGTGAATTATAAGAGTTCACTGCTAAGGAGGTGCTACCAGGACATCACAGGCTCAGAGATGGCAATTTGTTTCTTCCAAGAGCCTCAGGGTAGGGAGGTTTGCCCAGTCAAAGCAACAAAAGTGAGAATTTACTCTGTCTTATGGTCACTTCTCTCAAATTCTAGGTAGATAGCTCCCTATCTTCCCCAGTGCTTTTCAAGAAGCTTTATAATTTGAAATATGTTCGTAGAGGCCATAAATCCAGGTCCCTAAATGTTGTATCCTTGATGCCAGAGAAATTTTTTTTAGAAAGAATAACATTCTATTTTTATACAAAAGAATAACATTGTATGTATAGGGAAAATCTTCCATCCTAATATCAATTCCAAAATTAATAGTATGGCTTCTGAAATACTAAATAATATAAATTGTCTTTCGTACAGCACAATATAGCATAAACAAAAGTGTAAGCTCTTTATTTAAATCTCATTTGAACATTTTATCCTGCTCACTTTAGAGCCTGTCTCATTTCCTTGGCAGCTAATGACAGGTAGGCAGAGACAAGCTGACCATTATAGAGCTGGACTCTGTGGAAACAAAAGAGTCCTTCTGGAAGGCAGTATATCATACTGTTTACACATGTCAGAACTGTAGGCCTGTGACTTGGGTTAAATTCTTTTTCTGCCATTCCCAGCTATGAATCCTTAAGCAAGTCACTTAACTTCTTTGGACTTCATTTTCCACATTTGTAAAATGGAATATGTTATACCTACATCGAATGATTACTGTGAGGATTAACCAAGATCATTCATGTGAAATACTTGACAAATTTTTACTGCCAGTATTATTAGTTCATTTCATTACTTTGATAGTCTTTCTTCTGACCTTTCAGATGCCAGACTTATTTGGAATCACTATTGAGAATGATTTAGCCTAGCCAATTTCTGGATGCCTAAACAATAATTCTAGAAAAACTATATACTCTTAAGTACAAAATAGACACATTTCCAACAAAGATCTGTCGCTCTGTGTCCCCCTCAGCATTAATAGGATATCCTTAGACCATAATTATACCCAAAGCTATTCAAATGGGCCCCGAGTCTCTAAAATATTAGGTAAGTGCAAATTTTTCAGGCCAAGTAGTCTTCCAATGATTCCTGAAAGTCATGATTATAGATGTTCCTGGCCCACAGGGGACATACTTCTCATTGGGATAGAAAGCTTGGTAGATCCACCAGCTCCTTTTCAGCTCACAGACTGTTTTTAAATTTAGAAGATACAGGAAAATGTGAAAAGAGAAGGTGTTTGAGTACCTACATAGCCTTGTGCCCACCTGGTCTTTGAAAGCTCATCATTGGTTTAGTTCTGGAGTTCATATTTTGGGTTATGTGTGGATTAAAGATTATTGAGTGGAATTATTTTGAGCCAGAAAAAAATTTATTTTAGTTATTTTAGGTCATAGCATTTATGAATGTTATTAAAGATTAGTATGGAATATAAAATAAATTGTTTTCCTCAGAATTCTTGACCCAAAAAAGTACCTTTTTAGTTTTAACTTCTGAGCTTACCTAGCAATACAAGTGAAGAGACTGTAGCAATATTATGGTTCTTAGCTACAGCAGAAAACATTTTATCTTTCTTTCTTGGATGCGGCAAAATCATAAACTGAAGAAGTCAAAGTCAATTTATGAGCTCTCTAAGATCTTGCTAAGGAAATAGCTAGAAAATACATAGAAAAAGTATACTTATTTTTACGATACATACAAAATAATCTCAGAACACTTCCTAAGTGACTCTATAATGCTATATAAACTATGTAAGATTATGAATGTATTGAGTTTACTTAATATAATGCTTTTGGGAATGCCGTTTAATTGAAAGCTTTGGATATAAAACTAGCATCAATTGAGTTGAAAAGTTCTTTTTTAAATAAAAGTTGTTAAATTATACTGCAAAATGCTGGAGAAGATATTATATACTATCTAAATGTGAAATTAACATCTCTCTCAACATTGCTGTAAGTAGTACATCTCAACTTAGTTTGTAATTGAGTGAATTGTTTCTTTTGTTCCTGGTGATTCAGATTTCCCATATAATAATATATCTTTTCCTTGTCTCTTTGTGTAACCAAATTCTGCCACTAGACTAGACTGAGCAAGCAAATTAGTGCCTTCCGAGAAGATGTTAATAAGTCACAGAGCCAAGAAGAATATTTCAAAGGAGGTAAACATACACAACTCTCTGAAAGTGCAGCAAGTTTGCTTAATGATTTTCCTCTCTGAGTTAGAAACATGGCTCTTTCATTAGTGGTCTTCCTTCTCTTTTTTAACTTGTGACTTCATTTGTGTGACTCATTTCACTTGTTAAGCTTGTCTCCATGGACACTAAGCATCCAATTAGCCATACTTTGGACATTTTAAAACAAGATATACATCAGCAATTCTCAACTTGCATTTTCAATATCCAAGGATGTATCGATGGAAATCAAAGGCTATCTTTAGTTCTTTAAAAACAAACTCAAAATAACTTTGAACTTCAAGATGCTACTGATAATTAGAATGAATGATTGTGTAACAAGATGCTTTCTAAGATTTGAAATACTACATACTTGAAGAATTCTTAGTATAGATACAACTACCTGACTGAAGAAATTGGTTAGTAAGCAAACAAATGAATTGTTTTAAATATATAATTTAAGTTATACCTGCTTCTATCTTTGGATTCCCATTCCCT
Source organism: Eidolon dupreanum (assembly GCA_028627145.1). NCBI lineage: Eukaryota > Metazoa > Chordata > Mammalia > Chiroptera > Pteropodidae > Eidolon > Eidolon dupreanum. Next base: position 69,745,644 of record CM053509.1, read on the forward strand.
TCCCCCAAACTTATGACATTTGGAGGCACTGTTGTTAATATGATAAAATTTATAATGAAAGTGGACTCTGCCTCTTACATTTCACCATTGAAATGTTTGGGCTCTATAGATTATTGTTATTCTTAAAAATTGGTCATCTTTAACCAAATAAAATCATAAATGTGTGATTTTTAGAAACTCCCATTCTACAAATGAGGAAATAAAGTCCTACAATATTTAAAGCAATTGTTTGAGTTTACTCAACCACTTAGCAGCAGAGTTCTACCAACAACCTCAGCCTCTCCCCACCAGTATTGTATTTCTTCCCCTCTACATCGGACTATTTCATTGGCATGACTCCATATATCTTAGAATAAAGCAAATGACAAAGCAAGGGAATAGTAAATCAAGAATTGACAATTTGGGATAAGGTTTATGACATTGTTTTTCAAAGTGTAATCTGAGGGTCATCTATATTAATTACCTGGATGCCTGTTAAAAATATAGATTCCTGGACCCTACCCCAGACCTATTGGATCTCAATCTTCTAGGGGTGGAAACTAGTAATATGTTTCAGACCTAGCTACCATTTGTGGTTTATTTCTGTCCTTTTTTCTTCCTCCTCTCCTCTGTGGCTTCTGTCTACCTCTTGGCCATTTTACTGTTCATTAGTCACTTCCACCAGGAGGAAAGAGAAAATCAAAAATTCAACTCAAAACATCAATTTTCTTCATGTTATTACTTTTAGTAAAAGATTTTGTTTGAAGGAAAGAGGGCTGAATCACTGGACAAAATAACATTTTTTTTTTAATTTTCTGAGAGTTTACCTATTTTTTAGTTAGTTTCTGTTTCTGCTCTTATAACAGGTAAGTGGTAGTCATCCATTTACGTGCCCTGATCTAAGAACAGTGATTTTAATCAACATTGCCTGATAAAAGGATATTTGTAAATGAATCATTTTGAATCTTATATTCTTCCTTACTTTTTGTAGAAACCAAGAAGATTTGGTTTAAGAAAACTCATTAAGATCCTATAGAGAAGGAGCCTGAACATGAAGTAGGTCAAATTCCATCTATCTCATTATATTCTTGAAGCTCTGCTAACATGGATATCCAGCTTGGTAGAGGTGGACTGTGTGTGGCTGGATTCTGAGATTGTACAGCTCCTTAGTAGGTATGTTCGAACATAGTGAGAAAGTACCTGTTCAGGAGTCTTGATTTTCATATAAAATGCTCTCAGTTCCTTCAGATCTTCAGGTTTTTCTTCACGAAAAGCTCTGTATCCCAGGTACTTGGGGTTAGGTATTCTGCTGGTTAGACTCAGGAGAGCCACACCTCAGCGGTAAGAACTGCAAGACTCCAGATAGTAACAACCCAAAACATCACACAAAAGTGAGTGTAGCAACAGGAAAAATTTTTCTCAATGAAGTTGCTGTGTAGTCAGACTCCAGACAGAGGGCAGGAGTGGAAGTGAGGATGGAGGGGTGGCAGCTGTCTGGTTGCCACATTCTTCACCTGTTGCCAGTCCTGACCCTGACAGGGTGATTGATATTGGTCCTCGGGTGGACTAATGGTCTGGTTGAAATGTGTGGCATGACCATTCCATTAGAATGGCATCTTCTTGATGGCAAGTATTTTTTTTAAGTTTATTGAGGTAACATTAATAAAATTATATAATTTTCAGGTATACATTATCATTTGACATCTGTATATTCTATTGTATGTTCACCACCCAAAGTCCAGTTTCCTTCAGCTACCATATATTTGATCCCCTTTACTCACTTCACCTTCCCCCAATCCCACTATACTTGACCCCCTTAACCCATCTGCCTCCTTCTTCCTTCTCCAACCCACTACTAACCACTACTCTATAGTCCTCTGGTAACCACTAGTCTATAGTCCATGCTCATGAGTTTCTGTTTGTTTGTCCTGCTCATTTGTTACTTTTAGGTTTATATCCCATATATAAGTGATATCATGTGATTTTCAACTTTTTCTGTCTGGCTTATTTCGCTTAGCATAATTATCTCAAGGTCCATCCAGGTTGTCGCATATGGCAGTATTTCATCCCCTCTTATGGCTGAATAATATTCCATTGTATATATGTACCACAGCTTCTTTAGCCAATCATTTGTCTTAGGACACTTTGGTTGCTTCCACATCCTGGCCATTGTGAATAATGCTGCTGTGAACATTGGTGCGCAAATATGCTTATAGATATGAGTGTTCAAGTCTTTGGGGTAAATACTCAGTAGAGGGATTGCTGGATCATATGGTAGATCAATTCTTAGTTTTTTGAGGAAACTCCATGCTGTTTTCCATAGTGGCTGTACCAATTTGCAGTCCTATCGGCAGTATGTGAGGGTTCCTATTTCTCCACATCCTCTCCAACGTTTGTTATTTGCTTGTCCTGTTGATTATAGCCATTCTAACAGGTGTGAGATGGTATCTCATTGTGGTTTTGATTTGCATTTCCCTCATAGCTAGCCATGTTGAGCACCTTTTCAAAAATTTTTGGCCTTTTGTATATCCTCTGGGGAGAAATGTCTGTTCAGGTCCTCTGCCCATTTTTTGATTGGATCTTTTTTTTGTTGTTGCTATTGAGTCATATGAGTTCTTCTTATATTTTGGATATTAGGTCCTTATCAGAGGTGTTGCTTGCAAATATATTTTCCCATTTGCATGGTTGTCTCTTTACCCTGTTGACAGTTTCTTTTGCTGAGCAGAAACTTTTTAGTTTGGTATAGTCCCATTCATTTATTTTAACTTTTACTTCCCTTGTCTTTGAGGTCAAATTCATAAAATCCTCTCTAAGTTTAAAGTCCTTGAGTTTAGTACCTATGTTTTCTTCTATGCATTTTATTGTTTCAGGTCTTATATTCAGGTCCTTAATCCATTTTGAGTTAATTTTGGTGTGTAGTGATAGACAACAGTCTAGTTTCATTCTTTTGCAGGTAGCTTTCCAGTATTCTCAGCACCATTCATTGAACAGGCTTTCCTTTCTCCACTGTATGTTTTCGGCTTTTCTGTCAAAAATTATTTGTCCATATAAATATGGATTTCCTTCTGGACTTTCGATTTTGTTCCACTGGTCTGTGTGTCTGTTTTCTTGCCAATACCATGCTGTTTTGATTACTGTCACTTTGTAGTATCATTTGAAGTTGGGCAGAGTGATGCCTCCAGCCTCGTTCTTTTTTCTCAGGATGGCTTTGGCAATTTGGACTCTTTTGTGCTTCCATACAAATCTGATGATTTTTTATTCTATTTCTTTAAAAAATGCCGCTGGGATTTTGATGGGGATTGCATTAAATCTGTATAATGCTTTAGGTAATATGGTCATTTTAACTATGTTGATTCTTCCAATCCAAGAATATCTTTCCATTTCTTTGTATCTTCCTCAATTTCTCTTAATAGGGTCTTGTAGTTTTCATTATATAGGTCCTTCATATGTTTCGTTAAATTTATTCCTAGATATTTTATTCTTTTTGTTGCAATGATGGCAGGTATTTTTGTCTGCTTGATTTGCTGCTCTAATTTCAGCACCTGAAACCAGGTCTGGCATAGAGTATGCACTCAACAAATTTATTTGTTGATATGGATGAATTAAGCATCAGGGTGTATTTAAGTAAAGGAAGCAGAGGGGGGAAAATAGAAAAGGGAAATCATAAGATGATGCTTGGCTTGGCTAAGTCAATCTGATTATCCGAAGATTGCCCTTTTCAGATAAAAGAAGATAATTCTTTGGTCAAAGGTATATGCAATTTCTGCTACCACTCAACCCTCCAAACAGTTTTAGGGTCTACCACTGAGATTACTAATGTTGGTGACTGGTTGGATTGGAAAAATAATAATAATGATAATGAATAGCAACAGCAACAACTAACATTTATATAGCACAATGCTATGTGGATAATCTTTACCAATCCATTTGTAAAACTTAATGTATGATAATACAAGTACAGTTGCACTTTGCCACAGCAACGTGAAGCTTGATGTAATATAGTATCAAGGCCATTTAGTCACTGGAATGCAATGTTATAAACAGGTCCTGAGGGAAGCAGGTTAACCTAGTTTCTCTATAAAGACACTGCGTGTGCGTGAGTGTGCTTGTGTGTGTGTGTGTGTGTGTGTGTGTGTGTACATCTAAATGCATAAAACCTACTCGAACTCATTTTAGTAATAACCTTGATCTGGAAGTTGGGTTGCTAAGTAAAACTAAGTATAATTTTTAGCCTAATACTACATCCTTTTATTCAGATCATAGTTTTCTGGGAAGATTCCCAAACCACAAATGCAAATTAGATACAATTCTCCAAAAATTTCCCTTTTAAGAGAATGGCAGTATGCCAACAAAGGTGAAGTATAGAGCATACTTTTAAAAAGAGCCCCTAACTAGGCCTACATTTTATAGATCTGCTTTGTGACCCTTATTTTTGTTTACTGTTCTAACACTTTCGTTCTCAGGGTACTTTATTAAAATTCAATGAAGGCAAACTGGAATGAATGGAACCATTAAATAAGCTGTAGTGTCCTTGAGTCTGTTCTCTGTGAAAGGCCATGGGCTTTGGAAAAAGACAGACTTGGGTGGTTTGGATTCCAGCTCTACCAGTGCTCACCTGTATGACCTTAGATAACTTTCTTGCCAATCAGAGTTCTCCTCTGTGAAATAGAGAGAGAAATAAATTCTAAGGGTTGTTGTGGGGGTCAAGTGAATAATATAAAAAGGCTTAGCACAGTAACATGACATGTATAAGGTATATACATAATTAGTTTCCTTATTACCTGGTGTTATTAATCCTCTCAGCAGCCTACACAATATAGGCTGTTTAAATACCTAGACATCTCCAGAACTAGAGTAAATTAAGTGCAGTTGTGTGTGTGTGTGTGGTGGTGGGGGAAACATTATTCCTCCTTTGTCTTTCTTCTTTAATTTCAAACAGAACACTTCACTTTTGACACTTCTGGGGTTTTCCTCACAATAAGGAATTTTCTGTGACCCTAGCTAGGTATTCTACAATCTAAACCATTTCTGACTGTCTACTTGGGGATAGGGTTAGCTCCCACAGTTGTCCCACAAGACAGCTCCCATCCCATTTCAGATGCCATCGCCAAAAGTAGGTCCCCAGGTTACCCACAACTACTGTCTGACTTGGCTACAAATTGGAGGTTCTGGTCACCTACTCCTTGGGTTTGATTAATTTGCTAGAGTGGCTTGCAGAACTCAAGGAAATATTTATATTTACCCGTTTATTAAAGGATATGATAAAGGATATAGACCAACAGCCAGAAGAAGAAGAGATACACTGGGTGAAATCTAGAAGGGTCACAAGTACAGGAGCTTCTGTTCTCATGGAGTAGGGGTGTGTCACCCACCTGATATGGATGTGTTTGCCAACCTGGAAGCTCTCCAAATCTTATACTATTGGGATTTTATTAAGGCTCCATCACATAAGTGTATTCAATTATTAATTCCATTTCCAGCCCTTCTCCCCTCTCTATATAAGTGGAGTAGAGTGGTGCGGCTAAACATTCCAAGCTTCTAATCAAGGCATGGTCTTACTGGCAACCAACCTTCATCTGGGAGCCATCCACGAGGCCACCCAGAGTTGCCTCATTACCACAAAAGACACTCCTAGCACTCTTATCACTTAGGAATTTATAAGGGTTTTAGGAGCCTGTGTCAGGGACTGGGGTCAAAGGCCAAATATATATTCCTTATTATAAACCACATTATCATATAATGTTTCAGGGCAGCCCCTTCTTTCTCTCATAGACTGTTACAGTTACAGGTAGATTTTGTACTCCAGCCCACTCTCTACACTGCCACAGCATTATCTTACACACACACACACACACACACACACACACACAATATTTTATTCCACTCTCTTCTTTGTTTTCTGTGACCTACAGGATAAAGACTAAGCTCCTTGTTGAAGCATGCAAACCTTCATGTAGCTTTTGGTCTGTTGACTCATTTCTTGCTGATCCTGAACTGTTTCTTCAACCTTGCCTTGCTCTTTTATACCTTCATGGCTTTGCATATAGGTTTTTTCCCCCTACCTCAAATGCCCTTCCACCCTTCTCCACCCAGTGGATATCCACTACTTTTTCTTTCAAGGTGAAGCTCAAATGCTATCATCTCTATAAAGCATCTCTGGACTCCCTGAAGCTGAGACAGTTACTTACAACCTTTATACCCTTCTGGTTCCCATAGCTCTTTGTTTGTAACTCTATTATAGCTGGGTCATGCAGTAATTAAAATTCAAACACACCTAGCAATGCCACTTTCTGGATGTTGTGGCCTTGAGCAAGTACTTAACCTCTATTAGCCTTTCTGTCTTTGCTTGCAAAATGGAGACAATGTTATTGCCTATCCAACAGAGTTATTTTGAGTATTAAATGAGATAATCCATGTAAAACACAGTACAGTGCCTGGAACACAGTCTTTACAGATCTATCTTTGTTAGACTCTGAGCTACTTCATTTTTGTACCCTCAGTGCCCAGCACAAAGCTTGGAACATAAGAAGTATTTAACACATGTTTTTTTGAAAGAAAAGAAGGAAACAGATAAACTTTTATCTTTATTAACAAAGAAAACAGAAAATGTTAAACTGTATTTATGAGGAAGTCTCATTAACTGTCTTTTTTTTTACACTTTAGTTAATACTCTTGGATCTTCATTTTCACCAGCTATAAAATGCCTGCTCTCTCTTCCGCCCTCAAAAGCTTACAAGATATAAGATGTAAAAATTACACAGCCTTAAGTCCTCTGGATACTTCTTAGCTATAGAAACAGAAAGAGAAGAAAAAAAATACTGTCCCAAAAAGAGAAGAAAAATGATCTTCTATTTTAGGAATGCATAGAAATTGTGAATAGAGAGACTTGGTAAAATAGAGGTCAGATAAGCCATCAATAGCTTTTCTAGAGTCCTCCATTTTCTGTATATAGTGTCAAAAGTTTTGTTTTTAGGATAATTCACTTATGCAATTATCAATTATTTTCTAATTAATTGTTAGTAAAATGATACTGTTATCTTCTTATACTTAAAATTCAAAATTTGATTATTAAAAACAAACACTGTGTTTCACTGCAATGAGCAGACCATTTCTTTCTGTCCAAAAGTGAACTTAGGCAATTAGTAGAAAGATTTTTGGTTTTTAGCTCAGGAGCAGGTGTTGACGAATCAATTAATCCAGCCAAGTTTATAATTTACCTTAATAGCACTGACAATTATTTCTTAGATGCTTTAAAAAAATTTTAACACTATTTAATATTTCTGCAATTCAAGTTTCCCATTTACAAAAAGAAGGTAAAAATACCTATGTGGAGGTGTGAAAGTTAAATAATGCACATAAAAAATCTAGCATGGTTTTTACATATAGTAGATATCCAAAAAATGTTATTTTCCTTCTCATCAGGATTTTGTTTACAACACCATATTTTATTCAGATTAATGTGTTTACATATGGGTCTACCTCACTAAAATGTAAACTCATCCAAGACAGGAATTATGTCATACTCATCTTTGAATTCCTAGCACTCAGCACACTGCTTAGCACAAAACTTGTTTAATACCTAGTTATGGAAGACAAAAAGAAAGGATGGGAGGGGAAAAAAGAAAGAAGAAAGGAAGGAAAAAGGAAGGAGAAAGGGAAGGAGAAAGGAAAGGAAAGAGAAGGAACTAAATGCTAGGTAAAGTTGTGTTTAAAATATTAAGAAATTACCAACATTATAAGAAATATAATTGAATACTCTTTCATATTTTTGAAATAAAAAAACATATATATCCTTTTGTTTTATGATGGTATATGTGAATGAGCATTACTGAATGAAAAAATGAAAATTGCTGTCAAAAATGTAACAAATGTGAGATGGGGCTGTGATTTTGATGACATGTGTTATTTATGCCAGCAAAATGAGAGGAGTGTCACCATGTTTCAGGGCTCTTATATGGCATTTAGAAAACTCTGCAGTCTGCAATAGACTTGTTCTGTGACCTAGTCAAGGTGATTTATCATAGGCAAAAAGCATATCTTTCATGCCTTTTTAGTGACATGCTTGACACGTATTACAAAATGATACAATCTGTAGAGTATAAAGTTGCTGTGCATACCAATCAGACATGTTATGGTTTTGGTTACATAATTCACTGTATGAAAATACCTTATCTGATATCAAGAAAAGAATGAGAAGCTGCAACCAAGATAGTTTTCAGTCTTCTTAAATAAACTCCCAGTACCCCTTTCTCATCTGTGCTATGGCCCCAACTTCCTTTTATTTTAGGCTTTTTGTAGCTATTGCTGTTGCTGTTCTTTTCTCTTGGTTAACAGTTGATGAATACTATTTTCTTTTAAACTTTTATAAAAGTTTTAATCATCAAAATGTAAACAACACAAAATTATAAAAAGTAAGAAATTCATCTTTGGCTTCTCCTTACCCACTTCCTTTGTACTCCATCTACTTTCCTCAACAGGCATACATCCTTCCAAACCTTTGCCATATAGTAAGTGTATAGATATATGTACATATACATATACTTTTTCAGATAAATGGGATCTGACTATATATTTTTTATTTAATAACATGCTTTTTTTCACTTAATACGTCCTAGAGGTCTTTTCATGTTAGTACATATAAATTGATCTCATTCTTTCTAATGGTTGTATAATATTTCATACCATGGTTTTAACATAATTGATTTTTTCCTTCCTCTTTTAATCAGAATAAGTTTGTTTTCCCTTTTTCACAATATAAATAGTATAGCAATGGACATTCTTGTCCATTTACCTTTCCACAGGATAGAGTCCTAGTCTATTGCAATATTTAGTAACCATTGCTATTTTGTTATCCTTCCCTGTTTTACAGATGGTTGGAATTCTACTCTGGTTTTAATTGATCCTTCAAATATATTGAGATGTCAACATAAAGAAGCTTTAGCTTCTTAAACAGAAGGGGAGAAAGGAAAGATTGTGCTACTTATGTTAATTTAATCAGGAAGTTTAGTGATGTCTTAATATTTGGTTTTCACCATAACAAGATTCATTTTAAAATTGAGTTCAGTTTAAATTTTATATTTATTTTGTCTTTTACTACATCCAAGAGAAGTTTAACTATTTAAATGGGTAGTTACTGAAAAAAATTGTATCCTACAGCATTGAGGTGAGGGTAGCAGGCAATGTGAAATGAAGTGCTTCTCAGTGGACTTGACAATTGCAATCCAGTCCTATTGAAGCCCACAAAATGGTTGCTGCTAAATTTAATGTACATTGTCTGGGTTTAGGGTTTTCTTTGGGGGCAGGGAACAAATGCTTTCATTAATTCCTTTGAATCGCAAAAAGGTAGTATCTAAGAATTCTGAATTTTTAAGTGTTAAAATGAGACTTGCAGGCTACAACTATATAGGTCATGTTTCAAACTATCTTTTAAAAAGGTCATGGAGATTTCTGAAAATGGGATCTATCACAGTCTCTCAAATGGAATGTTACAAATAATGTTCAAAGAGGATGAGGAGCTAGGGCCATGGAGTTTTGGGAGACTATGGGATGATGGTTTTTATGAGTTGTTTGGCTATGACTCCTGGACTCTCCCGTATTCTCCTACAGCCTCTCTGACCTGTCCTGACTACTATGATCACAAAGGAAAGTTGATCTTCTTTATCATGTTATTGTTAAACTTGTGCCACAGCTTAAAGTCATAAAATTTTTAAAGTGGAAAAGGAATCCTTGCAAACAATTGACTCCTTTCTTTTGCCCTGAAGCAATAAAACTGTGCTCTGCATTCTAGTGTAATCACAGGTCATCTGTTTTTCCAAACCATTCCTGAGTTTCTTTCACCTGTTTCTTTTTTTTTTGTTTGTTTCTTTTTTTGTAATTAAAAAAAATTTGGCTAAAGAGAATAGAATGATCAAACCAAACTCCTTTCTCTGCCCGTGTGCCCAATCCTTGGCCCTTCTCTTTACTCTCTTATTGCAGCTCCTTCTTTTCCTTCAGGCTCTGGTCAGTTATCACCTCCTTGGTGATAGAAATCTTCCTTGGTATACCCTCACTCACACTGGAGAGCATTCTTCTATCGTGTTTATCACTATAATTTGATATTGTTCTCCTGTTTGTCTCTCTTGTTAAACAATGAGGATAGGGGATTTGTCTTTATTTTTATATCTCTAGCACCAAGCACAACATCCAGCATTCAGCAAATGTTGATTAAATGAATGAATGAATGCACAATTGACTGAATAAATCAATTGCACAAACAATCCTTTCCTACATGTCATAAGTGTATATCAATCTAGAGGAAGATGGATTGATTAGAGATCCCTCTCTACTTTTGGAGTCCATATTAAAATTATAGTCATTTTACCTGGTACAATTTGTAGTCTTTGTATAGTAGTGATAACCACTTACTTTGGAAAATGACTACTGCATGATTTGGTGTTTGTTAATGTGTCAAAGGCATCATGACAACTATTGCAACCCACCATTTGGTAATTTGCTGGATTCTTATGTAGCCCATGGAAATGATTTCAGAGGTTTGTGGCAGAGACCTCTGATCAATTTTACTGAGCCAAACTGATGTTAGAAAATTTGGATTTTTCAGGGGCATTGGTATCAAGAAACATTCTAAAATTTGTGTGGATTTGTCTTGTCATTTTTTTTTTTTTTTTGTAGATGAGGGCAAGAATGACAAGACCATTATCAAAACAAAATATGCCGTGAAAACTGCCAAACAGTGGCATTGAGAAACATGGTTAAATGTGTGTGCTTTTGTAAAAGTGATTAAACTAAAACAGGATTAGCAAAACTTTAGGGTTCAAGATTAGCATTGAAATTAATTTCTGAACAAGCAGGTTGTCTTGTTTCATTTAATTGCTTCTTGTGTGATTATGTAAAGCTAAAATTAATTTCTGAACATTTTTTTTAGTCTTGAAACTATAGTAGTGTTTCTGAAGTTTTCATTTGTGTCTGTGTCTAGATTCCCATTTTGTGTCCTTCCTTCATTCAGTGGCCATTTAAGAGCCTATTTATACCCTTATGAGTTTCCAACTAGTTGCTTCTGACCCGACTTATTTCATGCAGCACTTTCCAGATTGTATCTGAACCACTACTTAATCATATATTTTTGAGGAAAGTCTTTACTGCACAATGCAATCCTGGCAAAGCTCCATGAAGAGACTGATCAGCAGCCATGAATTTGCAAGTGCTTAATCAGAGTGCAAAGGTTGCTGCAGCTTGCAGAGTTAATTTCCATGAAGACATCTATATGCACAAGGAGGAGTGACTGTGAAGGGGGCCAACCCTTTATAGGGGCCTTCTGTGTTGCCCAGTCCTCCTAACTTATTCAAGAACAAGAAGGATCAAAAAAAGGAAGAGGTGAGTTGACAGAAGTCTCAATGCCATACTTCCTGGCTCTACAGAAGTTTTCTGGGTTTAAGTTCCTCATAATTTAGGCTCTAATTTCTTTCTACTGCCAGCTAAACCCCTGGATCTTTATCCTGCTTATCCTGATATGCCATCTTAGATTTTTACTCAATATACTTTTTCATACCTGGGCAAAATGTAAACATAATAAACCCTTATTACACTAGTGCTGGTTTATTCTGTACAATAGTTCTATTGTTCCAAATTGAAAGCTGCTCTTCTTCCAAGTACTTTCGGTGCTCAGTTGCTTTTAAGTACATTGGTTGTCCCACTTTTCTTAGAGTAAAAATCTCTTTATTACTAGACTCCCAGAATTTTAAAACAAAAATGACTTCCTATAATTAGGCTTTAAAATGATGATATAGTTATGAATAAAAGTTATTCCTGCAGTTATCTAAAATATCCACTGAGAGTTTAAAATGATCAAGAAAAGGAAGAGATGTATGCCTGGCATTTAAATATTATATATATGTATTTGTGTATAATGTCATATTAGTTTTGTATATAAATCACTTTAGGAAAAAAATGGTCAAAAGAGTAAAATACATGCAAAAATAACACTAGAATCATATTACTGAATAAAAATAAACATCAAATTGGGATATGTTAAAATTAAAATGTGACTTGACATTTTAAAATTAAAAAGTATAATAATTTATTAAAATTTACTAAGAACAGCATTTTTTAGAATTCCACTAACTCAAAAATTTCCTGCAAATGTTATTTACATAAGCAGTAATAATATCAAGTTGAACTTCAACATTTAAAAGCATACAAACTCTGATACAGCAGCATTATAATCTTCTAATCAATTACAATCAAATAGCATAAACTAGAAAAATACTTAGTTAATAGTCATTAGTAATTAGAACAGTGATAATTTAGGAAAAGAAAATCACCTACAGTGATTATTTCAATAACTTACACATGACTATAAAGAGAACATAAACAGATTTTTTTAGCATTTTTTGCAGAAATTACCTTCTAATGACAGCTCCATTTTAAATGATTCCACTGACTTACTATGTTATTCTTTGGACAAACTTCAATGTCTCCATCTATGATGTAAGTATAAATATATTGAAACCTAATTTTTAAGATCTGTTGACTGAATGAAATATAAAAAATAAAGCAGTATTTAAGAATAGGTATGCTAGATATTTATATTGGGTTCACTAAACACAAATGGATAAAATATTGATTTATAAGAACAATTTTCCCAGCATGAAAAGCATATTAATATTGCCACACATTGACATTTACATCCACATATGACATTTAAATCCAGTTGTGTATGGTTTTTAAATAAAGGACTTGATATAATCAAAAAAGTTTTAGAGCTCAGTGGATTTTTAAAGAGCAGCTTGTTTTATAGATGAGAAAATTAAGGTTCAGATAAGAGAAGGCATTTGTTCATGTGTTCAAGTTGTTATTGCAGACCCGGATCTCAGTTCAGATCCCCTCTCTGTTTCCCTTAGGGGCCTGACTCTTGTTGGGACCTTTGAATATGTATACCAAACACTGTCTGGAGACTTAACATATAGTGTCCTACAGGTACAATTTTTCAAATGTACATAAATGCCACTGCGATTAACAAAACATACTCATTTTAAAATAATAAGAAAATTCATGTTTTTTGTTGTTGTTGTCATTTTGTATCTGTCTCATCAATAGATTCTCAAAATACAAAATATCACATGGAACCCAGTGACAAATTTTGAAGTGAATATGAAAACTTCGGGAGCCATAACACAATCGCCCTTTTATTTATTAAAATTTTGAATGTTTCAAAATGTCACAAATATTGGCAAGAGATAATGATTTATTATGAGTTACTATATTTATTATTATTATTATTATTAATCTGTGAGAACAGAGGACCAGTAGTACTGATGCAAAGAGTCTTAGACCAAGGGCTCAACAAATAATCCAATGAAACAAAATAAAACAATAATAACTCTGATATTTGTATGTACCCTGTGCCACCGGAGCATTATTTACCATATGCTCTCATAGCAAGTGAAAGGTAATCTCCTTGTTTTATAGGCATATTAAGACACATGGAACATTTGATTTTAATGGCATTTTTTACTTGACAAGTAGTATCATAGGACTATCTATCTCGTCCTTTATCCTGATGTACCAGCAGCACCCCTGACTCTGGTTTTTAAATATCTCTAGAGAAGCCTGCAAAATGCTACAGTATCCAATTTTTTAAATCAGCACTGTCAAGTCTTTCTTCTTTTCAACCTCATGTCAGTGTAAGATCATTTCCTTTTGTTCATTCTTCACTGTATCTTTTGTATGCTTAAAAATACTTTTCCTTTTCTCAAGCAAAAGAATCCAAGTTACTTCAGCTCTTATGGAGCATATTTCCTGCAAATTAGTACACTCGGAATTATTTGTGTTAACTTGTGATCCATAGTAGACTATGTGCAGCATGTCACTAAATCAAAACACTCTGCCATGAATCTGCACAAAGGAAGGGTTCGAGAAAATATGCCAAGTCTTCCCCAGATGAAATGAGGGCCCGGAACACAACTTTTATTACAATTCAACAAATCAACTGCTCATTCACAGAATGTTCCCAGAATCTACTCTGCTATTATAGTGTGTGGGTTCCATGCTCTCCTTGATGTACATGCCTCATTCCCATTAACTTCAATGCGTTTTACTCACATATCAAAAGAGACTGACCCATGTATATGGGAAGCTGGCATATGCAGTCTTTCTCAGGAATCAAGATTCTACAGGAGTAATCTTACACTGAAATATAGACAAGGTCTTCTTTAGGGCCTCCTTTCCATAGCACAATCTTTCCCTATTTCTCTTTGCATTTGCAGTGCTTTGAATCCAAATAAGATGTGCATTTAAAATAAAAAAGATTTTTATGCCAAAAATTTGGCAATGCAGAAAAACCTAGTTTTTATTCAAAAAATTTGAGAAATAACACATATTGCTAAAGAATTTTGATTATTATTTGTACTGAATCAACGAATTCATGTACCAAATGTTGATATTTTTAATTCTTGGATTTTCTAAATTTGTTAAAAAAGGTTGATGTTTAAAGTGTTTAACTGTATTATGATGATTATTTTTCTAAACTATTACCATTACTCCTGCTGCTACTGCTATTAATACCACCAAGAAGACTTACTGTGTAAGAATTCTGTGTTCGCTAGTCTAAAACACCTCCCTTTATCACTTTACTTGGAATGTCCTGCTAAAAATTTAGTTATACTGAAGGAAATGGAAACAGTATATAAAAAAGGTTGGCTTTTATGAAATGGAATTTGTGGAATGCCCTTATTTTGGATGAGTTGCAGACTTCCAAATTCCACAGAAACCCAAATAAAAACAGTTATATGCCAGTTAAAACAAGACTTCACTCAGTCTTGGAATGGCTTCTATGTCATTTGGTGGTATGGCACTAACCTAAAGACTGCAAAAAACAAAACCGCGAGACTACAAACTTGACAATAGAAGAGAAAATGAGTTGATTCAAAGTGCCTCTAACATTCAGAATGTGAGTCTGAAAATAGCTTAATTACAAAAATAATTTCAACAAGTTAGTTGGTTAATTTAATTAAGGAAAAATTATTGCTCGTTCAAATTTGTCATCCCTTAGAAGATTCTATCATCTATCTATCTATCTATCTATCTATCATCTATCTATCATCCATCTGTCTGTCTGTCTATCATGTTTGTCATGTTTAAAATCAGAAATTATAAATAATGAAGATATTATAGAATAATAGAAATTGAAAGACTTATTTATGCTACATCAAAAGATGTAATCTACATCAAAAGATGTAATCTATTGGCCTACTCCTCAGTTAAAATCCAATCCTAGGGCATGAAAATGAACCTATTACAGGCAGGAATCATGTCTTTCATGGTTATATTTTTGATGTGGAGCACAGCCTTTGGTATGCAGTGGGTACAAACTGATAGTTGTTGAATGAGAGAGTATATCAAAATTAGTACTCCAAAGAGATGGTCTACCTAAGTTTTAAAACTCTTGTTTCTTGTATTTTGCCAGTCAGTATAATTTTAAGGAATATTATGAATGAGAAGACATGATTAATATGTCCTGTTCTTTAAATTCTAAGAAAGTATGTAGATATATAAGGAGGTATATATAAGAAAGTATATAAGAAGAATATGTAAGAAAGTATATATGATAAATATATTTTTTCAGAAAATTACCCAGAGATAGCCACTGTTAATGTTTTTATATATTTCCTTCCAGAATATTTAAGTATGCACATGTTTTTTATATTTGGTCAAATTTGAATCGTATTGAATCCCCAGAATATATTAAACACCACAAATATATTTCATATATAAAATAATCCAGAGTAAACTCAAAATAATTACCATATAACCAGTTTACACTTAATATATATCACTTTCAAACAATAGGAGTTCTCCACAAAATTAATCTAAAAACTAAAACTAAATAAGATTTGGATCAATATAATGGACCAGTAGGACTAAGAAGAGGTTGTCAGCATTCCTAAAGTGTTTCCACTTTGTATGAAGACTTTCATGTTTTCAAATGAGGATATTTCATCTTAGCAATTTACAGAGAATTTATTCTTTATGTCTTAGGAGGGTTTGATAGGTAAGCATGCTTTCTAAGCTGCAGGTGTACATTATGGCATCTCATCTGAAAATACCTTTGCAAATACCTATTATTGTGATTATTTAGCTAAAAATACTTATCTGAATGGTGGGCTGTGGCAGCTAATTTCAGCGAGTTAACTGATGAGATGATTGGGGAAGGTGAAGAGTTTTACCTTCAGGTAAATTCAAAGAATTGTCAACAGCCTGTTCTAATACAAGGAAACATACAGAACACTGTCAAAGCCAGAGCTTTTTTATTAGAATTAGGATAACGCTTGGGATGTGTACCATAGTAACATGAACCTGCAGGATGTACATATAATAAATCAGATGTGAGTATCCAAATTGCAGTAGCTTCTTTTCTTTCTAATCCCTAAATCACTGTGGTACATGATTTCTTTGTGGCCAAGAAGTCATCTTGCACTGCAAAATATTAAAAGTCATGGCAGTGTTTTGAGGTATCAAATGAAAAGATCACTTTTCATTTGCTTTAAAATTGTACTTCTTTGGCTTAAAAGAATTAATTCTCTTTTAAAAATACTTACTACCTGAAAATGAATTAGGCACCAAGAAAAATTTAGTTGTAGTTACTAACTTTTGATTGAAATGCCTCAAAAGTCCTGCTCGAGGCTCTTGTTATTGAGATAGAGATCCCAATTGTTTTGAAACGGGGAGTACATTGCTCACTGTTTATAATCTTTCACTCAGACTTTCTCATAGAATAAGTGTACTGTTTCTAATAACAGCTCAAATAGTGTAACTGGCCTGAAGTTATTCTGTTTGAATAAGGAGGAATGGGGAATGTCTACACAATGACCATGTATTGCCAATTAAGTAAACTGGCTATAAGAATGCTCTAGAAGAGAAAAAATTTTACTCAATGATATTATATCTTTTACAACATTTTGCATCTTGGAATAAAAAAGTATCGCAAATATGCAAAAAATGTAATTATTGGAAAGTATTGGGAAATATTAAAATGAAGTTATCATTGCATTAAGAAAACATCTTAAGGATTTTTTGGGAAAAAATCAATCCAAGAATATAAGATCCAGTGAGTCTCAACTCAATTATAAGGCTAACAGTCCAATTAAAAAATGGGTAAAAGATTTAAATAGCTATTTTATCAAAGAAGAGATACCAATAGCTAATAAGCACATAAAAAAGATGCTTGACATCACTTGTCATTAGGAAATAGGAATTCAAACTACAATAAGATACCATTTCATACCCATTAGAATGGCTATAATAAAAAAGACAGACAATAACAAGCATTGGCTAGGTTGTGGAGAAACTAGAACCATCATACATTGCTGACAGGAATGTAAAATGGTACCACCACTTTGGAAAATGTCTGGTATTTTCTTATAATATTAAACATAAATTTACTATGTGACCCATCGATTTTACCTATAGATATCTATCCAAAAGAAATGGAAACATATATCCATACAAACATTTATATATTCATAGCATCATTATTGATAATAGCCAAAAAGTAGATACAAAGCAAAAAGAAGAAAATAAACATTACCTATAATCCTACCATCTAGATTAAACCTCTATTAACATATTGGTCAATAATATTGTCATTTTGCTTTTAACATTTCCTTTTTATGAAAATGGAATCATATACCTTTATTGCTTTGTAGCCAGATTTTTTTTCACAGAAGATATTATATTTTTTTACCTCAATAAATATATACTTTTAAAATATTTAAAATATTTGCCTCCATTTAATTTTATAAGGCCTTGATTTATAGGACACATATAACTCTTTATGAATTTTTGCTACTTTACATTTACTTTATCATGGCTGTAAAATCTCAGAATTCCTAATATAAATATTTTTGGGGAGAAATAATAGAAAAGAGTTATTAATATCTATTCCTATGGGAACCAAAGCTGGAAATAAATGAAGTATATGCTGCAGCCTTGATCTGGGATATGTTTAAGAGAGATGGGAAGCTTATTTGGGGAAAGATGAGTATTATTATTCCTCACTATATAATAGATGTGTTGAAAGAAGCTGTTCACCCATCAGAAAAATCACATTGTTGTTTGAGATTTTTTAAAACAATGCAGAAATATGGATTGGCAAAGCAAACATTTACTATCTACTACAGCTTATAGTAATGGGAAAGAATGACAAAGCCTTCATTGTAAAATGATTAGACACCTTTTTGATTTCAGAAACTCTTATGCTGTACCAGTTCTTTAGAATGTTCCCTGATGTTTTAGATCCACAGTTATTTGTTGCTAGTAACTAACATTTACCTACTAGAGAGATATCATGTAGAGTAGTGTGAGTTGTACTTAGGGAAGGATAGCTAACTCAACTTTCACAGGCTAATTCAACAATTTCTTTAAATGATTTGTATTTTCCAAAGTGATTATCTCAGCTGGTACTTCCAAATATAATTTAAAGCCTTCTGTTAGCAATATATCCACAGAAATCCATAAAACTTAGAGTATTTCATATTATTACCAAACATTTATTGAGCTTTCTACTAATGACATTCTAGTTATTACATAGGGCCAAACATTAATTTGTGATTCATACCTAGAGAGGCTCACGAGCTATATTTGCCTAAAGAGAGGAATAAGGAATATTCATAAAAAATATGTTCTATGGTTAAATAGTCAAGCAGTATAAGTTCCTGTTTCCCAGTGTAATGATTTACAAATGACAGTGGTAACAATCTCAGAGAATTCAGTTAGCAACCTTTGCAATTATTTTTTTAGCTTTATAGGGTTAACCTTATTGGGGTTGATTAAATTCAAGCTGCGATCTTTCATAAAAACTCAATGGAGGGTCCAGATGGCCTAACAATACCTCCTTTTGTGAGAGGAAATAACTTGAAGATTTTTGTCTAATTAAAGTATTTCTGCTGGTGGGACCTGAATGAATTGTTAATCCATTAAAAGGAGTCTGTATTACAAATAAACTTTATAAAATACTAATTATTCAAAAATAGAGTACTGCTCTCACCATTTCAGTTATGCCCTAGGACCAGAGCAGCATGAACATGACATTTTGAAGCTAGACTCTGATACCATCTTTGGGATTTCAGTCTGAAAATACAATTCTGGAAAATCAACAGAACAAGGCTCTGTGGAACAAAATGCCAGGAAGGTCAATATAGTACTTTCCTACAGTTCCAGTCCCATGCTCACAATTACCTTAACTCTTGTCTAAATATTTTCTACAGTAACAGCCAAGACATAATTAACACCTTTTCTTCATACCAAGAATATTGCTTGTAGCCACAAAACAAATTTGGAGAAAGCACCTTAATTCAGTAAATGGCTACTATGGTTATTGGTATATCGTAATTTGCCTGCTATGTGAATAACATCCCATCTTACCCTGCCTGCTCTCCTTCCAATAGTTATAACTGTATGAGATTCAGAGAAAGAGAGGAATCTAGGCAGGAGGTGGGTGGAAATGAGTTGTGAAATTTAATAGGAAATTAGAAAATAACAATCTTTCAGTGCTTTACTTAGTTGTCTTTGTTATTCTCCGACTTCTTTGTATATTGTCTGTAATCAAGGTGATATTCTGAGGTAGTTTGTTCTCCAAAAGCATGTTCTGTATCGGACAGGCAAAAAGTATTTGTCAATTTTGTCATAAATGGGAAAGGCTCTTTATTGGGCTTTTCATATGTTCTTGGTTGAGGCTACAGGAGCCAAAGTAGTTACAAGAAGAAATTTCCAGCAGGGGGTGTAGTTGCTTCTACAGGGTAAATTCTTTTGAAGCCAAATCACGTCAAACATTTGTATCTTGTAGTGTTAACACTGATGGTCGAAGCTGAAATTTTGATAACATTTTTTTTATGGCTGTCATCTCTTTTGATCCTAAAAGACTATGCATAATAATACTTTATTAGGATGTGTTAAAGAACTAGAAATTTGTGAAGAATATTTATATTAAAAACCTAAAATGCCTGACTGAAATCTTATTCTACTAATTTTTTCAAAGTAAATGAACAAAGCTTTGGGTGATTTTAATTATCCAGTATAGTAGAACAAGTGCTTCAATTTTTTATTTTAGATAAGAGAAATAGTATAACTGCAAGGGCTTGGTAACATTAATCTATCCCGTGTGTGTGTGTGTGTGTGTGTGTGTGTTTGTGTGTGTGTAAAGAATAAATTATTTATTTTCTCAAAATTGCTCCTTTTGGATTGGAGGGTGAGTGTTTAAAGCTCTTTCTCTGAGGGCATGGTTCTTAGTCAATTTTTAAAAATGTCATCTTTCTCTTTAGTTTTTGTTTTATTTTCTGCTCTTTATTACATTTTATTAGTAGATATCAGAATTTTCAACCACAGAACTTTATGCCCCAATTCCCATTTTCAGATTTTTATTTGTAAAGAAATCTGTATGCTTTACTTTTTGAGAAAAGTAACAAAAAAAAAAAATGTGTTAACTTACATAACACATTTAACCTTAGACTAAAAAATAGTATTAAAAAGGAGCAAAGTCCTAAAGTTCCAGACGCCTTAAATCAAAATGGATGATGAAGGATGACAAAAACTCATGTCAGCTTTGAAAATTATTGCTGAGAAACTGCAGCTTAAAAAAATTTCTGGTGTCTTAATTATGAGAAAATGAGATTTCAAGTCTTTTTTTCCCCTTAGGTATCATGTCCTGATTCTTCAGTATCATGTCTGTTTTAGAGAAAATGTTAACAAATAAAGAAGATGGAAATTACACCTTTATATGTTAATGTTTCCTTTAAATTCCCTGATTTATTTAACTTTGGTTTATGTTGATATATGTCCAAGGTTATGAAATTTCTGATTATTTAGGAAATAATTTTAAAAATATATCATATATAGTATTTAATATTTCAAAATCAAAGCTATGACTTTGAATTGGCTTCTTGTATGTTAAAGGACTTTTAGCGCAGAGGTCAAGAAAAGCTTTTAAGTGCACAAACTCTCCAACCTATGCAAGCTGAATGGGTACTTCTGGCATTAGTACCACACTTTAGTGATGCCACTCCTTCTCCAATTTCCTCCTCTATTCTTTTTCTCCTTTTCTCTCCTCTGTATTTACTTTCATTGCAAGTTTTCTTTAGCGTCCTTCATTACTGCCTATGGTTTGTAGCTAAAAGAAAGAAGTACCTTACTTAACCTATAAGGTATCATTCAGATGCAAGGGAGTGGCTGGGGTAAGGAATTTGTCATGCCTTTCTAAAATTAGGGATTAAGAGACATAGAGAAATCAAACATGTCTCTTCTGCTTTTGTCTATTAAGTTTACTTATGAGAAATATGGAGAGCAGAGGGGCAGACGTGGGGAAAAAACAGAACTTCTGCTGGAATATTGTGACAGATTTACAAATATTTTCTAACAGATTTTTACCAAAGGTGGTCCCCCCCCTTTACTAATAGACCGTAAATGTACGTGTTTGGAAGCAGCTGCATCATTATAACACCAAAAAGCAAACTTGGCTAACTTCAGTATCTTATGTAACACAAGAATAAAGAATAACTTGAATCTAAAGGACTTTTTACACGTTAACTTTCCTGATGATGAACTGTTTTCAATGTAGAAGACAAATCTTTCGCCAAAGAGAACTTCTAGCCCAGATTACATCGTTTTTTAAAGACTTAACAACGAATTGGAGTAGATTTGTGTTTTTGCTCATTCTTTCATCTGCTGGCAACTATCTTTAAGACCTCTAAATAAAACACATTCTGATGGCCTTGAGAGAGTTATAAAACCTGCCAGTTTCGATGGTAAAAGGAAAGGCAGTTTCCTACCCTCCTTTGTTTCTCCACCATTCAATGTCAGTGCCCAGATGAGAAATACACTGAAAGCCCAGTGTACCCCCAAACTTGGGAAATCTCAAAAATACTGACTATATTTAAGGCAGTATAATAAAATCCAGGTGGCCGATGGTTCCTAAGGTTGGGCTGGTAGCGATGTGAGCAGGTGTTTTGGGCCACCCTAACCCCCCTCCCCCCCCCCCCGCCAAGTTTTGACATCTCGCTCAGTTTCCATAAGGACAGACTAAACCAAGGGCCTAATGCCTCCCTGTGCCATGTTGACAGAGAAGAGGATTCTTCAGGCTCCCATGGAGTTTTGCTTTCTGGGTGAGTACGCCACCAGATCCGCCACAAGGTCCCGGGCGGGTGATGCCTGTAGTTGGCGAAGGATCCCGAGAGAAAGCTGGTTGCACACACAGGAGCATACAGGCGAGCATGTCCCTGCGAACGAGCTTGGGCGCATATTTTCCTCCCATGAATTCTTTAACGATTAGAGACCGGAGACGGCTTTACCGAGAAACATTCAATGCCCATGCGATGTTTTGCAACTGCTAACACAACGTCAGGTTTCTTTGCAGTATTGTGGTTTGCTCTGTTTCGGCCACAAACCAGAACAGAAGGAAAGGGAGAAAGCAGGGAAGGTTCGGAGACAACAGTGCTCGGGGTTGCACAGCCTGCAGCTTCTAAAGCGTGGAGGATGGGACAGAGGAGGAGCAGAATACGGAGAAAAGAGAAAGCTGAGGAAAAATACTCACGCCAATGGGTAAAAGGGAAAAGGTGAGAAGGAATGGAGTAGGAGAGGGAACCAATGGGTGGGAGAGGCGGAGGAAGAAGGGGGAGGGGCAGAAGCCAATGGGGTAGCCGGGACGCGAGCGAGGACGCGGCCCCGCGCTGGCTCCCCTCCCTCCGGCTCCAGCGCTCGCGCCTTCCCAGGCTCCCGGGAGACGAGGGCAGGGGCGGAGCCCTGGCCGGCGCGCGGCGCGGGAGGCGTCGCGAGGTGAGGGCGGCCGGGGTGGGGGATTGTGGGGAGGGCGGCGCGAGTGCGCGCGCGCGCGCGCCCCGTCGAGGCTGCGCCGCCGCTCCGCCCCCGGCCGGGTATGTGGCTGCGCGCGCGCGCGTGCGTTCTGGCGGTGCGCGCCGGGAGAGATGCTGAGGTAAAGTTCGGGAGAGAGGGAGAGAGATCCGTCAGCGCGAGGGAGCCCGAGTGGCCGCCATTACTGAGCCCGGCGCGGCAGCCGGGCGCAGGGGAAGGGGGGAGGGACGGGGCCGCCACTGGTGGCGGGGTGGGAGGGTGGGTTACCCGGCAGCGGGAGCCATAGGGCTTAAGGTTTCGGGGCGTGTGTGTTGTGGAGGGCGGGGGAGGTAGCCGAAGGGACGCGGCGCTCGGTGAGCGCGCCGGGGAAAGAGAGGCGAGCAGAGAGTGGAGGAGGAGGCGGCGGCGGCGGGAGCGCTCCCCAGGAATGTCGCTGCCGCCGCCACCGCCGGGGCCGCTGCCGTTGAGGATGAGACGGAGAAGACCGACGGTGTTAGGTAGGACCTTGCGACGCCCCCTCCCCCCTCCGGGCCTGCCCGCTCGCCCCCTCCCCGCCCCGACAGGGCCCCTCTTGCCGCCGGCTGCTCGCTCGGTCGCCACGGCTGGTTGTAACCAGTTCAAGGGCTGGGGCCCCGCAGTCGCCGAGGGGAACCTGGTGCTGCCCTCCGTCCTCGCGAGCTGTGCGGGGGGTGGCTGCCGCGGGGGAGATAGGGTCGGCATGAAGGGCAGAGAGGCCGGCGGAGGGGGCGCTTTCTCCACAGGTGACGGGCTGAGGTCTGCGGAGGCCTGCTGGTGGCCGGATCGCGCCGGCCCCGCCAGACGTCCGCTCTCGCCCGCCGCCCTTACTTGCCCTGGTCTCGGTTGGTACGTGGGGAAGGAAGGTTGGCGGTGTCTGTTGGCTGGGCTGCTGCTAACGAGTTCCACCTGGAAGGCGGAGGGGGGGGGTGGGCGCATATTCGCGGAAACAGGATCTTCGTTGCAAACTTAAGCGCCTTTCAGGGGTCTCGGCCCTTTCACTTTTCCCGATCTCCTCCACTTCTCCCTGGGTTCTCCTCACCAATTTCACAGCTGCTGCTCAAGCTCGGGGTAGGGTGTGAGAAGTTGCACTGCGCAACCAAAACACAGCTCTATCGGCTGACTGCGACTGGGTTGAGGTTTGGATACTGAGTTTTCGCTAGAATGATCTTTAGGTTCTCCTTCTGGTTCCACTAAAGAAAAGTATCGGGGTGGGGGTGGGGAACTGCGCGGGAGCGCGCGCGCACTTATCCACACATAAATACACCCCTCCCTCATACCCTCCCTCTACAGCGTTATTAGAAATGCAAGTGAGGCTCTGGGTGTAGCCGAGACCGAAAGGTGCTCGGGAGTAAAGGCAAACTATTAGGACGTTTAGTAAAATTTCGAGAAAGTTGTAGAGACGCACCGTTTGATAGAGATCTAGTTTTAGACCATGCTTAATAAATGGGAATTTAAATGTTTTAAATCTTGACTAAAATAGGCATGCAGATGGTGTGTACGCGGGTTTTTTAGTTTAAATTCCCAGCGATAATTTGCTTTTTCCTTTGTGATAGATAGGAAACGATATCATTAAAAAAAAATGTTCAAGTGTAAAGCAGTGATATATGTCGCTGTATTTACTGGTCTTGGCTTTTGTTGCCTTCTACAGGTGTTGGGGGCGGGGGTTGCCGGCCCCACTTAGGTCCAAAACCAGTATTCGATTCGAGCAGTATATTAGGGGGTGCTTATTTGCATTGAGGATCTGATTCGCTTCAGAAAATGTTTCTCTAAATCTCCATTTAAAATGATTCTTTTAACAACAATTTGATTAGATGCAACTATTCGGAAAAATACTTGGTTTAGTAAGACATTAGTAAAATGTATTTTGAAATGTTTTACTGTCAATTTAAGATTATTTGACTGTAATATAATAAAACTCTTCTCAATTTTTAGATATACATGCTGACCATATAGATAATCTACTAGACAGTTTTCAGATTAAGGTTTTGCTTCCATTTTAAATTGCTTTTTCATTTTTGGCTCTTTTAATGTATTTGTAATTGACCCACATTCCTTGTATCCATAGTGGAAGAGTGATAAGTGCAGATCACAGAAAAACTTACATGGGCCTTGGAGCACTTTATGACTAAACATATGTGATTGAAAATCTGGGTATGCCTATGCCTGTAACTTTAAAGATAAAGCAGTATTGATCTTGATTAAGCAGAAATTAGAACAGTACAGATAACTAGATAACAATCGATTTGGTTGTCATGTGTAGGCTACTTTTAGTAACTCACCTCAGCAGGTCTTATTTTTATTCTTAGTACATTAATTATAAGAGCATTAAGGAATGGGATGGGTTATACTTTGATATAAGAAAGAATTGTCACAGAATTCTGATATCTCTATCAGTTTTTAGCACTCCTGCCCCCATTTAAAGTACTTTAATAATTTAATGTCGTGCAAAAGTACTCTCAATTCTATAAGGTTACTTATCCTAAATGTTTTGAAACTAACTCCCCCCCCCCCTTTTTTTTGCAAGGCAGATTTAGTACACACTTGGGGAGAAAATAAATTATTTTGACCTTCCAAGTTAAGATTTTTTAAGGAATAAATGCTGTATTTGCATTCCTTTTTTGGAATTTAAATTGTACAGCTTAGAATAAGTTTTGTAACTCACTTTTTTAAATTGAAGCAAAAATCTCATGAAGACTGCACTGAACCTACTTTTTCAACATCAGGACTTAAGGCTAAGTATTCATTTTTTAAATATAAAATGACAGTAGAGATTTTCTTGGTAGCTACGGAATGAGTTTTAATTATCACAACTTCAGTTTTCTTAGATACTCTTTTAGAAGCTATTTCTTCAGGCTTTAAAATTCATGTTTTTTTTCCTGTGTACACCATGAAGGTATGTAGATAATATAATTGACCGAAGAGCATTGTGTAGTATTATTATGTTTCAGTAATGTCTATATTCTTGAAAGATGTTTGTAAAATACATTTCAAGTACACCAAGGGAATTTAGTTTTTAAAGAACTGTGAAGAAACTTTGATGAAGTGAGCTGTCATTTGGTGACTTGAGTAATCAAGCCCCTATTTATTTAAGGGAAGATTGTTGTCTATCATTTTGTCAAACCAGAAAAAACCATATTAGAAATTAAGAAAAATAGTTTTAATGGTAATAATTTTAACTATAACTTAAAATTAATTAGCTTTCAGACTCTGTTTCTTGGGCCCCTTATGGATTTTTCCTGGGTATCCTCTAATCCACCCTCCCAAACAAGGGCTGCTTCTGTTTTTGTCTGTTAAATGCATTCTACTTAAATATAAGAATTCCTTTCAAAAAAGAAGTCATCTGCATTTAAAAAAATTTGAAAGCCTCTGATTTGTTGTTTATTAATTCATATCACTTTTATTTAGTACTTACTGTGTGCCTGGCCTTAATAAATTAGAAATGGTGTAGCTCAAGCTTCAGTTGAAGTGTTATTAACTATAGTTATAGGAGTAAACAGTTGTTAAGTACTAAGATACACAAAAGAGAGCAACTATTTCTATTAAGGCCTCTTTGGGAATCCTTTAGCAGAAAAAGAAACATTTGAATTTGAATGTTTTAACTGCAGGTAGGAGTTTGAGTGTGAGAGAGCAATAAACAAGGTTGGTCTTTTTTTCCACTATATTTCAGAGGTTAACTATCCACGGTACCTTAGATTTGCAGTCAGATAAAATAGATTGCTAATGTATGGTCACATCTGTGTGTTTTACTTTTTAGAATTAGAACTGTTACTTGAGGAAAAGAGTTACATGTAACATTTTAGGGTTAGAAATGACTAGTTTGTGTCACTTGGTTAGATTTTCTAGCTTTTCATCATGAATTAATGGTGAAAAGTGAATTTTTGTTTTTCTAGCTTCATATTAGATATAGCCTATTTTATTATCCTTGACCAATATTTCATTGAGCAGCTGGGCACTGTGAGTGATAACAAGGAAATATAAAATATTGCTCCCTTCAAAGAGCTTATAGCTTTGGTGGGGAGTTTGACAATTTAGAAATAGTTAAATGTCAGTTCAAGGTAAAGTAGAAGAACCATATACAAGGCAATACATAATGATTTTATTTTGGTTTTTACTTTATTTTTTTATTTTTTAGGCGAGGCAGCCCTTGGTTGACCTCACAGGTTGCAAGCAACCCTTGGTTGACCTCACAGATTGCAAGGACCTTGTCATTTTACAATCCCTTATTTTTTTACTTTTTACGCTTATAGCATCTGGTTTTCCTAGGTGAATACATAATGATTTTAAAAATGGTAGGAAGAAATTTAGATAAAGGAGATAACATTTGGAAGTTTAATAGGAAGAGGGAAAAAAGATTAGGTAAATTAATGACACTGGACCAAAATCACAGGGAAGTGCAGGATAGATTGGCAGGTGAGGGAAAATATAAGGTAAAAGTTTTGAGTGCCAGTTTGTACCTTATGAGCCCAATGGAAAGATTTGCGGAAAGTATTAACACAAGGTTAATAGAAGGAATGATGGAGAAACAATGTTTGTATTACTGTCTATCCTCTTTGCTGTATTTGGCATTATTAAACAGCCTTGGAAAAAACCCCTACCTTGACTTCTGATATGGTGTAGTTCATTTTCTTCCTGTTGAGCAGATAACTCTTCCTGATCCAAAATTTTATGTTTTTTTCTATACTTACCTTTTCAGAGCCAGGATAATATCTTTTTATTTATTTTTATTTTGGTTGATTACCAGACTAATGAGAAATTAATATTCTTATGATCTGGGGAATTAAAGGTCTAGAGTTCTAGTCTTCTTTATTAACTAAGTATGTAACCCTTTCGATGTTTCTTAGAGTATTAAATCATTTCTTAAATAATTTTCTAAGGTTTATGATCTTTATATTAGTAATCTTGACCTTGCCTCATTTCATTTCTGTATTTTCATTTGTCTTTAGAAATATTGTTACCCGAAACTCAAGTGATAACCACCACCTGTTGCTAAAACCAATTATTAGTTTTTCCTTAAGAAACATTGGCTTGTCTTTATTTCTTATATCTCGCAGTCAGTCACCAACATCTCTGTCTTGGTTTGCACTTTTCAGTTCTGTCATAGTTCAGGTGCTTTAAAAGTCTCTAATATTTGTCCATCTTGGGCTTTTTACCCCACCAAATCTAACTTTGTATTCCACTTCTAGTCTATAATGGCTTTTTATTGTTTATTACAAGATCTTTTTTTGCTCTTGAAGTCCTTCTGAGTCATAACTTATATCTTCAGAAATAAAAGAAATAAGAAATGTCTACTTTCCAACGTGGCAGCTGTGCTCTACCACTCTTCCCCAATCACACACGTGGAATGTCTTATGTTTTAAATCCAAATCCAGTTAATTTTTCGAAGTTCAGTGGATCCTTTCTCCTCACTGAGGCTTAGAGATCTCCATATTATCACCTCTGTGCCAAATCCAGCCTTCTGCCTGTTTTTGTATGATGGCTTTATACATTTTGAAAATGGTTAAGGAAACAATAATAATTTGTGATTTGTCAAAATTATGTGAAATTCAAATTTTGTTGTCCATTAACATAGCCATGGTCATTCATTTAAGTATTATCTATGGCTTTTTTTGCACTGTGACTGCAGAGTTGAATAGCCGTAACAGACACAGTATGGAACGCAAAGCCTAAAGTATTAACTGGCCTTTTACAGAAAATTTTCCAAGCCTTGATCTATTCCAACGTGTACTGATCTTTCATTTATTTGAATTCCTATTGCATTTATCATTTCCATAGTATAGCGCCTTGCCTGTCTCCTTAGCCATGGTACTGTAAAGCTTCTTAAAAATAGTGGGGAAGTGCTTTTGAGCCTTTTTTTTTTTTTTTAAATGAATCCATACTTTTTAGTCTCTACCCATTCCTGAGATTCTTGTTCAACCTCTTAATGTTCCCATCATTAGGAAAATTGTTAAACCTTACTTAAATCGTTCATATTAGGAAAATAATGGTTTCCCTTCTCAATAGCATTGCAATATTAAATGTCAAATTATATCGTTTACCCCACTTCTCAGTTCTCCAGAATAAGAAGACGGAACTCATACTCTGGAAAGGAAGTGAGCACCTTCCTAGTCACCGATTTAGTGGACTTCTCTATACCTTTGTATCCTCATGACGTGAAGCTAAGCAGGTAGTAGCTAAGCACAGTGCATACTTAATGGGTTGTTTACACAGGTCAATATAAATGAAATGACCTTTGGTTCTTCTGTTTTCACCACAGAATAAGGAAATGGTCTAGGAAGAGTTTAGAATAACTTTAGCACCAAGACTTCAGTGACTTAACATGTTGTTAGAAGAAACTTGATTAAATTAAATAATAAGGTAGGCAGTTAATCTAGGAATAGTTTAAGTAATTGGTTTTCAAGTACTGTATTCCATGAAACTTTTTCAAACAATAAATACTCAAATATCAAAAGGTAACAATGGGTAGGAGCAGAATTACCTTCACTGAGTTGGGCTTGTGGAGCTTCCAGAGTACTGCCTATTTGGATACTCCTGAAAATACTTCCATTGAGTCTTAGGCTTTTTATTTATAAACCCATAACTTCTGTTAATGAGCAGACTGTATTTCTTGAGGAAAAGAAACAACTGGATGTTTTATATTAGAATATTTTGCTGTACTAGACTTTGTGGGCCTATAGCAATTTGTGATTTTTATTAATTGTTACTATAAATGTAACTTCAAGATTGCCTCCTGATTTAGGATCTGAGTATGGAGATTAATTCTTTTAGTCATCAAATATTCGAGCCCACACTGTGTGTCAGGTACTTTTCTGGGTGCCGGGAATATGGTAAAAAAAATCAAGCAAAATCTTTATCCTAACAGAGTTTATTCCATAATCCTACCAATACACACTTCTAGGTTATTTAGTCAGTACATAAATTGTTGAAATTTTTAATAGAGTCTCTTTTCACCTGGTTATAGTCTTGTTTAAAGACTAATTTATAGGAAATGATAACTTTTTACCATTCCTTTCAACCTTAATCTTGTGTGCTTATGTAGAAGAAACCTTGGTCAAAGAAAATATTGTGGAATATGATTGACTCTACTACAGGTATTAGATTGTTTAATTACTTAGCTATCTTATATATGTTAAAATGGCTTTTTATTTCCTCTCCTAATTTTTCACAGTATTGATAAAATTGTCATTGAAAATGAGCAACATTAAGAAAGGTACTAGTATATCAAAATTATACCATATTCATCTTTTAGTATACAGTTAACATTTTTATTCTTAAACTAACCTAGATGAGTTATCTAAGAGTGTGGAATATATCATAATCTTTGGGCTTATCTCTTCCCTCTTGAATATCGTTTTATATAAGGGATATTTATTTGACCTAAAGATTTAGTAAAAGTGTCAGTAATAATTAGATGATGATTCTGGCTGAATATGTTGTTATAGATCATAGTCTTCATTCTGATAGCTTAATTTTTGACTGAATTTTTGGGATTTTGAAATATATGTATATTTCCCCCTGTAAATAGCCTTTTAGATAAATAAGTTACAGCACTTATATAGTAAATATAACATACCTTACTGTTTTTATTTGTCAAGGAATTAACATTTTAATTTTAATATTTTTTTAGGATTCATGCATTTATTGAGTAGTTGCTATATGGAAGGCACTGTGCTAGGCTCTTGGGATATATTGATAAAATAGAAATTTGTGCCTTTATGGATCTTTATTAAACCTGAACTGGGGTGAGGAAAGAGAGTTCATGACAAATAATAAAGAAGTAAGTTGTGTAGCAGGTTAGGTGGTAAGGTGTTAGCAAGGGGGGTTTTGTTGGTTATTGGGAAAAGTAAGTGCAAAGGCAAGAATATGCTTAACATGTCAAGAAACAGTTCAGAGTTCTTCATTGTGACTGGAGCAGAATGAGAGTGGGGCAAATAGTATGAGAGTAGGTCAGAGAGAAAGACAGACTTGAAGAAGGCAGGTCTTATAGTAAGTCATTGAAAGGACTCACTACCTTTACTGCTATCACTCCAACCATCATCTCTGGCCCCAGATTATTCCAAATGCTTTTTTTTTTTTTTTACTTTGAGGAGCCACTGGAAAGTTTTGAGCAGATGAGAGGCTCTGACTTAAATTTTAAAAGGAACACTCAGGCTGCTCTATGAATAGCCTGGGGAAGGGGAGCAGAAGTGGAAGTTCGAAGCATTTGGAATAATCTGGGGCCAGAGATGATGGTTGGAGTGATAGCAGTAAAGGTAGTGAAAAGTGATAAATTCTGGATATATTTTAAAGATAAATCCAATAGGAATTTCATGACATACTATAATAGTATCGAAATGTAAAGTAATTTTAAAATTATACTTTTTATTAATGAATGCAACAGTTTTGTGAAAAGGTACTAAACAATTTTAGTTTAAATTTGGAATTACTAATTATTTTTTTCAGGTTCTTTTTTTTTTTTTTTTTTTTTTTTCAGACAGCCACCTCATGTTTTTAAAACTTTATTAAAAGAAGCATATTATATTTGAATGACTTAGTAAAATATCTTACAAAACTTAGTTGTAAAGGTAGCTTCATTTCAGCAGAGAATTGTAGGTCACTTCCACTCATACATTGTCATTAATTTCAGTAAAGATACTTAATCTAAATGTTTCCTTGAAAAAAGGTAATCTGAAGGTAAAATGAGACACTGCATTGCTAACTTAAAAGCTTAAAAACAAAAGCTTTGTAATGCTTATTGTAGATTAGTCCTCAAGAGACTCAGCTCTAACTTTGAGTAGGTTATTGCTACTTTTGTCTTGGTTTCTTCATGAGTAAAAATGAACATGATGCTAGAAGTTATGAGAAAAAGAGAACAAGTTATATTAAAGTTACGTCAAAAGTAGAAAAGATATGTCTGGAGTGACATAAATATTACCATTAAACATTTCAAAGGAATTTTCAAAATAAACATCTTGCATGTAGACATTGGCTATTAGTTTATTAGTGGGAGCACAAAAACCAGAATGGATTCTTCTTTTCTCAGCGCAGAAGAAAAACTAGTTAGTGGAGGGCAGTTTTGACCTGGATGTTGGGGATCAGTGGATAATTCATTTATGTCTGAAATTAAATTCCCTTATAACCTATTAACAGCCAAGCTCGTGAAAGCTATCTTTCTCCCATACTCACCCAAACAAATGGCAGAATCTTTTTGAGGGCAGGATGATGATTATTTTTTTCTAGTCTAGGGTTTCTCAAACTTTTTTACGATCTGAAAACATTTAAACTAAAGCTTCTAAGTAAAACTGTAAATCAGATAAAGCACTGCTCTGTTGAGACAGTTTGAAGGAGAGAGTAACTATTTGCCCAATATTCTTTTCTTATGTCTTTGTGAAAAAATTTTTCCGCCACAGTTTGAAAATCACTGTATTGTGACTCATGAAATAAACTCTGGAGCTGATTTCAAAATACTGATTGGTAACCTGCCTGAGAGTGTTGTTAGAAAGAAGGTCATGAATGTTCCTCACTGTGTCTGTTTGGTAGTTTACTGTGAATTTGTTGTGAAAACCATAAATACCATGCAAAGCTCTTATTTTTAATTTATAAGTTTAATCATTATTCAGAGACCACTGTTATCAAGTTAATTAGGGTGTATCGAAGCCTCAGTAGTAAAATTTATCCTCAGTATAATAGAGTTTTACTAAGGTAAAAAGCCTTCTAGTTTTCAGTGACCAGTGAAAGGGTGATGGCTCTACTCATTTTCATTTAAAGGCCATTTTCTTTCTGAAACTTTTAAAACACATTTTGTGATAGAGTGTTTTCATTTCTGCTCTTAAACACTATAACTTCAGATATAACTTCAGGTATCTCAGTATTTTGAGGTTTATGCTGTAGGAGAGCAGAAATGAGTCAGTGTATTTTAGATAAGCATCTATAAGAAATACTAATTAAAGATGTAGCTATGGCAAAGATTAGATTCGTAGTTAATATTTCTGCAATACTGAAGTCCATGTGATGCTGTATTATTACTTTTCTATTAACTTTGTGTCTCAAACTATGGAAGGCCTAGAACAGTCTTATACTCTGAATTGCTCTTAGTTTTCAATATAGTTATTTATTTAATAAAGGGCTATATTTAGTTATAGTGTTCATACTGTTTAACATAAAATTTCCCCAAAGTAATCACTAGATATGTTTTCTTTTAACGTATATTTTAAAGTATATCGTTTGCAGTATTTTTCTTTTCTAGTAAGAAGGAAAGACAGACCTTATATTTTACTGTTTTCAGTTTTTTCCTTAATTGCTAGCTGTAGAATTGTGCTGTTTTCACAAACTAATTTCCCTTTTTATCACTGTGTAACTGTTTTTCAGTTAATTCACTGTTTTCTTTATGGTAAATATTAATAAATAAAGGAGTCCAATTGTTCTTTTATGCAGTTTAGGTAGAGAATGTTAAACTCGCTGCTAGGTGCAAATAATCAGTTTGACCAGATTAAGATTTTTAAAAAAAAATTACTTAAAAAAAACTAATAGACTTGGACGGAACTGCCCTAAGGTTCTTTTACTTCTAGTCATTGTATAATTGGCTGCCAAATAAATATTTATAAGTCACAAGTCTGGTCATATCACTTTTTATAAATCTTCAATAGCTTCCCTGGTTCTATGAATCAAATTAAGAAACAGCTAATATTTATTAAGCACCTTTTGTTTGCTTTGGCACTGAGCATTTAAAAAAATGATTTAGTTCTTAAATTTGTATAGATATGTGGTAGCCCCATTTTATAGGTGAGGGAACCATGTCTCAAGGTTTTGGACTTTATGGTTGTCATAAACTAGGAAATAATAGTCGTATTTGAAATCATTTGTATTTACTAATTGTTTTCTACTTTTGTTGCTCCTAAAATAGTGATATTTTATTATAAAAGTGAACCTAATAAACATTTTGTTTGAATATCACATGGCTAATATTGTTAATATTTAGTTGTAGCTAATAGAGTGAACTTCTAGAACATAATAAGAATGAAATTTTATTTTTAAGAATTTTACCTGAAATATTAGTCAAAAACTTAAATTACAAGAACACTTTCTCTTTAACATTAGTTGTTAGTATAGCAAATATGCAGCATAATGTGAATAGATGTTTACTTGCATTTGAGGTTAGTAGAGAAGCCAAGTGTTTGGAGCCTTCGTACCTTTTATTTTTTTATGTTCTTTATATTCTTTATTTTGTCTGGATTAAAGATAATTTTCATATATGTTGATGTGTACAGTCAGAAATTTTCCCTATCTTCTGAAATTTTGATGGTAGAAATGATGTGTTGCTTTTAATTCAACCTCAGAAGAATGCAAAGAATCTCCAGATAAAACTTTATGAGACTAATTTATTGCTTCCACATAAATAACTACATAGATTAAATTATGTTACATCCAATTCTTAAAGGTTATTTAATGTTGCTGGTATAGCTAATACTTCTAAAAGTTTGTCTCAAATATATAATCTTAAAATTCTTTTGTTTGAGCTCTTCAAATGTGGTTCATGAGCTGTTTGTAGTCTGAGAGGAGATAAATGCAGAAATCAAGAACATTTAGAAATGGTTTGAAAGTAATTTTATATCTCCTGATTCTAATAAGAAATTGGGGCTTAGTTTTTAAAAAATTTTTCTTCATTTTACAAAAGTG
This sequence comes from Eidolon dupreanum, assembly GCA_028627145.1. Classification (NCBI taxonomy): domain Eukaryota; kingdom Metazoa; phylum Chordata; class Mammalia; order Chiroptera; family Pteropodidae; genus Eidolon; species Eidolon dupreanum. The sequence continues at coordinate 69,780,147 of CM053509.1, forward strand.
AACTTGCAGGTATGAAATAAAAATTGGCCCTTTACCTTTGATAGTTTGCATGAGCGTTGATCTAGTTAAATACTGTCGTTATTTGTATTAAGTCCGTTTATTTCTGTTTCCCCTTTTAAATATTTGAATATCATAATTGTTTTGGGGCATAAAATTTGATAGATTTCACAAGAGTGTGTTGAAACTCTTTGAAAAATACTTTAAATTCTAAAATCTTGCTAATAAATTTATATGAAATTCATATGTAATTGAAATAATGTTTTTCAAAGTTGTGAGGAGTTGTTTGTTAAGGCAACTAGTGCAATTTAGATCACCAAACATAGCCTCCAGTCATAGAAGGCAGGAAAATTGAGGGAGAGTAAGGGACTCAAACTTATAGGAAGTAGAGACAAAATGGAAATTTGGTGAATAAGGGCTTAAAGTTTGTGAGATATTAAATTTTGTATAATTTTAATTGTTAGAATTGTGTTAAATTTTGAAGTCATGTTGTATTTATAACAAATCACAAACTCTTTATGGTAATTTCTTAAAATACATGTAATATTAACTTGCATGATGCTAATATGAACATCTTTATATAATGTGTGTAATTCATGATTAAAACATGTCTTTTTTCTCCTCTTTCTAGGAAGATGATCCATATTACCTTGAAGACCTTTCTGCACAGAAATGAGGGAAATACAAACAACCAACTATAGTTTTGAAATTCAAGATCTGTATTTTGAGATGATTTTATTTTCAGAATGAGAAATATATCTGGTTACCTTTATAAATACAGAGACATGAAAAGAGAGTTATGATGGCAAAAAACAAAGAGCCTCGTCCCCCATCCTATACTATCAGTGTAGTTGGACTCTCTGGAACTGAAAAAGACAAGGGTAACTGCGGAGTTGGAAAGTCTTGTTTGTGCAATAGATTTGTACGCTCAAAAGCAGATGAATATTATCCAGAGCATACTTCTGTGCTTAGCACCATTGACTTTGGAGGACGAGTAGTAAACAATGATCACTTTTTGTACTGGGGTGACATAACACAAAATGGTGAAGATGGAGTAGAATGCAAAATTCATGTCATTGAACAAACAGAGTTCATTGATGACCAGACTTTTTTGCCTCATCGGAGTACGAATTTGCAACCATATATAAAACGTGCAGCTGCTTCTAAATTGCAGTCAGCAGAAAAACTGATGTACATTTGCACTGATCAACTAGGCTTGGAACAAGACTTTGAACAGAAGCAAATGCCTGAGGGGAAGCTCAGTGTAGATGGATTTTTATTGTGCATTGATGTCAGTCAGGGATGCAATAGGAAGTTTGATGATCAACTTAAATTTGTGAATAACCTTTTTGTCCAACTATCAAAATCAAAAAAACCTGTAATAATAGCAGCAACTAAATGTGATGAATGCGTGGATCATTATCTTAGAGAAGTTCAGGCATTTGCTTCGAATAAAAAGAATCTTCTTGTAGTGGAAACATCAGCACGGTTTAACGTCAACATTGAAACTTGTTTCACTGCACTGGTACAAATGTTGGATAAAACTCGTGGCAAGCCTAAAATTATTCCCTATCTGGATGCTTATAAAACACAGAGACAACTTGTTGTCACAGCAACAGATAAGTTTGAAAAACTTGTGCAGACTGTGAGAGATTATCATGCAACTTGGAAAACTGTTAGTAATAAATTGAAAAATCATCCTGATTATGAAGAATACATCAACTTAGAGGGAACAAGAAAGGCCAGAAATACATTCTCAAAACATATAGAACAACTTAAACAGGAACATATAAGAAAAAGAAGAGAAGAATATATAAATACCTTACCAAGAGCTTTTAATACTCTTTTGCCAAATCTTGAAGAGATTGAACATTTGAATTGGTCAGAAGCTTTGAAGTTAATGGAAAAGAGAGCAGATTTTCAGTTATGTTTTGTGGTGCTAGAAAAAACACCTTGGGATGAAACTGACCATATAGACAAAATTAATGATCGGCGAATCCCATTTGACCTCCTGAGCACTTTAGAAGCTGAAAAAGTCTATCAGAACCATGTACAACATCTAGTATCAGAGAAAAGGAGGGTAGAAATGAAGGAAAAATTCAAAAAGACTTTGGAAAAAATTCAGTTCATTTCACCTGGGCAGCCATGGGAGGAAGTTATGTGCTTTGTTATGGAGGATGAAGCCTTCAAATATATTACTGAGACTGATAGCAAAGAGGTATATGGTAGGCATCAGCGAGAAATAGTTGAAAAAGCCAAAGAAGAGTTTCAGGAAATGCTTTTTGAGCATTCTGAACTTTTTTATGATTTAGATCTTAATGCAACACCTAGTTCAGATAAAATGAGTGAAATTCATACAGTTCTGAGTGAAGAACCTAGATATAAAGCTTTACAGAAACTTGCACCGGATAGGGAGTCTCTTCTGCTTAAGCATATAGGGTTTGTTTATCATCCCACAAAAGAAACATGTCTTAGTGGCCAAAATTGTACAGACATTAAAGTAGAACAGTTACTTGCCAGTAGTCTTTTGCAGTTGGATCTTGGCCGCTTACGGTTGTATCATGATAGTACCAATATAGATAAAGTTAACCTTTTCATTTTAGGGAAAGATGGACTTGCCCAAGAACTAGCAAATGAAATAAGGACACAATCCACTGATGATGAGTATGCCTTAGATGGAAAAATTTATGAACTTGATCTTCGACCAGTTGATGCCAAGTCGCCTTACTTTTTAAGTCAGTTATGGACTGCCGCCTTTAAACCACATGGGTGCTTCTGTGTATTTAACTCCATTGAGTCACTGAATTTTATTGGGGAATTTATTGGAAAAATAAGAACTGAAGCTTCTCAGATCCGAAAAGATAAATACATGGCTAATCTTCCATTTACATTAATTCTGGCTAATCAGAGAGATTCTGTTAGTAAGAATCTGCCAATTCTCAGGCACCAAGGGCAACAGTTGGCAAACAAGTTACAGTGCCCTTTTGTAGATGTACCTGCTGGTACATATCCTCGCAAATTTAATGAAACCCAAGTAAAGCAAGCTCTAAGAGGAGTATTAGAATCAGTTAAACATAATTTAGATGTGGTGAGCCCACTTCCCACCAATAAGGATGTATCAGAAGCCGACTTGAGAATTGTCATGTGTGCCATGTGTGGTGATCCATTTAGTGTGGATCTTATTCTTTCACCCTTCCTTGATTCTCATTCTTGCAGTGCTGCTCAAGCTGGACAGAATAATTCCCTAATGCTTGATAAAATCATTGGTGAAAAAAGGAGGCGAATACAGATTACAATATTATCATATCATTCATCAATTGGAGTAAGGAAAGATGAACTGGTTCATGGATATATATTAGTTTATTCTGCCAAACGGAAAGCATCAATGGGAATGCTTCGAGCATTTCTCTCAGAAGTTCAGGACACCATTCCTGTACAGCTGGTGGCAGTTACTGACAGCCAAGCAGATTTTTTTGAAAATGAGGCTATCAAGGAGTTAATGACTGAAGGAGAACACATTGCAACAGAGATCACTGCTAAATTTACAGCACTGTATTCTTTATCTCAGTATCATCGGCAAACCGAGGTCTTTACACTGTTTTTCAGTGATGTTCTAGAGAAGAAAAATATGATAGAAAATTCATATTTATCTGATAATACAAGGGAATCAACTCATCAAAGTGAGGATGTTTTTCTACCATCTCCCAGAGACTGTTTTCCTTACAATAACTACCCTGATTCAGATGATGATACAGAAGCACCACCTCCTTATAGTCCTATTGGGGATGATGTACAGTTGCTTCCAACACCTAGTGACCGTTCCAGATATAGATTAGATTTGGAAGGCAACGAATATCCTATTCATAGTACCCCCAACTGTCATGACCACGAACGCAACCATAAAGTGCCTCCACCTATTAAACCTAAACCAATTGTACCTAAGACAAATGTGAAAAAATTGGATCCAAACCTTTTAAAAACAATTGAAGCTGGTATTGGTAAAAATCCAAGAAAACAGACTTCCCGGGTGCCTTTGGCACATCCTGAAGATATGGATTCTACAGATAACTATGCGGAACCCATTGACACAATTTTCAAACAGAAGGGCTATTCTGATGAGATATATGTTGTCCCAGATGATAGTCAGAATCGCATTATTAAAATTCGAAACTCCTTTGTAAATAACACTCAAGGAGATGAAGAAAATGGATTTTCCGATAGAACCTCAAAAAGTCATGGGGAACGGAGGCCTTCAAAATACAAGTATAAATCTAAAACCCTGTTTAGTAAAGCCAAATCGTACTATAGAAGAACACATTCAGATGCAAGTGATGATGAGGCTTTCACTACTTCTAAAACAAAAAGAAAAGGAAGACATCGTGGAAGTGAAGAAGACCCACTTCTTTCTCCTGTTGAAACATGGAAAGGTGGTATTGATAACCCTGCAATCACTTCAGACCAGGAATTAGATGATAAGAAAATGAAAAAGAAAACTCATAAAGTAAAAGAAGATAAAAAAGTAAGTTTAATTTATGGTCAGTAAGTTTATAAAGATGTTTGTTTTTGCCTTTTAAAAATTATTTTTTTAAAAGATTTGATAACAGTGAAAACTTAAGCTGCTTTATATAATTCAGTAAATGTAATTAGCTCTTTTTAATTTTCTGAATATTTTGTGAGGACAAATTATTTTTCATTACTCTTTATTTCATTTGTGTTTTATTTGGGGTAGAAGTTTGATTTCATGTTCTTAAGCATAAAAATTCTAGGTGAATATGTTTATTCTCTTTACAGAAACCCAGATACCAAGTAATTTTGTTATTTATTTTCTGTTTGTGTGCATCACATTTGTCTGTTTTTTCCTTCTGACCTATCAGTTTTGCAGTATTAATTTGATATACCTACATCACTCAAGGATATGAACAATACAATAAAATAATAATTCGTAGCCTTGGAAATTTATTAACTTCTCCAGGCAGCTTTTTTTGTGGACAGTGGTATATGTCTAAAGGTTTACAGAAAGCTTTCTTAAGTTTGAATTTTAGAATTCTGACCAAATAGCAAATTTTTGTCTGTTATATTTTAGTCACCAATTTATCTCATGGTATTAAGTGTTAGAGACCTAAATATGTATATTATTGAAGTTGTATTTAATAATTTTTTTAGATCTTTTTCACGGTGGTACTTTAGCACCTTCACTTCCAATACTATTTGACACTTGAGTGTACACAAATTTTTATTCAAGGTTTTTATGGTTTTAAGATAGCATTCAATAGGCTTCTATTCTATGTATTGATAATTTTTTCATCAGTTAAGTCCATAGTCTTAATATTTGCTACATCTGACTGCTGTTTATTAAGCCCAATTAAAGATACAGATATTTTGAGTAAGCTTATTCTAGTTTTTCTACGTACAGTAATTGCTGCCCATTATGGTTGGATAGACTCCATTTTATTTTCTAAGTTTAAGATGTAATATTTCTTTATTTTAACATTAGCTGTTTTCTGGATTGAGCAAGTAAACTATTTTGAAATAAGACTCACCTAGACTTAAAGTACAACTCAACTCATGACATCCCACTAACTACATATCTGGCATCTTCACAGTCACCCGAGCACACTACTCCTCACTTCATATTTTATCATTACCAAAAGACTTCAGTATTTTTCTTTTAATTTGCTTATGTTATTAAAATTACTTAATGCTTATTAACAAAAATAAAGCATCCACAATCTTTCCATTTTAAATTGCATGTATTTTTGTGTATATTTTTCGATTTTTGATTACAAGTCTACTTAATTGTTTTGCTAACTTGTTAATTTGATGTGACTTTGATTTAGTGATAGTTGCAGGAAGAGTAACAGGAGTTCTTGTATATCCTTTACTGAGATTTACCAACTGTTTATATTTTGTCCAACATGCGCTAGTGTGTGTATATTGGGGTTTGTTTATATGTTTTTGAGCCCTTTGAAATCAAGTTGGAAATATTGTACTCTTTTTACCATTAAATACTTTATTGTGTATTTCCTAAGTACAAGAACATTCTCTTAATAGCAATAGTACCGATACCAAAATGAGAACATGTAACAATTAAATGATACTAAGTAATCCTCCCTTATCCATAGTGGATATGTTCCAGGGTCCCCAGTGAATGCCTGCAATTGCAGATGGTATCAAACTGTATATATACTATGCTTTTTCATATATATATTTGTACACATAAAATATATGAAGTTTAATTTACAGATTAGTACAGTTAAGAGATTAACAACAATAATAATGTAGAACAATTGCAGTGTGCTCTAATAGAAGTCATGTGAATGTGGCATTATTAAGTAAGTAATTGGTACTTGAACGTAAGTACTGTGATACAGTTGATTTGATAACCTAGATGGTTATTAAGTGACTGAGGAGCCGGTGACGTATACGTATACTCTGGACAAAGGGATAATCAATGTCCTGGGTTGGATGGGGACAGCGAGAGGTTTCATTATGCTACCCAGCGTGTAATTTAAAACTTAATGAATTGTTTCTTTCTGGACTTTTCCATTTGATATTTTCTGACTGAGGTTGATACAGGTAACTGAAACTGCATAAAGGAAAGCTGTGGATGATGGGAGAGGACTATATTATTTAATCTACGATCTATGTTGAGAAACATAGATTTTGTTTGAAAACAGGGTTTTGAACATTATGTCCCAATAATGTTCTTTTTATCTTCCTCCTATTATACCTAGTTCTTATTTAGTTGGAATCAGTGTATACATATATTTTTCCATATTTTTTCCCTTAATTATATTTCTTTATGTTGCTCCATAGTCTTTCAAGTTATACTTTAAGTCATTACATAGTTTTCCATTTAGCAAAAAACCTGATGGTTAGGCTTCGAAGTTTCAAATTTTACTCTCTTTAGTTGCAGTGGCCAATTTGCATAAAAGTTTACTCCTTTCGCATTATTTCTTTAGGATTAATGTACAAAAGTCATGAGTATTTCAGTCATTTGGTATTTATTATTCTAATAGCTCTTTCAGTGTTAATTTCTTAACTATGAGCAAGCACTATGAGGGGGAAGGAGTGTGCCGAATTGTATTTATGTCCCTAAATTGTAGCATAGTCTCTGATTATAGTTAATGATAATGTTTCTTGAATTGAATTAAATCTCATATCTGATTAATCCTACCTAGTCACTTAACTATATTTCATTAATTCTAAAATCCGTTTTTTAAAACATTTTTTAAATCTGGGTTTGTCTAACAATTGATGGCATATCATAATTAAAGTAACAGAGTTTTTTCCTTCCTTTTTTAGAGGTACATAAAATAATGGTGCTGTTTTCAGTCACGGACATCTTACATTCACTGACTACAGTAATTTGTTTTTAATTTTTATTATTCCTAGCCACAAATACAAATGGGAATTAATATCAGACCTAGATTCTCTTCTTCCTCACTTGCAGATGGTTCATATATTTGATTCCACTCACTACTTCATATAATATACCTCTTTTCATTTGGTGTCAATCTTTTTCTCACTTGAAGGGGTGAGTTGGCTTTGAATTGTATTTATAATCTGCTTTCTGTTGATTTAACTCAGTAATCTCAGCTGTCTTAACTCTTAGAGTTGTTAGGGAATTTCCTTGCACTTTTATATGATGTTTTAATTTTTAGATTCATGTATTATAATATTTGAATTAGAAAATTAAATTATAAGTGTTTAGATCTGTAAGTTAATTTTTTAAATCTGGTGTCACTTAAACATTTATTTTCTGGACAAATGGCCTTCCAAAGGTAAACATAGGTTACAGTGTGACTTCATACATACAATTTTGTGCTACAGTGATATTTTAGGGCTTTGTATTTTATATATACACAGTGAAATGCCTTGGATCTCTCTATGGCTAACTATATTACAGTTATCCATGGTGTTTTTCCCTTTAAGCATTGTAGAAAGGCTGGAGCACTTTATTGCAGCTTAGTTTGCCTAAAAATTATTCTCATAGTGTAAGCTGGACTTGAGTAATTAAAGTTTCTTATGTTTCAGTTCAGCAAGTATTCACTAAAAACATGCTTAAGTCTATAAAAACGCTGTTGAAGGATATAAAAAGTTAAAGATGTGCATCCCTTAAAGAGCTTGAATATTAGTTTGAGAGGCAATACCTTGTGCTTAGGGCAGGATTGAAATGTATTACAAGCAATTTAAGGAAGCATAGTGTAATAGTTAAGAGCACATGGTCTAGAGCCAGACTTCTGAGATTTGAATCCAGGCTCTGCCACTTACCAACAGCGTGTGTGTGTGTAACTTCTCTGTACCTCTATAGAGGAAAATTGAGATAATCATATTTCTTAGGGCTCTTAGTAGAAATAAATTCACATTGATTTAGAGTGCCTGGCATGTGGTAAATTTGTTAAGTAAAAAAGTATGTATGCTGTTTTGCAATAGTATTGTTCAGATACAGATATTAGGGGACTACATGATGAGAGGTCACTATAGAGTATGTGGCATTACTTTCTTAAAACTTCATGAAAAAGGTAAATCATTGGTTTTGAGCATATTGATTGACTTTTAAGGAGAAAAGATATTTTAGGTGGGGAAAATCATTTGTACAGAGGCATAAAATTGTGGTTAAATAAGGTAAGATATGATAGGAAACTGTTCTAATTCAGGGCATTGTGAAATAATATTGCATTTTATAAGATTCTGCTAAACCGAATAGCTAATTTAAATTCAGAAACAGTTAACAGAATCTGAGCAGTAAGGAAAGTTGGTTTGGACTTTGGGTTGCAAGTCAAGAAGAGAGTGCATCAGGTAGTTTAGAGGTTGATGTACACATTCAGTTTTAAAGTGATAAAGATATTTTTAATCTTTCTTCTCCCCACCTCCTCCACTTCCTCCTTCTCCTTTTGTCTCTTTAACATTTCTTTTAATATTGGTTTGGTGTTGATAAAGTCCTTTAGCTTTTTCTTGTCTGGGAGAAATCTGCATTTCTAACTAGATGTCCAATAATTTTTATACAAGCTAAAATTTGAGAACTACAGTATATTTTTTTAACCAAAGTTTGACCATTTACTTGATTTCTTTCAGACCCAGGCGTATGTAGTCATTTTGTCTATTTTTGTAAAGCATGATCAGCATCTAATATAACAGGCCATTATTTTTATGGTTAAAAGATTGAGAACAATATTAAAACCAGTATTTCTTTATCTTTAAGATTTATGTTAAATAAAAATATATTTTTTTCTGATTATAAAAGTAATATATGCCCATCGTGAAATATTATGAAAATTCAGGAAATTTTAAAATGATAACAATCATCCATGATACTGTTTCCTGGAGATAAGCATTATTCTAATTTTGGTATGTTTTCTTCCACTCTCTGTTCCTCCATTTATCCCTCCCTTCTTCCTTCTCTTCGTTTTTCTGGAAAACAACATTTGCAGTTTTTATTCTGCCTTTTTTTCCCCCTACCAAATGCATAAACATTTTGTCACATTATTAATCTATTTTTCACAAACAACAAAAAAAGTGGGATACAGAGACAAAATGAGAAATCATCAAAGCTAGAAGTTGATTTTTTTCTTCTCTTTAATTCCGCCCCCCCCCCACTTCCATCCTCACCCCTAACCTACAGATGTTGCCATCTCCCTTTTTTTTTTTTTTTAAAACTGGATCTCTGAAGTGGGGCATCTCCCCCCACACATTCGCTGTGGACACCTGGAGTCTGGGACACCCGGGGTATTGTTTGTGGCTCCACTTGGGGCACAAACCCAGGACCTTCTGCATGTAAAGCAGACGTGCTAACCATTACATTATGGAGCCACCCCCTAGAAGTTGATTTTTAGAAGACTGCAAATATAGACATACGTCTGGCAAGACTGATCAGAGAGAAAATAAAAAAGAAAATGCATAAGTCAACACCAAGAATGAAAAGGGAAACATAATTACAGGTAGATAAGATTAAAAAGATAAAAAATACTATCAACAATTATAAGTGAACAAATTTGAAAATTTTTAAAAATTAAAATTCTAGAAAAATATAATTTACCTAGAGAAGAAAGCTTTGAATAATCTTGTAACTTAAATAAATTGTGAAGTCGTAATTACATCTTGCCACGGATACTAGGCCCAGATAATTTTTCAGGAGATTTTTCAAGGAACAAATCATTTCAGTGTTCTACAAATTGAGAAAATGGAAAGCAGGAGAACACATTCTTTAATTTATTCTCCGAAGTCCCCTATCCTTAGTTCCAGGATCAGACAAGGATGACATAAGAAAGGAAAACTATAGTGTCACTTTAATTACCAGTGTACGTGCAAACACCCTAAATAAAAGACAGGTCCACAGACCCTTAATTGCAATTCTGAAGTCCAATAACCTGAAAATCAAACATTTTTTTTAGAACTTGGCAGCACAACCTGATTTGACTTGTTTTTGTTGATAAAACCCAATTCAAACTGATGTCAGACGATTAAAAATCATTGTTTATCTTATTTAGAGTGAATATCCATACAATTTTCTGAAGAAATATTAATGTATTTTGAGTACAGGTTACTGACCCACAATTAGCTGGGGTTGTTACATAATAGACCTTTTTTGTACTATACATATGGCTCACAACTAGAAATTTCTGAATTCTAAAACGTATCTTGATCCAAAGATTTTAGATATGAGGTTTTGGACATATAATAGCAAAAACATCCAGTAGTATATAAAAGGCACTTGATAAAATTTAAATGCATGAAAAAGCTGCTGTATCATGAACAGATGATAAACTTTTTTAACCTCAAAAAAGGAATCTAATAAACATCCTTAATGGGGAAATGGATTCCTTTGAACCAGGTACAAGGCAAAATGTATACACTGTTACCACTTCTTTTCAGTATTATATAGAAATCGTATTCAAAGCAATACGAAAAATTAAAAGTGTGAGTATTGGAATGGAGGAAACAGAATTGTTTTTGGTTGATGTGATTATGTAAAAAAAAGGAGCTGCAGGTAAATTATTAGTACTGATAAAAGAGTTTGCAGAATAGCTCGATGTAAGATCAGAAATCGAAGTCAATTTCATCTCTGTACATCACCAGTAAACAACTACATACCATTTACAAAAGCATGGCAGATTATCAAGTGCCTAGGAGTAATAACATCATATACAAACCTGTATGTATTGAAAGACATTAAAGACCTAAATAAATGGAGAGCAAGTGCCTTTCTGTCCACAAATATGGCATAAAGTTGTTGCTCTTCATACTGCTTTCTGGATTCATTATTGTTTCATTCAAAATATCAAGGGTTTTCAAGAAATTTCACCCTGATTCTAATCCATATATGAAAGAGCAATGAATCTAGAATACCAGCACACTTGTGAATAAGAAAGGCACAGGTGGAGCAATGCAGCTGTGTGTGTGCTTATTCTGTCATATAATATGGTCTTGGTACTCGAATAGGTACATTAACCAATAGAATAGAATAGAGATCTCCAAAACCACAGACCTCTGGCTTGGAGCTGTCCTTCAACATGATAGTTGCATGAGGCTATTGAACTCTTCAAATGAGACTGGTGTGATGGTCTGTAGGGTGAGAAAAGGCTTCCTTGAGAGATGTCATTTAAGTCACATTCGAAAGATGAAGAGGACTTAACTGGGGGGAATGGTTGGAGGGATGGAAGAATAATGCTAAATGAACAGAATGTTCATGTGGTGAGAGGGAATGCAGTATGTTCTTAAAGGAAGTCACTGGCTGGTCATTGATTTAAGGCAGAGTTAACATACTTTCTGTAAAGAGCCAGATAAATAATTTTAGGATAATACAGCTTGTGTTATAAGTACTAAAATCTGCTGTTGAAGTACAAAAGCAGCCACAAAAAAATATGCAAATAGATGAGGTATGGATATTTTCAAAACCAGGCAGCAGGCTTGATTGAGCCCCTAGGCCATGGTTTTGCTAACCCATGATCAATGGGAGAGAATAGTACAGGAGTGAATTGAGAATAAGGGCTAGACTCAGACCTTTTTAACAATGTTAGGAATTTTTATTTAGCCCAAGAATAATTTGAAACTAACCAGTGAGTGGATTTGAAATCACCTGGTTTTAGAATGGGTTGAATGATGTGGAAGACCAGTTAATGTATTACAGTAGTCTAAACTAACCATGATGAAAGCTGAATAGTTTGGAGTGAGGTGGTAGAGTGGTCACAATGGACAGAATGGGATAAATTTGAGAGATACCTAAAATCCGTAGGATTGGATGCTTTGTATATGTGGAGGAAAGGTGAATATGTGATGAACAAGATTTTTTGACTTGAGATATTTTCGTTCCACGATGGGTTTATCAGGATGTAACCCCATCATAAATTGAGGATCATCTGTATGACACTTCCCTTGGAATTGTGCTAGAAATTGGAACTGTGTTTCAAGTACCTGGCATGTAGTGATGCTCAATAACTCCTATTATAGTGTGCATCAGGCCTTGAAATATCCCAGTGTATTTTGCCTGTATTTCAGAACAGCCCTTTGTCCCATTTGTTGGATTAGTTTCTGACTCATTTTTAAGTAAGCCTATGATTTCTGAGTTTATGCACTTTTTACTTTTTTTTTTTTTTCTCTAAGAGAAAAGTTCATTCTGTTTACCTTTATTCTTTGATTCCAAGATGGGAGCCGCAGTCTAGGAATCTTTTCTCAGTCATGGAAAATCATAACTTTTGGGCATTAGTGGCATCTAAGGAAGGCTCAGATCTGTTTCTCTTAAACTAGTCTTAGTTGTCATTCTTGCCAATCAGAGAAGGCTTTATGCTTGTCTTTGATTTTGTACTCAATGAATTTAGTATTAGTTATGGGAAAAAAATCTCCAAGACATTTCTTTATTACAACCATGAGTGAGAATTACTTTTTTAATTTTTACCCATTTATACATGTGAATACTTCTACATAGATGAAATTTCATAAAACAATACTTAACCTCTACTGTATATGTTTTGATTTTTTAGTCTGTTACAGTGGAAAAAATGAAGAGCTGGTTGTGACCTGCTGAATTGATTTTATAACCTATAGCTGTTTGAAAAACAGCTGTAAGAGAATAAACTGAGTGAGAAAATTTTAGTTCTATTGATAAAATTGCCAGCGTTTTAACATATCTATTCAAAGAAATGAGGTATGCCTGTGCTGAATCTAGTTTGTTTTCTCTTCTGTATCTATTCCGGGGCTATCTTACTAAAATATTGGTCCATTTCAGAGTAAGCTGGTATTCTGATGATTTTCATTTTCAGCTTTTTAAATTGTTTTCCTATCTTCTTTCCCAGACTTGAATTTTTTCAGCTTCTTAGCTATATTAGCAACTACAAATTCCTGTTTCATTCTCAAATGTTCTTTCCAGTCTGTATGTATTTTACTGCTCCCTTCTTACTAAATAACACTATCAAATAGTGTATTAGAAGATTCTAATGGTTTATCCATTGTAATAGGATTTGGAGCCTGTTTGGGGAAGAATACCAGAGTTAGGTATGTTTTCTTTAAAAACTGAAGAGATCTCTGTATGTATGTATTGAGTCACAAGGTGTTAATTTAATATTAGTAAATAGTGAATTAATACCACGGTATTAATATGGTAGATCTTGTAGAATGTAGTAAATATTGGTTTTAGAATTATTCGACTTCTGACTTCTAGAACCTCAGTCTTTATTAAGTAAAATTCTTTTAAAATACTGTTAACCAAACAGTGATAACCAGAATTTTCTTTTGATCCGTAAATTGTTCATTGAGATAAAAGTAATGAAATATATGAAAACATGTCTGTATTGAACTGTTGTTTGTCTATATCAAAATGCATAAGTTATAGGGTAAGTACTTTTAGTTTCTGGTGCTGGCTATATCAATTTATGGTGTTATACATGTATGGATATATAATGTAAGTATTTTTGCCTATATTTTACTGTTATATCTTCTGTGATGTTCATTTGACCATGATTTATTACTTTGCAAATTCAGATTGAAATGTAACTAGTAGTCAGTTTTTAAAGTATATTTCTGATTCCTGTATTCCCTTGAGACAACTTAAATGGTATGTCAGTGGTATGCTTGTTTTCACTATAATTTAAAAGCAAATATAAACTTTTTCATTGTGGCTTTCTATTCAAACTTGTTTTTTTCCCCCCTTAGCTTTCATAGCAGCATGTTATTGAATGTTTAGCAAAAGCTGGCATAGCATAAATTATTGAAATTACTCTTTATTTCTGCAGCATGTTAATTTTAATTCTTAAATTTAATTCTTAAATATATATTTAGTTAATATATCAAGGAGACACTTAACTCCTATAACATAAGAGTTATGTTTTTATTATAATTTTATATCAGTGTATAATTGTTACTATTGTAAAACTTATAGGTAAGTTTATAGGGTTGCCAGTTTTACGTACTCCAAAATGACATGTTGTCCCACTCAATCCAAGGAGAGTTATTTCTACAGTAGGTACAGTTTTATGATTTATAGCCTTATAATGTTTTCTTGTCTTGCCAACTGATATTTTGAAAGAGTCTTCAAGAAAATGGGACTTAATCCATTACTATGTAAAAAGAACCCCTGGTAGAAGGAAGACTGCTTTTTAAAAGCAGTAATTTTTGATGTTTCCAATTTTTAGAGCAAAATATAAGGGTGTGACAAAAGTGAGCTTGTGATTTTAGCTAACTTTGTCCAAGTAAAAGGTACATACTTTGTGTAAAATAATTGTTTTGAACTTTTTCAAAATTGTCCTTAGCCTTTAAAAATCTGAACACAGGTTTGAGTATTTTCCCTGGAAAAATGCACAAAATTGTATTGGAATTTCGAGGGTTACATATACTTCCTAAAGCTGTGGACTCTTAGCTTAAGAACCTCTGTTAATGTTAGGGAGGAGGAAGACACTCTATTCTTTACTGATGTTCTGATTGGCAACCATGAGAGTAACAGAGTTGGAAACGTGAGGTGGAAACAGAGAAACAATTATTTTAAGAAGGGTGTGCTGAGTATGATAGAAAACTTACTCGAATATATTTTAAAATACATATTTGAGGAAGCTGAGAAGAAATCCATCCATTATTCACTTGAATAGCTAAGAGTTTTACTAGGACCCTCTTAACAGGTAAGGTGACTTTAGGTGTAGCTTTTTGTTCACAAAGTTGTTAATGACATTAATAAAATACATGCCAGGTATATGTCAAAATGCTTAATAGGAAGATGATGTCTTAGAGATGAATCAGTGCTAGAACCAGTTTGTCTGTTAGTGCATACAAGAACCCAGTCCACATTTATTTACCCTCAGTTATTTTCTTTTTCGTCTTTTCACCTGGTATTAGCTTAAGGATGTCAAAGAGCCTTTACAATGTCCCTAATTTTCAAAGTGTGTTTGGACTCTCATCCAGTACCTATAGCTTTTATAGACTTTTACAAAAAGGGTTAAGTATACCTCCTTCATGGAGTCCGGGCTCCCCCCAAAGCCTTCTTTCTCATACTTATGCTATGATGGAATACTTCCCACCTAAAGTAATCACCCTGTAGTAGTAGTATTGCTTTGTAGTTTAATAAGTTTTGTTTTTCTTCCTACATTGTAAGCTTGTTGAGGGCACTTATAATTACCATTCATCTTTGTGTGCCCTGCAGTAGTGTTTCTCAATCTTGAGTTATGTATTGACCTATTTTAAAGTTAAAATTCTCAGACTTCCCAGAACTTGAGTTCTTGATCCTTGTTTTTATTGGCTTAGCACTTTGTTTCTCAATCAAGGTCAGTTTTGTTTTACATGAAGCATCTCAATGTCTGGAGACATTTTTGGTTGTTAACTGGGATGGGAGTTGTTAACTAGGATGGAGAGTTGATACTGGTACCTATTGGGTAGAGGCTAGGGATTCTGTGAAGCCACCTAAAATTTATAGATGATATCCCACAACAGAGGATTATACAACCCACAATGTCAATAATACTGAAGTTGAGAAACCCTGTATAGCAGAATGTGGTCTTTAAGGAAAAACACATGTTTGTACCTACTCATTAAGAAATGCAGATTTTTCCATCATAGATTTTACTTACCAATTTTCAGCATAATTGGGTAAGCATCTATTTTCAGAAAGGAGCTACTGTAAGCCAAAGCTGCATGCTTATCACTGTCCTACTCAGCCGATCTGTGTTCTGCTGTTATATATATTTTCATTTTATTGTCACGGTCTGAGGTTGTCATAACTTACTTAGATTATTACAGTGACCTTTAAAAAATCATTTTAATGTGAGATAATTGTAGATTGACATGCCATTGTAAGAGAGATCCCATGTTTCCCACAAAAGTAACATCTTGGAAAGTTATAATACAGCATTATAGTCAGGGTGTTTATATTAATATGATCCCTCGGTTTTACTTTATACTCATTTGTGTGCTTGTATTTAGTTCTCTGTAATTTTTCACATTTAGATTTATGTGTCTACCACCATAGTCAAGATGCAAAACAATTCTGTCACCACCAGATCCCTCTGGTTGTCATTTTATAACCATACCCTTCCTTTTCCTCATTCCCTTCTATATGTAACCCCTGGCAACCACTAATTTGTTTTCCATTTTGTCACTTTATAATTTTGCCAGTTCCAGGCTGTTCTATAAGTGGGATCATACCGTATGTAACTTTCTGGAATTGATTTTGTTTATTCACTATAATTCCCTCAAGATTCAGTCAAGTCATAAATCAATAGTTTTTCCCTTTTTATTGGTGAATAATATTCCGTATATAGGGATAGCATAGTTTTTTTAACCCATTGAAGGAAATCTGTGTTGTTTCCAGTTTGGGGCTATTATGAATAAAATTGCTATGAAAAATTGAGTATAGATTTTCATATAAATAAGTTTTTATAAATACCCAAGGGTGCAGTTGCTGGGTTGGTAGTTTCATATTTAGTTTTATAAGAAACTGCCAAACTTTTCCAGAGTGGGTATACTATTTTAAATTCCCACTGGAATTGATTGTGCAGAAACTTTTAAGTTTCTGTGTCTTCTGTTCACCCTTGCTTCAATTCAAACCGTTCTTTTATGTTGCTTCCTGGAGGCTATTACTAATAAAAGTACCTAATCTCTCTCTACAAAATATATTTATAGTCTTTGTATAAAGTTCACATTTCTTAGGCATCTAAAGCCATTTGCAGTGTGGCCCTTGCCTACCTTTCTGCCCTCATTATTCATTCCTATATATACTTTTTCCAGGTGTGTTGAAAGAGATGCAAAATGGTAGCTATCTCAAAGCTGTCATGATGATTAGATTATGCAAATAATATTTCCAAGTGCCTAATATATAGTAAGGCAGTAAATAAATGGCAATTTCTAGTATTTTTTGCGTACTTGTGCTGACATAGACACTCAAATGTTTAGATGAGTAAATAACTTATAGATTAGATTCTTTCTAAATTCCTGAAGTGTTCCTGACTTCATCTCTTCCTTTATAAGTTCTGACTTTTGAAGTTTGGATTTAGGCCTTACATCCAATTATTTTGACACTTAATCATATACTATTTTATATGAGCTATTAATTAAATGGTAATGAGTTGTTTTTTCTTCATAATAGATTATCTGTTTCTTGAGGGCATTTAACTTTATTTCCACTGATTTTTATCCTGCACAGTACCTAGCGTGATGCTTATTTCTTACACGCTGTTGAAAGTATATCACTTTATATCCAAATGAATTTACATAGAATTGGCCATTTAATTCTTGTAATTATTATTTTGTACGAATGCTAATTTTATTATGTTCGATGCTTAAGCTTAGGTACACCTATAGAGTGACTTTCATTGGAATGAAATAGGTATAATGAAACTGCATAAATTAAATAAACCACCAATACTTTGTATATTTGTTAACAGTAATATTATATGGTAAATGCTTTCTTTGGTTTCTGTTTATAATTATGTTTGCTTCTGTCTGTGTTTTCTGAGCCTCTGCCACATGCTAGACATTGTGCCAGGTACAGGGACCAAAAATGGGAAAAATGAATGTATTCTAGATAGTACTTGGGAAGTCATACCAACAGGGCTTCTTATGCATTCACTGTAGAGAGTAGAGGAAAAAGGAAAATCAAGGTTGGCTCCTAGATTTATAATTTAAGCAACTGGGTAAGTTTACTAAGATAGTGATGACTGAAGGTGAAAAATTTCAGGCCAGATGGAATTGAGACATCTGTTTTGTGCTTTTTATGTTGTGTTTAAAATATCTAGATTGACATCCCAGTGAAAGTATAAAAGTTAGATATATAATCTGGTAGGTATCTTAGTTATCAGGATGTAAAAGGATTGAAAGCTCTGAAATTAGATAAATTCATCTAAGGGGAGAGTACAGCTAGAGAAGAAAGGAGGACTCAACTGTTTATGAGTAGGTGGGGAAAAAGTTGTAGGCGGATGAAACTGGAAAAGGAATTCTTGGTGAGTAAAGAGGAAAAACTAGTAGAGTAGTGAGTGATATGGAAACTGAGAGGAAGTAGTCAAGAAAGAATGTTGCTGAGAGCTCAAGAAAGATAAGTTAATTTTTGATTTGATAGTGCAGAAATATTTTATCTTGACAAGCAATTTAGTAGAATGGAAGAGAAAGCCAGATGGAAATAGGTTGTAGAATGAATGGAATGAAAAGTAAGGATAGTAGATGTAGATGGCATTTTCAAGTTTTGTTGTGAAAGGGAGCAAGAATTGGGGTGGTAACTAGAGGTCAGTATGGGATCAAAGGAAGGTTTTTGTGTTTTTTTTTTTTAAATGAGAGATATTAGAGAATACTCATACATTCATAAGAATGACCCAGGAAAGGGACAAATTGATTATGTAGGAGAAAAGGGATGGGGTAGCTTTATAGTTGAAAAGTTTTTTGCCTTGAAGACAACTCCAGTATTAATATTGCTCTTTTAAAAACAAGAAATTGTGACTTTTCCCATCCTTTAGAAAATTTTTATTAAATTTATTGTGCTGACATTGGTTAATTATATAGGTTTCAAGTGTACAGTTCTGTAATACTTCACTAGCTAGTGAAGTTGAACATCTTTTCATATATCTGTTGGCCATTTGTGTGTCTTCTTTGGAGAATTGCCAGTTCAGGTCCTCTGCTCAGTTTTTAATTGGATTATTTTTGTTGCTGTTGAGTTATGTGCGTTTTGTTTATATTTTGGATATTAACCCTATATCGGAGGTGTGGTTTGCACATATCTTTTCCTATTTGGTTGGTTGCCTTTTTGTTTTGTTGATGGTTTCTTTGCTGTGTAGAAGCTTTTTAGTTTGATATAGTCCCATTCATTTATTTTTGCTTTTACTTCTCTTGCCTTTGAGGTCAATTTTATAAAATTCTGAAACCAGGATCCATAAGTTTATTACCTGTGTTTTCTTCTATATATTGTTCCAGGTCTTATATTTAGGTCTTTGATCCATTTTGAGTTAATGTTTGTATATGGTGACAAATAGCAGTCTAGTTTTAATTTTTTTTGCATGTGGTTTTCCAATTTCCCTAGCACTATTTATTGACGAGGACTACTTTCTCCATTGTATGTTTTTGACTCCTTTATCAAAAATCATTTGCCCATGTATATGTGGGTTTATTTCTGGGCTCTCAATTCTGTTCCATTGTTCTGTGTGTATTTTTCTGCCAATATCATGCTGTTTTGATTATTGTTGCTTCAGAGTATATTTTGAAGTTAGGGAATGTGATAGTTGCAGCTTTGTTCTTTTTTTCTCAGGATTGTTTTGGCTATCTGGGGTCTTTTGTAGTTCCATACAAATGCGATGGGGTTTTTGTTTTATTTCTTTAAAAAATGCCCTTTTATTTTTGACTCTTAGGAGTCTCTTTGTTTAAGACATGTGGTTAGTCAGATTTAGGTTTATACCAAGTCTGAGAATCTTTTTTAGCTGATATTTTTCCATTTCTATTTATTTTTATAAGTTTTAGTTGACTTTTTTCTAGTTTTCTCTAGCCTTCATCAGTAGCAAAAACAAACAAACAGAAATAATAGAAAAAGGGACTATTTGTGTGCTGCTTACTTTTATTTTTAAATTTGAACCCGTTTTAGTTTCTCATTCTAACCCTCCCCTCTCCCCAATAGTACATCATGTTACCATGTCATGTATTAGCACAGTTATAGCATCTCTTATATACCCCATTAGGGTAGGTTGAGGCTTTTGGTCATGGCCAGTTATCAAATTATTTTTACATTTTGTAGCTTTACCCACAAAATTGTAGATTATATTCTATTTAACCGCCATGTCATTGAAACTTATGAAACTTAGAATTAGTTTTATATCTAACTGTATACAATGTTCATTCTTAATGTTTTTCAAAGCACAGATTCTCCAAATATTCTTTATTATTGATAATGTTTTATCATGTGTTTAAGATTTTTCCATTTGAGAGTGCTGTATTTTAAATATTATTACATATTTGAGAACTTTAAAAAAATCTGTAGGTGCTTGTTATACACAGCTGAGTGATATATTGGCTAAGTAAAGAGTTCTTGACACATCTTTTTCCCATGAACATTCCTATAGAAGAGTCTTCTGTCTTTCCAGTTTTCTTGAAAGCTTTGAGGCTAGCCTCGTATTTTTACTCCACTGTTAGTGATTGGATTCTTCTGCCTGGATGCATTTAAGTTTCTTTGAAGCTTACTGAGTTCAGTATGATATGTCTGTAACTTGAAGGTTCACCTTTATTTGTTGCTTATCTTTCCTAGTACATGGTGAGATTAGTCTGAAAGTTTTTATTATTTCAGAAGAGATCTTGAATATGTTTGTACTTATTTATTTTTCACAAGCAGTATTCCAGATCTTTGGAATTTGCTGACAAACAGAGCAGATAAAGATCCCTGCCCTTGTGTAGAGCTTAAATTGTATCAGGGAGGTACAAAAATAATAACACTTGAGTAAATGATATAGAGTTATGGGTAGTGAAAGCAGTGTAAGAGGGATTGGGAGTCCTGGACAGGAGCTAAAGGAAGAAAGGCAGTAAGAGTACAGTTTTTAATAAGGTAGTCACTTTAGACCTCATTGAGAAAGTAAATGGAACAGCCATTGCCAGGAGCATGTCTGGCATGTTAAAGAAGCAAATAAGCCATATGGCAGGAGCAAGGGAGTAAATGAGGAAGGTAGAGGGAAATAGGGTCAGAATTTACAAAGGCAGAGTTCAAGGCATGCAGATTGTGTATGGCCTTGCAGGCCATTACTTGCAAAGCCAGAATTTTGTTTTATTGAGAATGGTCTGTAGGAGATGGTGGTAGAAGCAGGGAGGAGCATGGATTGAGGATCTAGATGTGTGAAATGATGATAGCTTTGTAGACCAGGGAATTAGTAGTGAAGATGGTTAAGTAATAGTTAGATTCTATATCTAATACGTTTGCTTAACAGTTGGAAAGTCTAGAGTTCAGGAGAAAAAGCTGAGCAGGAAGTATTAACTTGAGTTACCAGCAAATGGATAACATTACCAAGATGTTGAATGTAAATGTTTAGAAAAAAAAGACAAGGACTGAGGCCTGGAGTATTCACAACATTACAAGGTTGGTGAGGAAGAGTCAGCAAAGAAGACTAATAAGGGGAAAGCAAGTGAGGTAATAGAGGTGGTCTGAAAGTCAAGGAGAGTGACAGCTAAAAAAAGGTCATGTAAGATAAGTGCTGATAGGTAATTATTGCAACAATCATTGGTGACTTTAATTAGAACATATTTAGTGGAGGATGAAGGTGATAGACTAATTTGAGTACATTCAAGAGAGAATGAACAGAGAAGAATTAGAGACCTCTAGTATAGATGACTTCTGCAGAATTTGTCAGCAAAAAAGGAGTATTATAGGGCAAGTAGCTAAAAGGGAGAGAAAAATTGAGCCTTTTTAAATGGGAGCAGAAGAATTTTTTTGATGTGTGTCATAGGAATGGTACAATGGAAAGGTGAACTCTGATGATCTTTGCCACTTTATTTTGATCTTTTTAATCATTTATGAGTCTTTCACTAAAGAGATTTTCATTTCTTTAATGGGTTTTTTCCTTCATTTTCTTTACATTTCACCTTCTGTTTCTCATTTCTTCTTTAATCTTTTATTTCAAGAATCCCATCTTACATTTAAGAGAATAGAGAAATCCATATTTTCTTATTTCCTGGTTTGGTTCTTTGAAAGGTTTGTCAGCTGCTTTTTACTACATAAGATTTCTTCAGTTTGAAGCAGTTCAGTATTGTGTTTTGTTAGTGTTATTTATTATAATATTTGAGGGTAGTGCTTAGATTCCCTGGTTGTGTTGCTGATATTACTGAAGTGGGAGAGCAGTTTCTGGAAAGAGATATTTATTTACCTTTTCTTGGTCCTATTTACTTATACTAGTGATTGTTTTTAATATCTCCTAGACTCCTAATTGATGATATTGTTTATATTATTTGTGAGTGGAATGCTTATTTTACTGTGGATATACTTTTGCAGACATGAGATTTGCTTAATTGGCCAGAAAGAAAGACCATGGTATTTGCATATAAGTGGAAATTAAGAGATGTATGAATGTGGTGATAAATCAGAAGTTGGATTATGATAAACCAGATCTCATTTTCCGACTGGCACAATTATTTAATTGGGGGCTTCATGTCTTACTAATGGTTGATCATAAGCTATAGATATAAATGACCGAATAAACATACTCCTTATCCTTCTTCTTGCATTTCAGAGAATCTTGATGGCATTTTTATAGCAGTTGTAATAATCTAGCTTTAGATGGTTTAATTTATGAAATAGATATTAAATCATATAAATCATTTTGAATTGGTATAAATTTATAGCTAAAGATCAGCAACTCTTAACCCAGGGGAGTGTATGTCATAATTATGTAGAGTTATTCAGAATTCATGTTTTAAAAGAACTCTCTGAAGTGATTCTGTTGCTTAAGAACTATCACTTATAGAAGAAAGGAATTGTATACATTTTTCCATCATAAAATCTCATCCAGGACTGTCTAATCCACACTGTTTTTCTGCATAGAATTTTTTTAGTGTCAGTAGAGAAAGTACTAAAGTCACATAAGCTTTTTATGTCCCTCTCCCCTCCCCCATTATAACTTGACTATCAGGGCAGTTCTGTTAATAAATTACCCCTTTAGAGTTTGCCAGAATTTCCATGCTCTAAGCCACTTAGCTTTTCATTACCTTGGATTGTTAGCTCTGAATCTTGGTGTAATTACAGAATTAAATAACTTGCTCTTGTAACTTTATGGACCTTGGGGGATATTCCCTGAGAGAGAATGTTAGAGAGTCTACATTATTTTGCTTCCCTGTCTCACCAATGTTAGCAAAGTATCAAGGGCTTCTTAGATAAAGTTTATACTTGCATCTATCTCCCTTGTTACCCTGACTGGTAAGGGTAGAATGACTTCAGAGTCATCTGACAGTTTAAATTGGTTCCTAAAGGGCAATATTGAAAAGACTATCTCTAAAGAGTTGATGGGAACAGTTAGGACTAGCTAGCTTACTTAAAACTTTGTGTTTTTTAGGTGGCATTGTAGACTGTTAAAATCTTTTAATCTCTTCATTCCTATTGCTCCTGTCATAGGCTGGACATTGTTGTTTTCGTTACTCTACCTATGTAATCTTCACCATTGTATTATCGCTCTCAAAAAAATATACATCTTTGTTTCAGTTTTTACTTTTGTAATCGAATGGTGCAGCTAGTAGTTTGCAGGCTAGAATGTACCTTAGTGCTCCTGAGGAAAAAAGACTCAGCCAGTATATCGTTCCTTCAGCTTTGAAATTCGCTTAATTTTCATTTCCTTACACACTGTTCTGTTTTGGTGGTGGTGGTAGTGAAAGGATCATTTAAGTAGTTAAGGATCCACACTACTTGATTTGATAGGTTAGTTCTTGAGCCAGATCAGACACTCCAGTGGTTTGTTGGCAACGTTCCAGACATCTAGTTATATTGTAGGTCGGGGTCCCCAGCCCCTAGGTCGTGGACCAGTATTGGTCCGTAGTCCAGTACTGGTCTGTGGTCTCTTGGGAACTGGTCCGTACAGCAGGAAGCGAGCAAACAAAGCTTCATCTATATTTGCAGTAGCTCTCCAGCGCTAGCATCACCACCTCAACTCCACCTCAGATCATCAGGCATTCGATTGTCGTAGGAGCACCGGTCTCAACCACAAAAAGGTTGAGGACCTCTGGACTGTATGTAATCTTTATCATCAGAGAGTAATAAGTATATAAGGATTTAGAAGTTGGATATCATGAGCTCTGGAGGTTTTTTAGGTGGGGCAACCTAAAATTTAAATGAAGAAAGGATTTAATTATTCAGGATATTCAGAGACTTAGAAGAATACATTGGGGGATCCATCCAAAGGAGAGACTCCTCCTGAAGAAATAGGAAGTTAAGATGAGGATTATTGCTTTAGGCATTGAAAGCTCTGCCTGTATTTCTTCCTGTTTGCAAGTCAGTAATGATTATGACAAATATGAATAGGTTTGTTATTTATATCAGAGAAAAGACAAATTTGTAGATAAAATTAGACTGAAAACGGAATAAGAGCTGTCAATGAAAATGCTCTAACATTGTCAAATTTCTGAATTGAACTTCCTTATATTTTAGAGATTCTCAGCTTGGGGTGTACAATAGAATCATTTGTGAAGATGTGTACTATGCTCTACTCCAGAAAGACTGACTCAGATCTCTTCAACGGTTGATTTCCAGACAATACTTCCTTAGGTTTTTACTCTCTGGTTTAGGACCCATTTTCTCCAATGCTAGATTGAAGTTGAATTCTGATAATTCTTAATAATTTTTCATTTGCAATTGTGAGAATATTTTGTCCATGACTTAAGAAAATTATCTTTAATTAAGAAAGAGAGTCAGTAGATAGGAAGAAAATGGGAAAATGAAAAGGGACAAATGATGGGATTAAAATTTTATAGCTTCATTGTATAATCAGTAGTTTAAGCTAGATTATGTTCTTACAAATATAGCTAAGCACAAAAACCTCACTTGACCTGCCCCAAAGACCAAATAAAATTTAACAGATCACACCTAAAGTTAATGGCACATTGTTTACTCTTAGTTTTTCCCTTGTTTTACATTGGAAATGATCTTTTCTAACCTCTCTAACTATTCAGTTTCCTATTATTTTCCAAAAGGAACATTTTTTAAAGTCAGCCATTTTTTCTCTTTTCACTTTTGTCTCGTTCCATTACTCACAAGTTGTTGCTTCTAGCAGAATTTATTTAATGAGCCGCATACTGATGGGCATGGTAGGATGTACCATTTAAATATTTCTTTTGATACAAAATGTATATTTACATTTCTTAATACTAACATTCTAAAGGACATAAATTTTAATAGTTTTAACTTGAATATGTTTTTTAACAGCAGAAAAAGAAAACTAAGAACTTCAATCCGCCAACACGTAGAAACTGGGAAAGTAATTACTTTGGGATGCCCCTCCAAGATCTGGTTACAGCTGAGAAGCCCATACCACTATTTGTTGAAAAGTGTGTGGAATTCATTGAAGATACAGGTAGGATAGAAGTATCAATCCAAGAGCTTTGATTTAAAATTTCACTTTTGCTACACCAACAGTTGGTCTAATGTTCATGATTCATTAAAGCTAAGTTTTGAAAGAGGTGTATAGTTCTCATTATTCGGATTGATTATCTTGAGTATTAACTCTAGATGTAACCACCTGGTATATGAAAAGTGTTGTTAGCCAGTAATGCTCTTATCGGACTTCTCTTTAATAAATGGCTAAGCCAAATGTGAAAGTGTTGGACTTACCTTTTTCTGGAATGTAGACTAACTTAATTATTATACTACTTAATTATACCTGTTAACTACTAGTATGCTAGTTGAAATTGCCTATATCTTCTTTCTCTCATTAATAAGTGTTAATTTTTGGGCCTACATTTGGATATACCTGTAGTCCTTTGTTTCTCTTTCAACAAAATGTATAAAAGGCATATTTCTTGTCTATATTCTTTAGCATTCAGTCGAAATGCAAAGGTCCTTATAATATTACCTTCCCACTTTGGGCTTAAAGAATTTTTATTTTCCTCTAGTAATATAATTAGGACTTATGAGTATGACTGGGAAGTTAGAAAATACTTTAGTGATTAGGGAATAACAATAATAGGTAGCATTTTATACATTTATTTTCGTGATTAAAAATGTTTCTGGAATATTTTGATGATAGCTGAGTGATTTAGTTTGAGGAGAATGAATGAATGCCAAGTATAAAAAAATAAAGGAATTCTAGTCCAATTTTTAGCACAATTTGAATTAGTTCAGTCAATTAACAGGTAATTTATATATTTAAGTGCTTTCTTAGAAGTATACTTGAGTACTATAAGACTATAAGAATAGTTTTATATAAAATTCAAGCTAGTTCTTTTGTTGTTATTTGATTTTATTATTGATTAATGTTAATTAATTTTAGCAGAAATTCCCACTTGCTTAAGAGTTCAATATCAAATTCTCAATATGGACTGTAGCGCAGCCATCTTCTATTTTAGGATCAACTTGTAGTAATGTAAATATATATTAGATACCTGTTAAAAATTGTACTGCATTGTTTATAGGTTCTTAGACATAGTGATATAGAAGTACTTTTATTGTTATAATCAACACTTGTTTAAAAAACTAAACTTTTTTTAAAGAAACCCAAAGAAAATATTATGACTTTAAAAATCAATTTTATTGGTATAACTTACATACAATAAAACTCACCAGTTTTAATTGTTCAGTAGTATGAGTTTTGATAACTCTAGTTTGAAACACCACTACAGTCATTATACAGAACATTTTCATTACCCCAGCAAGCATTGAGTGTTTCATCATTAAGTATAATGTTAGCTGTTGGTTTTTTGTAGATGCTCTTTATCATGTTGAGTAGTACCCTTTTATTCCTAGCTTGCTGCATTTTTATCCAAAATGGATGTTGATTTTTGTCAGGTGATTTTTGTGCATCTATTGAGGTGATTTAATTCTTTTAGCAGGGGGAGATGGGGTAAAGGGAGTCGAATATGTGGTGACGGAAAGAAATCTATCTATGGGAAGTGAAAACACAGTGTAAATATATATGTACCTTACTGTTAAAATGTACAGCTCAAACTTATTGGATTTTGTGAACCAATGTCACCATAAAAAAAACATTGATTAATTAAAAAAGTAAAGTCTGTTTATATGGTGACATATTAATTGATCTTCAAATGTTAATAACCTTGCCATCCCTGGGATAAACACCACTTGGTCTTAATGTTTTGTCTTTTTTATGTATCCCTGGATTCAGTTTACTAAAATGTTGTTAAGGATTTCTACATCCTGAGAGATACTGGTCTGTAGTTTTCTTGCTATGTCTTCGTCTGGTTTTGGTATCACAGTAAAGCTGGCATTATAGACTATTTTCTGGAAAAGTTTGTATAGAATTGGTAACATTTCTTTCTTAAATTTTAGTGGAATTCAGTGAAACTACTTGGACCTGAAATTTTGTTTGTAGGAGGTTTTTAACAATGGATTAAATTCCTTTAATAGATACAGGGCTGTCCAGATTTTCGATTTCTTCTTGAGTGAACATTGTTTTTTGTTTTTTGTTTTTTTTGCCTCTTTTGAGGGGTTTATTTTATCCAATTTAGCATAAGGTTGCTTATAAAATTATTATTTTAATGCGTGTAGCATATCTAATGATGTCTTTTGTTTTGGGTATTACTAATTTGTGTCTTTTTTCTTTCTTGTTAGAGGTTTACCAATTTTATTTATCTTTTCAAAGATCCAACTTTTGGTTTTGTTTTTTTTTCTCTCATTCATTTTTTAATTCATTGAATTCTTTTTATTTCCTTTCTGCTTTTGGTTTCTTTGTAGTTTCTTAAAAGCCTAGATCAATGATTTAACCAACTTTTCTGCTATGTTTGTTAATGTTTTCTTCTACACATTATTTTAATTGCATGCCACAGATTTTGATGTGTTGCTTTCATTTCCATTCAATTCAGAATACTTTGTAATTTCTCTTTTGATTTTTAAAATTTAACTCTTTGGTTATTAGGTTTTATTTCTAAATATTTTCCAGATTACTTTTCTGTATTCATTTCTAGTTTAATTTCTATTGCAATTGGAAAATACTTTGATTTCAGTATAAGTTTATTTAGATTTGTTTTATAGCCCAGTATATGATCTATTTTAAAGGATGTTCCATGGGACCTTGGACAGAATGTTTATTAAGCTGTTGAGTGAAGAATTCTATAAATATGAGATCAAGTTCTTTTAGAGTATTGATCAAGTCTTGAATATCCTTACCGATTTTCTTGTTGGCTTGTTTTTTTAAAGAGTACTGTTGAAATGTAGATATCTGTTTCTCCTTTCAATTCTGTTGCATTTTGCTTCATGTGTTTTGAAATTCTGGTAGTTGTGTATACATTTACGATTATGTCTTCTCTGTGAACTGACTTATTATTATGAAGCAGTCTCCATTCTCTTTATGGTTTATAATCTTTGTTCTGGAGTCTACTTTGTCTAATATTAATATAGCCAATGATATTTTCTTTTGAGTAGAGTTTATGTGGTATATCTTTTCTATCCTTTTTTTTTTTTAATACTTTCTGTATCCTTATATTTAATGTAGTTTCTTGTAGATAAAAATATCATTAGGTCTGACAATCCACTTGTTTTCATTGGAGTGTTTATTAGATCAATTGCTTTAATATACTTAATCGGTATAATTGGTTTTAAGTCTCCTACATTGTTTTTATTTTCTCTTTGTCATGTGGTCTTTATTCTTCTTTTCCTTTTTTCCATTGAATTAATTGAATATTTTTAATTCTCTTTTTCCAATATCAGGTTATTAGTTTTATCTATTTCTTAGGGTTTTAGTGGTGCTCTGTAATTTGAAATATACATCTTTAATCACAGTTCATCTTCAAAAAATATTACACCACCATAATGTGTAGTTTAAGAACCTTGTAACAGTATATTAAACCTTCCTATCCCTTGTTCTGTTGTACATTTTAATTCTGCAATATCTTTTAAACATTATAGGACATAATTTTTGCTTTAAACAAGTAATTATCCTCATTTTTAAAAGACATTTTCTTAGGTAATAAGTCTTTACATAATAGCTTTATTGAAATGTAATTCACATACTCTACAATTCATCTATTTAAAGTGTGTGGTCCAGTGGTGTTTTAGTATATTTATAGAATTGTGTAGCAGTCAGCACAATCATTCTTAGGGCATTGTCATCATCCCCCAAGAAACCCCATGCCTATTAAGTAGTCACTCCATGTCTCCCATAGCTATCCATCCCCTTCACTCACCCCCTTAACTTTATGTCTCTGTAGATTTACCTGGTCTTTTGTGCCTGGCTTTTTTCATTTAACAAATTTTTAAGGCTCATCCATATTGTAGCATCTATCAGTATTCCATTTTTATAGAATAATTTTCTATTGATGAACATTTGGATTGTTTCAACTTTTTGACTGTTGATAATATTGATGCTGTGAACATTCCTATACCAGTTTTTGTGTGGACATGTTTTTCATTTCTCTTGAGTTTGTACCTGGGAGTGGAATTGCTTTCAATTTTAATTGGCATACAATAATATATTAGTTTCAGTTGTACAGCATAGTGATTAGAGATCTATATAACTCAAAGTGATCACCTCCACTAAATCTAGTACCCTTCTTCCCCCTTATATATTTATTACATTATTAACTATTTTCCTTACACTACACTTTTTATCTCCATGACTATTTTGTATCTGTCCGTTTGTATTTCTTAATCCCTTTGCCCTTTTTCACCTCTCCCCCAACCCCTCCGCATTTAGTAGCTCTCAAAATATTCTCTATATCTATGAGTTTATTTCCGTTTTTGTTGTTTATTCTTTAGATTCCACATGCGATATTTGACTTTATCTGACTTGTTTCATTCACTACAATACCTTCTAGGTCCATCAAAGCAATATCTTTTCTCATCTCCTTCCTTTTTGTCAGTGTGTATCTTTTATTCTGGAGTCTCTTGTAGGCATCATAAGTAGGGATCTTGTTTTCTTATCCATTCAGCCACTCTTTCTTTTGGTTGGAGCACTTACTTCTTTTCCGTTTGAGGTACTTATTGATAGGAATGTAGGTGTTACCATTCTTTATTCCTCTTTTTGATACATGTTTTTTTTTTTTTTTTTAAGTCCCCCCAACATTTCCTATAATACCAGCTTGGTGTTGATAAATTCCTTTACCTTATTTTTGCCTGGGAAGCTCTAAATGATAATTTTGCTGGATAGAGTATTCTTGGTTGTAGATCCTCGGTTTTCATCACGTTGAATATTTTGGGCTCAACAGAGGAATAATGGAAACCGCTGGCACTTCTGCCTAGAAGAGAGCCTTGCCTCCAACCCTCACTCGGACAATTCGGTGTCCCCTCATAAGTCTCTGGTGCCCCCGTGAAGCTGATGCAGTGCTGGTACTTGAAGAGTGAACAGCTCTGTCACCATGAAAGTCCACTCGCAGACACAGCCCCTTTAAGAGGTGTCTGCAGCTGCTGCTACTGTAGTCTCTGTCCCACTCAGCCACTGGGGACCAGGCAGCCTCATGTCTTCGCCCCTTCCCACCTTCTATCACTGCAGGTTGATTAATTGTTGATTAATTGATTAGTTGTAGTGCTTCTGTTCATCTAGATCTTGGTGACTTTGCTGTTTGCTCCATGTTTCTGTCACAACTTTGGTTTGGTTGTAGCAGGGATGAGCAAAACCTCTATCATCTGCACCATTTTTTTTTTTACGGTCTCCTCTTTTGATTATAGCCATCCTAGTGGGTGTGAAGTGATATCTCATATAATTTTGATTTGCAATTCCCTGATGACCCATGATATGGAGTATATTTTCAAGTGGTTATTAACTATTTGTATATCTTTTTTTGAGAAATATCTCTTCATATCCTTTGCGCATTTTTAAATTGAGTTGTCTTATTGTTGAGCTTAAGAGCTCTTTATATATTCTGGATACAAGCTTCTTTCAGATATGATTTGCAAAACTCATCTGTGGGTTGTCTTTCACAATTCTTCGATGGTATCGTTTGAAGCATAAAAGTTGTAAATATCAATGTTCAGATTTTTTTAAAATTTTGGTACTGTTTGCATATTGTCATATTTAAGAAGATTTTGCCTAATCCAAGGTAACATAGATTTATTCCTATATGTTCTTTTAAGAGTTTTATGCTGTTAGCTTTTACTTTTAGGTCTATGATCCATTTTGAGGTAATTTTGGTATGTGGTACAAGGAAGGGTTCCAACTTGTTGTTTTGCGTGTAGGTATCCATTGTCCATGTACCATTTATTGAAATGTCTTGGTATTTTGAAAATCAATTTACCATAATTGTGAGTGTTTCTGGACTTTAACTTTTATTCTGTTGATCCGTATACCTATATGTATATGCCAGTAGCACTCTGTTTTCATTACTGTAGTTTTGTAGTAAGTTTTAAAATCAAGTAGTATTGAATCTTCCAACTTTATTCATCTGGATATGTTTGGTCCTTTTCTTGGTTTGCTTGTAAATTTGTTTTGTGAGATCCAGAGCAGTTTTTAATCTAGTTTTTATTTAGACCTAAAATAAGGTATGAGAACTTAACCCAAAGTCCTGCTTGTTAAAAGATCTTTTGAGAATAGAACTTGAACTATTCTCAGCCTCTAGCCTGGCCTCAAGAAGTTTCTTCTCGTACATGTGCAGTATTCAGCCTAAGACTCTGGGATGTTTTCAGCATATCTCTGAGGCTCTTTGTATATCTTTCTCTTTTTTGGTACTTTTCCCTACAAATTCTAGTCTTATTCTTTCTGAACTATCTCCATCTTCTGAACTCTGGTAGACCATTCTGTTCTGATGAGATTCCACCTCTCTGCACTACTGTCTAAAAACTGTCTCTAGTCACTAATTTTGGGGGCAGACAATTTAACTTACTTGCTTCTTTTTCCTTACAGGTCACAGTTTTGAGCTGCCTGTTTTTCAGTGTATGGAAACTTGTTTCATATAATTTTTCCAGGTTTTAGTCGTTTGATAAAGTAGAACAGTTGCTATAGTATTTAATCCTTCATGGTGGAAACAGATGTGCCAATAGAAGTTTTTATATAATATAAGTGCTATATATTTTATATAAGTGCTATATAATAAGTTGTTTTAAGTTTCTGTTGGGAAATGACCCTTGAAATATTACTATAAATGTGAAATAGAAAGAGGTAGTGTGGAGGAGACTGAAAAGAAAAGGAACAATAGGCCTCTCAGGAATTAGGATGTGATAATACTAATAGATATGGGGTTAAAGGAAGACTCAAAAATGCCTTTCAGATTGCTGTATTAGGGTGACAGTAAGTGGTGTATCAGTAATGATAATAAGAATTATAGTATGAAAAGTAGATTAGACATTTTGATAGTATATTTCTATTATGTGCACATTAAATCTTAAGGTACCTGTGAGATATCCATTTAAAAGCCCAAGACTTGGTAAAACATATTATGGTTATAGATCTGCTAAAAATGGTGTGGTCTTAAGATTTTGGTAATTGCCATTGTATAGATATTAATGTAAGCTATGTGTTGATGAAATTGAGGGCAAACAGTGAGAAAGAAAGTTCATAACGCAAATAGGCTCTACAAAAGAGTGGAGTCCTAAAACACTAAGGAGAAAATTTTTAATAAGAAGGAAGCATGGTTATCAGCATTGAATTTACACAGGTCAGGTGACTTAAGATTATACTTTTTAAAAACATTTTTATTGAGGTGCAATTCATATAATATAAAATAAACCACTTTAAAGTATATGACAATGAACTGGCATGCAGTACATGTACAGTGTTGTGTTACCACCATCTCATCTAGTTCCAAAGATTTTCATCTCCTCAAAGAAAACATTGTATCCCTTAAGCATTTACTCCCTTGACTAGAACCCTCATGGCCCAGCATCTGGCAACTACCAACCTGCTTTCTATCTCTATGGATTTACTTATTCTGGATGTTTCATATAAATGGAATCATATATGTGACCTTTTGTCTGGTTTCTGTTACTTCACATAGTGTTTTTGAGTTTAATCTGTGTTCCAGGATGTGTCGTTGTATGGATATACACCACATTTTGTTTATTTGTTCATAAGTTGGTAGCATTTGGTTTGTTTCTCTTTTGCTGTTGTGATAATTGCTGCTGTGAACATGTACAAATATTTGTTCGAGTACCTGTTTTCACTTCTTTTGGATACATACCCAGGAATGAAATGGTGGGTCACATAGTAATTCTACATTTAACATTTTGAGAAACTGTCAAACTGTTTTCTACAGTGGATGCAGCATTTTACATTTTCATCAGCAATGTGCAAAGGTTAAAATTCGTCCAACTTCTTACCAGCACTGGTTATATTCTGTATGTGTTTGTTCTTTAATTCTAGCCATCCTATTCCTTTTGATAGGGATTGCATTTTGATCTGTAGATCACTTAGGTAACATTACCATCTTAACAGTATTAAGTCTTCCAGTCCATGAATACTAGAAGTCTTTCCGTTTATTTAGGTATTCTTTAATCTCTCTCAATATTGTTTTATAGTTTTCAGTGTACAAGTCTTGCACCTCCTTGGTTAAGTTAATTCCTAGGTATTTTATTCTTTTGGATGCTGTTGTAAACTGAATTGTTTTCTTAATTTTATTTTTGGAATGTTTGTTGTTGGTGTATACAAATGATTTTTGTGTTATCTTTTTTCCTGCAACTTAGCTTAATTTTTTTGTTAGCTCTATTTTCTGTGTGTGTGTGTTCTTTGGGGTTTTCTATATAAGGTCATGTCCATGAATAGCAGTAGCTTCTTCCTTTCAAATTTGGATACCTTTTATTTCTTTTTGTTGCCTAATTGCTCCGCTTGAACTTGTGCCATATTGAATAGTCATGATGAAAGCAATCATCCTTAATTTATTGCTTATTTTAGAGGATTCTTTCATCATTATAATGCTAGCTGTGAGTTTTTCATAAATGCACTTTAGTATGTTGAGTTCCCTTCTGTATTAACTAACTTTCCTGGGGCTGCCATAACAAAGTGCCACTAACTAGTTAACTTAAAACAAATTGATTTGCTCACAGTCTAGAAGTTAGAAGTCTGAAATCAAGATATCTGCTGGTCACACTCCCTCTTGGACTCTGGGTAGAATCCTTCTTTGCCGCCTCTTGTCTTCTGGTAGAAAGAATGCCAATCCTTGGTGTTCCTTGTATTATAGCTGTGTTACTCTAGCTTCTGTCTTTAGGGCTCTCTCTGTGTGTCTCTGTCTTATAAGGATACCAGTCATTGGATTAAGGATTCACCCTGCTCTAGTATGACCTCATATTATCTTAACCAATTACATCTGCAGTGAACCTATTTCCAAATAAAGTCACCTTTTAGTTTGTGGAGTATTTTTTTTTTTAATCATGAAAGGGTGTGGGATTTTGTTAAATGATTTTTCTGTGTGAACTGAGATGAGCTGAAATGATCATGTGTTTTTCCTTTCATTTCTAGATCTATTTTTTGTGTTCATTGTCTTGTGTACCTCCTCAACTCCCACCATTATTCACTTGGGAAAACTTCAACTTTGGTTAAACTAACTCCCTGCCTACTCTGTGGTTGGACCAGAAAGTGGATCATGGTTGTCAACAAAAACTATATGTTTCACTTCAGATATGTGACCACAGATCTGAAGTAATCATCCCACAATTCTCTTACTCTTACAAAGGATTATTTATTGTATTAAATAGCCATTTCTTATTTCCTTAAAGTTTGAAAAGTTTTGAACCTTCAGAAATGTTGCAAGAATAGTGTGATTAAGCATCCATGTAGCTCTCACCTAGATTCACCAATTATTTACTATTTCTTCTCTTTTGTTTTTGGCTCAACTCTTTGAGAGGAAGTTATAGGCAACATGATACTTCACTCCTAAATCTTTTAGCATATATCTCCCAAGAACAAGGACATTTCTCCCACATAACCACAATATAAATACCATCTTCAGAAAATTTGACTTTGATAAAATCATTATCTAATATTCTCTGTATATTCAAATTTCCTCATTGCCCCAGTAATGTTCTCTTTTAGCTAGCTGTTGTGTTCTTTCAATTCGGGATCTAGTCAAGGATCATGCCTTACATTTCTTGTTATGTCTCTTTAGTTTTCTTTAATTTAGAATATTTCCTTAGCCATTTGTGTGTTTTACTGACACATCTTTTGAAGATTTTAAGCTTTTTTTTCCAGAATGTTCCTAAATTCTAATTGTCGAATTCCTTCCTAGTCAGATTCCAGTTAAATATTTTTGGCTAGAATTCTACATAAGGCTGATGTATCCTTCTAATAACCTTAACAGTGTCGGATAAGTGCTAAAAGTTGTAATCATTGACATCTGAATTTAATGATTAAAGTGTGAACTATTTTATTCTTCTGGCAAAGAGGAATTATAAATTGGCCCTTAAAATATTTCTTTAGATAGTTTTAGTATGCCTATGTTTATCGGAAATTCCTTGAGGTTTTTCTGGTATGTTAATATTACCTTTTGTGGTTTCTAGCTTTGAGAAATGTCCGTGTTTTTATCTGTTAAGAAGAACATTGTCTTCTTGAAGTAGCTGGTCACTGGTCTTTGGTAATGCTTTAAAAAAATTTTTTTTTTTTGTACCACAGCCTTTAGACTGTAATCTCTATGAGACTAGAGACCCTTTGCTCCTAAAACAGTGTTTATAATTAAATCCTTATTTAATAAAAGTTTTAAAAAGGAACCCCAATATTTTGAAAGAACCCTGTTTGTCCTTGTATCAGACATTAATATTTCTTTAAGTCTTTATTTACCAAACTAGAATTAGCATTTATTTTTTCTTACAGTACAAAGACTGAATGATTATTGCAAAAGGCGTTTTTGCTACAGTAAGACTTTTCAAAATTGGTATTTTAATATCACTTGAGTAATTTGTATTATGCCGAATCACTAAGTCATAATATCATAAAAACACGGGTTTTGGGTTGTGATAATAGTGGGTGATGAAAGTGATACACAATATGCAAGATTCTGTATAGTTATAATAAGGAAAAGAAAGGCTATTCTTAGGTGAAAGCTATCTTAAATGCTTTGTTTTTAAGTTAAATTGATACATGATACTGTCATTCTTGTGGTTGACATCCAGATTTAGTATGCAGGAAAATGAATGTTTTGCAAGTCTAAAGAAACACTAGGCTTTTATTCTTTTTCTCAGGTGAAATAATTACTTTGATAATATAATAATCAGCTTTTACTACATGTTTACTAGTATTGTAAACTTTCAGTATGCTATTAAATTTATTGTTTATTCATTTAATTTTTAGAGCTATGTAGTGTATATGCAGTTACCATCTCCATTTTACAGAGGAGAGAACTGAGGTCCACAGAAATGAAGTAACTTGTCTGAGGTCACTCAAGTTTAGCCCAGATCCCACTTACCGTTACAGCTTATAGGTGGTTTTTGATAACCAGGTTTAAAATTTTATTTTATTTGTTTGTTTGTTTACTTATTTATTTCAAGGAAAGAAACTATTTTATTATAGCAGGAAAAAAATGCAGATATCTTCATTAAGGAATAGAACTGAAAAATTAACTGAAAAATCACCTCATTGCGGTTTTGATTTGTACCTCCCTGATGACTGATTTTGTTGAGTATCTTTTGTATGCTTGTTGGCTATTTGTATATTTTCTTTGGAGAAATGTCTTTTCAAGTCTTGCAAACTTCTACATTGTGTTGTTTGTCATTTTCTTGTTTGGTTTTAAGAGTGCTTTATATGTTCTAGGTACTAGACCCTTGTCAGATAAATAATTTGAAAATATTTTCTCCCATCTTATAGGTTATCTTTTTTGATAATGTCCTTTGATACACTAATGTTTTAAATTTTGATGAAATCCAGTTTTTATTTTGTTCCCCATGTATCGGTGCCGTATCTAAGAATCCACTGCCAAATCCAAGGTCATGAAAATTTTACTGCTATGTTTCCTTCTAAGAATTTTATAGTGTTAGCTCTTATATTTAGTAAGTAAACTCATTAGCAATTAGGGAATGATTATACTTCATTCCTTTACATTTTGGATTCTTTTTTTGCCTAATTACGCTAGCTAGAACCTCCGGTACGGTGTGTGTTTTAGAAGTGACAAAAAGCAAGCTTCCTTTTCTTGTGATTCTCTCTTCTGTTTTCCTACTTTACATTTTGTTTATATTCATTTAAATTTTTATCATTTCCTTCATTCTGCCAGCTTTAAGTTTAGTCTGCTCTTTTTCTATTTCCTTAAGGTTAACCTGAACTTAAAATTTAAATTTTCTTTTTTTGTTAATTAGACATTTATAGCTACAGATTTCCTTCTGATCACTGCTTTTTCTGCATTCCATACATTTTAGTATCTTGTGTCATCTTTTTATTTTTCATCTCGGAGTATTTTCTGATTTTACTTGAAGTTTCTCCTTTGATCTATTGACTTTAAGAATTTGTTAATTTCCACATATTTGTGAATTTTCATTTTGTTATTTATAGTTTTATTCTTTTGTGGTCAAAGAACATACTTTGTATCATTTCACAATCTTCAGATTTATTTAGACTTGTTTTATGACCTAACGTCTAGTTTGTCCTGGAGAATGTTCCATGTGCATTTGAGAGGAATGTATATTGTGTTGTTATTGAGTGGAAATATTTATGTTTATTTGGTTTAGTAGGTTTATATTATTGTGCAGTTTTCTCTCGATTATCTTCTGTCTAGTTCTATTCATTATTGAAAGTGGAGTATTGAAGTTTCCAACTTATTATTGTTGAACTGTTTCTCCTTTCAATTCTATCAGTTTTTATAGTTGAACTGTTTCTCCTTTTAATTCTGTCAATTTTTGTACCATATATTTTGGAACCCAACCTGTTATCAGTGTACAGCGTCCTTCAGTGTCTCATAATGATTTTTGTCTTAAAGTTTTTTTTTTTTTTTTTTTTTTTTGAAATTAGGGTAGCCACTCAGCTATTTGATTACTATTTGCATGGGCTATATTTTCCTATCTTTATATAGTCAACATATTTGTGTCTGGATCAATAGTGAGTATCTTATAGACTAAGTTTAATCCATTTACTTTTAAAGGAAAACATAATTCTGTCATTTCCCTATTTTATGTCTTAAACCTTTTGTTTCTAAATTCCTGTATTACTTTCTTTTGTGACTTTTTTTCCCCTAATATTCCTTTCTGATTTTTTTCTCGTTTCTTTTTTTGTATTTTCTTAGTCATTACCCTAGGGATTACAATAAACTAATTTTACAGCAGTTAGT
This sequence comes from Eidolon dupreanum, assembly GCA_028627145.1. Lineage (NCBI taxonomy): Eukaryota > Metazoa > Chordata > Mammalia > Chiroptera > Pteropodidae > Eidolon > Eidolon dupreanum. The sequence goes on from CM053509.1 coordinate 69,818,400, forward strand.
AGTATTAATTCAGTAGTATATAAAATCTCTGCTCCTTTACAGCTCTGTCTTCTATCCTTTATGTTTTTATTGTCACAAATTACATCTTTATATATATGTTCCTGTTAACATCAATTTGTAATTATTGTTTTATGCATTCCTTTTAAGTCATAAAGGAACAAAGGGGGATAGGTTACAGATCAAAAATACAATACTAGTACTGGCTTATATACTTATCTCTGCAGCCACTTTTACCTTATTTATTTTCTTGTATGGCTTTCAGGTTACTGTGTGATAATATACTTTCTTTTCATCCCGGAGGACCCCCATTAGCATTTACTGTAGGGCATATATATACGAGTGATGAATCCCCTCAACTTTTGTGTATCTAAGGATGTCTTAACTTTTTTTTTGTTTTTTAATGATCATTTTTCCAGAAACAATTTCTTGGTTGATGGTTTCTTTCAGTTCATGTGATCTCACTGCCTTCTAGCCTTTTTTTTTTTTTTTTTTGTCCTCAAGAAGAATAAGCTGTTAATCTTATTTGTAGATTCCTAGGATATGATGAGTAGCTTCTTGTTTTTCATTGTAGCCCTCTTTGAGTTCATCCTTCTTGCAGTTTGTTGAACTTCTCGGATATGTGGATTTGTGGATTTCTTTTTAATATTTAAGAAGTTTTTAGCCATAATTTTAAAAAATAGTTTCCTTTTTATCTGAGAAAGCCTTTATGCGTATGCTGATACATTTCACGGTGTCCCAGAAGTCTCTTAGTGCTGTTCATTTTTCTTAATTATTTTCTTCTTTTTTTGCTACCAGACTGGATAATCTCAACCAATCTTCACTGATTGTTTTTCTGCCAGCTAAAATCTGCTGTTAAATCTCTCTAGTAAATTTTTCATTTTAGTTATTAGACTTTTCAGCTCCAGAATTTCTTAGTTCTTTTTTTTATAATGTCTGTATGTATTGATATTTGCTATTTAAGTCATCATTCTCCTGATTTCCTTCGTTCATGGTTTTCTTAATATTGACTCCCCCCTCCCCCCCATATGAGATACGTTTTGTCCCCCTTTCATATCCTTATACATTCTTGGTAAAGAATAAAGTAGTTGTAACCAGATGAAAAATTAGAAAGAATTAATATATTGTCCCAAGCAGATGCCATGATATTATTCCAGAAATAAGTTTGACAGAAACCTTTTCCTTTGATTTTTTCCCCCCCTTTGATCAGAAGAGTACAATGCCTTATCAAACTGAATCTCTTTCAGAAGAGCTTTGAGGGACTTCCCATTGAACATACAGCTGGGTATAGACTTTTGGCCAGTGGCATATATGTTAGAGCTTTATTTCAAGTGTGTTTATAATTGCTCACTGACATATTTTATGGTGGCTGCTTTAAAATCCTCATTAGATAATTCTACAACTGACATATTTGTGTTTGTGACCATTGTCCTCTTTCAATTTGAGATTTTCTTGGTTCTTTGTATGATGAATGGTTTTAGTTTTTTTATTATTGTATCTTGGACATTTTGGATATGCTATGAGTGTTTAGATCTTATTTAAATCATCTAGTTTAGTAGGTCTCCTCTAACACTGTACTCTATTAAGGGAGGAAGGCTGCCTCTATACTGCAGTGTGGTGGTAGAATCCCAGACTTTAAAGTTTCTCTTACCTTGGAGGAGGAGTAGGGTCAGGCTCTTCCACTCATACCCTGCCAACACTCAAGGGATGTGAAAGAGGCACCTTAGTTATTGTGAGCAGAAGTAGAATTCTCGTCTCCCCACTTGCTCACCACTAATGTGTATGAGGAGTAGTGAGTTCCATGACATTTGGCTGGAATAGGGCAGTTATAGTAAAAAACGTTTGTTTTGCTTGCTAGGCTGTGCTTTTTCTAATTCTTTCACTGAGAGAGTAGGCTTTTTTTGTTATTGTTTCTCTGTGTGTTGTTTTGCTTTATTTTTATTTTTTACCTGTGCTCACTGGTATTTCTGGGTTGCAGACTTCCCTGTTGTCTTGTCCAGGATACATAAGATGTAAAAAGAAAACACAGGGAACTCAGTGTCATGTTGTTCTTCAAGATCCAGGGTCACTAGCCAGCATCAACTTTCTCTCCATCGTTCAAAGTTCAATGTTTGCTTTTTATATATTGCGTTCAGGAATTTAGCTGTGTTTAGTAGAAGAAATAGGGAGAAATGTGTCTTCATTTTGTGTGGAGCTGGATGTCCTAAATAGTTTAAAATTAAAAGAAGTCCATTAAGCACTTATTTAAAATGAAATACTCAAAAATATTTAATTCTTTAAAATATTTACCACCATATTTTTGTATGTCACTAAGTTAGACATAAGGTTAAGTATATTTTTTATTGTAGATATATATATACATATAAAAAAGCATATATTTTTTTTATTTTTTTAGGATTATGTACTGAAGGACTCTATCGTGTTAGTGGGAACAAAACTGATCAAGACAATATTCAAAAGCAGTTTGATCAAGGTAAGAAGATAATTATATAAAATAAATTATTTTTTTCCTTATTGAAATGTCATGATGGGAGGATTGATTTTCACATGAAAACCTTCTAAAGATATAGATGTTGAGGGGAGAGAGTTTGGAAGTGGGATTAGATGTATTTAATAAAATAGATACCACAGTCAAGAAAGAGTAGAGCTACAAATCTATTACTAGAATTGGCAAAGTAATAAATTGACTTATAGCACATCAGCATCTTTGTATGTCACATAGTTCTTATTTAAAAATGCAATTAAAATTTTTTACCCATGATATTGGGCTAACTAACCATTAGTGAAAGAAAGCTGAATTCTCTAATCATAATAAAGTAAATTATATATGAGATCAATGTAAATGTAAAAAATGAAAACTATAATAAGTATGAGGATGAAAGTAATTGAATATTTCAGTGGTCTTAGAATAGGGACAGGACTAAACTTGATATGAAATCTGGAAAATATGAACAAGATGATAAACTGGACTACCTAAAAAAGTAAAAATTCTAAGACAGTGGATAAAACATAAAATCAGGAGACAACCTATAAACTTGGAAGGATGTAGAATATCTATGCTAGATTAAGGAATTCACATTAGAAGAAAGTGACCAACACATAAAAATACCCTCTGCCTCTATCAGTTGTAAAGAAATAAAAATTACAAAGATTGTATTTGTTATTTTATTATCAGAATGAAAGAGATTGTTGGTACGATGTAGGCAAACCAGTATTTTGTTTGTATACTGTTGGTTATGGGTGCATTTTGGGAGGCAGTTAATGAATATTAAAATTCAGGTGGCTTTGCTAGAGAAATTCAGCTTGTAAATATTTATGTTACAGAAGTCTTTGTGTAAACATACCAAGGTATACTTACAAGGGCATTCATTGCGGACTTTTTTGTAATTTTTTTTTAAAGGAAGGGGGGACTACCCATGTATTTATAAGAAGAATACTAGATAGCCATATAAAATATTTTAGATTTATGTGTGTTGTAATGATGAAATGTCAGTTGTTGAATGCTTTGTGTTAGCCTTGCTTTGAAAGAATATTGTATAATATATCATTTAAAAAATACTGTGTTAAAGAAACTGGTACTATTTAACTTCTAATAATGAAGTGTAAGGTTAGTATTCAGTACCAGGGCCTCTTGTATTAGTCTTCCCAGTTTTGTTTTCTGGTTCTGTCACTTAACTATCTTAGTGTCCTAGGAAAGTTAATCTTTCTAAATCTCAATTTTTTCATATCTAGAAATGGGAGTGATAAGACTAACTATGGAGAATAATAAGATAATGCACATAGAGAGTTTTCTGTGCCAGGCACCGTATTAAATGTTCTTTGGGTAGCTATTATTACAAGAAATATAGCCTTAAAGGAAAGCTTTAGTACATAAAAGTATTTATCATAGCATCTTTATAATGTTTTTAAGTGAAATAAATCTAAATGTTCAGTAATAGAATATTATATTAATTGTTGAATCTGGGGAATATTTTATAGTCATTAAAATTATATAGAGCAAAATGTTAATTGGTGATTCTTTAAGGATATATGTGAATCTTGGTTTGAAATTACAATTAAATGTTATCAAAAAGTTACTTTGTCAAAGTTTAATCTATGCAATGCCTTAAAAATGAAATGCATTATAAAATGTATATCTAATTTGTTTATTGTTGTTGGTTTTATTGTTATTTTTAATGATTAGAAAAGGACTGAAAAGAAACATGCTGAAGTATGAACAGCAATTGCCTCTGGGTGATGAGATTAATTTTTTTACTTTTTTTTTGTGATCTATATTTTTATATTTTCTGTCATAAGGATTCATTATAATAAGGAAAAATTTTTTTTAATTTTTCAATTTTTTAATTTTTAATTAATCTTATGATACATTTTTAGTGTGTTCTATTGTTTTTTTACATCATAACTTCACTAAGTGTTTAAATTTAAACTTAAAAAATTTTAACTTACAAGGTATAAAATTGAATTTATATGTGTTTAATTTCTATCTTTTGTCTTTGTTTCCTTATGACCTCTTTTAAACAGCTAATGTATACAAAATATTTTAAAAGAAGATAGATACTAGTAAAAGCTAACATTCTTAGTTCTTTCTTACCTTACCTACATAGTTTATCTATTTTAAAACAATGAGGGAGAGATGAATCAGTCTGTAAAGAAAGGAAGCTGATGAGAAGACTTAAATATCTTTGGGTCTACAAGCACCTGTTTAGCATACTTCTGTAAATTAAAATTTTATATAAATGATAAATTTTTTAATTTTTGTCTTGTAGATCATAGTATCAGTCTACTATCAATGGAAGTAACAGTAAATGCTGTAGCTGGAGCTCTTAAAGCTTTCTTTGCAGATCTGCCAGATCCTTTAATTCCATATTCTCTTCATCCAGAGCTACTAGAAGCAGCAAGTAAGTATATAAGCCTCCTATTTTGAGAGGCATGGTGGGTTTTGTATGTTGATTGCTATGTCTTAAAATCAGCCATGCACTAGAGTGTGTAGCTAATAAAAATTCAGCTTATTAGAACTGTTTTAAAGATATTTTTCTGTAAATAAATAATATCAGAACTCTTGGGGTTGGCCACAGGAATACTTCGTTTTAGCTAGACTGCCAGGTGACAATGTTCCTAGAAGTTTGAAGATCATTGTACTAGAAGTTTAAAAGTTGTATTTTTAATTCAAACTCAGAGGAATAGTAAGAAAATTAAATAAACTTTTCAAATGAGTTTATCTGTAATGTACTTCAGTAAAATATTAACCTGTGTATGGTCTGTACACATGCGGATTTAAAATTTTTCAAGTCAAATTAACTCATGTCTAAAGTTATTTTTTTGAAAAAGACAGGAAAATGGATACTCATTCAGTATTTATTCCTACTTTAGCATCATTCATCCAGATGTTCCTATTAAATATTCATGCTATCTAGAAAATGATACAGAAGATTTATTTGAGTATCAGGTAACCTAGTGCTTAATCCACATTGTTGTCTCAGTGGCTAAAATGAATATAATTTCTTAGTATTCCTCTTGCCTGTTTCCTTTTGATTACAAGTCTTCCAGCTTAAAGTGAGACTACTTTCTTATAATTTTGATTATATTAAAGTACTTTATTTTCATTAAAAACTGCCTTAAAAAACAGTATATTGTCACAAGGTATAGTTGCCTTATACATACTTTCATATGTAAACTGGGAAATTGGTTCAATCAGTAGCTTAGATTTTCTTACTTTTTGACCATAAACAATAACCTTAGAGTTTTCCTACTTAGGACATTTTTGAGGACTGGTTTAGAAGTAATCTGTGGCAAATGAGATTTGTTAATATTTGGTTTTACTACCATGATTTGGTACGCAGATTGGCCTCCTTCAGAGGAACTCATTGTTACCTTTTGGAAGAATGCAGTGAATGAGGAAGAGCAGTAAAGCTCTCTCTTATCTCCTATTTACTGGAGAACCACATTTCATTTCAGTAATGCTGTTTCATAATTTCCATAAATTTGGAGAGTAACTGAGTTAAATGCTTGTACTGCTTGTGAAGAAAGATTTTCAATAAGCATATAGGGTGATGCTTTTAAATCAATATTGGCTAACTATGGCCTACAGGCCAAATTCAGCCCACCACCAGTTTTTGGTAGGTGTTTGCAAACTGAGAATAGTTTTTACATTTTTAAATGGTTGACAGAGTTAAAGAAAAATTTCATGACACGTTAAAATCATCTGCGATTAAGATTTCAAAAATTTTATTGCAGCACACTTATTTGTTACATATTGTCTATGACTGCTTTTGTGCTACAACTGTAGGGTTGAGTAGTTGGGGCCACAAAACCTAAAGTATTTACTCTTTGTAGCGTGAATATTAAGAGCCTAACAGCTTTATAAGTAATTTGTTCATTCTAAACCAGTAGTTACATAAATTGCTTGAGTAAATTTTTAGCTATTACACCATTTCCCATTTTACCATCTTGGAGTCACTTTGCTCTTTAATGATTAGCTTTACTTTCAAAAGACTATTGTAATAGATGGTAATTATTTTTAGCAGTTCTTTAAAACTTTTTTTGTTGTTTACATATCCTAGTATGCATCAAACACATTATTGATTGTTTCTTTACAATAAACATAGTAGGAAGCTTTATCAAATATTTTTAAATGTGGGAGTTTCACACAAATTTCTTACTTTAATTTTACAGAAATCGTAGATAAAACAGAACGTCTTCATGCATTGAAAGAAATTGTTAAGAAGTTTCATCCTGTAAACTATGATGTATTCAGATATGTAATAACACATCTAAACAGGTATTTTTGGTTTTTTTGTTGCAAATAAAATGCACTACAAATTTCAGACATTAACTTTTATAAATGTGTACTTATGAGATAGAAAAAGACACAAACTTACTTAAACATAACAGTTCAGTTTTGGTTCTTTAAATTTTTTCTGGATTTTGAAAATAGATTTTTCATTAATTTGTTTGAGGGAGGGTATATGACGCTTAATACATGTAGTGATTGTATAAATAGTAAGTATGGTAAGTACATTTTCATCGTCATCACCGTTATTTTTTAAGTTCTCTTTTATAGAATCTTAGAATTTTAGGTATGACACTTAGATAATAATCAAATCAGCCTATTTGAAGTTGAAAAAATTGAGGTTTTAAGAAGGAAATTATGTGCCTAATGTCACATAATAAATTAGACATCTTATGCTTTTTCTATCATGCTGTTCCTTTTGTGTATCTTACTTTGTTTGGATATTCCACACAGTGAAATTTTATCAGGAATGGAATTTTATCAGAAACTTCAATTAATATTACTGTCTGCCTTGTTACCTAAAATGCAGGATATTAATAGCCCTAAATATGTTTAGCTTCAAGTTTATGCTTTTGTCTGAAAAAAAAAAAAATAATAATCCTCCCAGTGCCATACATTAAGTGAAAGGCAGCATCATATAATAGCTTAAATCTCAGACTGCAGAATCAGGCTTGGTTTTGAAACATTTTTAGCTCTGTGACTTTGGACAATTTACTTAATGCTTGCTAAGTAAGTCTTCATTTCCTAAACTATAAAAGATGAGCAGAATAAGATTCACAAAGTTGTCCTTGGGACTGAGTAGAATTATTAGTATTTGTACTAATTTTTTCAAAAGTCTACTCTTCATAATATTTTCTACTGACATTTTTATTGAACCAAAGTTTGTATTTTTAACTAGTAATGTCAGTGCCCAAACCAAGTACTTTCAGTCTATACTTCTTATAAGGGAATATTAATCAATGTTTAAAATTTTGTTGCTATCAATATAGAATAAGTTATATTATTTATATTATTTCTAGTAACTATTCTTTAAAGTCTCCCTCCCTGAGAAAATACCAGCACACATAGTATTGGAGTATATTAGTGAAATTGCTTTTGAAAATTACCATACAAGTAGTTCGTGATGCGATAACAGAGTATTTAGGAGACCTTACCCAGTGTGGAGTGTAGGGATGGTTTGTGCACATGTTACTCTCTGGCCCAATGAAAGTCCTGAAATAAGAATTGTACTTCATTAGAAACAATAGGGAAAAGGGACGAGTATGTTCAAAAAATCATAGTGCTAGCCTGCCATTAATATTATTTTAGACACTGTGTTTGGCTTCAGTGATATAACACAGGCAAAAGCATATTTGTCATGTTGAGGAACAGCAAAGAGGCCTATATGATTCAAGCAGAGTGATGGACAGAGTGAGAGATAAGATCGAAAGGGAAGAAGGACAGTGCCAGAACAATAGCTTAGTCCTCAAAATGTTTTACTGACAAGATAGAAAGGATGCTTCATGTATGTCACTTAAGCACACTGGAATTCAACTGACATTTAGTTGATTGGGGGTGGGGCAAGACTTTCTCAGTGAAAATTGTATTGCATGTCTGTTACTCTGAATGGTTATGGCGAGTAGAACAGAAATAACATAATCAGACGAGATTGGGCGCATTCAGAGTGGTATAGCTGTAGACTGAGAAATAACATATTCAGACTTAAATTTTAAAGAGAATACTCAACTAGACTATCATGATACTCTGTGTACCAGATACTCTTGTAAGTCTTAGGGACGTAGCAGTGAATGAAGCAGTCATCTGTTTCATGGAACTTACATTCCTAGGAAATAAAGGATAAATAAATATATAATGGATGAGCAACAGGTAGCAAAAATTAATCCATAGAGTTATTCTTTGCTTATATTCTCTTTATTTAGTGAGTTACTGCGTCAAATCAGTTTTTTTCTCTTAATTATTTTTCCTTTCATTCCTCTACCACTGACTTAGTTTAGGCTTTATCATTTCTCATATAGTTAGTTCTGGTTTCTTTGTCATTGGCCTTTCTCCCTGCCAGTTTTTCCTCTTGTTTCTCCCTTGATCCTGAAGCCAGAATGATCTTTCCAAAAGATCTTTCTGTAAAGATCACTTCCAATTAAATAACACCGTATATCCTGCAGAAAAAAATCCAAACTATTTAACATTAAGTGGTCTAATTTTAACTTCTTCACTTACATATCCTTTCCTTTTTCCCCATACACTCACTAATTAAGTGCCACACTATTAAACTCATAGCAGTTAACCAAAAGATTGAATTTATGGTTCATCCCTCATCATATCTTAACATGACTGGTTCAGTCTTTCTCAAGCAGCAGCATCACCTGGGAACTTGTTAGGAATGCAAATTGTCAGGCCACACCCCAGACATAGTCTTTCATCAGGAAGTACACACTGAAGTTGAGACAACTAGAGTTTTGGCTGAATTATCCTTCCTTCCTACCGTTTTACCGACGTTTATCACCCTGGACGCAACTCAGACATTACCTCCGCAGGGAAGCCTTGCTTATCTCTAACCACCCTTATCTCTAACTGTTTGTACTTCGACTCAATAATTAGAACTGATGCTCCCATATTCTTATATCTTTCAATTTTATAGGTATTTTCAGAATCTACACTTGCCTGCTACATAAAAACACCTAACTGGGCTCACTACATTTTAACAAAAGGTTGATTTTATTCTGAATATTCTAATCTTAAAAAACAGCAATAACTTTTGCCACAGGAACATGTTTTTAGGGCACATATTTTTCCTCAGATGAGCAACTCCTGTGGTGGGGGGTCCTTTGGTTATAAGTTTTTTTATACGCAAATTTAAGTATAACATTTTCCTGCTACTTTGCATATCGGGCTGTTTCTTTATATGTGAAATGAGAGGGCTAGATAAAATACTTAAGATTCCTTCTCAATTTAATAATTTTGTTATATTTCAAGATTTTCCTTATATTTTGTTCGTACAGATCGTCATAGAAGTGCTCACCTCAAATTTAAAGGACTAGATGCAGTAATGTTAATAATGTTTATTTTTATTATATGTTTATTGTTAAATCATTTAAAGAATGTTAAAGTAGAATGTTGCTGTGAACTGCATTTGGCTTTCAAATTAAATTTGTAACAATGTCCGAGATATTTAATGATTGAAAGATTGCTTTTTAGAATACTGGAAACTATTTTTTTTCAAAGTGGAAAAGTCTCCTGGTTGGATAAAGTTGTTTTTCTAAAGTTCAAAGTTTTATTTTTCCAAGGTTCAAAGAGGTGGCATACTATGGCTTGTCTTTTCATCTGTCATTATTACTACTGACAAGGAATTTGCAATTAGAATGTTCTGTTTTTGTTGCCAGAAGCTCATTAAAGTATGTCACATGTCCTGTTCCTGAGCAAAAAAAGTTATTTCACATAAATTAAGGTGGCTTCTATTCTATTAGTGAATTATAAAACCCAAGGTATATTTTTTAGACTACCTTTGAGTCTCATGAGGAATGGATTTTACTTTTATCTCCTGTTACTGGAATGTGATTGAACATAGGATGTTTTAAATTTGAAGCTAAGATAAAAGATAAAACGAAATCATCTGAGATCATTTTCAGCTTTAGGATTCTTTAACTATAATGAACTTTGATTGGTTTTCTAATTGTTTTTTTCTATCATAATTTTAGGGTTAGTCAGCAAAATAAACTCAACCTAATGACAGCAGACAACTTATCCATCTGTTTTTGGCCAACCCTGATGAGACCCGACTTTGAAAATCGAGAATTTCTGTCTACCACTAAGATCCATCAGTCTGTTGTTGAAACATTCATTCAGCAGTGTCAGTTTTTCTTTTACAATGGAGAAATTGTAGAAATTGTGAATACTGTGGCTCCTCCGCCACCTTCAAACCCAGGACAGTTGGTGGAACCAATGGTACCGCTTCAGTTACCGCCACCATTGCAACCTCAGCTGATACAACCACAGTTACAGACGGATCCTCTTGGTATCATATGAGTACGAAGTGATTGCAGACAGCCTGAAAATGGACAAAAAGCAAATCTAGACATGCATGTTTCAGGGTTCAGTAGTATATTTCATGTTTCTTACAGATAATTCACATTCAAAATAATGAGACATTTTCTCTTTGAACTGTATGGTATTCCTTAATTTACATTACAAATCTAAGACCATGTGATAAGCATGACTGGAGAGATTTAATTTTTATAAACAAAAATAGCTATAAAATACAAAGCTGCTGTTGCATGCAACCTTATTGCAATCAGTATATCATTCCTGTGGCATTTTCTGTCACATTATATTGTGAATAAAATTTTTCTATAGAAATTAAATGATTTTAAAACTCTCATATATGAAACATTTAATTTTTTCAGCCTGCTTTATGGCTGGTTTTGTTTATGTGCTAATTTGGGCAACTTAATTTACATTTTATCAGTCTGTGTAGATAATTAAAAGCCCAGTTAAGTATTTTATAATTTCAGGCTACTTATGCCATGCTTGGGATGTTTGAAAGAAAGAAAAATACACTTAACATTTCTGCACCTTCATCTTCTAAGTAAACCTGTGGATGATATGATGAGGGGTAAAATGAACATATTTCTTGTGCACACATACCAAGGACATGCTTGTTGCTAAAGTGAGTTGATAATGTTGTGCAAAGGATAGTTGTCACCAACTCATTTCTTTATGGTCCATAATGAAATAAACATCTTGTATACTGTTAATTCTATAAACAGATGCATGTTCAAAAGATCTATGATGGTCTTGTAATCTTAATCTAATATATTTTAGATATTTTAATTTTTTTCCCTCTTGGGAAATACATTTTAGTATAGTGTAGAAAATACTTCATGACATTTTCATATAAGGTTATATAACTTTTCATACATAAACATGAAATTTGTTGTAGAAAATTCTTTAAACCAAACATTTTAATCTAGGACTTCAATTTACTCTGTTCCTTGAATCTATTTTTATGTGGCCCTTAAAAACATATCCAAAAATCCATTGCTAATATAGCAATAAAAATACTTTGGGTACTGACAGCCTCTTTGGAATGTGTATATATATAATTGCAAACTTGTATTCATATTTTTTTCTGTGATAATGTTGTAGTAAGATCTAAAGTGGCTTTTACACCATTTTTTAAACCAATTTCCCTTTGATGTTGGTACCAGATTTGCTGTAAATGACTGCTGCTTCTGGGGTTAAACATTTTGTTGGTGAAGTACAACCAGAACACTAAATTATGGATAAATTTTTCAGAATAGGTGGCTTAGGTAAATTTTGGTAGGCTTTATTCAAGATTTGTTCTTCATCACACCATGCCATTTTTTTTCTATGAGGAATAAAATGGTTTGTTCTTCATTGCTAGGTTATATTTTGTGTAGTAAAGAGAAAATTCCTTGGTCCATGTTTTAATCTTCATTTATACTGCAATTTTAAGGTTATCTTATGTGTATTATAGTAAATAGATGATTTTGAGATTCGAGGCTCCCAAGAGTTTGATTTGCTTCATTTTTTCCCTAAAAGCAATGTCTTTCCCAACTGTTATGTCCTAGGTATTGTACTTCTGATTTTAACTTCAGAATCAAGATATTGACATGAACCAGGCTGCTGTTAAAGTACATGTATATTATAAATTATTTGTGTTATTCTCTTCCATGTTATTATCTTTTCTAAGAAAACAAAGTCCCTATTATTCCTATTGCAAAGCACACAGGAATTAAGAAAGTACAGTAATTTTTAAAAAGAAAAATCCGGTAAATGTAGTATTCTTAACTTGTTCTATATTACTTATACCTATTGTCTATATAGCTTTAATTTATAGCTGTCAGTTTAACATTGGCATGTCTGGCAAAGAAAATTAAACTTTAAGAGTTTTATAAACTGTTTCTAGGTTGCTAAAGAATTTATTTTTCTACTATATATGGTATAGACAAAGCTCAAAACTATGTACAGGAGAAAAGCCTGACTATTTCTTTGGAAGTAGGCTGAAGAGAGAATTTTCAGAACTGTTCGTGTCTTCAGTTCACTCACTCATAACTTTGCTATTGTAATATGTGAATCCCAGCTTATTTAAGCTATTCTCTTTTATACTGTGTTAATTTCATGTGCATTTAGTACCATTTATGTTAAAATTAGCATTTATCATTTTCTACATTAACTACCTTACACCTTCCCCAAAACTTATCTCCACTTTTCTATGCATTCTGTAATTGATTTGCAAATCCTCACAGTGAGTCATTTAAAATTCTGCATTTGGTTTACTTAACTAGTAGGTTATAGTTAATTGAAAGTTAAAGTGCGATTTAAAGCTCAGTCTGTTACACTGAATTGATTGCATTGTTTTGCCAAGGATTTAGATATGTTTTTAAATATTAGAAAAATAATTCTAAGAACAGAATAATATAATTAAACTTTTTTCTGGTAAGTTACTGGAAGGTTTCACTGTTTAGGGACATATATATGAGACTTCTTAAAGGATAGAAAAAATATTAGTCTCATAATTATGAGAAAACATTAAGGCATTATATTTTACAATTTTAAATAAAATTCCATCTACATATATGTTGCCATTGTTTCATTTAAGCTTCAGTGCTTGTAGTTATCACAGTATTGTACTTAATAGTATCTAGATTAGCAATATGAAGAAGGATAGTGGTACTCTTTCAAATTTTCAGTAGATTTATTGGAAGTCAAATTCTGATCAACAAACACTTACTAGGATATACAGTTAATTTTAGAATAAAATTCCAGGCACAATATATTTCTATTTGAAATGGTATTAGTTACTAGTGCTCCCCAACCCCCCCTTTTATAATGTAAATACTGTAGGTAACAGCAATCTAACTTAGTTGAAAAGCAGCTTTTATTTTCCATACTCTCTGTAAATAATGTAGACTTTTTCTTTTGAGGTACGAGAATTTAATTTTGAATATCTCTTAGATATAAACAAAAGTTGGAGTAAGAACTTAGGCCTTAGCTTTCATGGTGATTTTTAGTTTTTTATACAGTAATAATTGTGATGCTATTTGTCAACTGGATATAAATATATATATAATTTTTAAAAGTCAAAAGTGCTTTGTTTTTTGTTTATAATTAATATAATTTTGTGTTTCACCCACAGGATGCTGCAGTAAATATCAGTGAAGTTTCTTCTGTATAAAGAATGCTATGAATAAAACATTACGAAGCTATATAATTTTAAGTTATAGTTGTCTCTAATTTTACCATTTCATTGGTAAATAGCTTATTTTTTGTGTATAAAATAGGAAAATAAATTGATGTCAATATGATGAAAGTTTTATTAGGGAGGCATATTATTGAGCTTTTACTGTACCATGAGAGGAGATTTAAAATTCTTTCTGAATATATGCATACAGATGAAAATTAATTTTTAAAATGTTCAGGAAAACTATACAGATCAACTGCTATAAGACTCAACTATTACCTAGATCTGAATTTTAAGCTGTGGCTAGACATTCTTTTGAGCCACTAGAAATATTTTGAAGCCTATTCTAGTTTATAGCAGAGCTGCTTACATTGAAGAACATTTTTTATTTCCGTGGTTTATGAATACTAAGCCAAACTTTATGGGTATATATTGTCAATTCTGTGGATCTAGTGAGGTCTGTTTGACTTGAATCTTTGTATGTGTTTATTTTGAGTTTAATCATTTTATTAAGTACCTTAGTTCCTAGACCGAACAATTTCTGATTTGTTTCAATACTTATGGGACGTGTTTAATTTTTTATTGTATTTGAACTCCTGAAGTTCTCAGTAGCCTTTTCAATTTATTAAATGTCTGAAAATAAAATTTTCTAAGATTAAATAAGGGAAGGAACTACTCAAAATTGATTTCTTGGTAACATCTTTGTGTAGTTGAGAATACTGGAAGCATTAATATCTCATTTCCAATATCAATATCTTCAATATCCAACAGCTAGATATTAGAGGTGAGACATTAATGTGGTAGCTCATAATGTGCTAATGGGATATTAATTGTGATCCATGTATTATGATCTTTTTAGAGCAGTTAAAAGCTAGTTAACTCAGAATGTTCAGTATTCTGTTGAACCTCCTCCTCATCCTGTGAGCATGATTGCATTTTTTTTCTATAACATTAGTTTTATCTCTGTGGGTATGTTTGTGGAAGGGAGAATCCATAGTTCTCACATTGTTCAAATTCTGAAGTGTTTAATATCAGTCTTTTACATAAATTTTGCAGGTGTTAAGAATAATTTTGAAAAGCTTAATGGTAGTCATCAAGTTAATATTTGTTATTACTAAGTTTAATATATAAAATTACAAACTTTGAAATTAATGCATTGCTGGCAGTACTGGTTTAGTCATTTTTACCAGTAGTTAGTGCTAAGACTTGGAATATATGAACTTTAACTTTGAGTAGATGTTAAGAAATTTGTAGTTTAGGATTTTATTCCCACTGTGCAAATTTTCTATCAGTTTTATTTGCCTCAAGTGGTAAAAATTATAAACAAATTAATAATGGCTCTCCTAATAGTTTGCCTAAATTTTAGTTAAGATTCTCTTAGTGTTATAACATATTTTTAAAGTTATTTCTGTTTTGTATTAAATCTTATTCTAATATAAGTGATGTAGACATAAAAATTAGCCTGTTCATTGCTTCACTAATTCATCCAAATTTGTTTTAATTATGAATCTGTACTCACAAATCATTCTCTTGTGACCTTGAACTGAGTATTTTGTCCTAATTTAATATTTTTTAGGTACTCACCAGTTTTTAAAATATCAGTTTTAAATTTGGAGCTCTTAGTTTCCCTTTTTTCTAGATTCTTTGTATTTCATTTTATTCAAATAAATGTCTTTCTAGGTGTTCAGTGAAGCCAACTTACATTTAATATACCCTAAAATAAGTAAAATTAGAAGCAGTGCTCATTTTCATCCATTATTATTTTTGTGGGACTTAGTGCTGTAATTGTATACATCAGAACTGAATTGATTTCATAGTCTTATTTGTATTCTGAAGGATGACAAAGAAATATTTTTGAAGTCAGCATTTCCACACGTTAATCATGATCATATTGTAAATATTTCAGTAAATTATGACATAAGTGAAGTGATTAATATTTTTAAACAACTACCACTAAAATATAAAAGTCATGTCCATAATAGATTTATAAGAATGTGACCATCATTTTATTTAATGGATGGTCTCTTCAAAGTGTAAGTTTCTCTTTCTGAAATATTTTTGGCTGCTTTTAGTGTGTAAGTGCTATATAAGGATTATAAGTGACAGATCTTAACAGATTCAGACTTAAGTTTAAAGAAGTTCCTTTAAAATAACTAGAAGTTTTCAGAATATGCTGTCTTTTTCATGTTTTTCCTTTTATAGCAGTGTTTTCCAAACATCAGTTACTTTTGGGTACTTCCTAAGAATCAAGCTGTGCAGAAGCCATCAACTGTACAAATCTCTGAGGTGCAAGAGTTATATACTTATACATTGCATCTGGGGAGGACAAAAGAGTTTCTGGAAGAAATTATTCATTTGGTGTAAGGGTTAATTACATGAAAAATGTTGTCTTTCAGTTAAACTCATCAATATGTAGACTGATAGTTACAAAGCAATTTTGTAATCAAATTGTAATCTAGTTAAAACTAAGCTTTTTAATGACAGTTATCTGCACGTATTAGTAAGGAAGCTTTTAATGTCCTAAAAAATTGTAACTTTACAATTTCTTCTTCCCTTTAACTGTGAATGAAAGGGTTCTACGAAGGAAATAGAGGGAAAACTGATAAAGGAATAGGATGAGGAATTGGAGAAGAGTAATTTGCATTCCAGAATGATTTTTAGTATTCTAATATAACTGTACATTCTGAATTTTCCAAACTCATTTTCATTTTTCTGTCACTTTAATATTTGCTTTACAAACACTATAAAGGTTCTCTTTTTGTATGAAATGCAGTAGGTCACAGCAGGTCAACACACCAATATTAACATAAAATAAGATTACTTTAAAAAACTATAGATTTAAAGGCATCATGTGGAAATTAGATCTAAAATAGGTTTAGTCTAAACAGGGGAGAACTCTTCAGAGGTTAGTGGAAGATCAAAAAAAAATTTTAACGTATTTTTATGGCGACATTGATTAATGAAATCCACTAAGTTTCAGCTGTACATTTTAACCATAAGGCACGTATATTTACATTGTGTGTTCACCTCTCATAGTTAAATTTTTTTTTTTCACCCAATTTCTTTTGCAGAATCTGGGCTCAGTCTTGGGATCTGGATTTGGCCTAGGCAGAGGGCCATGTTAAAGGAAAGAGAAACCAGCTATGCTTTTAATGATTGCATAGAGCTGGAGTGACAACTTTGGAGTTTTTGAGAGGCCTTGAAAGCATAGTCTTTCTGTCAAGATACCTGTTAAATGTTGAGCTTAGTGAGGCTAAAAAGCTAAGCTGAAAGTTTCTGAAAGGCAGAGCGGAATCTCTTGCAGTCTTTCAAGCCTGAGGAAACAAAGGTCCAGGTTTTTAATTGGGAATTTTCTGGGTCTATACCCTAAAACAGTTATAAATTGGGCTAAAACTTACCAAAACCCTTAACTTTGCCTCACAGGAAAGGGGGCCCTCCTTTAGAGAAAGAATTGTCTTGGAGCCTCTATGTTCTTTAATATACAATATCTGGCATAAAATTAAATTGCTAGATATGTGAAGCAACAATTATTTGACATAAAAAGGAGAGAAAGTATAATTGAATCGATCTACATTGTGGAGTTGGACAATGACATTATAATCATGATTTAATGTGAAAAAATGGCCAAAAAGTTTGAAAAATAGTAGAAATTTTTCATCAAAAATGTTTTATTTTAAAAGGACGTGCTAGAACTGAAATATTACGAACTCTCTAGATGAGGTAACAGATTATACCAGAAAACAAGGTAAGTGAACTGGAAGACAAGATTATCAATAATTAATATCAGTGAAGCAGGATATGTTCAAAATGTCTAACATGTAATTTGAAGTCATGGAGAAGGAATGTGGCAAGAACAATGAAGAGATTATGGCCAACAGTTTTCCAAAATTGATGAAAGCTCACAGATGAAACTTAGCCAGTTCTAGTCAGGCAGAACTAAGTGTTAAAAAACTACACCTAGGTACCCATGGCAAAAATACTAAAAGGAGAAAAGACATTGCCTTCAATGGTGCACCAATAAGACTGATAACCTCAGTAGAAATGATCAAGGACAGAAGACAATGGAATGACATCATTATCATTAAAGTGCTGAGGTGGGAAATGCCAACGAAAAGGCCCTGGTGGAATAAAGATGGTTCCAGACAAAAGCTAGGTAAGGTACTTCATCACCAACAGGCCTTTGGTAAAATAAAAACTAAGGAAAGCAGAAGTGGTCCTCAGGCAATTTACTGTTGACATTGAAAGTTCCAAATGGTTTTTTTCCTGAGGCACTCAGCATTAAATCTTGTCAATTCTCTCAAACCCACAAGGTTTGGAGTTTTTGCTATCTTAGGTAAAAATAACTACGTTGAGGCTGAGAGATCATTCCTGAGAATACCCCACTTACAGCAGCTCTGATTAGAACTTAAAGATAGGACTCAACCACCTTCAGGCTTCTGTGGAAAGTAGAGTTGAGAACTTAACTGTGGATATGTTCTGCGGATAAAGTAGGAAAGACCTTGCCCACTGGTCAGTATTCAGGTTCCACTGAATTCGTATATAAGAGGAATTGTACTGAATGTGAACAGACCTTTTAGAAGACACATTTGAACATCGAAGAATTCACACTGGAGAGAGAGTAGCTGGAAAATTCAAGTGACAGCTCAGTGAATATCTGCAAACATTCAGGAAAAATCTTATACATGTATTAAATATGGGGAAGCATTCACCAGAAGTTTACATCTTTGTACGCTAATGCTAACACTAGAGAAAAACTTATAGATGTACTGATTGTAGCGTAGTTCAGAAAATTCATACTGGTAAGTCATTTGAATGCAGTGCCTGTGGAAAAGCCTTTGTCCAGGAGTCACAACTGAGTGTACACAAGAATTTCATACTGGAGAGACATACAGACTAAGTGTGGAAAGGCCATCAGCTGCAAGTAAAACTCACTGATGGCCAGCCTCCAAGATGGCTCCTGGTATTCACATTTTTGCATGGTTTCCTACTTTATTTTACCAAGCTTGGCTTTGTGTGACTAAATAAGCAGCAGAAGTGACGATATGTCAAGTCTAAGATTAGATTGTATATGACTGGTTTTCCCTCTTGGGCATCATCCCCTGTACACTATATCCTTTATGTTCTCTTGCTCTGAGGGAAGGAAGTTGTCATTGTGAGTAGCTGTATGGAAAGCACCACGTGGTGAGGAACTAAGTCTTGTTAGCAACTAGTGGAATTGAAGTCTACCAATAATTGAATGAGCTTGGAAACTGATTCTTTCTTGACAGCTTGAATGAAACATCACAGAGAACCTGAACTAGACCTACCCACCTAAGCCATTCCCAGATTCCTATCCCTTAGAAATGATAAGTTGTTTTGAACTGCTGCGTTTGGGGACAATTTATGCAGCAATAGATAACTGGTAAAATTACTCATCAAAGTTTATATTAGGGAGATAGTTTGTGAATATAATGATTGTACATTTCCTTCAAAATCAGAATATCAAGTGTATCAGAAAATTCCCATTGAAATTAAAATGATATATATGTACTGAGTGAGAAAACACCTTAGTGCCAGATTAAATCTCTATATGTCAGAAAACACTGGCATGAAAAACTGTATTTGTACTAAATAAGATAGGGCCTTCATGGAAAAGTCTTTTAAATACATATCAGAACCTATCCTAGAGAGAAATTTTATGAATGTACTACGGATGTAACTCCTCTGGAGATACCATATCAGATTCACAAAGGAGAGTGTGTGTGCATGCGTTCAAGGACTGTGTTCCACCCCCCCCCGCCCCCCCCACACAGTTCTCAGTATATATCAGAATTCATAAATTAAGGAAAATCGCTTCTTCGAAGTGAGAAAGCTGCTGCTCACAGAATGAGATGAAATTGCACGTTACAGATTTGATACAGCCCAGAAAATATATGACTATATATAAATAAAACACTATAAGAAGTCTAGTTCCTTCTTTACCTTCAGCATGAGCTCAGAGCTGGAACTAAAAGTTTAAAAGTTTCTAAGAATTTAACCAGATAAAATCTTTTTTTGTTCCAAATTTAAGCAATATTTGATTAGAAACGCAATGATGATTTAAATTAAACTGTTCGGCTAACTCCATGTTGAAATAAATAATACAGCGTAACAGTCATCAAGTAATATATATTGTCATTCAAGGATTGCTCACTGGTAAGAGTGTTCAGTATGAGGCTTGATTTTTCTAAACTACCTTATTTCATAGACTTGACTCCTATTTATTGTGTGCTATGTCCTGATCTCAAAGATGTTAAAATATATTTTTTAAATGTATAAGTATTTATCTAATTCGGTATAGAACAAAGGTGCGGCATTTTCAGAACATACTTAGATAAATTGATATTCTCTGCATTAGTCAAAACAAGTATAGAACTGAACTTGAGGCTACATCTTTCAACTATCAAAACCAACAATGGGGACCTATTTTTAACCAAACACATCATCTGCAATAAATTATGTTTATTTGAATTGTATTGATTACTAGTTCTGTATTTAATTTTTAAATCTTCAGTTTTAGTTTATAACAGCTATGAGTTTATATACAGTTTTATGTTTGTTTATACATATTTAAATAATGTAATAGTAATTTCAGCAATACTGAAGGTTTAGAGAGAATTTCTTGCTTTAAAATTTAAAAGGGGGTCACATTAATCACCTGTGAGAAGTTCCAGTCTAGCTCTCTAACAGTACATTGTTTAGCAGTGCCATGACTGTAAAATTACGCTTTCTTGCAATTTCTGTACACATCTGATAATTTAAAGCCATTATGAAGATTTCCCCACCCCAAAGGATTTGATCTTTTGTCAGCCCCTTTTTCTGTCTATGGAAAACATTTTTCCTATTTTTAGAATATAAAGGGTGTAAACATGGTCACCAAGGCCTGTAGCTTGGCGGAAGAGCTTACAACTGGTAGAGAAATCAGGTTCATGATCCTGGAACTCTGACCATCCCACTATAGATTCTTCTAACCAGGTATCTTTTAAAAAACTGATTGTAAGGTTTCTAAAGAGAATAAGAACAGGAAGGATTTTTGATATATTTCTTCAAATTGTAAAATTGAACATCACTATTTAATAGCTTTAAAGTCAGAAATGGCTTCCTGGAAAGACAGTCCATTAGAAGAAATGTATCAATGCAGATTTTATTTGTAATTTGACAGTTTACTCAAGTGTCACTTTCGCCATTTTCTTGGGGGTTTGGGGGTAGAGAACATAATGTTTTTATACTCTTCCAAGTTCTGAAAGAAAAGAATTATAACAGTTTTTGCAATAATCGCTATAGGCTTTCTGTTTATTTTCATCTCAGCAATACCAGAAACTCATGATTTCACACTGTTTTTGTACATCATAAAATTGGGTACTACTTTTAAAACTTATCAAAGTTACTGATCTTTCACAAGATTTTACTTCAAAATATTATGCCATAGTTTTGGAGAGGATAGGACGACCAAAGGAAGGAGAAAAAAACAAAATTGTACCTATTCTATGGATAAGCCATATTCCTTATTAAGGGTGCCTGCCATCTTAACGCAAACCACTTTACTTCAATAAATGGAGCAGTGTAACCACCTCAGTATCAGAGGTTTTCACTTTTAGCCCTCATTTCACAAGGCGCAAGGCTATTACTCGGGCAGTATGGTTTTAACAGTAGTTAAAATCTCAGTATTTAACACTAACATTCTGGTATTTCTTGCAAGTAGGTCTGTTCTGCATGTTTGTGTCATGTAGGGCTAGGGTTGGTGCGGGGAAGTATAAGGAAGTACGAGAAGGATTCTCCGGTTCAACTCTATAATGTAATCCCTCGAATCCACCTCTCAGTCGGAAAAGGTTTGCTTCAGCGTTCTCTGCGTACCAGCCGGCTGAAGACCTGACACCAAGGTGGCCCAAGGGGAAGACGCCTGTGAAGGGCGTGGCTACCCATCGGGCTCCTCCGAGTCGCCCCCCCCACCCCCGCTTCACAGTGACGCCTGCGCAGATGGCGTGATGCCGGAGACTTGGGCACAAGTTTGCAAAGCCGGGTGCAAAGTTGAGTGGTGCTGACCATCCAGAACTGAGTCGATGGGAGGAGCTTTACGGAGAGCTGGACGCTGGGCTCATTTCAACAATGCTTTTTGCAACTGGCACAAGGTCCCTGTGTTACTGATGAAACATCTGTGATACGTTCCATATTTTGCTGAAAGGGCCTGTGCTCGACTTAGAGCCCTAGTGACCTAACGCCCTAGTGACCCAGCAGGCCAAACGATTTGGGGAGAGGCCGCGTCGGTCATGCGAACCCGGCCCAGCCCTCGTCGAACCATGGCTGCTTCACGGACAACGCGTAGCCCGCTCGCTGGGATCTCCAGGGCTCCGCGCGCGCGTGCAGGGGGCGCGGAGGGGAGCGAAGGGGGGTAGAGGGAGGTGGGGTGGGAGTCCGCCGTGCTCGCTGCTCCCGGCATGCCCCGCGGGTCCAGCGCCGAGGCCCCAGGACCCACAGCCGGGCCTTGGGGCGGGCGACGGGACCCCTTACCCAAGGTGCTCCGGGAGCTCATTTGCATGTCCCACTCTACAGGTAAACCCGGCCGGTCAGTCGCGGCCTAGCACCCATAGCGCCGACCGTGCGGGCCTCGTGAGGTGATTCCATGGC